>JACSVZ010000006.1:72392171-73001927 GCA_014706295.1 Lycocorax pyrrhopterus obiensis | reverse complement strand
AGCAATGTGATCTAGTGTTGTAGTTCTCACTGCAATGCCCATAGATCAGTGTCACTAATGAAAGAATACTCTATGTTTAATCTTCTTTTATTTGTACAGGAAAATCACAATAGCAAGACTGCAGTTTAATAAGTACAGGATGACCTTCGGTGTATAAAATGAAACAAACCCCAATGGTTTAGCAGGATATGTGCTGGGAAGGAACATTGGCACTTTGGTGTTTTTGAGCTGACACCGGCATGGAAGTTAAAGTCAGAAGCAAGTCACTAACTGCACCTACTGTTTTATTTCAAACTCTTGCTTCCTCACCAGCCTACTGAGATTTTGGAGAATGGAAATCATCTGCAAGGACTAAGATTCCACAGGTTTACTGAGCTATGTTTGGCCACTGATTTAAGTAAAGCCCATACTAATGAAAAAAGAGACATCCTGCTTATGGTCTAATGATGTAATACAGCATAGTGGAGTCATTTGCTACTAGTGGAGTCTTTGCCAGACACAATTTCAGTTCCTTTATTTTTAATAACAATAACATCTTAGTTCTTTTCTTCTTATTGATGCTGTGGAAATCATTGATGCATATCAATTAAACTGCTCAGAAGGATTTTTGAATTGGACTCCTTTCTGAGATACACAGCATTCACTTCCTGTGAGAACCTGCTCACTAGAGCAGTGTTGGTTTAACCCTTCCTACTTAGATCTCCAAAGCAAGAGCAAGCACTTACTTTGCAATACTCACTTTTGAATCTCAGTAGCAAACACCTACGTGTTTGCCAGAGGTAGTGGCATCTCCAAGTTCTCAAATGTAGACATGGTGTTTATAACACAGACACAGGTGTCTCTAAACTAAACATAGCTGGAGGTATCTCTCCTTCCAGGTAGTAGAGCAAATGCTGTCACAGTGCTAAGGAAATATTAACTGTTGCCAAGTTTTGTGGTCACATCAAATCAAAATTAAAATGTAATTTCAATTTCCCTTAAAATTACGTGGCTTGCGGCATTGTCTCTTTTCAGTCTCCCTGGTGATGGGTATTCCTACGGTGAAAAGGGAAAAACAAAATTACCTGATTGATACATTGCATTCTCTACTCTACAAACTTTCTGAAGAGCAAAAGAAGGACTGCATAATAATCATCTTTATAGCAGAGGTAAGTTTGCATGGAAGGGTGCAGAATGCTGATAGACAAAATGGAGATTTATGTCTAAGCATAATAGCGCAGGAGAGGCTGCAAAATACTGTTAACTTGGCCTTTGGGAGGGATTTCTTCAGGGCTAGAGGAGATGGTGAGCAGTTAGTGCCTCAGTGTTTGTATGTGGAAAAAAAACCTGTAATGCAGATGATCGAGGGTAAAAAGTCATATTACATTTACCAACAGAGTCGTCGGGTCAGATTTTCCAACAAAACCATATGAACTCATTATTTATCTCTGAATGTAAGGTTTTCTGCTTTCAGAATGAAATGTAAGTCCTCCACAGAAAAGTGCTATAGAACCTTAAGAACATAAACTTAGTCTAACAAATGCTCAAATTATTTATCTGCTGGTTTGATAACATATGTCTTGCAAAGCATCTTGACGTATTGGAGCCTTCTGCATGTGTTTTGGCATTTCCCATGCAAAAGAAAACTGTTCAGAGCCTTGAACATGTTTGCGAAAGTAAACAGTGCTCAAAGTAAGATATTAGGAATAAATACATTTTTTTCTCACTCAAAAATATCTTGATTACATCAGAAAAAAAAGCTACAGAAGGGAATTAGCTAGTAATAGCTCCTAGAAGGTAAAATGACTGTGCAATTATTCAGACTTCATATTTATTCTTCATATTTCTTTTTCCTTTCATAGACAACATTAAATTTATACATGTATTCATTAACAGTTAGAGTTCGCTTTTTTTATGGTTTAGTCATCACTTTTGCAGGTGTAAAAGTGTCAAACAGAGTATAGTTCACTTTAATAAGTTTGGCCATGACTTCCACTTTTCTGTTTGGATCACAATGATGAGTACAGAGGACCAGTTTTATTTGCTGTAGTTCCTCTTCAGCATAGTTTTTAGGAGCTGAACTTACTTTGCAGTTGGTATTTCCCAATGAAGAGCCCTGGCAGTGATGAGCTTTGCCTGGCTGCCATTCAGGTAAACTTCTTATTACAGGGCTGCAGAGAATTCTGTGAGATTTAAGGGTTAACTTGTGAATAGTTTCCCACTGCGGAGAATCCTAATGTGACACTTTGAACAAACAGGAGCTGTGGCTGTAGTAATAGTCGGTATCAGCCAATTAAGGATTGAACTGCCATTGTAAGAATTACTCTCCCTTTTTTCCCAACCCAAAAGTCATGTTCTCACAGCTTCCATTTCTTCAGCCATGCAGTAAATTGGAGCAGATAACCGTGCTGCTATGAGAGGTGATAAGAATATTTTTTTATGAGAGGAGGACGGGTGTGTTCACTAGTCATGAATCCACACTTTCGTTTTTCCCACAAAGTTTTAAAAGAACAAGGTAAATGTTTACATGATGGGTTAAGCTTGAGTAACTTATTGACTGAGAGTGAGTTTTAAGTTCTGGGTATTTTTTTTTTCTTAGCACAGTTCTTCACTTTTTTTTTTACTTACTGCAAATTAAATATATAATTGGTAACAATTATTTGTTTACTTAAAGAAAAAATCTGAACTCCTAAGACAGTTATTGTGTTGCTTTAGAAATCACATCCATAAAACTTTGCACTCTTAATATAGTTAACAGATATGTTTTGCACACTAAAACTGTTGCTTTTTTTGAAACAGCAGTAATGAACGTCCTCAAAATTTCCAAACAAAGAGTCGTAAGTTTGTCATATTAGGAAGAAACGAAATAAAAATTTTAAGTATTGCTGGCTCTAGCGTATTTTGTTTAAGTGATTTTTCTCATCAGCCCTAGGCCTCTTTTGTGATTTTTGGATGATTAACCCGAAACAGCTCTTTCTACTGACAGTTATATGGCTGTGCTTTACTGGCATAGCTGAACAGAATTTTAGCCAGAAAATAGCCTGGCCTTCTGCAAAAGCAGTGAAAAACAAAGTGCAGAATTGGCAGCTGGAGATAGCTGGAAGCAAAAGTGAACAACATTGACAGTTTGGTTGGCTTGAAAAGTCCATACTGTTCTTTAGTAGAAATGCTGCTGTAACATACCATGTTTGTTTGGAAGGAAAAGAATTAGAGAATAAAAATTGTTTGCGTATAAATATTCCCTACAAAGTGTTGTTTAATACAAGAATGGGTGACTTTTAATGAAACCCTCCCTTCTTTTCTTTAGGTGGATGCACAGTATGTTAAGAGGGTTTCAGAAAGTGTTAAAACCAGGTAAGTCCCACAGAGTGTAACACTCAACCACCAGAGTGAACACGTTTTGAGCTTTTGTGGAAAGAATTAGAACATTTCAACACTGAAATGGAACTGCTCAGTAATGAGGCAAAGGTGCACTCTCAGTATGTGTGCCATAACACACTGTGAAATTCAGAACAGAAGGATGTGTATCAATTTATTTTTCATTTCTTATTTGATAAATGTGCTTTAACTAACCAGTCAAGGTCTCAGCTTAAATCTCTGATAAATATTTACTTGTGCCTAAGTCTTTTCTCCACAAAATTAATGATGCAATTCAGGCACCTGAGACTACATGTATTAGGTCCCCACTGACTACACAACCCTGCAGTTCTGCTTGCTCTTATTTTTCTTGAACAAGATCCCTGGGGGAGTTGACCTTTTCCTCCTCATTTGAGGGTTTCTGCACATCCTCCTTCACTCAAGGGTTTCCCAGACTGTATTTTGTGTGTGGGTTTCCCCCAGAAGACTCCTCACACTGAGGCTGTTAGCTAAGTAATATTCATAATTTCCTGCCTCCAGAGGGTTTAGCTCAGCTGGGAGTACTGTGGCAAGGACAAGGGGAAGAGGCAGTCCTTCTTGGCACTGCCAAGGTACAATCCCTACAGCAATTTAAACACTCAGATAATTTTTATTATTTCTTTTTGGCTTTTGAAAAATTTCCTGCGGAGTATTTGCTTTGTCAGGGTTACACAGTAAGACTGATATTTTTTTTCCATAATGCTGGTACTCTGATGTGTTTAACTTTTAGTGTTACCTATTTTTACTAATCATTGGAAATGGGAAATTCAGTTTTGAAAGCTCTACTCTACCTGTTACGTGTTGGGGTTTTAAAATTTTTGTTTGTCCGTTTGTTTGTTTGGTGGTCTTTTGTTTGGGTTTTTTGGTTGGTTGTTTTGTGGGTTTTTTGGAGGAAGGGGGAGATTTGACTTCAAGGTTTAGCTCCCGAAGTAGGTTACACATTTTTTCAATGTCCCTTTAAATGGAAAATTTAATCCTTGGAGCAGAGACTAGACCCAGACTCCCCATTTTAAACTCCTGCTCTGGGACAGTATAATTTTGCTTAGAAAGTAGAATTAGAGTTGGAGCAAGGGTAAGGAAACTGGGAGCTCTCATGCAAGAGGGAACAGTTGTGTGTTGTTCTAGATAGTGGATTTGGTTGTGAATTACTGCTGCATTTTGGCAAGTATCTCAGGATTGTTAGTAAGCATCTACAGATGCAGGAGGGGCAGGATTTCTGAGACACACTTCTCTCCAGTGTTTTCTGAGACTTGGATGAGTTCCTGACCTGTCTGTTCTGATGGTTGTTAGACTCCTTCTTGGTTCCAAATTTGCCATCAGTTTCTTTGCTAGAGTTGTGAATTCCACTTCTGGAGGAGCAGATCTAACTTTGGGGAGCTGCTGTCTGTGGTTGCCCTCAAAAGTCTTTTTGAGGGATGGGGTCTCACTAAGATTCTCTTCTCAGCTTCCCCAGAGAAGTCCAGTCTGGAGTCCTAGAGGTTATTTCTCCTCCTGCTTCTTATTATCCAGATCTTTCCAACCTGAAGAAAACACTTGGAGATTCTGAGGACAGAGTAAGGTAAGATGGCTATATAAAACCTAAGAACTTTTACTAAGAGTGTAAAATGGAAAATTCAGAAAAAGTCAGCATTATTTGAGCTGATAATGTTTTTGCATTTCAGAGCTAAAGGACCTCAATTGTACTTGTAAAAAAAATTTACAGGGGGATCTTGAGAAAAGCTATGCTGCACATCAGCTTCCGGGTGAGAGCCAAGGTGTCTCCTTTGGGTCTTGACTCTAGGCATCCAACGGGTTTTAAACCAGACGGATAATGCCAACAGGCAGTAGGCTATTTGATCTGGTCATAAAGGAAAAAATAGAAAAATCTTTTATGTCACTCATAAGAGAGAGGCTCTGTGAACACACAGAGGAAACCCCATGTGGCCCTCTAGCTAACTGCTGACAGCTACTGTGGGTTTAATTAATGACCTACCTTTTGGTGATCATCGACTTTTTAGCTACTGTTAATATATCCTAAATGGTGATTTCATTCACTCATGTGCCCCAAATTCACTAAGACAGAGATTATAACCTAAAAAACAATTATTTATTGGAGGAAAGTAATTTTCTTTCAGCCAACAATAACTAATTTATCAGAAGCCACTGCAACAACGCAGCAAGAGAGTTGCAGTACTGAGAGTTTAGGCTGGAGGAAATCAGCTAGTATATTTATAAATATGTGTATATTTATAAATATGTATATTGGCTTTATAGATAAACCTTATGTGTTTATACCACAGACCATAAACAAGTTTACATACTTATAATTTAGTTTTAGATATGATTAGATTTGGATCAGTTACACTTTTATGTTAATTAAATACTGATAAATTACTCTCTAGTCTTTTGGTGTTGATTATCAAACATCAACTTCATCCTCTGGTAAAATGAGAGGCTGTCCAAAATATATGTTTATATTTAAACCTGAAAATTAAGTTTATCAACCTGCTTTTGTGCTGTTCATATGTAAAACCACTTACTTTTTCATCTTTAAATAATCCATGTGTGTTTACCTCTACTCTTCATAAAATAATGAGTAGAATCTTTTAAGTCATTTGACATGAACAACTTGTTAGACATTTTGTTTCAAGCTCCATTGACAGAGATCAAAATTTTTTGTTTATTTAATGTTAACTTTTATAGGAAAATCAAATCATTTGCAAATGTTTACATTGATTGTAGAGGAATGCTTTTGCACTTAACAATGGGTTAGAATACTCAACCTTACAATTTTATTGTAGTGACAAAAAATGCAGAGCATTAGAAGTTCTCTTATTATAGAAATAATCCTTGCAACCCCCTCAAAAAGCTTATCAGAATTTGCTGCTTATGTTTAGGTGGAGAACTAAACAGAATTTGGATTATAGCTTTTTAATGCTATATGCTCAACCTAAGGGAACATTTTATTTACAGGTATGTCCATATTATCATTAAGTAGCAGCAATACCTCTGTACTGATGATTAGCTTTGGCAATTTTAATTTGTTTCAAAGGCCTTGATAAAACCAACAATCTTTGTCACCTTCTGTGTATTTTGCCCGTGCCCTTTACAAGCATCCACATATTTCTGTATTTATATACATCTTGCAGCCAGGTACTATTTGATTAAAACCATCTCTACCTTCCTGTCATTTGTGAGGTTGAATAGCAAGGTAATTGAAGCATGAAGCCCCTATTTGATTAGGTTAAGAAAGTCAGGGTTTAGTATCTTTTTACTTACTGCAGCCAGGAAAATAGTGGTGATAGGTCCACGTTATAGCTCAGATGACAATGAACTGAAATCTTTCAGACAGGGAAACACCAGTAGAGTGATACTTGAGGTAATGTTAACTACAAGTTGGTACAGATCCTTAATTCTCCAGAAGATTTTGAGAAGATCCCCATGCATTTAAGCTTAGCTTTAACCATCATTTTATATTTGTGCTAATTTGCACTCCATAAAGATCATAATCACCACCAGAGATTCCAAAATTTATAAGAGCTGTTCAGTCATGAAACCAGTCTATAAAATTTCACATAGCTCATTAATGTGAACAGTTTTTTAAAAAGCTCAGTTTTGCCTCAGTCTGTGTACCATAAGGACATCACAGGATTCCTGGAAGCAGAAGACTGCAGGACCTGGTATCTCCTACAGTTTTTCTCAGGATTCAACATAAACACATTTGAGCTGGGCTACTTAAGAGTCCCTGTGCTCTGTTTTCAAATGTGGCATAGGTGCTCTGGAGGCAGGTGGACAAACAAAAATGCCATCTTTTGAACAGTTACAGTTTAATGGAAAATGAAGTATTTTCCTGTGGCTTTTGTATATTTTTAAGAACATTATCCGAGTTTACCGAGTGCACTAGAGCATTAAGGCATGGGAAACCCAGTAAAGTGAAACGTTAAGATGCTGCCAAACACTTGATGTCCCTTCTTGTTACAAAGTTCTCCAAGCATTCATATTTGCACCACAATGACTTACTTATGTATTTGTATTTCTAAAGGAATTTGAGAACATGTGTTTTCTTATCTGAGACATTATATAAGGACTGAACTGTGTTATTAAGAGCAAAGCCTGGATTGTGGTGGTCTGGTGGGAGTTACGTTTGCTTTCAGACTTTTCTCAAAATGAAACTATACTTTCCTCATACCATTCCTCATACTGTTCTTACTATATCCTATTCTTCGTTTGTATGTCCAGCCTGCAGATGCTCCTGTAGCACAGATGCTGGTCTGCCCAAAAACTACTCTGTAGAGTGCAGGCGAAAAGAATGAACACTTGCTGCCATAAACTTAGTTATGTCCTCCCTCTATTTAGAAGTCTTGTATTAAAGGAAAGAAAAGAACTTAAAACTACTTTTCCTTAGCCTGGTACAAAGATTTACTACAGTAATCTTAAGCAAAACTTGAGCTAGCTTAGATTTTATTAAGTTTAGTCAGGAATAGTATTGATTGGGTGGCTGATACTAACTCCCAAACCTTGAAAGAAGATAAGCATACATAATTAGTCTTGATGTCTACAGAACAGTTGATGTTATGAGTCACACAATATCTTTGCTGAATAAACACTTGTTCTAGGATACTGCTGAACCAGGATTTAAGCAAGTAGTTTTGTGAAGTCCCTTACCCACTGATCAACTTTTCTACTTAAAGCATCTCTTCTCTTCTCTTCTCCTTTTTTTTTTTTTGTGTGTGTGTGTGAAGATTTCTTCATCAATAAAAAGCTGAGAGGACTTCGAGGTCCTTGTTTCCACTTCCACTAAACCTCCTGGCATCCACCAGAGACCCATGAAAGCACTTACAGTTAAGGGATCATAACATAGCCATAAAAGCAGGCAATCCAATCCCAGCCTAATAGTGAGGACGTGCATTTGTTATTTCTGTCCATGTAGACTTTGTTCACTGAAGGAATCAAACATTTCAAATCTGAAAGAAACACAGTTTTAAGTGTTTTCTATTAGCACTGAGATGAAGCAAAAACAAACCATTAAATAAATCTCTTAGTTTCTTCAGTTAAAATCTGTTATCAAGTTCTAACTTAATGTGTAGTAGTTAACTGAACTACTGCTATGCTTTTTTTTATCACCTCATATTGAGGCTGGGAAAGCTTTGTGTATTTATATATTACACATATATATACACTAGTAATACACATTGCCAGCAGCATTTCCCTAATGGATTTAAAGCCTGAGCAATATCTCAGTGAGTTCACCAGGACTCTTTAAATGGATTTTTTTTCTTCCCCTCACTAGACTCTAGGTTAGGCCTGCTTTTTGGTAGAGCTCCTAAAGGGAGCTTCACAGTCTCCACATATTCATTGTCAGTGAGTCAAAATGTAAAAATACTCTAATAAAATTCAGAAAGGAAGAACTTTCCCATCTGATGCCTAAACTTTCATTGTATTCTTCCACTTTTTTGTTACTAGTTAATTTTTACTTCTCTTAGACAGATAACCTGCATAAGAAAAATTAATGGAAACCCATTTGTTACCGATCATGTAGGAAATTTTCATAGTCTTGCTGTAGTGGATGTCTATTTTTTCATTCAAAAGCACTGATGAGTGAAGGGGAGTTAGCTGTGATCATGTGTTTTGCTGGTCTTCCCATGCCAATGGGGCAAGTGGACTAGGCAGTTCATATCTTAAACTTCCTGATCCAGCTATGTGCAGCCACTGCATAGCCTCCTTTGGTAGACAAGAGCATATGAGAAAACAAGTGGCTGTAAGCTGAAGGCAGGAAAAAATTCAAATTAGAATTTGGGTGCAAAGTATTAAACATTCAGGGTAATAAAATGTTGTATAACATACCGAAAAAAACCTGATACTGGAATCTCTAAGCAATGGGAGATGTTCTCCAAGAATATGTGCTTTAGTTGAACACAAATTACAGGGTTAAATAAATAACTTTTAATGGCTTGTGCTACATGAGATATCAAACTACATCCTCTAATAATCACTGTCAGCTTCAGGAAAGACCATTTCAGACTTTTCAGTATTCAAAATTACTTTCTGTTCATAACCACATTCACAATCACTTTGCATCACAGCCTCTGTGCTTTTAATCTTCACTGGTTTTGGATACTTTTCTATGGTGTTTCTCGATATGGTGGCCTCCCTAGATTTCTGAGATACTCCAGTCCGCTTTTCATCCTTTTTTGGTGCTTAGCTTTAACCATCATTAACCTCAATTTCTCTTTAAGGATTCTCTAAAACCTCCTTTGATTCTTTGCTCTTCTCCCTTTACATCTTGCTCCTGGCTAATCCTCTAAGCTCATTTAATTTTATGCAAGATTTCTTGTAAATTGATGTTTGGGGGGAGGGGTTTGTTGTTCTCTTCTGCATAATTGTCAACTCAACTCAATCCCCAGATCTCCGAATCTGTTAAGAAGCATTCATCTTGATCAGTTTGTCTATGTCCGTCTATTTTTTATCTTACCATCAGCAAAAGCTGACAGAGTCAAAACAGATCTCTTAATCTCATCTTTCTAACTTTCATTCTACTTACTCCTGGGTTCACTGTTGCCAACACATTTCTTGTCAGCCAGCCTATAGTTGCAGTGATGCCCAAATTCAGCTAAAACTTGTGGGCCTAATCTCTCAAGCTCTTGATGATGACTCTGTGCTGAGTCAGTTGAAGACACAAAACCAGCAGGAAATCATGTTTTGTTTGTTTGTTTTTTCCTCAAAGGATTAATTTTCTAGCTATTTAGCTTTCTGAAGCCAGTTCCAGCACCACCAGACATGCAGCAGGGCCAGTGAAGTTAGAATAAATTACTGAATGATTACACTACACCCCAGCAATATTTTCCTGAAGTCTTAGCCTCCTCTTCCTGTGTTTTCACACCCATACTGAATTCAAACCATGAATTACTTGCTCCTTAATTATTTCTGGAATACATTTATTTCTCTTGTGTCATTGCCTCAAACCTCCTTGTCTGGATTCATAATCCTCAGCTTTAGTAGCAAGAACAGCTTCTGGCTTTTAAGATGCCCAGTTCTTCTCTGAAAGCCAGGCAAAAATGAAGCCAAGGCCTTTCCCATTTCCTTGATGGATGTCAGTCTCCTCTTCCAAGAACCCTTTAGCTGGCTCTACTGTTGTACTCTGTACCAGCCTTTACAACACCTTGAAAGCTCTGTGTATTCCTGTCCGTCAGTGTGATTCACACAGCACACCCCTTCATTACCAGTATTCCCTGGGACAACTTGCAGTCCACTGGCATCTCAGTAATCATCCAGAGTCCATCTCAGTCACTTTATGAATGACAAAGTCTGCCCAGGCTACCAGAGCTTTTAACCATCTGCTTTAGACAGCTTTCCTTTCAGACAGTTTGCCCCTGTTGCTTATCAGTGCTTATACAACCTAAGTACAAACTGTTTCTTGTTGTCTTGCTTAACCTCTTGTCTTCTTGTTTAATGTTTTCTTCTAAGTGAGATCTCTTTAAGGCAGGGAGTCCTCCTTCATCAAAAAAGGGTGAAGCACCCATGGTGTTATGGTCACTCCTGCAGATAATTATTTAATGAGTGATAGTAAGCCAGAGATATATGTGGAAGCTAGAGAGCAATCCACTGTAGTTTGGCACAGCTTCAGTACATGCAGTCAAACACAACAGTTTTCACTTGCATGTGGCAATGTTACCACCCCCTCTGCAAGCAATAAAATCACTGCTTGCCTTCTCTTTTTCTCTGTCGCATTTTTCCCCCCCAGCTGGAAGATGATATTATAGCCACACCTGATTATATTGAAAATATAAAAAGCTTTGCTGCTCAACAGTCCCAAGATTGGATGGTTCTCGAGTTCTCCCAGCTTGGATTTATTGGTAAGTATTAAGACCTCAGCAGGACCAACTGGATTTGGAGCTGTGTAGATCAAAAAGGTCTCATTCAGAATTACATCTCAAAGCATGGAAGGACTTGCATATCAAAACTTCCTCGGTTCTTCAGGAAGCATCCCACTGAAAGTAGTTCACTTTTTGTTCTCTTTAAAACTGTCTTTTTAATACAGAGTCTCTTCAGCATAGAACCGAGTGTTGGGTTCCCATAAGGAGGAAATTGTTCCACCTCAGGGAACTATGTGCCTCTGTAATGTGTAGTTGTCTTTTCAAGAATGGAATTTGAACAATCTTTAAAAAAATAATTACTTCCTTTTCATTGTGGAGGAGACTATGCATCCCATATCATAGGCCTGGATGATCAGCAACTCTTCAAAGCCAAATTCTATGTGAAATTTTTCATTAAATATCATAATTACATTTATGTGTGCAAGGCTGGTATGATACTTAAATGTTTATTTAAATAAATTACATTTAAACATAAAGCTGGTGATTTTTGCATTGCAATAAAAATATAACTTCTTGTCTTGATTTCAGGAAAATTGTTTAAATCAGAAGACTTGCCACTCATAGTGGAATTTTTTCTCATGTTCTATAAGGATAAGCCCATAGACTGGCTTATAGACCACCTCCTCTGGGTTAAAGTGTGCAATCCAGAAAAGGATGCAGTAAGTATAACTGTGGGTTTATGAACATAAGTAATATTCAAACACTCTCAGTGACAAAATTTATTTTCAAAAAGTGGAATATAAATCTCTCAAACTGGACTTACTTTGGACTGACCAGAGTTTCTGCTCCTTCTTGGGTTTTAGGGTTCAGTTTTAACTAGTGCAGCCAGTTCCTGCTCCAGGATTTGCATGCGTTACTTTGTGTTGATAAAGGAGCAAGAAGAGACAGACAGGAGTTGTGCAGAGCAGGAGATTAAGGGGAGTGGAACAAGCAAGCTTCAAGTTTTACCCTGTAGCTTGCTTGTGTATTTATATATTATATAAATATTATATATATATATATTATTTATATTATAAATTATTTATAAATTATTTATAAATATTATTTTTATATATTATATAAATATTATATAAATATTATATATATATATATATATACATACACACTAGTAATACACATTGCCAGCAGCATTTCCCTAATGGATTTAAAGCCTGAGCAATATCTCAGTGAGTTCACCAGGACTCTTTAAATGGATTTTTTTTTCTTCCCCTCACTAGACTCTAGGTTAGGCCTGCTTTTTGGTAGAGCTCCTAAAAGGAGCTTCACAGTCTCCACATACTCATTGTCAGTGAGTCAAAATGTAAAAATACTCTAATAAAATTCAGAAAGGAAGAACTTTCCTGTCTGATGCCTAAGTGACTTCTGGGGATAGCAGAAGGTCCCTGGTTTTAGACTTAGTAATGCACTGCAGAGTCTCCATACCCACTTCATACAGATAGGAGCAAGCTTTTAAATCCTGCTGTGTAGGTTAGGCCAGCTCATAGGAGTTAGAGTGAGCCTCAAGGAACTAATTTACGTTCTTGCCTGCCTGTGAAAACAGATTAAAAACCACATGCTATTATGTTGACATCACCCATTCCAGATCAAACATGTGCCAACTTCCATCTGATAGATGAAATATTTTACTTTTATTTTTTAAATGGCTGTTCCAGCTTCTAAGACCTGATTCCTACCTAAAACGAAGCTGTGTTCCTGAAAGGCAGGCAGGCAGCTCGTGGAAGTCTGTTCTGACCAAGCCAAAGCAGAGTGGTGTCCACAAGTTTTGACTGAGTTTCACTTCTGCATTTGCAATTTCAATTGCTGTGGGTAGTGAAAACCTACTGAGACAAGTCAGTCTCACACGGCCCTTGTGTGGGAATGACCAGTGGCATGACCTGCTGGGACTATTCATGAGAATGCAGAAAATTGAGAATGGGAGAAGGCTGGGGATCCCAGCTGCTGTACCTTCTCTGTTTGACAGGTTAAAGCAGTGAACTTTCCGATAGGAACCAGAGAAGGCAAGCTGACAACTCCTCACACCTTCTCCTTTCCAACCAACTAAGAGTGTCACAAAGTGATCACACACTGTGCTTCACAGGAGGGTCAGCAGGGCACTTGCTTGTGGTTTCTATGTGCCATCCTGTGGTGATGGATGTTTGGCATGTGTTTATGTAGAATCATAGAGTTGTTTGGGTTGGAAAAGACCTTAAAGATCATCTTGTTCCAATCCCCTGCCATGGGCAGGCACACCTTCCACTAGACCAGGTTGCTCAGAGCCCCATCCAACCTGGCCTTGAACATCTCCAGGGGTGGGGCATCCACAGCTTCTCTGGGCAACCTGTTTCTGTGCCTCACCATCCTCACAGGAAAGAACGTCCTCCTAATAGCTAATCTAAACCTATTCTCTTTTAGCTGGAATCCATTTCTTCCTGTCCTGTCACTCCAGGCTCTTGTAAAAAGCCTCTCTCTGTCTTTCTTGCAGGATCCCTTCAGGTACTGGAAGGCTGCAATTCCCAAAGCCTTCTCTTCTCCAGGCTGAACAATCTCAATTCTCTCAGCCTTTCCTCATAGGAGAGGTATTCCAGGCCTCTGATCACCTTGGTGGCCTCCTCTGGATTCAGAGAGACAGGTCCATGACTTTCCTGTGCTGCAACCCCAGAGCTGGATGCAGCTCTGCATGTAGGGTCTCACCAGAGAGGAGCAGAGGGGCAGAATCCCCTCCCTCCCCTGCTGCCCACGAGGCTTTGGATGCAGCTCAGGACATGTTTGGCTTTCTGGGCTGTGAGTGCACATGGCTGGGTCATGTCCAGCCTCTCCTGCACCAGCACCCCCAATTCCTTTTGGGCAGGACTGCTCTCCATGTGCTCATCTTCCAGCCTGGATTGATACTGGAGGTTACTCCAACCCAGGTGCAGCACCTTGCACTTGGACTTGTTAAACCTCATGAGATTCCCATGGGCCCACTTCTCAACCTTGTCCAAGTTTAAAGCCTGGACTGACAATTAACATACCAAGGTTCAGCTACGTCTGCTCACTAAGTTACAGAAGACAGTCTGTGATGATCAGAGCCATCAGATCTCTGCATGGTTCAGAAACTTTGTGATGTTTACCTCCTGTGAACCATCATCCACTTCTGGGGTCCCCAGTACAAAAAAAAGTCAAGGACTTGTTAGAGCAGGTGCAGAGGCCACAAAAATGATCAGAGGGCTGGAGACAGGCTGAAAGAGTCAGAGCTCTTCAGATTGAAGAAGAGAAGGCTCCAGGGGAGACTGTATAGCACCTTCCAGTACCTAAAGGGGGCTTATAGGAAAGAGGGAGAAAGTCTTTTTATGTGTTGTGACAAGACAAGGGGCAACAGTCCTAAACTGAAGGAGGGTATGTTTAGATGGGATATAAGGAAAACATTTTTTATCATTAGGGTGGTGAGTCACTGGCACAGGTTGCCCAGGAAAGGTGTAGAGGGCACATCCAGTGTTCCTGACCAGGCTGCATGGGGCTCTGAGCAACCTGGTCTAGTGGAAGGAGTCCCTGTCCATGGCAGAGGGTTGGAACAAGATGATCCTTACAGGTGGCTTCAAACCCAACCATTCCATTTTTCTGTGATCATATGCAGTGGCCTGTGTCTATCACATGCAGTGGGAACTACAGGCTGCAAGGGTGGAAGCCTTGGACTCAACGAGCAGCCTTATCTCAGCTTCTGCAGAAATGACCACACCAGCCCCATGCCACCGATTATTCTCAGCTGCTGCCAGAAGCAGCTCTTTGGGTAGTGCTGCCATAGCATAAAACGAGAGATTCTAGAGCCTGTATTATTACAGGGCATGAATTGCAAACCCTGTCAGTAGAAAGATCACAAATTTATTTTCTCAAAATGATTTCTTCTTTACTGAAGTATTGTGTGCCTTTCAGAGAAACAGCTGCCAGTAAATCCATTTGCACACAATATATTGTGGTTTTACATTGTTTTGCTGAACATCTGCTGTGGACAAAAATAAAAATACTTAGGTTTTTTTATAGCTTTCCAAGGTGTTTTCAACTTTTAATTAGTACTCCTGTGGAAACCATAAATCCCTCATGAGTTTTGGTGGTTTTAAGCCAGCTGAGTGAAGACTTAATCACTTCTGGCTTTAGAAGGCATTGATATAGTTAATGTAACATTTTTCTTTTATAGAACTGAAAGCACTTGATGGAAGAGGTAAGCACATTATCCTCTCAAATTTTAAGCTATGAGACCTGGGATACAGAAAAGTTAAATGTTCTTCCAAACTCATATAATAGTTCTGTGGCAGCACCAAGAATACAACCCAGGGAGTCTCATTGTAGTTCTTTGCTTTGTTCCTTGCCATTATGCTTCATTGCTGCATTAATTACTGTGGCATGTCTGTGTCATTGTATCAAACTACAATGCACTATAGAGACAAAGAAAATAATTACATTTAAAGAAGTAGTTTGCTATCATTCAAAGATCAAGAAACTCCGAAATTAGTACCAATTACAGTTATTTAACTCCTTGGTATATGTTATGTCCTAGGTGTAGTAAACCGGAAAATTGTGGTTGAAATACAGTATTTAAGGGCTTTATCTAATAATGTGATAAAAGATCCATAACTTATAGTACATTAAAAGCCTTGCAAACACAACAGAAAGAGGCAGAATTATGAAGATTGAAATGTAACCAGAATCTATCTTAAGAAGGTCAGTTTTGGTCAAAATAGTTTAATTAGAATGATGTGGAAGGGCTAAGAGTTGAAATACAGTTTGCCAGAAACAGCTAAGAAATCAATCCGTTTCAGATTTGAGTCCATTTTGGCCACTCTGAGATGTGATTCATCGCATACTGTGCAGAAATCCCTGAATTACTGGTGACTGAGCCTTCAAATCTATGTAACAGCATGAGTGGAATTATAAGTTTTGGTCTAGAAACAGTGTATGTGATATAAGGTGACTGTTAATTTAAGGATTACTCATTTAAATATGGATAAAAAATCTGGACCCATACCCTCAACTACATAATGAAATTGCCTTATGGAACATAGTTTGTGTCTCCTTGGTTTAATAATCCTTCACTCCCTTTTACTTTCTTTCCAGACACACTGTGAAAAGGAGAAGTCAAAGTTACGTATCCGTGCTAAACCATCTCTCTTTCAGCATATGGGAGTTTATTCATCATTGGCTGGGAAGATACAGAATTTGAAAGTAAGAATAAGAAATTAATGCCATATTTTTAAATTATATGCTTGTGTTCTGACTTTTCTCAAATGAGTTTCAAGGACCACATCTTTGGCATTAGATGGCATTTCCATATCCAAGTATGTTGTTTTACAGATTTGGTAGAGAATATTGATCTGGCATCTAAGCTGCAGGTGGGGCACACTGCCCCTGCACAAACACCTTTGAATCTCTCATCTGAACAGCAGCATTTCATGGCATGTAGGAACCCTCCTCACAACACAAGGTTTCAGATGCTCTGCTCCATGATGGTTTGTTTTGGCTGAGCAGTTCGCATTCCCAATATGAGGGACAATTAGGAAAGAAGGTATATTGGTAGGACAAAGGTGTGCCTAAAGTGATGGCCACAGATTTTTAGGGAGAATTTGGAGGGCAAACCACATATCTGATAAGGACAAGAGCAATGATGAACCAGACTTCAGGAATCTCCTGATGGTGCCATCTAGACTAGTGACATGATTTCTCAATTGGATCAGGCTAGAGATTCACGTAGCCTTTAACAAAGCCCAGGAATCACATGTTCTGGCAGAAGGCATCCTAGACAACTATGAAATAGCCTCCTGTGAAGATTTTTATTTTTAAATCTTGGCAGCTAAGAAACAATCAGTACAGCTCTGTCTACAAATAGTAACATTGAGTCCCAGTGATTACACTGAAATTAATATTCTATATCTATTAAAAATAGATTGTATGTGTTTTGACACTGAGGTGATTATTTTCTGGAATAGCTTCCTGTAGTAATTACAGATATCAATGCACTTTTTTTTTTCCATTGTATGAGTGAAACTACATTTCTTTATATCAACAGGATAAAGATTTTGGAAAAAATCTGCTACATAAAGCACATTATAATCCACCTGCAAAAGTGGATACAAGCCTAAGAATATACCAGCAATATACCTTGGAAAAAGTTTATAAAGGACAAGACTGTTTTTGGGCTTCAGCTCCAGTGGCAGGTGACTACATCAGGTTCACATTTTTAAATCCACTAGAAGTTGAAAAGTAAGTAATACATTATATGGAACATGGAAGCCTACTTATATCCAGTTTGGAAATGCTTGAGTCTGTTCAAAACGATCAGTGCTCAACTGTTTGCATAAACCTTTTTACTGACAAAAAATCCATTATTTGCTATTTATCTTCTTTTCTTCTTGAACTCCCCTCCTGAAACACATTTCTTCCTTGGTAATCAGAGAGCTTCTTAATTTTTTTCCTTTTATTTCTTCAGGTAAATATTTTACACTCTTTCATGATAATTCTCAAAGGAATTTATTTTTAACTGATGAATTTCATCAATGGAGTCAGTGAAAGCTTTATTTGTGTAGTTGCCAACAGAAAGGCTGTTTGCATGATGTCAAGTCTGTATCTCCACCTAGTGAGCTGCAGTGAATGACAGTTGTTACAATAAACACTGGTGTTCTGTATTAATTAACTCGTTTATGCTTTATGAAACTTGGGTAGCCTGTAGTTTTGCATGTTCCTGTTACTGGGAAGCTGCTATGGAAGAAGCTAACTTACATATGGTACTGTCTAATGGCTGGTCCCAGCCCCATCACATTGCTAGTCTGTGAAAATGTGTGGTTAATCCTATAATATTTGGTGGTTTTAGGCCTTGACTATTTGATATCAGAGGAGAGAGTTTGATGCTTTAATTCTCTCAGTTCTTTTCGGATCTAAAACCCTAAGAACTCTTAATGCCAGAAATTTAAAACCAAACAGGGATTTTGTACTAGTTTGAAAACAGACCAGTGGGAGGCACCAAGTCAGAATAACAATTTATTAGGGAGATTAAAAAATAAAGGCAAGAAAAACCCCAGTGGGCTAAACTAACAGAGTCAGAATACAAGCTGGCACCCTGTTAATCAGGGTGGCGTGAGCAGTCCGATGAGATGGTGGCTGTAGTCCTCCTGAAGTGATGGATGTGGCTCTGTCGAAGCAGTGGTCTGGTAGAAAGGTCTGCTCCTCCTCAGAAAGTCCAGTGGTGGCTATGCAGCTCCTGTCCTCTGGGAATCCAGTGGGAAGGATGCCCGTGGTGTTCAGAATCCCAGATTATATCCAAGATGGAACGCTTGGTTCCTCCCTCTGGGCGGAGCATCTCACAATGGAATGATGAGTCATGAGGCAAGGCGTTGATGGGCTCATTAACAGAAGATAGTCCAGAGGGAGTTATCTTTGAGTCATGCGGCAGGGCATTGATGGGCCATTAGCAGAAAGATAGTTCAGAGGGAGGGGGGGCAAGGAAACACTGCCCCACCTGGTTTCAACAGCTCATGAGGATGGTAACAGAATACACTGCAACCCAGGACAGATTTTTATTCTTAAATGTTTTTGATTGGATTCTTGTTTTGTCAATGCTCTTGCTTATTGGCTATAAAGGAAATTGTTTAGAAGCACCTGAGTTGACTAGTATTGATAAAAAAGGGGAATTCCCCTGGCATGTAGTATATGGCTTAGTAGAAACAGAAATTTTTGCTGCCATTCGCCTTCCAGAAGCCCATTCCACTTCAATCTTACAATTATAGGAACAGATCAGAGGGCAAATCTTCCTTAGCTATTTAAACATGGGAAGTTTGTTTGGAACTTGAGCACTAAAAAGGAGGAGGCCTTGCATTTGTAGTTCCAGAGAAAGATGATTTAAATATTTGTTCCGTTTAAAATAAAAAGACTCTATTATGGTTTGGTTTATAGTTTCAAGGCCTATTTCTGTTCTCTATAGTCCAAAAATATATAAAGAAAAGGTATCTGAAACTTTCCTTCAAAACTGGAAAGAATTACTTCCCTAGAACTCTTCTGAAGTATAAAATACCTGGAAATAATACACCTTTATCATCAGGTACTTGTTCAGAAGTGGAAACGTGGAGCACCCTGGTGATAAACTGTTTAACACTACTGTGGAAGTGTTGCCAGCTGATGTAAGTCTCTCATTTCCAACCGTATTTCATTCTCAGAATGATATTCAGCATAAAATGTCATACCCTAGAAAATACTTCTTGAAATGTTATTGCTTTATTTTTTTACAGGAAATGCTAAGAAAAGAATTGGTTGATAATGGAAGTAAATTCAACTACCCAGCAACCAAAGATGGATATCTAAAAATAGGTAGATTGTTTATTGTCACTTCAAAACCAGAAATTTTGTTCCTACATATAAAATGTTTCTTCCCTTAAGGATTTCATTAATTCTGTGATAAATTCAACATTCCAGGGTGAACTAGTAAGGAAAAGAAACCCTTTGCATTACTGTATATTGTAGTATATGGTGTTTGACCAATGACTCTCCTATTTTGGTTTAAATATGACCAGTGGCAAAAACCAAGACATCTAATTAGAAGGAAAACTAATTACAGTCCCTGTAAAGGGTTTTCATGGCAAGATTTTGTTAGCTGGGGTGGAGGGGTGGGGGTGGTGGGGGAACTACAGGTGTGGCTTCTGTGAGAAGCTGCCAGAAGCTTCCCCTTATGTCCAGTGGAGCCAGTGGCAGCCAGCTCCAGGATGGACCTACAACTGGCCAAGGCTGAATCCATCAGCGACGGGGGTAGTGCCTTGCAGGATAACATATTTAAAAAAGGGGGCATAAAACCTCTATGTAACAGCAATTGCAGCTGGAGAGAGGAGGGAGAATACATGAGAGAAAAAACTCTGCAGACACCAAGGTCAGTGAAGAAGGAGGGGGAAGATGCCGTGCTGACTCCCCTGAGGAGGAAGGAGCAACAGAGACAATATGTGCTGAACAGACCACAACCCCCATTCCCTGTCCCCCTGCACCCCTGGGGGTAAGGAGGGAGAGAAAATCAAGAGTAAAGTTTAGCCCAAGAAGAAGGGAGGGTTAGGGAAAGGTGTTCTTAAGATTTGGTTTTATTTCTCATTACTCTTACAAATAAATAATTTTTTTCCCAAGTCAAGTCTGACTTGCCCATGACAGTAACTTGTGACTGATTGATTGCTCCTTGTCCTTATTTCAACCCACAAGTCTTTTTCAAAAGACTTTTTTTTCCCTGATGTGTTCCTGGATTTAATTTATAGTTTGTAATATAAAGCTTTTCACAAGTTTGCTTGGAAGTGTATTTCATTCTCATAAATGTTGGTATGGGTCTTGTGGTTTTTTTTTTAATTAGGGGCTTTTGAAAATGGCATTGCAGAAGGCAGCATCAATCGGTCAATAGGAAGAATACAGGCTATTCGTTTATCAGTCAGTTCTGATTCTCCAGTCTGGGCAATACTGAGTGAGGTAAGCATGTCAATAAAAGCATTTTTATTATTCATTATGAAATGAGTTTTGGTTTTTCCAATCATATAGTATTGTCAATCATTAATTTTATTTAATTTTGAATGGAATTTTGTGTGGAAAAACTCACACAAGTGAAGAATTATATTAATTATTTTCAGGAGATAAATTTACTTCATTGAAAGTGCTGGAAATGCTCAAATGGGATGATTCTCCAGTTTTGCAGTGCTGTAACTGTAGTTGCTAGGACTTGGGTTTTGACAAACAAAGCTTTTTTTTAGTCACCATCTTGGATATTAATTATGTCAACATTTTCAGATGAACCTGTGATTTTTTAATTCTTCCAAGTTTTTCCCAAGTGTTTAAATGTCTGTAAGTCCATAAATAGAAAATACTTAGCAGAAGTCACTAAAGAGAATTACTACAGCCTTAAACCCTAGTCATAGCTGGAAGACAGGAAAACACTAATGTCTTAGGCAAAGTTCCTGCAGATTTTAGAAAATAATAGATTTTGGTTTTTTCCAGGTACTTATCAAGACGCCTGAAAACTGAAAAAAATACATTTTTGATGTGTCACTTGTTATGTATTGTTTGAAAACAAGGCTGACTGCAACAGAAAAAAAAAGGACTGAGTCAAAGGATCAATTCCAAACCCATTTAATTATTAATACTCTGTATTAGGAAAGAGTAGAGATAACTCCTAGGTCTTCATATGAAAAGGTATATGAAAAGAATGTTAGTAGTTTCTATAAAATGTTCATGAGCAATATGTCATATATAAAAATCTCAGCTTGGCAACATTAAATAGATATTATTTTAAACAATTGATAAGGCATTACAGCCTGCCTCAGGGACTAAAGCATAAAGGTATAAAAAGCTTCGCCAGAAATAAAAATACAGACATTTTTGAAAAATATTAAGGACATGGCGTTCAACTCCATTAAAAACTCTGGTCAATTTTGTAGGGAAATGAGAACTGAAGGAAAAGTTGTCAATATTCATTGCAAGTATTTAAAGTAGTTCATAGGAAGAACTTAATGTTATGAAAATTGATCTCAAACTTAATGTGTGTTTCAGCCTTAATGTAGCATAAATTTTGTTAAATATTTTTTTAAATGAGAAGTGCCTACAAGTTACCATTTGAATAACTTGAAACTTAAACAGGTATTGTTTGGAAGATTGTAAAACATCTCAGTGAATTGTGCATTGAATTAATTATAGGAAATAAGGGTATTATGTGTAACTATATTTTTGTAGAAAGAAAATATATTTAAATAAAATTTTGGATCCTATAATTAGATAATCAGTGTGTACTGATATTTCAATCCTTGTCACAAGTCAAAATTCAACATAAATTTGAAAATAAAAAGTAAACCACAGTAGTCTCATTTGAAAAGTTTTTGGGAAATGACAATCCACCCTGGACATCTACCTGTTAATGTGCAGAATTCCGGTATCACTTCCTTAGCACTTGAAGCACGACTGCACCCTCATTCCCGTGCACAAGCATTGCATCCTGACAGCAGGAAATAAACTGCAATGTGTGGATTTGTATTGAATAGGTTACATTAATGTAGAGTTGTATTCTTAATGCCACATTTAGAATGAGATGGAATTATTTCTTTTACATTAAAACAGTTCAGAAGAGTATTTTTCTTAAAAACAACCTCTAGTAATATTTTGATAATATTGCTTAGAGGATTATCATTTATTTATTTTACTTTATTTATTTAGACTTTTATGTACAGGATTGTTTATATACTGTGGTGCTATATATATGTGCATGTACATATATATACATACATATATTGAAGCAAATATTGCAGCCTTCATTAGTTTAGGAGTTTAATGCCAGTTAAGAATTAGTGCAGTAATCCAGCATGCTTAGAGGTACACTGTGGGACACCTTTATCCCTCAGCACTTACAGTGAAAACATAAAACCTTATTTTGCCATTGCTTTCACTGCAACTGATTCACTGTTGGGAGTAGTGTCTGCATTCAGGGTGCCTTACACTCACTTGTTACAGGGCAGTGTCACTAAGGAGGACATGCCAGAGCAATTATTTAATACAGTGAAAACATAGAATATACTAAAGTAATAGATTTTGCTACCAAAACATCCTATTTTCACAGTGAAATGAGATTTCACTCTAGTTGAAGTGTACTTTCAAGAAGCTCATCAGAATACCTGAAATTGTATTAGGAAATGACTGGACTTAAAAAAATGTATTTTTAAATGTCATTTTTCATTCTGTGCTGCCAGCTTGGTGCTTCATTAATTGTTTCTGTTTTTACATATTTTACATAACCGTTGCAATCACAGAATACCCTTCCCATCACTCTGACGTAAATGAGGTTTTAGTTGATGTTGTAAATAATCAATGCTTCACAAGAACCATTAATACTTCCCTGTGCTTTCGCAAGCGCAGAGGTTTCTTGCACAGTCTGCAGAACCACAACTCCACTATAAAACCAAAGGAACCTCCTAAGAAGAATTTTGTATCTGGATTTCCACTGAAGAAGCAATAGCTGAAAAGTGAGTATTCCAGCCCCAGGAAGTTTACAACAAGAGAGTGCAGTGGAAGAATACTTCAGCAATAACATTTCTGTGTTATTGGCAACAACCACCTCTGGCGAGTGAATTACCTGGGTTTGTTCACAAGGAGTGGTTATGGAACACCTGCAGCTTCCTTTCCAAGCAAGCAAGATCTTGCCTGTGGTTTTCCATGCAATAATCCTATGCACTGAACCTTCATACACCACAGCTCCAAGACCAGATCAAAGACTGAATAGAGGCCTTCCTGTAGGAAGGCTTCTGTTCAGGTCCAGAGAATAAGGAACTTCCTCTAACTTTACGGGTGACTGGTTTTGAAGTCTAGGCATTGTGATTGTAACTTACAAAACCAAAGATGGTAAACTCTAAGTGAAAAAAATAACTCCAGAAGGAGTTTCAGATTCCAAACCAGATCACCAGGCTCACTGAGTGGGAAATTTTGCTTCAGTACTTTCCTGTGGTTTAAAACATAAGTCTCAAAACCAAGGTCTACCTTGGGCTCATGGTACATGTACTTAATCAGTTTAAATGTCTGTGTGGTAAGAAAGCACAAGTTTCAATCTAGTTCTGTTACCAAAATCCTCCGAAAACATCGGGAAAAATAAGACTCCCTCAGTACTTGTCTTTTTATTGTTAGGGAGTAAGGCATTACTTTATTCTGGGCCAAGAGGTGTGTGCGGCTGACAGTTTCAGCCTCTGTGCTGGCACAGATACAAAACTTTTTCACTTATTTATACATTTTTAGCAAAGAAAGGAATTAATGCTCATTGGTTCCAAGTTACATAATTCTCTTAATTAATTAGTATTCTATCCTCTACTGGTTATTGATTTCTTGCTCTTCATGCTAATTTGGTACACATTCTTTAGTCCTTTTATCATCTTTTTCTCAGATGAGGAGTCCCCAACTTTTCAGGCATTAATCCCCTCTCTGTCTTCTGGTTACTTCAATATCCTTGAATGGCCACAAATTTAAGATCCCAGTTGTCCAATCTTTAGTTCCCTTTGGCTCTCTTTATTGAAGCTTGTCAGGTTAGTTTTAACAAACTTAAGATTTCACTGATTTAAGGATCCCACTAAGAGTCTGTGAAGAAAACTAGTGCTGGCTAAAAGCAGGCATTGCTTACAATTAATTATAACAACTAATTAAAAATTAGTTAAGAAACATACGACTTTCAACAGTTCAATATTAATAATGTTTTATTCAACCCATTTTGATATTCACTGGAGCACAGTTGTTTCTCAGAATGATGTCTCCATTCTCGTCTTAAATCTTTTGAAGGACTTTTGAAAGAGGCATGCCAACATTCGTCTTCAGTACAAAAGGCAGATATGAACTTGGCTTTAGTAATTCCTTATTATTAATATTAAACATATTAAACATATTAAAATGTTTTTATTTCCCTCTGCTTCGTGGTACGTATACTGGAGCGTCAGGGTGAGTGTCTAGCTGTAACAAAGGGTTTCGTTAATTTGAGGTTACAGGTGTCGGAAAGTTCTTTTTCCTGGCCGATCCGTGACTGCAGCCGTGCGGGGCACGGCGATGAGCGATATCCCGTGCCGCACACAGCGGCCATAGTACCAACACCCCCGTCACCCACCCACGGCCGGGGGGTGGGGCCGGCCAGGACCGGCGGGCGATTGGCTGAGGCACCCCGCGCTGGGCGGGCCAGCAGCCGCGGCTCGAGCCACGCATTGGCTCTCGCCTCACGCGGGGCACCTCCGATTGGCGCGGCTCGCTGCCCATCTCCCGCGCCAACACACGCTCCGCGGCGGCTGCGCTCGGCTATGCCGCGCGCGCGGGCTGGGTCGGGCTGCGCGTGCTGCGCCGGGATTGGCCGGCGCGGCGCGGCACGAGCGGCGGCACCTGCTCCCGCACCCCCGGGAGCGGCGGGGGTGCTTCGCGCGCGTGCGCGGCCGGGGATGTGCCGGGACGACCGGCCGGGCCCGGCTCCGGCTCCCGCCGCCGGTAACCGCCCGCCCCGGGCCGGGGAGCGCCGGGACCGCCGGTAACCGCCCGCCCCGGGCAGGGGAGCGCTGGGACCGCCGGTAACCGCCCCCCGCGGGCCGGGCAGCGCCGGGACCGCCGCCGGTAACCAGCGGTAACCGCCCCCCGCGGGCTGGGCAGCGCCGGGACCGCCGGTAACCGCCCGCCGTGGGGGGAACCGCGTCGCGGTGCTTGGTAACCAAGCCGGGAGAAGCGGCGGCCGCCCAGCCCCGCGGTACCGGTGGGAGGTGCGTGTGGGCCCTGTGTGGCGAGGGGAGGGGGCGGTGGCTGCTCTGCTCCGCCCCCCTCTATTCAGCCGCCGGTGGGCAGTGACGCTCCCGGCTCGGTCGCGCGTCGCTTACGGCGGAGGGTCCCGAGGGTGGGGTGGGCGGAATTGGGTGAAGGCGCCGCACGGGAAGATTTGGGGGCTCGGCCCCGTACCCGAGGCCGGGTAGGAGGATCGCGGGTGAACGGTGGGGGCAGCGCCTGCGGCCCTCGTTCTCCCTTCGAGGTGTCCAAAAAGCGGGTTCGTGTTGTTTACTGACAGAACACCGGGGGGCCGTTTGATCCAAACGTCTATTTCTTTAATTGGAAAATAACGTGGTTTTGGAGGTTTTAATCGAGCTCGCTGTAGCAGCAAAATATCTCGAGGCACCTGCAGGAGTGCAGCATTGCGGCTGGAGTAACTGCTGAATTTCACATTCGGCATCCATTCCAGCACAGGGTGCTTAACATCTCAGGTAAAGGGAGAAAAGTACAGTTTTCACACCCAATAAAGGAAAAATTAAAAGTTGCATAAGAATTCTTGCATGCTTTTCATGGAGCAGTTTCAGCTGGATGTTATGTCAGGTTGATGCCAATGCAGCAGAATGGGGGAGGAAAAAAGCAGCTTGTGGTTACAGATGGGAAAAGGGATGTGTGAAAAATCCTCCACTTTTCGTGGCCCTGGATGGAATTGATAATTGGCCCTATGAAAAGCCCATATGTTGGTACTGGATGCAGGAGCTTTGGACTTTGGAGTGAGAAAGGCTCTTAATGGCTGTCTTATGCCCTTTCTGCTTGAGAAACTTACATGTAACTGTTCGGAGAGTTACCTGGAAAAGGCATGACCATTTTCAAAGTCCAAAGAAAAGTTAGTAATCTAAAAGATCCTGACCTCTTATTTAGTTCTGCAGCAAATGGAATAATGATGCTACTAACTTCATGGCAGGTATACAATATGCAAAAGGCCATGGTGCGGAGGTCCAAAGGTTGACACATTTGCACTGTGCAACCACAAATCAAATCATTCAGGTGGGAAGGGACACCAGGAGGTCTCTCCTGACCTGCTGCTCAGAGCAGGGGCAGCCCTGAGGCTGGTCCAGCTTGCTCAGAGATTTTATCTGGACTCTCTTGGAAGACCCCAAGGACTGAGACTAGGCAGCCTGTACTGATGCTTACCTGTCCTCTTGGGAAAAGAATTCTAATATCCAGTCAGAATATGCTTTCAGCTTATGCCGTTGTCTTTCATAAATACTAGTCTGTGTCTCAGAAAAAGCAGCTTGTTACTTTAGGTGCAATATTCTGCTGATGTTGCAGCACCGTTGCTGGTCCCTAGAGCATGCTTTGCAATAGTACTGCTGGATTAAATGTCCTTCTGATGTGTAGCTGTGCTGTGGTTACCCATGGTAGAAAGTGACCAAGCTATGCAAAATGTATGTTTAAAATTACAGGTCTGAACTGGGATACATTGACAAGACTGCTAGTAAATACGTTTGGGGTTTGTGTGAGAGCCATAGACTCTTGTAATTTACTTTGTTCTGCTGATGAAGTTTTAACAGTGGGAATCTTTTGGGCTTGTTTTTATTGCCACCTTGAAAATAAAGCAAGAAAAGTTTCTCATAGGTCTTCATGTATTAATTAGGAAAGTTCAGTAGGTTTTAAAGATAATTAAATGTGTAGTGTGAATGTCTATTTTGAGACCAGAAATTTGTTGGCTTAGTTGAAAGATTTATTTTATATTCTAAAACTGTAGTGTGGCAGAGTTCACAAAAGTAAAAAATGTCCTGGGTTGGCTAAAACCATCTTTGCCTGGCAGTCGAGTGGTAACTGTAATTGGTCTTGATAACGTATTTCAGCATTTCTGGGATTATTTTAAAAGTGTATCAAAAGGTCAAACGTTAAAATGTGCCTTCTCTTCTTGAAGGAAGAAGTAAGAGTTATAATTGAAAGCTGAAGGAAATTAGGGAAGTTGTAGGTAGGATCAGGGAGTAGTAATAAGATTCAGTGGGAACAAAGTGAAAGCATCAGAAATTTGGGAAGGGAGCTGTTTGGAAAGGTGAGCATTAGTGTGACTTCTTGGATGCTCTTGTTAGTCTGTGTGTGGAACAAAAGTGAATGGGACTAATTACAGTAAAATTACAGTTATGTAAGTGAAAAGCATTTTGGATCATACACAAATACACCTGAAATGTACTGGAAGAGAAAGTTGTATCTCTTCATCTGCTTTAGGAGAAGCAGAGACCATCTGCTTGACAAACTGGCTAAAGTAAGGTAGGCAGGCTGTATGCTAAAAATGCAAGTCTGATACCTGGTTATATGACATATGTATATATATGACACTTTAGCTAGGAGCTAAGGAGTCCAGAAGGTATTGATACGGAATTCTTTGACCGCTCGTCCTAATATGATGATTAAGGAACGAGAAAATGGGGTTGGTAAAACTGATACTCCTCAGGCAAAAGTGTTCGAAAATACACCGTAAGATTAAATGTTCACCTGTGATAAACTCAATTACTTTAAAGCTTCAGGGCAAGATTATTTTAAGTTCTAGAACTGCGAAGGAGGTCTATGAATTAACAGCATCTCTAGTTTTTAACTAAAAAAAAAAAGTCAAATACAAAACCCTAGTAAAATTTGCAGATAACTATTGAAATGTATCACCTGCAAAAACAGGGAACCACAGACTTGCCATCTTCAAGCGAGGTTGTAAAGTCCCACATAGAATGGCAGGGATTGTGGATAGTAGTGGGGGAGAAAAAAAAGAATGGTGATATGATTAATGTAGTTTTGTGGAAAATAGGTGCTAGTCCCAAAACCAGAGGCTTTTGATTATTTCCTAGTATTGACATAGTACTAGTGTGTGAAACACTTCTTTATGATAATCCTATGTTTTGGCTCTAAATATAATCAGTGCAGTTAATATTAAATTAATAAATCTTAAAAGAAATAAAGCCCTATACTGTTTGGTCTCTATATGTGTTGCTTGATAAAACTTGCAGGTGTTAAAAAATGAATGATGAAATAATTATTGGTGCAATTATAATGTTTGAATTGCTTAGCAAATTTGATAAAGCCAGGAAGAAAGAGACTCACACTTCCAATATAAGATAGTATCTATAATTGCTGGGATATTTAGAGTTGTAGTGGTAAACAATTTAATCTCTGAGGAGTGATGATGTAACTGAGAGGGCGGCTGCTTTCTCAGGTGCAGAAGGCACCTCAGCAGCAGAGCATTTAGTATAACTAGTAGTGGCTACAAGTAATGCAAGGTTTGAAAATGTCTTAAAATAGCAAACTAAAAACCGGCATTTGTCTTTATTTAAGATTACTGTGAATAGAAATTAGTAAGAGCCAAGTGATAAATACCTGTGCAGAGATGCCTAGAATCTGTCTTCATTCTGTTTCCAAACTCAGACAAAAATAATTTCAGAAAGAAGCATTTTTTTCAAGACCTTTGAGGAAACTTGCATAGGCATTTTTTTGACACGGCACTTCTTCAAACCACTGGATACTCTAACATAAAATTGGATTTGTATATCTTACAGATGTGAAGCAAAAAGTACTGGGCAACAATCTTTTTCACAGCAGATTAGGTTGAGAGGCTAGGGCAGTTGTCTGCTATTGACATTCATATTTACATAGATTAAAGATTTTCAGGTTTCCTTGAAATTAGGAAGGTATTTGCATTTAAGCTTAAACTCTTGCTCTACCTCACTTAAACTTGAAAATTATTGGATAATAATTTTGAAACAGAAAATATTTTCTGAAACCGTCTTATACTTTCTTTTGGCACTTACAGCTAAAGTCAATATACACTCTGCACTCATCTAACTGTTAGTCATTGGAAGTAAGGGCAAATGCAATTCTGGCAGTGGATAATAATACATTCTAAATCTATACTTTTATTTTTCCTAATGGAAGGGATGTTACTTACTGCTGCATTGTAGAGACTGATTCTATTCGATTACTTGTTCAGATTGTTTACGAATGAGAAAAATAAAAGCAGTCTTGCTTAGTTCTTAAAAAAGCATATATACTGCAGTCAGATCCTTGCTAGATTTGGCAAGGTAAAGGAACAGGCTACGGGCACTTCCATAGGGAAAACAGGAGGGAAAAGAGTCTGAGTCAGGGCTCAATAATAAAAAAAAATAAAAAGGCAAATTAAGATAATATTACAGTGGCAACACTTTCCGATAGTTATTTCTCATTATTTTAGTGAGGTTTTTTTCCTCTTTTAGGTAAAGTCTGGGGAAAAACTGAAATAGTATTGATAATATCCTTGAAATGATACTTAAAATCTAAAACTTTCAGTTCTTCGGATAACCAAGATGCACTTCCAGTGGGACTGGCTGTGCTTGGGCGTCCTGGTAATTAGCTCAGTGACTGCAGGAATAGAAAATGAAGAAAATCTGGATGCAGATGTTGAAGTGGAGAATTTTGACAAGCAGTCTCAAGAAGCTGATGTTGACAGAGAGAAATCTTCTATAGAGGTAAGATTACAGAAGTCTTTAGTTCAAGCTGGTTAAATACGAGATGCATAGTCAAAACTAGAACAAGTTAATCTGCATTTGACAACTCAGTGCATGTCAAATACAGCAGTCTGAGATTTTCAGTAGCTACATGTGACATACAGGGCAAACATAATGAATGAATCTCGTATGCCCAAGTGTAAAATCTCCTGCCTGTGGTCGATAGTCATGAAAAAGGTTTTACTTCAATCTGGATACAGAACCTTTTGTTGCAAGTCCTAACATGCTACTTCTAGAGAAGTAAATGGAAAGCATCTTGGTCTCCCTGAGACTTTGACTTTAGACCAGTTTCTTGACTTCATCAGTCACAACTGCCTTTTGACACTGTCTCTATTACCAGAAAATCTGTATACTGTTCTTCAAAATAGATGGGAAAACAGAAGAATGGAAAACATATATAGAAAGAAACAGGGAGGAAGCAGATTTGGTGCAAGTTCAGAAAGTTTTTTTGGGTTTCGTTTCACGTAAGATGTAACAAAGCTGTAGTTACGAGCTTTGAACAGAGGAAGCAACTTCTAAAATTCAGAGAAGTGAAGTTGCTCGGTGTTGGAGGGATGCACCCAAACTATTGAAATGTGGGTGGGGGAGAAGGGGTTTTATACTGCTAGGTATTTCTAATGAACAGAATCTGTTGGTCTGCCTGGGTGGATTACTTCTGGAGGTATGAGAGTGTATTTCAAATGAAAAATTGTAATTTATGTTGGGACGTGTGTCTGTACATATCTCTTAGGTCATGTACCAGACTCCAAAGCCAACTGGGGAAGTGTATTTTACAGAAACCTTTGATGAAGGATTGTCTGGGTAAGCTTATGCTTTAAAATGATAAACTTTTACTTTCAGCAGTTTAACTTACAGTGGCAGGACTTATTTTGTATTCATTTTTCTGCTAGTATCTCTATAAAAATTAATTTTTACGAGGGTTAGAATTGAGAAGGCTATTAATACTTGCTCCAAATACATCATAACGTTAAGCTGGACGCTTAACATTCCAGATATGTTACTTTTTTGTGTGTGTTTTAAGGAAGTTTTTAATAAACCCTGGGTTTGTGGACATTAAGAAAAATAATATATAGATTTAGCCAGTTGGGTTTAACTAGCTGAGAGGTGAAGTGCCATTACATTTCAGTAGCAAGCTCTTTCTTTTCACATGATCTTAGGTACGTGTCAATTCTAAATGTTAAGTGCAAAAGCAGCACCTGTGATGACAGGAAAATTTATTAAATAGAAGAGGTGATAATGGTTGTTAAAAAAACAATCCACTGAAAACCTTGATTAACAGATGCAAAGATTTAACAGGGGTACTTGAATGATACCGTTCATCCAAATTTCTAGCTTTTTGAGATCTGTTCAAAGATTAGTTTGTCTTCCTACTAAATCTAATGTTCAAAGTTTTAGCTCCAATGCTTGGGATTTTTTGGTCTAGCTATACATAATTTACATAAGACTAAGGAGTATGGAAGAAAGGTTTATGAGAAAGTAAGCAGCATGCTGCCTTTCTTCCATATAGTGTGGAAAAGAGTAGAAATAAATTGACTACGTAAGAATAGAGTAGCTTTTTTGAGAATGGACCTTGAAAATCTTTCACATGACTTGTAGAGATGTTTTATTTCCTCACTGGTCTCTCTCCTGGTAGGCCAAGGATCTAGTTTGATATTTATACTGTGAAGCTTTCCCAGCATCTCTGTTAACAGTGGACAAATGTGACTACAATTCAAGCAGAAAATATAAAGTGTTCATCCCTGAAACACTCCATGCAGAGGATAGTTCAGAATGAAGGAAGACAGTTCTTTCCAGAATAAATGATTAGAATGTATTCTTGTAATTGATACAAAGAAGAGTTCAGCAGCGCTGTTGGCTTAAGATATTCCTGTGCATGGCTCCAGATAGAACCAGTGTATGTCCAGATGAGGGTGGACTGCCCTTTTCCTTTTCTTCCTCTCCAAATGAACACTTTGTGTAGAGACTGTGCATGTCTTTTGGTAACCTTAGTAAGATGGCTGAGTTTGCCTTGCTCATAGAATCAAGGACATCTGGAGTGTGTTTGCCCTGTTGGATCTCCTGTGTGCAGTACCCTTGGAATCTTGCGTTTGTCATTTGGACACTTACCATTCCCTTTTGTCCTCTGCTATGCATGTGTACTGTTACTATCAGATAAAGTTAAGATTTCTTTGGCTTATTTCTTTTTCTTTTCTTATCATATTGAAGGTATTATACTTGAAACTTGGTATTTTCTGTGCATTTTTTACATTATATGCATATTACATTCTGCCAAACTCAACTTTTGTATAAAACTGAAGTTTATTCAGAATTAAATAATTCAGGAATTTAATTACTTTAGACTTATAATTGTATATTCATGTACATTTTTAAGAAATATTTTGAAATGCTGTATTAGACTATTCTCCTTTAATTTTTCTTTGCATGTTCTCTAAACTACACACAGTTCCACGATGCTAACTCACAATCAGTATTACAGGTTCACAGCCTAGAAGCAGAAGCTGTTTTTCCTTTGTTTGTTAAATAATACAGCTTTGCATAGATAGTTCAATGACCAGTACAATTTTGGTTTTAGGTGGGTGTTGTCTGTAACATTGAAAGAAGACATGGATGATAATGTTGCTAAATATGATGGTAAGCAGTTTTAAAGTTTACCTCCACTATGTAGTTTGTGATGTTCTGTTGCTTTTTGAGAAATAACTACTCTTTTTTTGAGAAATAACACAGAACTTATCTTTGAATATCTAGATGGCATAGGTCAAAAATGTTAGTTTGTATAATGACTGTTATCCTGAAACTGAGATGTGAAATGTTGCTCACTGGGTTACTTAGTGTGAAGATAACTTTTTTTTTTGTCATTTCAACAGTGTATTGCCATGGATGATACCAAAATACCCTCTGGCATCTGAATATTTAATACTGTTTATTTACGAATATTGTTTCTTTAGAACTGTCTTCTCTGAAATCATGTCAGAGAGATTTACCACTTCAATTTCAGTTGTTAAACAGGTTTCTAAAGCATCATGTTCCATCTTGCTCCATCTGTCCTACTGATTCATGGATTGGTCTCTTGGTATAGCCTCTGAAACAAGAAAGTTAAAACTGCATGATGTTTTTTTTTAAATACTTTTTCAGATTGCCTGTGCTTGAATGTAGGGCTCTTTAGTGGTTCTTGTACAGTTTAGTCTTAGAGTAGCCTAAAACAAATTTGGAAAGCAATAATGAAAAAGTTGTACTGATGGTTTAATCATTGCAGTTTGTGCTTGTGATTTCCTAGTCTAGAATTGGCTGCTTAAATGTAATTTTAAACTGTTTGGCTATGCATGATCTGTGGCAATAATTTTGCGACCTGAGTTTATTTCATTCAAGAGGGAGTGGGGAGAACAGAAAAAGTTTCTACTGCAACAGAGAAGTATTTGCTACTGTTCTTATGTCAAATGAAATCAATTAATGTTAACAGAAAGTGGTAAGCAAGCATAACTTGCAGAACTTTGGTGTGCAGAACAGAGTAGAACTGATGATTCTAAATTTAGTGGTTACCAGAAAGAATTGGTAAAATTAAGAAGTTGCAGAGGAGATATCCACACAGATGAGATGCTTATGAGAAATGAAGTCTCTCTGATTACTTGGCTTCATATTAGATGAAAAATTGTCTTTAATGCCAGAACAGTCGTATTTGCTTGAAGTCAGAAAATTCAACATTTAGTAACGTCTGTGATAAAGACACATTTTTGAACTACTTTCCAATTCTTTTTTTCAGTCTTGTTGTTTTGCCTTGCATTTTTGTTTGGTCTTAGTTTCCAAGAAGGAACACTATTGAAGAGGATGGAATTTTTCTCCTTCCTGTTTATTAGGCTAGAAGAAACTAGGAATTTGTTATTGACTTGCATATCTGCCCTTCCTTGACAACTTTGACTAATCACACTTCAGTTGAATGAAAGTAAATCACAATTTTACAATTTATGAATCTTCTCTAACATACATGCTGAGGAACTCCTGATTGTCGCTGTTGAGACAGTGACGACACATACACGCACACACCAACTGCTCTGGGCAAAAGCTTTCTTTAATACTACATAGCCTCTTTTATACAATTTCTTAGCATTCGCGTTACATGTTCATTTACTATTGGCTAACTAACTACAATACAATATTATTGGTTGCCTATAACTAGCACACTTTCTTGCTATGTATCAGCCAGTTTCCTTCCTTCTGCACGTGTCCATCCTCCCTCTTTGTTTATGCTTCACACTTCTGTTGATGTTAGGGTTCTCACGGGTACAAACCGAATTCTCAAGGGTACACAGTGATTGTGTCCAAGTCGAAATCTGTGAGACGTTCAGACCAGCTGTTGGTTCCCACACCTGAGGTTTTCTTCCTTTTTACATTGACACAGGCATTCTTCAAGATTACAGTGGACTGTAAAAGTAGGGTGTTTTGTGCTGTATTCTTTCCTGGAAAAAAAGCCAGTGAATCTTGTCCTGGTAATCTCTGAGAAAAAGTAACTGCCCTTTTAGAAGAAATCTTGTTCTTTGAATATTGGGCACATGTGTATTCAACTGTGTTTCTCCCAAACTCGGAGAATGTATAAATATAAAATCTTCTATTTTTAAAGCTGTAGGCTTGTTTTGGACAAAATCTGATAATTCTTGGAAAGACTTTGGGGAGGAGGAGGGAACTTCATCTACCTTGTGGTTTGATTTGACTCAAGAGATTCTAATTCTATGTAAGCAGAAAAAAAAGTAATGATGCAGGTCTTTAGCTTTACACAGTGCTTTGTGACTAATGTTTTTATGTGATGATGGTAGGAGTAAATCTAAAATCTGGAGAAATATTTTATGTTCCTCTTGCCATTGTAGGATATCACAGCCTTAAGATACAGATCTACAGTATTAAAGTTTACTTATGGATTTTTGTAAATTTGAGAACAACAAGGAATAACATCATGGGCATCAGATGCCAACATTTCTTCCCTACTGTGGCAACTAGTCTTTATTTGTTGCTAACTCTTTGCTTTCAACAAGGCTGTGATTTCTTTACTTCAGACTGCATTTTTTCAAAGACTTTGTGTGTGTGTGTTTTAGGAAGATGGGAAGTAGAAGAGCTGAAAGAAAATGCTGTGCCTGGAGACAAAGGATTAGTATTAAAATCAGTGGCAAAGTATCATGCAATATCTGCAATGCTAACAAAAGCATTTGTTTTTGATGATAAACCTTTGATTGTTCAGTAAGTAATCCTTTAGGTTTTTTACCTGGTGTTTATTAGTTAAAACATTTTGCTTATGTAGAAGTGCTTTGACAGTAGTTACTAATGCGCAGTCTTAATATATGCATAATTCGAACTGCAGACTAGCAGTTAATTTGTATTTTTCTGATACTTGGAATGTTTTTTTCACTTTCTCTTTGCCCAGATACGAAGTGAATTTTCAAAAAGGCATTGACTGTGGGGGTGCATATATTAAACTTATCTCCAGTAGCAATGACTTGAATCTGGTATGTCCTCTTGCTTAATATTTGCTATCAGTTGTTCATTTGAGGAACAGCTTGGTTCTCCATGGGTGGTGCCTGATATCCAGGACGGAGGACTTTTGTCTATGTTTAGTATGACTTTCTGTATTAATAGAAGCCATAGGATCTTAACTCGTAACTTGTGAAACAATTTTTTTTACTGAACAGCACATGTGTATTATTGTGTATTCCAAATACAGAAAACATGAATAGTTAAAAAGATACTGACATGACTGTGTAATGCAACACACTCTGAAGGAGAATAACTGATATTTTCAGGGTTGTTTGTTGCTGTTACTTAATGCGGAGAGAAAAAGGTACTGATAAAATACTGGATATTAATATCCTGGGGTTTATCTTTATTGGAAAATAAAATTGTTATGAAGAACAGTAACAAGTTCCCTTCCATCTTTTAGTGTAATGTTTGTAGAGGGATAGAGATATTTGGGTGTTTTGATTTGTGACAGGCATTCCTACTCAACATAAGGATAAATCTAAAAATATATATATATGTATGTATATATATATATATATATATTCATCTTCCTTGAAGAGGCTGAGAGATAGTCCATTCCCTGAGAGCAGAGGGCACCCAACAACTCCAGAGAGCTGTTGAGTTCCTTTCATGATTTACCCTACCACTTTTCATTTACCTTTTAGAAATAGGTAACTATGCTCTATGCTAAGGAAAAGAAGTACCAAAAATGACTTAATAAATGTCCAGTATAACACATGCTCAGCTTTCTTGCTTCTACAGGAATACTTTTTTGACAAAACACCTTACACTATTATGTTTGGACCAGATAAATGTGGAGAAGATTACAAACTACACTTTATCTTCAGACATAAGAATCCTAAAACTGGAGAATATGATGAAAAACATGCTGAACGTCCTGACGTAGACCTAAAAAAATTCTATTTGGACAAGAAGACACATCTATATACTCTTGGTATTGTTTAATTCTTATGAGTTTAAATTGGAGAGGAGAGATTAAAAATGTGGTTTTGTCTGCTGAAGCTTTGTAATTGAGTCTGCTTGTTTGTAATAGCCTATTAATTCTGAGTGGTGGTTGCTTAATGATTTGTGTTAAATGGTTAAACTGCAGGACATAGAAGTAGCTTTCAGATGCTACTGTTTAGTATTCAATTACAGGAAAAAACATATCAACCCTGACTAGCCTTTACTAATAAATGCCTTCAGTAATTATTATAATAAAATATTTTTACTGGGAAAGATATTAAAATGTACAACTGCCCAATATTCTAGGAAGATGTCAGAGTTCAGAGGAATTCAGTTCAATCTGTAGCATGCCACACACCACTCTTTTCCACATGTTAAGAGTTCTCACCAACACCTGCATGTGAAGCAGTGTGCATGAACAGATAGGTCAGCGCAGACTCTGAAGTGAATGAATATGGGCTGGTTTTAATTCATGTGACAACTCTTCTTGTACCAGTGAACTGTACAGAGAAATGAAAGTTAAGTTAATTTTTACCCCCTTTTTCTAACTTCTGAGGAAGAATAGCAATCAGAGAAGAATGGGCTGATCTGTGGCATGCTGCAAATCCAGCCAAACTGACTGTACTTATGAACTTCCACTGAATAATAATAACAGAAGACATGTTTAAGTGCTGTGGCATGGGAAGACGTAGTGGTTTCTAAAATAGGTTGCTGTAGTATGCCACAGCAAACTTTCACTTTTAGATAATAGGAATCTCGTAATAAAGGAATGCATGCGTTCCTGTATTTGGGTTGTTTGTTAGAAATTATGAATCAAGGTACTTAAACTTGGATTGCATTTATTCGGTTATAATTGTTCAAATAGACTCCATAGAGCTATGTGATTCCAATGCATTATGTGACTTATAACAGGAGTTGAAAAATTAGTTCTTTGTATTTTATCTAAAGGTAATATGGGGATTTAATTTTTGCGGTTTTGGTTATTTTAATAGTGTTGAAAACTTTAAGGCTGGAGGGCCACCATTAGATATTATCAAACTGTTACAAGACTGTTACTCTGGTTTTCTTAACCTGTCTTTAGAAAACTGTCATAAAAGTGGAGTAGTAATTACTTTCACTTACTAATTTTCATTATGTTGAATGGACAGTTGAATCTGCTGTTTAACCAGTGAGCACATTCATAAGTGCTTATTAGAAACGGATCTGGATACGTCTGGATACTGAGTCTGACACTTCTCAGTTCTGTGACCTTGGCTTCTCAGTTACTCACACTTGCTAACATCCAGCAAATTCTCTTCAAATGTTTAAGCATTTGCAGTGTGGCGTTTGAGGGAAATGGCTGTTAGAGGTTTGACTCTGAGGGAAAATGCTGCTTTGATCCTTCCACTTTGTTACTGGCACAGTTCTTGTGTTTTTATGCTTTCAAGTGTGAGATTGTAATTTAGTAGCAGCGATGCCTTTTGGGGCAGAGATTATTTTTCATTGTGCTTTTGAAGTAGAACCACAGAATTTTGGCCAAGTTGCTAGGTTTTTGAAAAATCTCTCAGAATATGTTTGGATGTGTTTCAGCAATTGAATTTTCTTCAAGTTTCATTTTTGGGGGTCTGATTCAGGTCATACATCCCCTCAAGGGCAATGTTTTGTGTCCAGATCCAGTGCTTGAGTGAGGAGTCTGTCTCTTCTGCTAGTGAGGATCCTGTTTGCTGTTATTTGACTAAGTCTGTGCTTATTCTATTTGGGTTAAATATATTGGTAAAATAAAATGGCTCCCTTATTTCTTAAATACAAATTTCTTCAATTTAGTGCTAAAACCAGATGACACATTTGAAATATTAATTGACCAAACAGTTGTCAGTAAAGGAAGTCTTCTTGAGAATATGATTCCTCCAGTAAATCCTTCCAAAGAAATAGAGGATCCTACCGATAAGAAGCCTGATGATTGGGATGAGAGACCAAAAATACCTGATCCAAATGCTGTCAAACCAGATGACTGGTAACGAGAACATTTTTATTTTTAAGATTTCTTTTACATGCATGTTATTTATTTGAAAGATTTGACTGGTTTTATTTTGTGGTTTGCTAATGACAATTGGAATGCATTTCACTAAAAGCACTGAAGTTTGAAAACATAATTGGGGTGGGTATAAGGATCTGGTCATGTTCTAAGGAGACAAATAAAAATTGTTATTTGCTGATTTTGTACTCTGCATGGTTGCAATTCGTAACTAAGATTGCTACCCCTGAATAAGAAGTTTTTTCTACCATGCAGTCTTAATTTACAATACATGAACTACTGTTCTTATGGCAACTCAGAAGAGTAGGGAAAAACTCAATGGGAGGACCTGACTGACACCTGCCACTTGATATCAGCAATATCTGGTCTAAATAGCACTGTAAAACAATGTAAATATAATCCAGATATTTATAAGCAGATAATTATATGTCTAATGCTCATGATCAGTGAGTCTAATTCTGTTGTGTTTTTGAAAATCATCCCTTTCATGCCAGTTGTAGTCCTCTGAACAGAACATTGGTCCAAAGTCGGGCTGCTGTATTTTCTAACATAAGTCTGTAATTGAAGGGATGAAGATGAACCTACCAGAATAGAAGATCCTGATGCTGTTAAGCCTGAGGGGTGGCTTGATGATGAACCACAGTATGTTCCAGACCCTAATGCAAGAAAACCAAAGGACTGGTAAGTGCAGGTTTTTAATGTGTCTTGTAGATAAGACTGTTCTGTGGCAGATTGTTAGTTGTGGAAGTCAGTCCAAATCTCATTGTCTTTTGAGGTAGGAAGTTGGAATGTGTAAGGTATGGCCAAATATTTGTTGGTGTGGGGGACTGCTTCTATATAAACATGAATTTGTCCTTGCCTTCTGTTTTCTGAAGATATATAAGCAACACCAGAATATGAAGGACCCCTTTGAAAGACTTTGCTACAGTTTAAGTTGATAACTTGAAATCATAATGTTAAGTCTCAAATGGATCTCTAAGCATCCTGGGTAGAAGTGTTTCAAGCTCTCTGCAGAGGCAGGAATGTAATTGAAGTCAGTCATGCTGTGGTAGTTATGTACATGTGACCTTTAAATAAAAAAGTGTAGCACTCCTTAAAAAAAGTGTTTATACTGTTGGGTAAAGTTCTGTGAGCTGGCCAGAGTTCTGAGGTTGTTACAACAATATACATGGACTCTAACTTCAGACTGCCAGTGTTTGACACCTGACTGACCTTAAATCTGTTGTTTTGTAATTTTTTTTCTCTCTAGGGATGAAGAAATGGATGGAGAGTGGGAAGCCCCTCAGATCCCTAATCCAAAGTGTGAGACTGCACCTGGTTGTGGAGAGTGGGTGCGTCCCATGAAAAATAACCCAAAATATAAAGGAAAATGGAGAGCACCTATGATAGATAATCCTAACTATCAGGTAATAGCCAAATTGTAGGTCATTGCTAAAAGATACAGAGTTCAGCAGAGCAAGCAAGTCACAGTTGTATATTTATTTAGGTTTTTTTACAGTATATTTATATTTTAAAGTGAGTCTGAATACCCTCATTAATTTGAGATTTTTTGCTTTTGCTTTTTTTTTTCCTTTAAGTATATTGGGAAACCATAATGCTTCCTGTGTTAAAACAATTTATCTGTTTAAAGTTGCCTTTTGTAAAATTTGCATTGGTACCATTTATTTAATACGGTCTTCAGAATTGTAGTCTGAATTACATTGGGGTTTTAAATGTGAATATTTTGAATTTATATTTTTTTAATATTAAAAAATGAAGCCTTTCAGTAAGCAGATTGCCTTACTAGTTCAGTTTTAGAGGAAGCATCAATTTTGGATAATTAAATTCCCTTCATCCCCTCCAAATGTAAGAAGTAATCGGCTGGATATTAAAGAGAGTTACTTTGTATTAGTTATGGCTGGGGAGTACTTGAATCTGGTGTCTCTGAGGGTAAGATCCTAAGCAGGTTTGCAAGCAAAATTTGGCTCTACTTTGCACAGGTATCATAAGGCTGAATTTTCCTTCCCTAAAATTTTCTGTAGCACTTCTGGTAAGAGTCAGTTATTACTTTAACCTCTACAGTAAAAAAGAAAAATCACTTAAGAGGTCTGCCCTAAGCCATAAAACTGAGACCCATCTGCCAAAATCCTATAGGCTATTTCCAGTTCTGTTTTAGGTAGGTTAAACTACTGCTCGTCTTTTTAAATAAAAGTTCTTATTATTTTAAATTATTTCACAAGTTGCTCTTTTGGTGAGCTATAGATAATGTGATTACATTTGTTTCCATTAACAGGGAATCTGGAGCCCTCGGAAAATACCAAACCCAGACTATTTTGAAGATCTTCACCCATTCAAGATGACCACTGTCGGTGCTATTGGTTTAGAACTCTGGTCTATGACGTCTGATATCTACTTTGATAACTTCATCATATGTTCAGAAAAAGAAGTAGCAGATCGCTGGGCAGCAGATAGCTGGGGCTTGAAGAAATTGGTAGCAAGTGCTAATGAGGTATAAACGTTACTATGTTCTTGATAGTAGAAAGCTGTGGTGTTGGAAGAATTTTCTGTCAGTGCTGACAGAATATTAATTTGTCTGCAATTAATAATTTTGCTGAATAACTCTGATAGGTTTTCTGTCCTGTAGTTTGACTTTTTACCTGTCCCAGATCAATATTTTGTTGAGGTTAAAAAGGTACTGCATTTTACTTAAACACCTAGTGAGAAATTGACTTCCTGTGAAGCCTTCTGCTGTTCACATTGATGTTAGAAATTCAGTACCTGACAGCAAGTGAAAGAATGAAGGCTGAGTTACTTACACTCAAAGACTTCCCCTCCTGCCTCCCGCCCTCTATTTTCCCTTGTGGCAATATATCCATTACATATATGCACTAGATGCTTCCCTCCCATGAGGAATGGACCAGTCTAGTGTTTGTTTCTGTTTAATAATTTTAGGCCTTTGGCTGCTTAGATGTGTGTTACGCAGCTCCAAAAATACTGCATGTATGTTTATAGAGCTGCATCTGTTCTTCTGTTTGTATGTGTGCATCCACATGTTGTTTGTGTACTGCACTTTGACAGCCTTCCTCTCTCTTCCCTATGCTGTGGGATGGATCTGCCCTGCCACGCGGGATCATGAGCCCCTCTAGTGGCTGCCTGCACTCCTGTTTCTGTCTAACAGTCCTTTCTTCTCTTTGTTTAAATGCCAACAGCAGGGGGAGAAATGATGGGTGGGTCGCAAATGTGGCCAATTCCTTACAGCTGCTGTTTGGCACAGAGTCAGCAAGTAGCAACAGCATATCTGCCCATGCAAGCAGGAAAGCTATCTCTTCCCACAAACTTGCCCTTTTCCAAAATGTTTGGGTTTATGTCTGAACCTGTATCCATACCTGTACAAACAATGGGAAAAAAATTCCTTTGAGTCCCTTCGTTCCGCTGTACCTCTCAAACTTTCTTAGTTGCTGATGTACCTCTTCCAGAGATGCACCAGGCACTTGCCTAAGTGTCTCTACTGTAAAAGTCAGAGCTGGGCTGGGACTACAGTTTACTCCCTGAATAATTGTCTGTCAAAGGAGAGAAGGTGGTAGTACAGGTGGAGCCAGCATTGCTCCTCAGGAACTGCTGCCCTCATGTTCTTGATGCTTTGGGAGCTTTCAGCTGAATTGGCACAGTATGCAGGAAAAATAGAGTAGCTGGGAAGGGTGTAAAGTATGAGGTTGCCAAGACTCCAAATGTGACTTTACAAAGTTGAGTTGTGGCCAGTCTGGTATGTTTGGAGTTCTACATCTGTTCCTTCTTACTCAACACCTGCCATTTATTTGCAATTTGTAGAGTTGCTGCTTTACTAATATTGAAATGCAATATTGTTTTAGTCATTAAAATGCAAAGGTAAAGAAGGGTTTTGGACAATATAAATGTATACAGTACACTTCATAAACTTATTTAAGTGTTGAGAGGGATGTAAATGCAATTCTTTTAATTTTTTTTTTTTTAATACAGCCTGGTATGTTTAGTCAATTGGTAACTGCTGCAGAACATCATCCATGGCTCTGGGTTCTTTACATCTTGACTTTAGCTCTCCCTGTTGGTCTAAGTGTGTTGTTCTGCTGGCCAGGAAAGGTTAGTGAAATTTACTATATTTTTATTTGGTTTTATTCTTAATACTTTATTTGGAAACTCCTGAGTATCTGTGCAACAATATGCACTTTTAATGTGCCATTGGTATTACTTGGCTTACAGTGCCTGTTTAATTCTTAATTGGAATTGAAATATAGATAGATTTTTATTTTTTTGTAGAAATCAGATGAATATATTGACTTCAAAAAACCTGATGTATCTAAGCAAATTACAAAGGGAGAACTACGAGAAGAGACAGAGGAGTTCGAAGATGATGAACTAGAAGAGGAAAAAGAAAACGAAGATACTGGTGAAGATGGTAAGATGAGTGTGTCAGCTTGCAGTTTGGTTCATGACATGAATAGAACTAGTTCATGGATTGCATTGCCAGTAATTACAACCTGTTATCTTAGGCTGTGTGAAATGTGCTTTGCTCCGAGTCTTTTTTCCTCTTTGATAACTTTCAGTGAGTGGCATCCTATGGCTAATAGCTCTGATGAATATAAGCAGAAAGGAAGGCTCTATTCAATATTTCTTCACTTTCAAGAAATGAGCATGCTTCCAACACTATTTTTTATGTTTGTAGACAGTGATACATATTTTATCCCTTCTGAATATTTCCTATATTGAACACATTTTAATTATTCAGATATTAGTACCTGAAGCAGTTAAAGTCACTTTATTGTCTTTAAAATGTGTCTGGAATAGCTTTACGTCTCTAACATAAATCTGCTTATGCCTCTCTGGGAGGTTTATACTATTCTGTTGGTCACTGATTTCAGTTATTCTTGTTAAAGCCTGAAAATACAGTAGGCTTGAAATACTGAAATCTGCAGCTTCCTTTACGTTGCTTTTTAGCAACCTGTTGCATGCCTGCAGAGGTGTGTCCTACTGCCCAGGGGAGGAATTAATGACTCAGTAGGTTGAGCTGTACTTCAGCATCCAAGGATAAAATCATCCCGTGTTACTGTATCAAAAAGTACTGAGTACTACTCAGCTATAGCTTTGAGGTGCTGTTAGCATTTTCCTGTGTCTGTATAATGAATAAAAACCAAAGCACCTAACTTACAGTGCATTATCTTGACTTTCATGAGAAAGTTTTTAGCTTCAGAACTCTGCAAGATTCTGCCTCTTATTTCACTCTTCCTTGGTGAGAACAAAGAAAGTGACAAGGGACTGGCATGGATAATTAGAGACATAGCAGACATTCATGTTTTGTTGGGTTTTTTGTCTTGGTATGACATCACTTTGTATTGCTGACTGAAACTTTGTGGGTTTTGTCTGTCTTCGCACCATGTTCCATGAGTGTTAATGGCTTTTGTCTGTATGACTTAAAAGTTTACTCAGCATCAGCAGTTCTCATGCCAGTACTGACAGAATTGAGTACATTTTTGGCACAGTGCTTGCCACACCAAACTTAGTCTGTCTGCCTTGCTATTGGAGAGCCTTACCATGGCACTTAATTATTCTGGTTATGCTACATACATTCTTTACTTTAGCTTAAATTGTAGGTACATGATTTCAGCATTGTATCTTCCTACGTTTTCCTTTTGATCTTACTCTACTCTACCTGTTCTTTGCTCCTGAATTACAGACTCTATTTTATTCTACCCAGCCTTGATGCAGATCATGGATAGTTTGTACCTAATATGCTGCTGTTGCAAGGCTGCCATTCCTCAATTCTGATAGTCTTCTGTTAAGTCAGTCGGTTAATTTAGTTAATTACAACACATCGCTTAATAAATAATACATTAAAGTGTGTGTTTCAATGTTAGAAGTAAGGTCCAGGAAACTGCAGAGGAACACTGTTCAGCTCTTACAGCTTTCTTAAATTGTACTTGGAACGGCTGTTCGTGGTGTTGCAAAGGTAAGTTCTATTTTAGACCTTTACTTTTAGCTACTAAACAGAACACAGAGTAAAACTAACCTAGCTAGCTTTTGTATGACTATTCCAGGGTTTTCCAATAAATTCTAGGATTCAGAGGGAAGGATTACACTTTGCTGTCATATGACTTCATGCTTTCTTGCTTTAAGAAGAATTGCTTAGCTTCCCTTAGCTTCCTGCCAGCTTTTACACTTGCAGGTTGAAATCTTCCCTTTTCTTCTGTTGCTCTTTGCCTCTTCATATCTGAAAGCATCAGAAAATTTGTCTTCTGCCTCCTTTTCCTGATTCTTTTTGCTACAGAGAGGAGAGAAATGGAGGAGACAAAAAAAGAGCTTATAAAGGATACAAAGAAGGTGGGAAGGGAGGCTCCTGTTTCAGGTACTGGGAAAGGGAAGCAATTTGGGCCAGGATTCGCAAGCGGGTCTCTCCTATCTGGTTTCTTCCCTCTGCTTCCTTGTTGATGGTAGAACTTCAAGCTGGTGGATGCCAGCTTCCATCAGGTGCAGATGCAAGTTTCCTCTGAGATTTCTCCCTATGTTATCTGTAGTCATAAATATTTTCTACTAGTACCTTTTTCTCCTTATGATTTTTACGGTTCTTTCATAGTCATTATCTCCTCCTTTGTTTTTTTGGAGTTGAAGGCAATGGGAGTTTGAGCTGTGGAATACTGAATGACTTGAGATCTGCATTGTATCATGGGACCATTTAAAAAAGAAAGAAAAAGGAAATGTGCCACAATAGCAAATTTTAGAAACACTTGGAGATTTCTTTGACACCAGTGACAATCAGTTGCTGGCAGAGTACTTCTTGAAGGGCATTGTCCATGGGATTTACTGGTTTTTTTAGTTCTATGTTAATTTTTGTGGCATTGTCTACTTGTCTGCTTTGTCTCCTTGCTTTCCTTGACCTCTAGAAAGATATTGCAGGAAGTAAAAGAATGTTGCCACAAAATGGAATTTCAGGGGCACAGTCTGAACCTTATTTGTCAAGTTCTACACTTATTTATATGAAATAATGCTTAAATTACTATTTGATTAAATTTAAAATAATAATTTTTAGTAGTATAGCTGTCCACTTCTGGGTTTTACAGCTTCTGATGTCTGAAGTATTTTTGTTTGGGGCTTTTTCCCCTATATGGAAATTCGTACTTATGGGAGGAGCTGGATTTGCATCATTTATCATTTCCAGTCTCTTCATTAGAATAGGAGCAAAGGCTTTGTGAATTTCTGCCAAGCTCTTCTATTAAGAGCATATTTTTAGGACAGAGATCTTTGTCTACATCTTTCTTAAACCATGATTTTCATTATTTGGTCATATAACTCCTTTTGATAATAGAAATAGACACATATTGTAGACATGTACCAGGTATATTGACAGATGGCAAAACTTAACTTCTTAGTTCATACCAATTAGTGAAGCTCCGTTTGGCTCAATTTAGAGCTACACTGCAGCCAAAGTTCTTGGTACTTCTACAGAAGTCTCAAATATTGTAATAAATTAGGTATTTCTAGATTTTCATCACCAAGAATCAGGAGAGTCTCGTGTTGTATGTGACTACATTCTAAATTTGTATGGCTACTTTTGTTTCAGTTTAACTGAGATATAACAGTAAGAATTTGGGTGTGGGTACAGCTTTTTGGTATTTGTTTTTGGTTTTTTCGTATTTTTTTCACACCTAAGTGGTGCTTATGAGATGTAGGTGTGACCTGACAAGGACAGAATTGAGACCTAATTCACTGCTGTTTTTAAATAAGCCACTGGCAGACTGTTAAGTTTTAAAATGCTGATGTATATCCTTTCTGTCAGATTTAAGATTTCTTGTTTACTCTTGATAGAAAGTATTGCAAAGGGTACTGGTACTGCAGTAGTAGTGCAAGCTGGAAATTCTTGGAGTGAGCTAAGGGGAGTACAGTGCTTTTCTGACTACATTCTGCATTGCAAAAATGCACAAGAAGGGGGAGAAGTAAAGAGCTGCTCATCCCTCAGTCAAAACAGTATGCCAGAAAAATTCCCTGTTGAAAAGGGGAGTACCCGTAGGATGTAGGTGTCTCCCATGCTGGATGACTGATAACTGCAATATTGTATTTCCCTGTCTAAGTCAGAATTTAGTCAGAGTTGGGATGCCTGAGTTGTCCTGTTTTGGACTGTGCTCTCAAAACTGTCCAATAAAATGACTAGTTTTAAAGTAATCAAGTCCTTTAAGTCAGTAACAGGTCTGAAGACAGTATGGGCTATTATGAGAAGAGGCAAAGTTGGAGCTGTTAAAATTGGTTATTAAATCTGACAGTTATCACTTGCTACTAATTAATGAGAATTCTACACTCTGTATCACAGAGATGTTTTTATGGGTTATTCCAAACAAGCAGTTCATTCTAGGACTGAAATTTGCTTATTTTCCTTACTAGTATGTCTGGATATAGTGTGTTTGTAATATAGTTCTGTTTACGAAGTGAAATTAACTTCTTCTGCAGAAGATGAAGGTGAAGGTGGTGAAGATATTTATGATGAAGAAGAAAATGAAGTTCCAGATGAAGAAGAAAATGAAGTTGCAGATGGAAGTCAGGAAGGTGATAGGTCAAATAAATCTGATTCAGAAGATGAGGTAAGTTTGCATTTTTCCCTACTTTCTCCTCTCCCTTGTCTGACATCATACTTCCATTTAAGCCCATTTACCTACAACAAGTGTTTTTCTTCTGTTGAGCCATAAAACAAATCATGAGGTAGAAATATGTTTTCCTTTGAGTTTGACACCTCAAATGCTCTGCATAAATACAGGTATTAGTATAGAAGTGATCAGGCAGCTCCCTAAACATGAAATGTTTTTACAGGGGTATAGTTTTTAACAGATTATTAAATTAATTGCAAGTCTTTAAAATTTGGATGCTGCAGCAGATTGGTCAGTTTTCATTGTGCTTCTTAATTGATAGAACATGTGCTTCCAACTAAATAGCCTTTTCCTGAGACCTAGAAAAACTTTTTCAGTTACACTTTGGGGTTTTTTTATTCCAAAATAAGGTTTTAAGCAAAATGACAATACTGTTTTTGAACACAGCATCTGCAGTTTCATTTTTCTTGTGCAGATTAATCCAGTCATCCAGATATTCCACAAAAAGTTTCTCATAAAGTATCATTGTAGAATGGAATTTGTGCTTTTCTTGTTTGTCAACTACTCATTATTCTTTCATTTAGAAACTGGTGTGCCTAAAACACTTTAGATCCACCCATTGGTCATCTTGTGCTTGTCACTCCCTAAAGGAGTCACTTCCCAGGTTAAGGGAGTTGTTTAATGTAATGTTAACTCCTTTTCATGTAAAACTCTTCTAGGAAACTCTCCCTTGCATGAGATTGTGTTGTTTCAGCACTAAAATTCTTCGTTAATTACCCCTTATTCTATACTTTCTCTTGTTCCTGTAAGAAGTTTTCTTTTCCTTGTACATTTACCCAGGAATACAGTATCTGCTGAACCCTGCTAAGATTCATGTGACTCCTTGTGAAAGTAATAGCAAGCTCTGAATGTGTCTGTGGCATTACACAGTGTCACCGTGAGGGCACGGCTTGCTTTTCTCTGAGTGTTTCAGCATGTAGGTGTTTCTGTTGTGAGTTGGCTGGAACAAGTCACGTACCCCATTTTTGGGGTGCTTTGGACCACTTGGGGTCTGCCCGCTGCCCATCACGGCACGCCTACCCAATGAGATGACGATTCAGAGAGCGAAGGGCAGTCCGTGGGTGAGGCCCAGGTCTGAGCCCATACCCCTTCTCTAGAAGGTTCTGTTAAGTTCGGTTGTGCATTGGTTTGTTCTGTAAATTCCCTCCTCTGTAACTTAGCCATTGGTTCTGTGTCCTCGGGATCCTCCCCCGGGCTTACCCTCTATTGGTTGTTTGTTCTGTACCACCCCTGTTAAAAAAAAGCACCTGTAACCCTGGCCCAAGGGCCATTCCTCCCCTTTGCTTTCGGGGAAAATAAACTCCTGGAAGGTTTCACGGATCGGTCCTCTCCCTTGCCTCTTTCGCCTCCGGGATTCCTGAGAGGCTGAGACCTTCGGGTCCCCTCGCATTTGGGCACGCCTGCTGCCACAGAGCCGGTGCTGCCCGACCACGCGGCCGCCGAGACGCGACACTTTCCAGTGCCTGTCTGCGGGAAAGGTCACTGTAGCCTCTCCAGAGCGGGACAAGTGCCCCCTGAGGCTGACCCCTTTCCCAGAGCAATGACACCCCATGTCCTCGCTCAGGCTGGGCCACATTCTGTGAGTTGTTCCTTCTAAAAGAGGTGCCTGCCATTAGGCGATGCAGGAAAGTGAGGAAGCAATGCATGGTCTGAGAATGGATTTGTCATTGGAAAGGCTTTGCCTGTGCCTCCGTAAGCCCATTGCTTTTAAACTGGGAACGCCACATCTGATTTAAGGACAGTTTGCTCTATTTGTAGCTCTCCAAAGGGAACAGTTAAAATGTTTTAAATGTGTCTTGCTTCAGAAGTGGGAATTAAAATTAGCAAAAGGTGCACTTTAAGGAAGTTGCTAAATTAATTTAAAAGTCACCACTTTTAAACCAGCAAAGACATGGGCAAAACCAAATTTCTGACATCAGTTTAGACATACTATTCTCTTCCTTCTGAATATAGAAATGAAAAGTCTTCTACCCATTTTATTAATCATTAGATTAGTAGTGTGGAAAAAAAATGTCCTATCACTTAAGTGCTGCATTTAATGATAAAATGACTGGGGGGTTCAGGAGGAGGAATAACGTAGCGTGCCAGTTTCCATAATTAAAATAGGTTTACAATGTTAATGCTGAATTTATTTTTTTTCCAGAAGAAAGAAGCTGATGAAGGAATGGGAGATCGTCCACTGAAATCAGTGCGCAAAAGAAGAGTACGAAAGGACTGAGTTACTTCCAGCTGGTGTTTTCAGATCTAGAGACAGTGGCAGTAACTTTTGGTGTGCCACTTCAGTGGACCTGGCAAATTCCTGAGCTTTGAAGGGAAAAGGGGGGGCTCATTGCTATTTAACCTCCTATTTTAATTCTCTGACCTCTTTAACCATCCCAAACTTCCTTAATTCCCTTTTTATACGGATAAACACTATCTGTGAAGAGTTAGCTCATATTTCAAATTCAAAATAAATGGGAAATTACAAGTTGACAAACTGATTTTTAGGTGAAGATTCTTAAGATTTGAAGTTTCTTAGAAATTAGTATTAGTTGGAGATAAACTTACTCTAAATATTTTTTTAAATGAATACATTATAATACTTTTGTAGCTCTAGCACAAAATTAGCTGTTTACAGTTTTCAGCTAAAAGAGTATGGTAGTATAGATGTAGCATCTATAGCAGTTCACATTGCTATGAGAAAAGCTATTTTTTTCTGTGCAGAGCTAAATGCAATAATTGTTTTTGTATGATGATTTTGTGCTAGCAACAATTTTTATTGTAAATTATTTATTTTAGTTGATCTTGTTACATGGGTGGTCACCTGTTCACTTTAGGCATTGGTTACAATAATTTATTTTCAAGATATCTTTTAAAATAGAATACAAGTGGTAATTGATGTGACTTGTTTTACTTTTGAATGCAGATATCAAATCTGCAGAAGTGATATACAGATGATTTTTTCAAACTTTTATAGTTCTCATGTTCCAAACCAGAGTGGTATAACCTGTTTATAGAATACTTGCTAAGTGTATATTGTCACCTAAAAATATTTATTAATTCTTGCTTAATATGAAATTTATTAATATAGCTAAGAATTTTTGATGGATTTTTTTACGATGTGAGTAACTTGGGCATTCTCATAATATAGTTTAAATAAACTGCATATTGTAAAGAAACTTTGTTTTGTTAAAGTTCAACTGTATATTAAACAATAAAATTTCAGTCACCAGAAACCTCTTGCTGCTTGGCAGCTGCCTGTAGTAGTAGTAGAATGTGTAAATGCTAGCAAAAGTAGTCATACATTACAAACAAGTAGAAATATGTTAATTCATAAGGAATCTAACAGATTTTCTTGTGCCTGTCAAAAAATTAAAAGATTAAAAAAATAAAATACTTCTTTAAAAAGAAGTATTTTCACCACAGATTCCATGGAAGTCTCTTAAGAAATGAATGCTTAACCCTAATGAAGAAGCCAATGTCCTCAAGTGCTTGAAGTGTTCGAAAGTTAATTATATTTTACTTTTACTTGGTGTGAATTACATGGAAGTCTCTCTATGTTTTGTTTAAATTTGGGGCTTTTTGTGTCTTTTTTAAAGTTAACTCCAAGTTCCCACCTCTATATTTAGGGTCTCCATGCAAAAGCTAAGTAATGAAGACTCCAGATTACTCCTCAGCATTAGGTAGAAGCTGTTACTGGTGTGTAATCCTGCTAGTAACAGTTACTGTGTGCTGGCAGGGAGCATTTCAGCTCACTTTTTAAATTGTGTCTGAGCCTGATAGAAGTCGTTTGGAATTGTTACAGCCTTTGGGTGTCATTCTGGGGGTCTGGTTTGTTTGTTTGCTTAGGGGTTTTGGAGGGGTTTTTTTTTTCTCTGATATAATATAGTTACTCTAGTTACTATAGTTTCTTTGATGTGATTTAGTTACTCCAGGGATTGGCCCCCCATGGGGGATGCTCATCTTCCCTTAGGGTTTTGAACTTAAAGTTCCCATAAAGTATTGATTGACACCCCATCAACTTTGATCACCTAGAACCTAGAGATAGTATACATCCTTCTCCATATCAGCTTACTCGGATTGAGATTTATGATGGTAATTAGAGGAGAAATACCAGAGATGTTGGGGATTTGAGACTCTAGAGGTAGAAAGCCAGGCAAAAGGGCAACCCCTTGATTGATACAATGTAACAGTGAGATTTCACCCACACTTACTGTGCGCTGTCCATTTTTATCTGAACAGGTATTTCAGAAAAATACTTGATCTTGATATATGGCTGCTTGAAAGAGCTTTAAAATTAACAAAATAATGATTTTCAGTTCCAGCATGTCTTGCTATTAAAACTGTCAGTCATCTTTGGAACTGCATGAGTAGCAAGACCTCGACAGCCTGCACTCCCACTGGCTACATTGTAGCTTGGTAAAAGAGCTCTCACTGAGGATGCCAGATCCCAGACTGAACACTTTTTATATGCAGGGAAGGCCAAGTAGTTCTGAGGCCCTTTTATTTAGTTACAGCTGAAGCTACTCTTCAGTTGGCATCCACATTCATGAAGGCACGATGAAGTAGTAATTCTGGTTTCTCTCTAATGTAAAGCCCACTAACAGTGTAGGAAAAAGTAACATTTCTAACTTGGCTTGACAGTCTCCCACGTGGAGAAGTGCAAGTTTTAGTTTTTTGACAACACTGGATGCAGTCTACTGATCCTTTTACTTTTTACTTTAGCAAGAACAGAAAAGTAGACAGAAATGTAAGATTCATGGCTGAAAATAGCAAGTGAGTCAGGAACTGAAGCTTTGCTAAAACTAGATTCATTAACCTAGGTTTAATCTCAATTACATCTAGTTTTTCAGACAGTTCATCTATGTAGAAACCATTAAGCTGATCACTAACCCTACTGCTTTTTCACCTTTTGACTACAGATAGTTATGAGAAGTTTTAGGGTTTACAAATGTTAAACCAAACTAATCGAGACAAATGAAAAGTTTTTATTTGGTGTAAAGTCAGAAATACAACATCTTTAAAATGTTCATAAGTTAAATGAAGGCCACAGTATGGGATGTAAAATGGCATGGAAATGAAATAACTGCTATATACACACTGATGGATAAAATACCACTATCCAGTCTACATTACAAAACCATGATTTTAAGATTACTTTATCCTGGGAATTGCTGAAGTCTAACAAGCGCATGCTGTGTTACCAGGTGATCTCCTACAGTGCAGATGGAGACGGCAGTGTTGTGGCTTTAAAGCTACGATGGCTGTAATGCAATGCAATCTTTAGAAGTCAAGTGCTTGCTGTGATTGTTCTTCCTTTAATGCTCAAACTCTGGACTAGCCATGTGATCTTCTCTACCTGCTAGCAATTCTTGGATTAATTTAGAGTTCCAGTAATGTGAGAAAGTAGTCCATAGAGGATTAAAATTAATTTTAGATGTTGACAAGGACTCCATGACACAAATGGTATCATCATCCATTTTTCATCATTGGGTTTTTTGACCCAGACTTGTAAACAGCCCTCAAGACTGTACTATTAGTGCTTTGTTTGCAGTCTTTTGACTTTGTTTAGAGTCTTTTGACTCCAGTGAGCATTGTACAACCATTTTAAATGGGCACAAATGGGAAACTTCACCTTTGGGAGGGGGGAACCTCACAATGTCAACTTACACTTGAGACACAGCAGTGCCTAGCTGCTAAGAAACTTGGGATTTGAGAGGGATTTATTCTTCTATTACACTTACTCATTCACACCATGCTTGAGAGAGATCCTTGAACTAGTGGTTTCCTTTCAAAAGGTCAAGTAAAATGGCTTCATTACTGAAGCGAGAACTCAGTCCTAGCTAACGTCCATAAATAAGTCTGCAGTGCTGCTGTAGGACAAGATGAAACAGATGCAACTAAGTACTGCTACAATTTACATTCTTGTTTGTATTTCAGCTTCTGTTCTCCTTTAATACTGATTATGCTGGACATGCTGCCTCTGTGGGAAGTGCTCAGACTCCTAATCTGGGCTGAGCTCCCCTACAAAACCTGCTAACAGCCAAGCCAGTAAAAAACAGCACCTTGACAGCAGGCATTGCTCAGAGCAGCAGTTTTGAGAGGCAAAATCCACCTTTGTTCCACTGCATCCTTCTACCTTAGATGCTTTTATGCAGAGCCTCAAGAAGCCCTTCACAAGCTTAGGCTCTGAGGCAGGAAAACAGCTGCTCTGAGGCCTGAAGCAAAGAGAAGTTTGGCACTTCAGGAAGAAAGTAAAAGGTGGGAAGGAAAGACTTGTTCTCAGTTCCTCACTGCAGACTGTTCACAAGCATGAGGAGCATTGCTGACCTCTTTCTAGAAAGTTTATCACTCAGGTTTTTACTTAGCTTTTCATCACACAACAGAAGAACTTAAGGAAGATCATACATTGTGATGATGTGCCTGATCATTCTTCAGGGAAATGGGAAAGTGGCAATGGTTTCAAGTGCACATAGTACAACAGTCTGATACTGCATCAGTTTGGTATTTCACTGATTAAGTTGCTTACCCTTGTTCCTCCTCTCTTACCCTCCCCCTTCCAAAAAACTCTGAGGTGTTTTTCTGTATGCGAGCCCTGCAACCAATGTCACACTGTTCCTACTTCACAGAAATGCTGAACTGGTTTATAGGTTTTTGTTTTGTAGAGCTATGAACAGTACTACACAGTAAACACATCTCCGGTGAAAAAAGTGATACAATTAAACTCTGAATATTTTTATCAAATGGGGTTTCAACACAATATTGTAACTATTTCTTGGCTAGTCGAGAATTCTACCCTAAGATGTCAGAGTGCCAACAGACCTTTGTTTAACCTGACAAACTGAATCTGCTTAACAAGATATGCTCATTTTTTAAAACAAATATGAAAATTTTGTAATTATCTACACTACATCTGCACATTGCTTAATCTTAATACACAAACTTCTGTCTCCTGTTCATGATAATGCTCTTAATTCTGTTTATTACCAAAGTTTATAATCTTTGAGAATTCAGTAAGCCACAAACTAAAGTATTTTAGCTTATGTAGCCTATGCCAGTTAAAACAAAAAAAAAAGACAGCAGCAATACAATGACATAAGCTGTGAGTCAACCCTTACTTCCTTTTGCTTTTTGTGTCAGTTGTTTGGAAAACACTAGATGCTGACATCAGATTTTCTATATACTGTCCAAGAACTTGGTTTTCTGATTTCAGTTTCAAGTTTTCTTCCTTAACAGCATCTACTCGTGCTGAGAGATCTGCGAAGGTGATATTATAAGAAAAATATTAGACACTATTGCATACAATAATGAATATGTTCTGTGGGCCTACATCAGACTAGTCACACCTTTAATGCAGAAAACATTACCATAGGGTATTATGTTATAAAACATTCTCCTACTCAAGTTTTACCTAAAGGCCATTTTTCCTATATTATTTTGTAGTACAGTATTTTGACCAACTTGTTAAACTTACTGCTAGTCTGTAAGTATGTTATTGTCTTGAATTTTTGAATTAAGCTATGCAAACTAATTTACTTGGAAACGAGTTCAGTGATGAGCAGCCTCAGATGTGTGTCTTCTAATAAGCCTGAACACATTAGCTGTATCACCCGTTCTACTTGCTGTGTATTACCAAGGTTGAGCAAGCGTAATGTTGCATAAAAAGGAAGAAAAAAACTATTTCTAAGACCTTGGTTTTGTACCTTCAGCTGCTTTAAGTAACATACTTCTGGACACTGTGACTAAGGGCAGAGCAGTCAGGTTCTCTTCTTTTACTTATTACCGTGTACTTGTAAAAAATCTGATGTGTCAAGCTGCTAACCTTCAAGTGTGTGCTGCAGTTCCAAAACTTGATTAATAAGCCGTGTTTTCTCTTCTAATTCCACCTGATTCTCAGCCTCAACAGCTGCAATAAATCAGGAGAGTTTTAGTGCAACCTCTGTTAACAGTTAGAAATTATACTAAATAGAATAACAATGAAGAACAAGAACATTAAGAATTGATACCATCCATGTCGGAGTTCATCATTGTAGTAGGGGCTCTTTCCACTTTTGAAGAGAGTTTTCTTGAGCGATACTCTGCTTAAAGAAAAAAAACAAAAACCAACAGAGGTAGCAATTATTGGAACTTCCATTATATTTGGATTTTAGATGCATTTTTCTAATTCTGAAAGGTCAGTGCTTTAGTCTAAGGCAGAGCAACCTTTTTCACCATTCTTTAATTATTTTTCCTAGGCCTCATGCCGTACGTACCTATGATTCGTTGAGTAACTGTGCCTCTGTTTACAAAAATAACTGATCTAGATTACTGCAAAGCATGAAATATTGCTGTTTTAATGATGTAATCGCCACCTTCTCAGCTCCGATCATTCTGGAATGGGTTATTCTAGAACTGGCTATTCCTGAATGCCGAAGGGGAAGGGCCCTGCATTACTGTCGTCACCCGTCACCCCCCCCGCCCACCTCCCGCTCCTGGCGAGTGCACGGGCCTGCGGGCCGGGGGTCGGGCCCCTCGCATGGCCCCACCCCGCCCGTTTCCATCCCTGCCTCGCGCTGCGGAACGCGGCAGGTGCGGAACGGGGCAGGCGCCGTAACAGCAGCGCCCGCGGGCCGGGGAGCGCCGGCCGGGGGGTGGCAGCACTGCAGAGGGGCGTCCCCGCAGGACCCGGCCGGCAGCCCCGCGGCCCTGCCCGCACACTCCACCATGCAGCCCCAGCCTGGGTCGGCCCCGCGCCCGCTCCCGCTCCCGCCCCCGCCCGCCCCGCACCTGCCCCGCTGCCGCCGCCTCCCGCGGGCTGCGCCCCGGCCCGGCCCGGCCCGCTCCACGCTCCCAACGCGCCTGCGCCGCGCGCGGGGCGGGGCGGGGCGGGGCGGGGCCGGGCGCGTGGAGAGGCGGGAGCGCCATCGCCCCCCATCTCCCCCCGCCACGGGGCGGTGCGGGGGATTTGGGACCGCGCGTCACAGCTGTGTCCCCTCACAGGCTTCTGCAGTCGTACCCGGCCCCTCCCGTCACATCCCGCTGAATGACAAGTAAGATAATGTTTCTGATTAATTCGTTCTGTGCTCATACGCTGCCAGTGTTCAAAGCAGCGGTCCTCAATGGTTGGTCGCTCTGAGTAGTGTTCAAAAGAAATTAAGAAAAGGCATTTATTCCCTGGTGCGTAACCCCTTCAGATTTAGGCAGGTTGGCAAAGCCTGAGGAAGGTCCGAGAAAGCAGCATGTGTATGGCTGCTGTTGACTCCCAGGTGCTCGTATGTGGAGCTCCGGGAGAGAGGAGCCTCCCAGCCGGCGTCCAGCAGGGTTTCCCTGCCCCAGTTGAGTGCCGTGTACACCTGGCCCAGCTGTTTCCAGTCTGGCACATTAGTAGCCTTACTCACAGCAGTGTCCACAGTAAGAAGCTTGTAATAGCTCCGTGCCTCCGTGTCTCACAGCGCTGAGATCACATCACATAAGAACCTAAGTAACTTCACGGAGTTGCTCTCATCTAATGGCTCAGTAGCTCCAAAACAATACTCCTCTGTCTTTGTTCTTTCCCTGGTTCCCTGGAGGGAATAACCCCTGCAGAACATGCTACACAGGGCCCTCACTTTGACCTCATAGCACAGTCTATGAGCCACAGCAAAAGAAATGAAAAACATTCATGAGCCGAGCTAATTTTAGTGGCTTCACTGAAGTGATTGCATTGCATAACCTGTAGTACTAGGTAGTTTGAACCATATGTTGCAGTGAAATATATTCATATTGTATCTGTAAATTGCAGTAATATATCTAGTTATAAATAATTCAGTGCTGTGCAGACACTCAGGAAGATAAAGGCATTTGGGAAGTGAGCCCTCTACTGTATTTTTAAATACACTTCAAAAAGTGTATATTTCTAACATCTTCATCTTCTGGCTGCCTCCACAGTATTGTTATCATGTCAATGACTTTTTTTAACCTTACAATCAGTTAAGTTTAGATTAGACTGAATGCTATCCAAGGTCTGAAAAGGTACTGCAGTTAGAGTCTTGCTGTCTATCTGTACTAGAAAATGAGTCTGTTTCCAGTTCCATTAGCTAGTTTATTTAAAACCGTATCACTGTCTCTACAAAGGGCATTTTTAACATAGTAATCCTCCTTATTTCTTGCAAGCAGTCCTCTCAGGTGGTGGCTGGGTTTTAGGAGCTTGTTAGAAAGTTTCCTTCACTGCTATTTTTAAAATGCCAGGTGCTCGCACTGTTTTGATCTTGCTTCTGCACTGGCTGTGTAGCAAACCTGGCAATCAACAGGTTCTCCTCATTCTTTCTAATGAGACAATCTCCAGCACTTTGATTAACAGGGGAAAAAATTATGGCCACATTCTCCAGGCGTATGCAGATGGATGGAGATCTTGCTTACCTGGTGAAGAATGTGCTGTGTTTTTATACTGTAAGAGGGGGAAAAATTATTGTAGGCTGATCTTGAGGAAACGCCCCTCTCTGCTGCAGAAATTCCACTTTTCTTGCTGCTTTACAGGTGGAGATTATTGTTGAAACTGTCCCAAAATGAGCATATGGGGGAAATCCTTGATGTTAAATTATGGGACAGAATGGAAACCAGACATATTGGTTCCTGTGCTGTTGTAGCCAAAACAGTAGTAATTTCAAGAGCTGCTGGTTTACCTCCTGTTTCCTTTTTGGTATGTGTGCCGTTGGGCATTCATTCTGCTTTGCCTGGTTGTGGTTTCTCACTGTAGTACTTTCTTTTGATTCTGAACTCTGATGTTTGAGTATGAGCACCAAGATGAAGTCCTTTTCAGAAGTCAACCTCTGTGAGAGGTTTTTTTGGTTTTCCTTTAGAGAAAGCTGTTGTTCTGAGCTTCTACTGTTATCATTGCAGACGGGTTATCAGCAGAGAGCAGACAGCATTTTTAGTCTACAGACTGCTGTGTGTTATGAGGTTAGCATAGAACAGTCCAGGGACCAAAACGTTTGGGTGGATACTGCTGGGTGTAAATTCCATAGAGGGAATGCCTAGATCATCCTGTGTTCCCTTAAAAAGGCTTGCATTCCTAACCCTTCCTCTATTTTCCAGTGCAAAGAAGGCAACTCCAGAATTCTAAATATCCAATGCACCGCTACTTTTTAAACAAACACCAAAAAACATGCACACACTCAAGAACCCCAAAACACAAATGCAAAAATGCCCAAACCCAATATATCACAGGATAAAGGTCCACAGCCCAAAGTACTCTTGTATGAAAAGTCAACCAAGAAACCAGAAGCTTAACATATCACATGATTTACCTACTGGCTTTTCAAATTCCTTACCTCACCTGTCTTGCATTGCATAATATATTATCAATTAAAATTTTTGTGCACTTTAAATGTAAAGCTTTAGGGACTTAGAATATATCCCCAACAATCAGGTTCCTTTTACAACATAGAATGTGTCCCAGGGAAGGCACCTATGCATGTTATGACACCAAATTGGGTGAGTGTTGCTCTGATGGGTCCTGCACTTGGGTCACAACAACTCCAGGCAGTACTACAGGCTATTTTCTAAGGCATTTGGTTAAATCAGAGGAGGCATTCATAATATTGCCATTATATTAAATCTATAGGAACAAGTTTCAGTTTACAGATGCAACTATCTATACTTACTTGTATCCTAAGTTCTAGTTAGATTTTCTAAAAGTAGCTGATGTCACTGGCAAAAGGAATTAATTTATTCAGTTTCAATGAAAGAGCAATTTTTGCTTAAAATACAACAATCTCCCTAGGATATGAAGTATCATTAATAGTTTGCCTGAATTCATGTACAGGTACAGTTACAAACTGAGAGGAGAGGATTTTATTGCTCTGCACTCAGACTCTCAGTCATTGCTGCTAATTACAAACATTTTCAGATGTTTTATTTCTAAAACTCTGGTTTATATCCTGTTTTTTCCATGGCACACAGTGCAAACCAAAAAGCCTCTGACTTCCCTTTTGGCGACGTTCCAGGCAGCAGAGACGCTTGTGTAAACTGACTGATGACAGAGGCTTCACTGTTCACCACTACAATAGAAATGTATTCTTTTTTTCACTAACAGAGGAAGGCATTGTGCGTATTTCTGAGATGACTTTGCTATTCAAACTGTACTGTTTGCTCCTTTGACTAATTATTGCCACAAAGAAAAAGACAAAAAGGAACATAAGTGGCTTAAGTCTTTTTCCTTGCAATGCTAACTCACGAGACCCTTTACATCAAATCTTCATCCTTTTGTTTCTCTGCAGAAATAACAGACTCTGAGGAGGGGGGGGGGTTTCATGTAATGTTGCTTTACACCAAATTCTCTGCAATTCTTATTATTCTTTCAGAGTAACCTCAAAAAGCTTCTGTAGCCTAGTGCATATCCTTGTGCAAATTTACGATTGAGGTCTTCTGTTAAATGCAGAAGTTGAGTGTTTCTTAGATTGTGCTTTTTCCAACTAAGTCAATTTATGCAAAATGAGCAAATACTTTGGCTTACATTAACTCGTCTGTGTCCTTACTTATTGTGCATATCTTGGTTTTGCTCTAGGTACTGAGTGAGAATGGGACCTCATCAGATGATGTAACCTGTGAGCATACAGTTGGAATGAAAAAACACAGTCTTTTTAGAAAGTCTACAAAAAGCAAGCCTCAGAAAGTCATAATTTCTCTTTATCGCTGAAGAGACCTGCCTTCATATAGCTACATACGGCTATATAGTCAACATATAGCTGCATCCTATCCCTTGTGAGATTGAGCATGAGTCCAAAAGTTCTCGTTTCTACTGACTCCAAAAAAATGCATTTTTAAATAGAGTGAGGAACGGAGCTCTTTGCAGCTTTGAGCTGTGAATACCAACATATGTTACATAACATTATCCTCTTAACTGTTTGATCCTCCTTGTAATCATCAGCTATAGGTTTGCCACCAGATTTTGTGGAAGGATATCTAGCAAGGTTCCATAAAGCTTTACTGGTAACTTAATGAGATGAAAAACTGCTTTGTCTTTCTATAAGTTTAGGGTTTGTATCTGCTTTTAAAAGGACTGGTTTGCATGAGAAATGTAGTCACTAATGTTGGCTTTCTGTAAAGCATATTTGAAAAAAGAGTAAGACAATTTCTGGGTACTCTACAATGAGGAAAGAGGGCCTTGATCTGCTTATTCAACATTGATTTGAACTACAATAAAGACATTTTTGCAGATGTTGGACAGCATTTCACTGTTTTGTTTTACTTTTGGTTTAATTTCCTTTGTGCTTTTGTTTGGGTAGGTCATTTTTTCAGGGAACTTTATCTAGTGCTGTGAGTTTCTAAGTTGAAAGGTATTTCTTTCATTAAAGGTGAAAATACTTTCACAAATGTTTTTCTTGATTTCATGTGCTGTTAATATTGCTATTAAAATACTTATCAGAAAGTTTTTATCTTGCTAACATTTTGTGTTTGTCTTGATTTACATGGAAGTGTTTTATTTTTAATACCTGCATACTTAACAAATAGAAAGACACTGCTGTTTTGAAAGAGCAATAGCTATTAAATATTCACAGCTTGTGCTTGGTTAATGAGGCTCTGCAACCCCTGTTGCTTTGACACAATGGCTTTTCACTGTACCGTACAAAGTTTGATATGAAGGCTGTATTCTGATTATCCTTTAGATTGTACATGTTGTTCTACTTGCCTGTTTAGTATCTTTCCAGTATATTTTAAGAAATGGGGAGAAAATTTTACACAGTAACAAATGTGCTCAAGTTCATTAAAACCGGTGCACCTTTGTGAACCTTTTTAATATTTAATTAAGGAACACTTGCATGTAAAACATTGTCATTCTAAGACAAAGTCCACTTAGGATCTACGTATTGGAAGCCTAGTTTCCTTAGTCCTTGCTCGAACTTGCTCTTGTCCATCCTAAGGAATCTTTTTCTCTCTCTCACTGTGTAGACTTTTAGCTTCCCTGCTCTTCTGGAATTGATGTTATTCTCCAGTCTTACTGTTAGAGCCATAAGGCCCACTCTCTTTGTTAGCTTCAATGCCCGAGAGTTACTGTAATTAGTCTTAACTTCAGCTGGGAGAGTTATGGAAGACTGTTTCCTACAAAGTATATCATAGTCTCTTCCTGTTATAGGTTAGGAATTTTCTTATACTTTCTAACCTCCAGGTGTTGCCCCGTGTCAGAAGAAATGGACCAAGGTTATGTTCACCATGAATCTTACTATATTTACCCTCTGTGCCTTCAAGCTATAAGCTTGCCTGAAAATGTCACTTATTTTCAGTTATTCTGATTTTACTTCTACTTTCTGAGTGGTGGTCCCCACCTCTCCACTACCAGGGGAAAAGCTGTAATACTGGTAGCAGATCTTTAATAAGGAAGCCTCTGTATTGTGAACATGAGCTTTCTCTGGCCCTGGGTGTTCTGCTTCAGTCAAGAGTCCAGCAAATTTGAAGTGCTCAGTTTCTGAGGTGCAGTACAGTCCTATTTGCTGTGTTGCTGAGGAGATCTCTTTTATAGCAGTGACATCTGTCAGGGCTTGGCTTTGAGTATCAAGCCCCAAATGCCAAGATTGACTTGGAAACCCACTGGCAGTTGGTGCTTGGATAAGAGAGTTTTTAACCTTGTGCCTCTGTTTTCTCAAGGATATCAACATTTTCCAAGCTGCAGGGTGCTGAGGTTAGAGCAGGAGAGGAGGCTGGTGGATGTTTGCCTTCTGAAGAAAGAGACTTGACATCTCCTGAAAGTCTAAGAAAGCCATGTGGCAAAAACACCCCTCTGTGAGACAGGGCAGACTGAAACCCATCCAGTATTATGGAGTCATCCGTAACTCAGCTACTTCTGGATGCTTTGCAAAGATAAGACGATCATGCCACTGAATGCTGCCCCCGTCTGTCCTTGATATGTTACCAGCTGTGCAGCAGGTCACAAAACAGTGTCCTATAGGATACCTCTTCTCTACTCTACTACACCCTGCTACAGGAAAAAAGTGAGTTTCATTGTCAGGAGAACCCTTCGTTATTGTACAGCTTGGACCAAGCTCTTCCAAATTGTCTTCTTGTGAATAGTTCGGGCCAACCACATCTTGGTGTCTGTAGCCCTATATGAGGTACAAATGAAGTGCATTCAAACATCCAGCTCAGCCCCATCACACTAATGTGGAATTGCTAATAGAAAATTGTGTTCTAAAAAAAAGATGAACTTAGTGGATTTTGGTTGTCTTTTTGTTTGGTTTTTTTTTTTATATAGGAGGTAAATACAGCATGAACAATAACATTCTTTATGCAAAAAAAAAAGGGAGGGGAAGGAAATGTGGCTCGTATTGTTCAAAAATAAGCCCTCCAGATCTCTAGTAGTGTGAATTAGCACAGCTCTTTGGCAGCCATGCTGATGTGATCAAGTTGATACTCTGGCTGCACCCTTCTAAATAATTTATTATCAATCCATATTAACTCACTCAATTTTTCCACTATGTAGGACTCTCCTACTTCCCCTTACAAGTAATTTTTATTCCTTAAGTGGGGAGGAGGGGGCTGGAGGGATAGGCAGTCTTTGCTTTTGTAGTTTCTTTCAAAACAATTAAATGTTTAACAGAGGGGATTTAGAATACCCACCTTATTTCCATTACTAATTAACTTGTATCACTTCTTGTGAGTTCTCACTAGAGTATGTCAGAGGTTTATTATTCTGTATACAGCATTATCTGTATTTTATTTCATAGTAGTAACTACTGAGTTAATATTTCTGTAACAGTGTCTCTCTAACCAGTGAAAGGCTCTATGTGCTCAGAAGATGAGTGTATATTACCATACACTAATATATGAAAACTGTGGTAGTCTCCATACCCTGAAACACTCAATTCTTAGCTCATCACAAGGCTTATTCAAACTATGCAACTAAAAAAGTTTGCTGGAGGGTATTTGCTAAAAATATGTTGTACCTGGTAATCAGGACAAACTTGCCTGCTCCCACAGTGCTGTTATTCAGCCTGTGGAATTTGCATTGTATCAGTAGAGTACTGCAGTCTCTTACCTGAATCATCTGCCAAAGAAATATTGGTGAACGTGCCATCCTCCTCGTCCGAAGGTAACTCCATTTTGCTGCCCTTTCCCAAAGTTTTTGAGATGTGTGTTAAGCATGGCAGTTGTCAGCCATTTTTAAGCACACACGTGACTTCTCTGGTTAAATCTTTAATGAGTCCAGCACAGGTGTTATTGGCAGCTGCACACGTCTTGCTCTCTGTGCCGTCTCCTCTGAACCTTGAGCTCTTTTGCGGAAATCGTTCAGCTGGAAGGTTCCTGATTTCTCACTGCTTCGTCAGACAAGTGCTGAACAAACACTGCTATCCCAGCTTCTTTCTATAACAGAATTGTATCCATCCTGGCTGGCTTTTTGTTATCATTATTCTTTATTTTCTCTAGGGCTGCACATGGGGTTTTCTTGGAGGGGTTTTTGATAGAGAAAAGAGCAAAAGTAACTTAGTGTTCAAGAAATGTTGCTTGCAGTCCAAGAAAATGCAATGGACAGACCTGGGAGCAGCAATTTTAAAATACAATCTTCAAATACTTAGGAATGTGAGTGATTTTATTTGCATGAAACAGCTGCATCAAAACAAATCAGGTAATGTGAAAAAGTGAAGTTATGTAAGTGAGTGTCTGATGTTCTGTGGTAGAAGACAGGAAGAAGGAAGAGAAATCAAGTCCAAAGAAAACCGCCCCTTTAGTCATCTTGTTTTGCTTCTTAAAGAATGCTGGACATGGTTTTAACATACAAATTAAAAATCCACCTAAAATTACTTACTTTAAGAATATCTTTAAGAATATATTTTGTTTGTACTCCTGGAACACAATGTTTTCTTGCAATTAATTTGAAAATATAAAATCGCCCTGGCCTTGATTGAAGACAGAATAGTGAATAGAGGAATCACTATTTTCAGGGTGTTGCATGTTCACTATCTACCTGTCCTTTAGTTTTTTAATTTTGTATTCAGAAAAAGACTGTAAATTAAGGGTGTTGACAAATACTTTTTTTTTCTGAATTGTAATACAGAACCTCTCTAAAGTCTTACTAAAAATCAAATCCTAGTTTTGTGAAGCACTGAATGAGAATTCTCTGAATTTACAGTTTGCCTTTCACATTTTTTTTGCTCCTGAGACAGCTTCTATATGCAAAGAAAATGCATATAACTTTGCAGGACAAAGGGCATAAGACACAGAATCACAGAATTAATTAGGCTGGGAAAGACCTCTGAGATCATTGAGTCCAACCTTTGACTGATCACCACTGTGTCAACCAGACCATGGCACTGAGTGTCACATCCAGTTGTTTCTTGAACACCTCCAGAGATGGTGACTCCATCACTTCCCTGGGCAGTTCATTTCAATGTTAAAAACCCTTTTCGTGAAGAAATTCTTCCTGATGTCCAACCTGAACCTTCCCTGGTGCAACTTGAGGCCATTTTATCTTGTCCTGTTGCTGGTTGCCTGGGAGAAGAGGCTGACTCCCACCTGGCTACACCCTCCTGTCAGGGAGTTCTAGAGAGCGATAAGGTCCCCCCTGAGCCTCCTTTTCTGCAGACTGAACATCCCCAGCTCCCTCAGCTGCCACTCACAGGACTTGTGCTCCCTCAGACCCTTCCCCAGCTCCGCCGCCCTTCTCTGGACACGCTCCAGCACCTCAACATCTTTCTTGTAGTGAGGGGCCCAGAACTGGACACAGCACTCGAGGTGTGGCCTCACCAGTGCTGAGTACAGAGGGACAATCACTGCCCTGGTCCTGCTGGCCACACTATTGCTGATCCAGGCCAGGATGCCATCAGCCTTCTTGGCCACCTGGGCACAGCTGGCTCATGTTCAGCTGCTGTTGACCAGCACCCCCAGGTCCTTTTCCACTGGGCAGTTTTCCAGCCACTCTGCCCCAGCCTGTGTTGCTGCCTGGAGTTGTTGCAGCCCAAGAGCAGGACCTGGCACTTGGCCTTGTTGAACCTCACGTGACTGGCCTTGTCCCATTGATCCAGCCTGTCCAGATCCCTCTGCAGAGCCTTCCTGCTCTCCAGCAGATCAACATTCCCACCCAACCTGGTGTCATCCACGAGCTTACCGAGGGTGCACTCAAACCCCTCATCCAGAGCAATAAAGATATCAAACTGGACTGGGCCCAATAGTGAGTCCTGGGGGACACCACTAGTGAATGGCCAACAAGTGGATGTGGTGCCATTCACCACTCTAATGACACCAAGCACTGGAATTGGTGCAACTTACAGAAACTATAAATGTAATGCTGCTTTTTGGTTTTTTTCTTCTGATCTTTTAATTGCTTTATTTAAGCTTTTCTGTTGGTGTCAGTGAAGTTACTGAGAGCTGCTTTCAGACATTTTTGAAAACCAAGCGTGTCTTGCATTTTCAGAACTGTGTTGAGTTGCTCATTTTTTGCTTCATACTGATCAGAATCAGGTCAAAATTTACCTTATTGTTCTTGGGGTTCTCCTGCCCAAGGCTAGGGGTTGGACTAGATGATCTTGATTGGTCCCTTTCAACTCAGCATATTCTATGATTCTTGATACTCTGTACAGAGACTTGCTGGTTTCATTGCAGATCCTTGAGTATCACAAGGGGATTCTGGATCAGTTGGGCTTTTTTTTTCTTCTTTCAGGGATGCAACAGCATGCTTCAAAGCTCTCATGATGAAGATAAAGCTAGAAAACGTTTTGATCTTTTGTCTTTATTATGTCTTTTATTGTTCTCAGACACGTTATATATGGTAGAAGCATTTCAGCAAATTGGTTTGGAAGGTCAGTTTCTAAAAACATATGCAATTATTTAATCTGTTACCTCTGAATTTTTAAAAATTATATGCTTGTGGAACCTAAGGGCTGTATCTTGTCTGAACTGTGAAGCCCCCATCCAACTGGTGTAATTAACTTCTCGAGCCTGTATCAATATTTTTCTATTATATTAGCCGTACAGGTACCCTCTGGTAGATACACTTTCCATGTAAATTATTAGCTGGTTTTAGACAGCCTGTCACAGCAGCCAAGTGAGTATGGATGTTGTGCAGTTGTTATTCATATCTAGATCAAAGCCATTAGCAGAAGTGTTGCAGAGAAAAAGCTGTATTTTAATAAGAGTCAGTAAGAAAGACTCCTCCGGGTGAAGGAGCATAGGACTCAGGGAGGAGTTGAGCTGTCTCCTGAGATACACCAATCCCTTCAATTTATGGAGTCAAGCTCTTGTATTTGTGCCAAGTGCATTCCACTCCATATGGCACCAAGGAGCAAGTTACCCAAGGAGCTTTTTGTCCTGCCCTACAGAGTTAAGACTCCAAGGCTCAAAAGTAAGGCGCTCTGCAAGTGTTTCAGAGCTCATTAAAGCTCCCTATGAAAGAAGGGCCTTTGGACAGATGGCTTGTTTGATTCATTTCCTCAATCAGTGCCTCTGCCTCTGAAGGAGAGAGAGAAGGTATAGATACATGTCTTTGGGTGCATGTATCTGCCTGTGTGCACGTGTATATAGACAAAGACAACATGGGACTCAGGACCCGCATTGTTTACAGAAACCCTTTGCTTCCCACAAGGACCTGGGAATCAGGTTTGTGGGAGACTTACACAGCTTGCTCATGGGAGACTCGTTTACCAACACAGAGATGGGATTTAAAAGGAGTCTACAGTGTGATCTTGTTTCTTTCTTCCCGTAAGAGTCTTCATATTTAAACATGCACCTGTGTTCTATAACTTTAAAGGCACTGTAGAATTATCTGTGGCTTGCTTGTTTCTATGAGTGCTATGGTGAGAAACCTTTTCTTTGGTGGTGTCCTGATATTTTACTAGTGAAAAAACATCTTTGGACAGGAGATGCCATGTTAAAGTACCCATTTCTTGCTGTCACCATGTTTCTTTTAAAAGGAGGAACATAAAGGAACAGCAGCAGACAGAGGAAGAAAAAAGCTTAAAAGAAAGCTATGTAATGGAATTAACTGTCACAGCAAAAGGAGTTTAGTTATTCCCATGAGTGAATTATTTTCACTGGAGTAATGGACATTAATGTAAAAGTTAATTTGGTTATAAAATAGTTCATCTTTCTGAGGGCTTCATTAACAAGTTGAGCAGAGGTTGTGGAATGCTGAGCAGCTGTCTGGCTGCCTTTTAAAATAGGTGTCAGGAACTGTCAGAGGAGGTTGATGGTAGGGGAAGTATGAGGACAGCATCTTCTACAGCTGCTCCTGAGCCTTTTGTTTGACTTTATAGCAATAATATCAGTTCACGTAGCCATATGCTGGCCTTGTTTTGATGAGTGTTGATAACAAGCACATCAGTAGATCACTATCTGGTTGTAATGGCCAGGAAAGCAGCAGATAAATGCCCAAGAATGTCTTCAGGCTTGGTACTGAAATGAAGCTCAGGATTTTGTAGTTGGTCTGTGTCAAGGGCGCAATTGCAGATGGGTGTAGATCCTTAGATTTAAAACACCATAGCTAAACCTGCCTGGTAGTAGGTTTAATTTTTTTTACTGTAAGTACTGTGTAACTGTTTTCTAATTAAAGTGATTTTATAGTGACCTGAAAAGGAAGTTGGCTCTGAGTTAAGTATGGATTTATGGAGTATTTTAGCTAAACCACAGCATGTGCTATGACTCCTATTTATACCAACAGTGTGAGAGTGCTTATAGCAACATGGCTGAGGCAGACTTCAATACCACTCCTTTATTTAGGGTTCAGCCTTGCACTTACAAACTGAGCTACAACATCAAAACATTCAACAGCCCTCTTCACCTGCTTCATTTGTTTCCTATTACAGTGCTAATTTCTTATCTCTGTGAGTCCACAGCTGCAATGCTTTTTGGAAACAATTTTCAGTGGCTGTATTTCAAAGAGGGAAGAGTTTAGTCGGTTGAGAGACATTTTTGCTATCTGCACCACTTGGCAAAATCTCACTGACTCCTTGCCCCAAAAGTGTAATAATCCTCTAGATGTGCCTTCTGTTGCTCTGGTACTTTCTGTGTATCAATAATAGAAAAGTTTGGGGATTTTTTTAAGTCAGAAAAACACTCAAGTAAAAGAAGGTTACTGTTGCTTTCAGAGAACACTGGGACAGAGTCAGAGCACTGTGGGTAGGTAAGATCCTTGTTGCAATGCAGATGTATTGGCTGATCTTCCATCAGGTGCAGTCCTAATGTGTTCTTCTGCTTTTGTTATACAGTGGTTTAATCAAGAGTCTAACTTGAACGCAAGTCTTGCAAATGTGGATGTGCGTGATGTAACCAATGCAGTGTAGTAAGTAAGCCACTAAAAGATTCTTAACTAAGAAAACGACGTTGTGCATTCTTAGGAAATGTATTCTTCTCCTTTTAGGTGACACATTTAAAAACAAACCCAAAAATACTCCTTTTGATTTTTTTTTCAAATAAGACAGTAAGTTCTGTGCAAACAGTAGTATTAGGAATTATTTTTCTTACACAAAACATTCCAAAATGCATCCAACATAACAGTTTCCCACTGTATATAAACCACAGCATTTTAAAACTACATTCCTTTTTAGGAAATGGCAGCTGCCAGTCCATTTCTCTTTCAATGAACTTTGACAGAGGGAACTGTGGCATGTTTAGTGCATGCTAATAAAGCATTAATCATACCAGTGAATTCACAGGATGTTCAGTGCTAGGCTGACTGACACTGTGGGACAGTAAACTACTTGCAGAACAACAGTTTCCTAAGGTGGTGACAAGTGTATGAAATGTGTCGTTCACAGATTTAATCTGTAAGATGAGGTATATTTATGCTTGTCAGTAAGGGTCCTAGGTGTTTATTTTCTTCCTCTGCTTCCTTTCTCACTCACCCCTTACTAGTTCAAGGTATGTACAAGCCATGTTGAGGCTGAAATTGTCTTCTAATTTTGAGATGCTCATGTTATGCAGATGCCCATCGTTATTTGCAAATGCTGCTTCTGAAGTTGCATTCAAAATCACCACCTAGGAACCATCCACAACTGTTCACTTGTACTCATGTCCCCTGATTTACTACATTTGATTTTCATGAATGCATACATATTGTTCTTTTCTGCATGAATAATTTCTTTTTTATTTGGCCCCACTCTCTCAAAATGAGTGACTTGTTCAAAACATCTGGTAGGTATGTCTTAAAATAGACCCACTTTCCTTCACACTTGTACATTCTACCCTCAGATTTCCTGTCATGTGTCTTTCTAGACTTGGAGAACATCTGTCTTCTAAATCAAAAAACAAAAAAGAAAAGAAAATTTAAAAATCTACTGCTTCAGACTGCTTCACATACTCTTTAAAGTTTGATTCTATTACGATTTCTGTGTAAACCAGCCAGTGACCAGGCAATGGGTGAGCCTATCTATATTTCACTAGTGTGTGCTTTTCCATTTCCTGTTCCTTTTTCTTTCATCTGATACATCATCATTCTTACCTAGGTGGCTCAGCATATGTGCACTGTGCAGCAGAACAGGTCTCTTCCCTGGACTTTGGAATGATCAATCTACTTCTCTCTTTGAATGAAAGCCCTTTCTGCTTCAGTCCATTGATCTATGGTTCTAGAGATGGCAGTAATTCAGGAGCAGGCCTCAAGTAATTTCTGCATCTCTGATAATATTTCACAGTGTTCATTAAAGACACTAAGAAATTGTTGGTTAGCTCACCCGGAGGGTACCAGTGTAGAAAATGATGAGACACTTTTTTTCTGTCACCACTCTATAGTCATACTAAGTATTTCCTCCATGTCTTTGGAATACAGAGATGTAGAGCATTTAGCAGTGCATACCCTGTCCCAGGGTGTGTTCCTTCTGCTTTTGATGATGTATCTGACCACTTGCATCCTTCTGAAGTGAGTGTGACCCAGAAGATAGGAACTCGTCCTCCTTCTTGGCCATCCCTAGGCCCCTCCAGGTCTGTAACCAGCTGACCTGTTTGCTTCTTCTGTTCCATAGTGCAGATAAATGTAAAACATTTCAGATTTTAAATGTGTAGACATTAAAATTGTCATTGTCAAATGGATGGGGGAGGCTTAATCCAAAGAAATCTTGTTGATTAACCAACAATTAAATGCATGTAATACTAATAGATTTACTTTGTAAGATGATTCCCGAAATGGGTGGATCTCAATGCAGCCACAGAAACTTTCTGCACAACAGTTTAAGTGCTGAGATCTCTAGTCTGAGTACTTAAGCTATGTAATTTAAGTACAGACTTCAGTGCTGGCCTCAGAATTAGAGCTGGTTTCAGGAGTAGAGTAAGTTGCCTTGTGCTGCAGCAGCAAGGCAGACATTGGTACATAGTCCAACAGGGTGTCAGCCTACCAGCTCTTCTGCATCTTCTCTCTAAACCTTGCCACTTACCAGGGGTAAAAACAGGGGAGATACATAAAGTATTTTGCCATTTCAAACCTTTTTTGCAAAATCAGATGCGATCTCTTCATGGCCTGAATCCTGCCTACTCTGGGCTTGATGAACTTCATTGGATACTCTTACTGGTCTGCCTGCTGTTGCTGCAGGCTTTGAGAGTCATGTGGAACTGCATATGCTGGTCTTGGATACTTTGTGTGTGTACCAAGGGAGGATTCTGGCTTGTTCACAGCCCTGTAATATGCAACTGGTGAAGAGGACTGGGTCCTGAGTACCAGGCAGAATTCCAAGCCCTTGATGACTTATTAGCTGAAACAAATATGGCATTTGTCATTTTCTCTGCTGATGCAGAGACCAAAGCGCATAAGCAGGCTGCTGCTCCTCACTTGGAGCACTCTGCAGAATAAGGTGTGTGTCAGTCAAAGAATGACAAAGTCCATGCATATATATCTGTTTTTTCAAAGCCCCATACTTTAATATTATTGTCACTTGCATGCAGATGCCCCATTTGAAGATCTCACGTTTCCTGTTGTCACACATCTGGTTTCTAGAGGAATCTGCAGTGGAATGCAATCATGTGACACATTTGCTCAGTCATTTGTTTCTTGCTTATATTTGGATGTTACCTATTTGAGCTGCAGCTACGCTGGCTTTTCTTTAGTACAAGTCTCCTGGAGGGTTATTGCTGACGGCATCTGTGGCCAAAGCTGGTCTGGGGAGATGAATTATTTAAGGTGACTAATGTGTTTAATGGACTTGATGATCAATAGTGCTTATAACGATACCAGAGCAGGGAAATCTCAGTTGAGAGCAAGAGATGTTTTCATGTATGATAAAAGCAATTTCTGGAGGAGGAGGGGGTCTTTGGACATATTTTTTCCCCTATAAAATGGGCTATTTCCCAGTGACTTTAGTAGAATTGTGCGTAGATCTTAGTTTTATCACGAGTCTTAAAATAGTTGGTGTTTCCTTAAAAAAACCCCTGAAATTTTGTGAGAATCTTCATGGGTTTTATTTCTAAAATGCATGACTTGTAATAAGGAATGAAAGCTAAAAGAAGGATAGCTGTGAACCCTGGCATAAGCTGAATACAAACGTGAAGTATCTGAATGTATTAAGGAAAAATTCTGGTACTTTAAATCCATGAGTCACAGAATTTAAATGGTGGAGCACTCACTTTGTTCCCATGTTTCACTTTAAAAATGTTTTATCAAGGCAAGGGGGTTTTTTTCAGAAGTTTAATTTTTTTTCTTTTTTTGAGACTGTGGAAGTAGTTCTAAGGTGTTATCTCTTATATTTGTGTTTGAGTGGCTTTGCTTACCAAATTTCCTGGGTGAGAATTGCATCATCTTGAAGAAAAGGTTTTCTGTTTTGATTTGGGAAAGCTGAAAGTAGGTGGGGAAAAGAGAAAACAGTAAGAACTAAATGAAACTCAATTTCCAAACCAAGTAAACTATTCAAGAAGGAAAGAATGAAGATGTGACAGAAATGCAAAACTCCAAGATTCAGAAATGCTACTCTGTAAATGGTTTGACTGAAAAAATAATATTTGGGTTGTTTTAAACATTGTACTTTTTAGCCATGGGCATTAATGCTTCTAACACCTCTTTGGGCCCAAACAAATATCTTTTTCTATAGGGCATCAAAGCTAAGATGTTATGAAAGTGTATCATTTCAAGATACAGGAGGAAATACACCATTATTTGGACACAGTCCAGGATAAAATTGCAAGAGTTGTAATACCTCATGTAGTGACAACCAGCTTCAAGGCCCATGCTACCAAAAAATCTCACCAAAAGCCAACAAACAGAAACGTTGTTCTCAGAAGTTGCAAGTCTAATGATGGAATTACCTGGCATGGTCCAAAAAATGGAGCAGATGAAGGAGCAGCAAGAAGCCTTCATGTGTCTGTGCCTCGGCTGAAATTTCTGTAAACGTGGAGAGGACCTGAAAGCCCTTCACTCACCTCTGTGCTGTGGTTCACATCTTCCTAGGCTTTGATCATAAATATAAGGCAAGAGCCTAGTACCTGCTCTGGGGAGAGGGATGGGTGGGAAATCTGGCCTTACTTTTAGGAAAACTGCAATGAACAACTTAACGTGAAATGATACCTTCATAGTGCAAAGTTAAGATTGCTTTATAATTATCATGGGTTTTGTCCTTTGGGAATGAAATGCAGTAACTTTTGAGGTGTTTCATTGGAACAGTTTCAGACAGAAAGTGAACGTGTCTGCACATACAAGAAATTAATGGGTGAAGAGCTTTCCTAAGCTCCATGGATTCTCTGTAAAAGAAAAAAAAAAAAAGGGCTTATTAGTTCTCCTCATCTAGTGTATGAAGAGACAGATCCTAAGATACATGTGTGGTTTTTCCTTTGACAAATTCTGAGGAAAATTGTGGTTAAGAAGCAAACAAACAAACCCATCTAAGCATCCTCTCAGGATGTGACTCTTTACAGTACTTTTCTCATTAGTCAGACCAAACTGTGAGAGGATCTATTTGCCTTACAAAGGGAAAAGGAGACATTTTTTTTCTTGATAATCTTTTCCACAGAAGGTCCCATCTTTGACTTTCCCGATAGACCTCAGCCCTTTTCCTTGTATTAATTCCCAGTGAAGCAGTAGTTCTACACTCCAGCAGTGTTGTGAATCAACAGCCAGGCTTCAGTGACGAGTTTGACATTCATTAATGCTAATTATTCATGCTCTGTGTGTTGTATGCTTTGCATGTGTATGGACCCCAGAACTCTATAGCTATTTTATTTGATTATCTGAGAGTTTTCTAAAATCCTTTGCTTTGTATGCAAATTATCCTCTCTAATGAAAGTAGGGAAGATATTTCCAAGCCATTTTGTAATGTCCCTAAATAAGTGTCTGGAAGTGGGCCCCTTGTCATTTAGATTGAGGCTGCTTTGAAGGACTGCTGCATAAAGTTTTAAAATTAATAAATATTCCCCTCTCCAGGTCCATGGCAAGCATAGCATGAGATATGTGGGGTTTCAGGGTGGTATCTCTCAGATAAGATTTTAAATCATTATTCTTTTGGCTAAATTCCAAAGATGGACCCATGGGAATCAGCTAAAGGATGCAATACCAGACTTGACACCTCTGGAAGGGATTTTCTTGCTGTATTCTGAACTGGAGAGTGTTGATATCTGATCCAAAGGAGGGCAGTGTTTTCTTCTTTTTTTTTTTTGAAAGGAAGCATTTCTTTCAGTTTGTTTGAAAAAGAAGTCTGACTGAGAGATTTTCTAGACTTTTTTTAATTGAAGTTGCTGTTACAGTTGTTGCTTGGGTCAGCAGAGTGCACGGTCAGCTTCCAATTACCAGTAGCTAATGGAGAAATGCATTTTACTACATCATTGCCTTGATATAGTGTCATTGATTTCAAATTATGGATGAGGCAATGAGTATTCTCATATGCTCACAAAGCAGTTCACCAAGGTGAGCTCGACTACCACACAGTGCTTGTGGCATACTAGGAATGCATCTATCATCAGTTACTACAGACTAACTTGGGAAGTCCAAGGGTAGTTCATTTGCATTTCATTCTGCTAAATATGCCTAACATTTATGTACAGTTCTTTTAAGTTTTTTGGGGTTTTTTAGTTTGTTTAGGTTTTTTTACAGAATGTATTTCTGAGCAGACTAGAAAGTGGGACTAAACAAATCTATAAAGCCTCCTGTTTTGGTGGGAATGTTTGCTTGATTCTTGGAGTGCCAGAGTAAAAAAACTCAGCAACGAATTCTTATACACACAGAGCAAGGAAATCAAACCTCAGCATTTCTAGTTCTGCTTTTCGCTGTTGTTGACCCCTAATTTTAGCACTTTTATGCTGTGAATCTAATATCCATAGCACATATCCCTAATTTAAGTCGGTTTTGTGTGATGAGGCTCAAGTAAGTGATGCAGTTGTCATCTGGGCACACAGATTTTTAAAAGTTTGGCCTCTGGATATATAAATAAATATTAGGAATTCAAGGTCTTTTGGTGGCTCAATAAGCATAACAACATTTGTAATGCTGAGTTTCCCTGTACCATAACTGCCTTCACAGTAAAACTTACCTCAGGATTTAATGTAGAGTGCAGTAATTTGTGAAGTTCTTGCTTAAAACTGTGCCAACAGCCCTGCAAAAATGCTTTTTCTTAATTTTTTTAGCTCTGAAATATTTTTGATTTCTGACAAAATATATTTTTAAATAACATTTTGCCAGAAATGCCACCTAGAAATATTACAATTTTCTATAGAAATGAAAAAATGTGCCAGGAAAATTTACGTAAGTGTAGTCCTCCGTAACAAATGTGACTTGAGCCTTACTGGCAGCTCCTCAGGCTCTGCCCTGCAGTATTTTCTCAAAGAAACTGTGAACCTCTTTAATTTCATTATTGTTTATATTTATGTTGTGTACCTGATACTTAGCTACAGATGGAGAGTTCACTGTGTTTGATGCTGTACAAACACAGAACAAAAAGATCACTGCTCCAAAGAGGCTGCAATTAAGAGAAACTAAAAAGAGGTGGAAACATGAGGAGACAGTGGGATAATGTTGGCCATATGCCAGGCAGTATCTTCATCACACTCACAATCTGACTGTTGTCAAAGTTTTCTTTAGAGCGTCAAGGGAAAACTGTGGAGAAAGGTAATCAGGCAGTATTGTCGATATGTTGCAACTGTCTTTAGGGAATTGCCACTTTGGGAATATAACAATTAGGCATCCCAGCTTGCGTGGCAGTGTGATCAGAGTGGAGCATCTCGGCAAGGCACAAGAAGGGGAGGGAGGAAGAGAACTGAGAAGTCTGAGCAATCAAAATGGGTTGAGTTTGTAGTAGAGAAGCAGCTGCTATTTGAAAACTATAAGGAGAGAGAGAGAGATGGCCTGGTCAAAAAAAAAAAAAGAAGGAAGAGCCAAGAGAAATTATCTTTGCAGTGGTATTTTGAATGAAATAAGACAGACAAGATTGCATCTGCCAAGGCCAAGTCGTGGTAATCAAGATGAGAATCAGAGTTCCAGCTGTGTGGATGGGTAAGAAAAGTCATGGCTTAGATTTTTTATCCAGTAAGAACATACAAGACACACAGGTTATCTGCTTGTCCTGAACAGATTAACTTCTAATGGAAAGTACAAGTCATCTGCATCAAGCAGGTGTTTATTAAAACAGTTGTCAAACTGTTCATTTCAGAGGAAGTGGGAGGAAGGGTGAAAAGACAGGTGAAAGAGGTAAAGAATAAACTGTAAGAAGGTTTTTCAAAGCATGTCACCATACCACAGCCAGAGGCTGATGGCATATATCTGATCATAAGGTGAAAGTTGGTCTTCTTCATTATTTTAGTGCTTCTCAAATCAGCAGCCTTGGTGCTATAACACTGAAGGAGTGTTGTGCATCCACTCCTAGAGGTGATGATTCTCATAAGCTAAACTGAACCATCAGGGCCTGCAGGACTCAACAGATACACCTCTGCCTCAAATTCCAGCAGAGCAGCTGACTGGGCTTAAATTATTAACCAAGCCCTGACTTACGGGTTTTCACCAGCCCTGTGTTGTGCTGACAGTAACCACTTTCCTAATGAAGTTTGACTTGATTCTCCTTCCTTGCTTCGTAACAATGTTTGGGTTCTTTTAAGTGTTATTTGCTGAAAATGCCATTGGCTGGAGTAACAAATACATCATTTTCTCCCAGATCATGTACAAGTAAACCAGTTTATTTGTTAGAGTTAAGACTACAGACAGAATCTGGCAAACAAGTGGTCACAGGATTTGCTGCTCTCTGGAATATCTAAGGGTGGTAACTGGGCCTTTTCTTCTTCTGACATTCAATCCATGGAATAAAGTTTTAATGTAAATTGATTTATATGGTTAAAAAGATACAAAATTCTGTCTCAGTATTACACTTCACAGATAAAAAGCACTGAGTCCTAGCTGAGTCATTACTATATTCTGTTACCAGGGATCTTTCTCGTATGGTCCCCAAACAATCTTTTCTGTGTAATGAATATGAGTTCATGTGAAAGATAGCTTGTAGCTCAGAGAACTTCCTTGGAATATTTCCCTGTGAAATCTTGTTATGAATGTGAGGGAAGGATTGCTCCAAACAAGCAAATGTTTTGATAGCCACTCCTTTTACTTGCTTGGGTGATGAAAATAAGTCCTGAATTCACAAAAGCTGCAGTTGCATGTTATGAGATTTCGGAAATACAAGAGAACAGTGCTGAGACCTGGGAATCTTTTTGGTAGGGTGACTTTGCTTCTTAAGGAAAAAAACCCCACAAAGCGCAACACATTTATTACAATGGGAAGCAAGATCTACATTTCTGAATAAATGTGTGGCTCCTTCTGTTGCTAAAGAGCAGTAGGTGGTGTACGAAGAGGAAGGAATACAAAGAGAGCTCAAAAATCATGTAACCTATCATGCAAGGTTATAGATGACATGATACCTCTTTTCTACTAACACTATCTTGCTAAGATTTCACAATCCAAGGAGGCAGACAAGGTCTTCTGCAATAATTAGAGAAATGAAAATTCTTTTCCTGTCAATTGTGTTGCAGCAGAAGAATGTGTTGTCCTGAATTAACTTTGAGGATGTCAGGAACCTATTCTTTGCTTAGGTTGCTTATGGAAGAAAAAAAATGGAACATTCCTCAGGTGAAATAATGTTTGTTTGGTTAATATAATCCTTGCTTCTTGAGTGGCACATTAACTTCCCCCATAGTTTCAATGCCACTTGAGAGACTTAATAACATTTAACTCTTACGTTATCTTGGTGTCATTTTATACTTGGGTCTCCTATTTCAATAAAAATATCAATAGGAATAGCAATTACAACTAAATGTACTTGAATTCCAGCTTCCCTTTTGTGAAATTACTGCAACAGGCATCTACATCAGGAACAAGAATTTACCATTTGTTGTTCATTGCCAGAGATTTGTTATTTTTTTACTTCAAGTTCAAAACTTTCCCAACTATATTTTGTAAATATGTGTTGGTTTATTACCAGTTAAAATACTTGATGTATATTGTTACAGCCCAATTATTATTATACACACAACCTGGATCTCTGCATTTGCTATACCCCTCTTCTTTGGGTGTCATGGCGGGAAAGATAACATGTTTTACAGGTTCTGCAAAGTGTATTTTCAAGTCCTTAAGAGCTAGTACATATAAGAAACAGAAACGTCAGTGTGCTTGTTTGTTGAAATGGTCCCTAGGTTTGTAAGTGGTCCTGCATTCAGGGGGACATTTTCTTTTAGTCTGTGCTACTGTGGAAGCAGAGAAAGAGGAATGCTTCTTAGAGACTGAGACACTAGGAAATCAGAAGACAGAAATTCAAACTGTATCACTGATAAAAATGTCTAGGATAAGTTTAGGCAAGATCTGGCATTCTTCTCCCTTTTTCTGATTTGGGAATATCTCTTCTATGATCTCGCTGGCTCATCTGTTTAGACTCTTTGCCCTACTCTGGAGAACTGTTTGTTATTTTATATTTGAACAATACCAATTTTAGTTGGGGTTAATTTATCCCATTAGTAATCTCTGTTCCCATTTGACATTCAGTTGCTCTTCCTGTTCCAGTACTTGTCAAATACTCACTTGCACTTGTTTAAAAAAACTTTCCGTTTTCTACTGAAGATTTAAATTTTTGATTAGCAAAGTTCGAATGCAATTGTCTTCAGCATCTCATTTCCTTGGCAATAGAAAGCAGACTTTGTTTCGAAAGAGAGGTGTCTACTACAATATTAAGGGCTATAGCACAATCCTGTAAATCAGGAAATCACCTGTAAATCACCTGAAAAGGATCTAGCCACTACTATGTGACTGTCAGGATTTTTAGATTTTCAAGGAATGTAGAAAAACCCACCTACCTCTCCATATTTTCCATTTGCATAACTTTAGATTATGACCCTTTTTTGGTACTTTAAAATTAAATTGAGCTGTGTGGTTATTCTTTTGGGGAAAAGATTCTAAGTTTTCAGGCCTCTGATCTTTTGATTTAATATTTCAGTGCACAAAATATAAACTCATCTAGCTGCTTTTCCAAATACATGGGCCAGCTGACTGTATCCTTAATCTAATGTTGTCAATGACTTTCCTAAGGTAAGTTACGGTATCTTGATTTCTTTTCACTAGTCATATTCTAAGCATAAGAATTCAGGAATTTACCACAAGGTGAAGTTGTACAAAACTGGAAAGGTTACAGATCAACATGAGTGGGTGGTTGTATGTACTGATCTAACAGAATATTTGAAATAATTATATTGAACCTGATCTTATGGCTTGGTATTACAAAGAACAGGAGGAGAATGTTTCTTTTGTCAGAAGATTGCTTTAGTAAGTTATGGTGACTTCTGGTTTTTGTTGAACTACGTAAATTAGATCTGCATCACAGAAAGTTCTCAAGTATAATTGTTGACCTTTAAAAAATATAAATTTAAATCTACATTCTTGTAGACGAGCTAGGAGTGTAGAAGTTTCTTCTAAAGCCTCTATTTGAGTGTCTGTTGAGAAGAGCTGTTGAAATGACAGGATTTTGTTGATGCAGAAGAAGTAGGAGAAATGGGTTAAGACTGGGGCTAGAAAAGTTATCATTAATTTGAGCAGAGTATCTTTGTTTGACAGCATTTTTGTGCTCACTTGCCTGAAGACTGGTGTAGAGGGTACAAGGCAAATCATCCAAGTGAACTACATTTGTTTTACAGAAGATTTAAGTCCTGTAGCTCTTCTCCTGCCTCTTCCTCCTCCAGAAACAAATGCATATGCCTTTTATCCAGATTTGTTTGTTTGCCAGTAATTAATGCTTCAGTATTCCACAGCCTTGGTTCTAACTGTGGATCAGGACGCTGGAGAGCATGACAGCTAAAAGGAAAGAAGTGAGTCCATTCTGATCACTGTATGCTAGGAACTGAAATACTTCGGCTTATTTTCTCAAAATAAAATTCCCTCACTTTCCTTAGAAATAGTGACAGGTAGAGTACATAATCTGCTACCCACTTAGTGGTTAAACAAACAATTTTCTTTTTCAAACAGCTGTTGCCTACAGGAATGGTTTAAAATATACGGAATGTGCATTACTTGAGTTTAATTTATTTTTATTCTTAACATTTACTCAAAAATGTTCTGATCAGACTGAAGTTATTTATGCTTATGTAAGTATCAAAAGAAAATTTGCACATTTAAAAATGAAGTGTGATCCCTTGGTAGCTTTAAAGTTTGCTTTTGTTGCTTTACTTGCCTGTGACTTTCACATTAACAGCATGCTTCTAAAATGCTTATTTGCAGATGCCACTTTAAATATTATTTTTCAAGAGTTTATTTTTCTTAGAAAACAGATGTCTGTAATTATCTTCTTTGACCTTGAGACTTATCAAAGTCAAATAGGTAATCATCCAATCAGACGGGGTATCATTATCAGAAGAAAAGTAATTATAATCTGAATATGTTTGAACATGATTATTACAAGCTTTATACAGTTACACTTCTGATTGGGGCAGAACTAAAGACATTATCACTTCATAATTCACATGATGTAACTTCACTTATCCTTGTCATTTTGGAGTATGAAGAGCTAAATTTATTGAACAGTGTAGTTCTTAAAACTTGAAAAAAAGTATGTAAAACCAGAAGGACTCTCAAAATCTTTATACTGAAATTAAGGAAAACTGTATTTAAAAATACAAGAAATAAAACACAATTGAGAGCAATCTCTGAAAGGGCTGAGGAGTACAGCATGTGTTTTTGTATGAAAATGCTTGGAATGAAGTGAAACAGAAAAAACTGTCGATAGTTGGAGGATGGAGAATAGGTGCGGAGAAGGAGAAGATCGCGGTGGCTTGCGGTACTGGAGCGCGAGGTGCTGCGACCTTCTGAAAACGTCTCCTTAGCGAAGCCGCTCAGCAGGACCACCACACACACACACACGCGTACATGCACACACGCACGGAGAGCTCCAGAAAATGGGTTGACCACAAAGAGACGGGAAGGGTCTTTGTATGGGGTTCCACGGGAGAGGTTTATTGCAGCTACTCACGTGAAGGAGTCCAGGGACGAAGACAAATAACGTAGGAGGGTCCAGGTTTATATACAGGAGCAGAGGGAGCATCAGGGACCAATGGTCTGAGGGCACGGGAGCAGTACACAAGGGGCTAGGGAATGGGAGCCAATGGGGAACTCTGACGGAGTGGCGAGGGCAAAGGCCAATGGGGGAACAAGGAGTGGAGAATCTTCTAGGGCAGGGACATATAGGGTACAAAGGGGCAGGGAGGCCGATGGGCCAACTGGGGAAGCGGGACTGGGGTACATTAACATAACAGAACAGAGCATCCTGGGGGAAGACTTTTCTGTCTCCCTAACCTGGGGAGGAACCTAGGAACTGTCCCACCATTGGACTCTCTTCGTTCCTTGTTCTGCAGGCCCACCGGCCTCCACAGGAGAATTCTTAAATACACAGGGTTGCCCATGGTAGATGATTTGATTGTTAGGGTGTGGTGTTTCCACCTGATAAGACAGGTAAAACTTGAGCTTAAAGCTCAGAAGTGACACTAATCTCATAGCCAGAGAAAGAGTTATTTTAAAAGAAAATTCCTGAAGAGATTGTACCTGCTGAAGTTTGTGTGGGTCTGAAGAACAATGTGACCACGTTCAGTTGCTGAATATTCCTGCTCTGCATGAAATAACCGTGATGATTGACTTCGCCAAGTGTGAGCCAGCAGAGCCAGAACCAGCTGACAGAAAAATGCGCACCAGGGGATAGTCCGGATTCTGTTTAGAGTATTTCAGCACTGTGTTTTATGTTCAAATCGGGTGGAGCAGAGTGATCTGAGACTTTCTGCTTAGGATTTTGAATGTTTTTCCCCAACATAACAAAGACACAAATTCTATTATACTCATCCTGCACAAAATGCATGTGTGGAGTAGGGGCTGGCTAATTAAGCAGCTTCAAAGAGGGCAGAAGCTTCCCAGATCCCTGGGGAAATCTGTCAGACTAATCTAACTGCACCACTGGCCATTTCTTGGATCTTGCACATAGCTGGGAAAAATTACTAGCATTAGATTCTCTGTGGACCATTTGAAAATCAAGTAATTTTGAAATATGAGGAAATAGATTCTTTCACAGCACGATATGTCCTGTGATAATATGAATGGGTTTGGGGTTTTTTGCTTGAGACATGCTTCAGAGCTTCACAGAGACTTGTAAGGAGTCTTGTCACACCTAGAAGATGTCTCGGTGCTTACCACACCTCTGAAGAGGAATCAATACTCTCACAAATTGTTTAGAATTACCTGAAGGCTACCAATCTTAATTAAAGCAAAAGAAATGGAAGTTGTTCTGGAAAGAGAGAAACCACTTCTGGCATAACCAGTGAGACGAGAATTTGCTTGGATGAAGAGGGAGTAGGGAGGATGGAAATTCTGCAGAACTATCTAACTCCCCCCAAAACTCACTGGTCTGCAGATTTTTAAAGGGCTCCATTCCCATTACAGGAAGTTTATCTGTATGCGTACCCATATTTCACAATCCCTGCATAGGCCGGATGAAAAAGGGAAACCATTGCAGGAGTCAACTGCATGATTTAACATTTTTCAGCACTGAAAAGGGAGTTTGTGCACTTTTCAACTCAGCTATGTCTCAGAGTCCCTCTGATGCTAAACTTCACTATTAGAACTTAGTGTCTGATGTAGAACACAAATGATGTTGCTGGCTTGCTACAGGAGAGATCTAAACTCTCCATGGAGAAATGACTTGCACCATCTGAAATTTACAGCAGTGATTAAACATACACAACTTTTCCTCTGGTATCTGTAAGAAGGAAAGGTTATAGGGAGGAGATTAAGTGCATCACTCTGATGGGGACTTTGGATGCACAGGTTCTTCATGTTAATAGAAAAATTAGTATTTTGATGATGCTGCTTTTGAGTCCAGGCATAAACAAAATTATGCTGCTGGTGTCTGTAGACAGTGTTGCGGGTTGTTTGTTGTCTTTCCATGCTGGAGAGCAGGGAAGTGACTCTCCAGTAAAAAAATGGGACTGCTGACAAAGAAAGCACAGTTGTAATTTTTCCCCCTTGCTTGTCAGAAGTGTGTGTGACCGAGACATGGACCCAGACCACAAGGGAAACTGAATCGTTTATTCAAAGAAACGAGCTGGTTTTATACACTTTTTCAAGGCACACTATTTTCCTTACATGGCAATTCTCACTACGTGACCTATCCCATGTTGCCACGTCAGCAACACACTTTCTAAATGTCCTTCTGTGGGATGATCACTCGCTGTTCACCCATCTGTCAGCTCCCAGCAGGCTCCTCTCCGTAGGGGTTTGCTGTGGGACACCTCCTCCCCCAGGGTCCGGTGGAGAGAAGCTTCTCTGTGTGCCGCCATGTGCTCCTTTGTGCCGCCATGTGCTCCTTTGTGCTGCCATGTGCTTCTACAGACACATCCCACAGCCCACAGCTCAATTCTATCTTATCTCTCCCCACAATTCCCTCTTTTTTGTTTTATACAAACAAGAATCATGAAACAAAACACTCCCAACATCAGAACATGTTTGGCCCGCTGCCCAAACCAAACAAGCTCCATTCATCTTCCTCCTTTAGTCTCCTCATGAGCTGATGATGAAGCCAGAGTAACCAAGGCTGGTCAGACCACTCTTGCAGGTACCCATTGTGGACTGGAATCTGTGGAAACACAAGCATATCCTCGCCCCCAGGTTATCAGTGGAAAGAGTCCTTCCCATTTCCCGAGTACTTGAGCTTTTTCTAACTGAGCTGGTGATCATTCTGAACGCGATTGAAAAATTAAGGACATATAAGGCTTTTTGCAGTCTTTCATGGGGGGTATATCCCATCTCTGCACCCCCCCTTTTTTGTTTTAACAACGTGGACTTGAGAGTGCTATGGGCCCGTTCTGCACGTTAACCTGTATGGGCGGAAGCAAAAATACACATGGAAAGGGTATCAATCGTAACATGAACACATTTCAACTAACCAACCAAATTCAGGAAAATGGGTAACATAACATGCAGTTCTCTTACTATGAACAGTAAAACTGTACATCTAATAAAACAACAGGTGCGCGAGTAAAAATAAGCAAGGTAATATAACCAAGTGCCTAAATACTTCACCATCACCCAGAGTCTGCAATAGCTGGGGAGTCCCGTTTCACAGGGAGGACTTGGAGAGCCTTTCCCCGGCAAGACTTCCAAGTTTACCTCGAAATGGGGTCCAGCTTTTATAAGATCAGATCAGCAAGTCAAAGTGACTTGATTACACTTTTAGGGCAGAAACACCTGGGTCTGATGGTATAATCCCCAGTCAGCCAGAGCTAGGGCTTGGCCAGAGCCTTGACCGGGAGAGTTTCCCTAACATACCTACAAGCAAATCTTGATTAATATCAGTTAGGAACACGACTTCACAACAACTTATCTTCTCCATGAACAGGGGGACAGATTAAAATGCTCAATAGCTGGTAACAACACACATCTCCTTCCCATGAATGGAGACAAGTGATTAAACAGAACCTTGGGAAACAAAATTGCAAGGGAATGTTTCTGCCTACAGACAGTAACTGAAAATATGCAATATATCATTTTAGCTTGAAAGGACAGCTTACAAATCAGTATTATTATCCATCACAAAAAGCAATCAGAACAATGTAGGGAGTCACAAGGTGATACGGTAAAAAACCAGATTTAACAGTGAGGGTCCAGGGTTGCAGCAACATTCTGAATAACGAAAACAGGAGAGTTCCACAGACCAGCTGCAGGAATGACAGGCCCAGCCCGCAGCCGCCCCCACACAAGCCGGTGCAAATGCTGGAGCCCGCCTCGAGGAACGGGCTATCCGTGCACCCAATTCTTTTCTCCAGCACAATATCAGCTCACGAGGGTCCGCAGGAGACGGGAGCCCTGGCTGTAGCGGGAGCGGCAGGAGCGGCACAGGTCGGACGGCCGTACTGGGGCGGCTCGCAGGACTCCGCAGCTCGCCTCCTCGCTTCCCACAGGCAGAGAGCCGCGCTTGCTCCTCCAGACCCGCTGTGCCGCCGGCGCGGAGTTCGCCACCACCCCCCGGCTCTGCGATGTGGTCGCTGGCGCAGCGCGGCTCTGCCCACATGTGCTTGCCGCCGTGTGTTCACCACCATGCGCTTGCCGCCGCGCAGCTGCACACGCTGCCCGCCGCCGCTGCCGCCGCCGCTGCGCTCTCGCAGGGCAGGAGACAGGCCGAGAGCGAATACGCTGCCGGGACAGGCTCGCCCAGCTCCAGCCACTCGCCACGACACGGCTCCAACTGATCCCGCATGGCACGGGACGGTGCGAGCTCTTCCAAATCCGCACCCCCTTCGGCGGCAGCCTGTTTTCCCACCGCCGCCCACCGACCACACGGATCGGGGGGGAAAAGACCCGACTCCCCCCAGGATCAAACAGATCGGGGGACCAGGGGCCATGCTCTGGTTCTCCCACAGCCCTGACAAGCTTACAAGTAGAGCCTTGCGTTTCGCTCGGCGGTGCAGAAGGGGCGGGCACGGCTGCCGAGATGACATAAGCGTCCTCCTTTTTCTGGTTATCTGGTGCCACATGCCCCAGGAGCGCCTTGCACACTGTCCTCCACGGACACAAAAGCTTTGTCAGCGCTGTGCTGCCTTGTGTAACTTGGTCCCACAAAGCGTCCCCTAAAGCATCCCATGTCTGAGGATCAAAAACATTGGTACTATCTAAAGTTGAATCACAGTCTTTTGCCCAGAACAAGAGTCTGTTCAAACCTGTAGACTCAACTTTCCTGCCATGTTTCTGCAAAATCAGTTCCTGGTAAACACCACTCCCCACGGTTCTCAGCTGCTACCCTCCATCCTGTGGAAGTTGATTGGCACCACGAACTTCGTTTCATCCCCCGGGCTTCGTTTCAGCCCCCAGGTTTCATTTCAGCCCCTCTGTAAAGTTCAGCCGAGTCGCCCTCACCAGAGCAACCACCAGTTGCCTTTCAGTCCCTGATGCAGAGCGCCCTTTGTGAGTGACCAAGACACAGGCCCAGACCGGCAGGGAATCTGAATCGTTTATTCAAAGGAATGAGCTGGTTTTATACACTTTTTCAAGGTGCACTATTTCCTTACATGGCAATTCTCACTACGTGACCTATCCCATGTTGCTACGTCAGCAACACACTTTCTAAATGTCCTTCTGTGGGATGATCACTCGCTGTTCACCCGTCTGTCAGCTCCCGGCAGGCTCCTCTCCGTAGGGGTTTGCTGTGGGACACCTCCTCCTCCCAGGGTCTGATGGAGACAAGCTTCTCTCTGTGCTGCCATGTGCTCCTTTGTGCTGCCATGTGCTCTTTTGTGCTGCCATGTGCTCCTTTGTGCTGCCATGTGCTTCTGCAGGGGTGTCCCACAGCCCACAGCTCAATTCTATCTTATCTCTCCCCACAGAAATGGAAATATCTCAGTCCCTTAGAAGAAGGAACACGGAGACCAGAATTAGCCTCTATTGCAGTTAAAAGCTTCCATGATACTAGAATAATGTATGACTTGCAATTTTAGTTTCTAGTAATGAAAGAGAACAAAATGTTCATATTCTACTCCTGCCATTCCATGTCAGGGACGAACTAGAAATACCCTTTCCTGATTTGCTAAAAGCAATTTGGGAGAGAAGGGATAAAAGCTCTAGAGTGACGTGGACAAGATGGAAATCAATTTGTGTTTTTGTCATGAAAATGCTGAGATAAAAAGGATAAAACAATTATTCCTTAAGTCAGTTGTTGAGTTGCTTAATTCTTGCTGGACTGTGTTACTCTCAGAGCTGACATTTGGGACCCAGATAGGAAGTGTGTTAGTTAATGATGAAATTATTTGGCATGCATAACCAGGTTTTCTTTGGGCTTTATGGAATTAGGTCCTTTTCGCAGTAAAGAAAAGTGAAACACTAGAAGCTATTGCCTATGGTAGCATGGTGTTCACAGAGAAGAGCTGTGGAAAAGCCAGCTCAGGAGAAAAGAGATTTCTCTGCTGCTGCCGCCTAATGTAGAGTTTAAGGCATTTCTAAGTGAGAACACCAGTGAAGGTTATTTGAGAGGAAAGAGAGGCAGCTTGTTAAAGCATAGGATTGGTTAAAAGGCAGGGTGGGATTTCTGAACGACAGCTCTTTGTCCCTACTACATTCAGAGAACCAGAATTTTATATATTTTTTAGCAGAGAAGTCTTATCTTGCCAAAGAAAATTCAAAGAATACTACATTGTTTTTGCAGTGGCCCTTGGAAGGGGTCAACATACTGTGGTTTGGTCCAGGGTGAAGGGGCAACAGTGTGTTTAATTAACCAGTTTCCTTTGGTTTATTTTTCTGAATTTGCAGTAATCTTGAATTTATTTTACTAATGCCATCACTTCACAAGTGCAACCTGGTGTAAGTTTGGAGAGTGAGTATTGTCAGGATTTATCCCAGGACTTCAGTCAATAAAGTTTGGCTATTTCTTCTAAATTCTTTCTTGTCTACACATCAGTTTATTTTAAAGATGGTCTGTAAAATTCTTGGGTAAAAAAGAGGTCTCCCCAGACATTTCACTCTTCACAAATAAGTGAAACCTATGTAAACAATTTATTTTAAAATAAAGAATTTCTTGTGCGGGAGAGACAAGAATTTCTTGTCCATTTTCCAGCCATTTAACTCCTTAGTCAACACAGAAATTCAAAACCAGATGGGACATCTTTCTTCAAAAACATATTCAAAAATTCTGCTTACATCATCTTTACAGAATTTTTTGAGCTAAAAAAAAATTTTCTGTTTTACAATTTTATTACTCTTCAGCAAGTAAAGTAATGCTGTGAATATGGAAACAATTCTAATTGTTGATTATTTAACTTTTCTCCTATTTGGAGCTTTTTTCCATTTCTTCAAGACTATGAATATTTAGATTAAGGAAGAAAACATTCAGGTTATGAATGAGTGATGAAAATTGTTTTACTGACAGGTTTTTTATCTATTTTATTAACAAGCTCAATACCAGTTCCCATATTACAGGCATTTTGAATTTCCTTCACGTGCAATTTGTTCCCTTCCCTCTTATTTATCAAATTAAATCATGGAAGTCTTTTTGCAAAAATACCTTAACAACCTAGTGCAGCCTGTTGCTTTTCTTACTGTTCTGCCTCACTACATGCCCATAAATTCATTTACCTGAACTAAGCTTCATCTTGTTGGAGGAATCAGTCTTTTATTCCTTCGACTTCCTTGTCTTGCATGATGGGTTACAGCTGTTTAACATGGCTCTTTCCACAAAAAAAGTACTTTTCTTTGGTCTGAAAGAGTCCACTGTTTGTATCATCTTCCCTGTCCTTCCTGCCCCCAGAGCTACCTGTGGCCACACTTCCTTTTTGAGGAGGAAGTCCTACTGGGCACACCAGGAACACAACTCTGGAGATTTACTAGAAATGGCTCTATAATTAAAAGTGATTCCTGTTTGGAAAATATGAAACTATAGGCAGATGCTGAACTTCCTTATATGGTCCATTCTCTAAATTACTTACATTCCAGGTTATGAGAATGAAATAAATTATATCTCCTCTTTTTAATGTCAACAGTTTGGAGCCCTGAGCTGTGACAGCACAGTGGTGTTTATGGACAGCCAAGTATATTCATGGAGCTCAGTTAATTGAATAATACAACTAGTACATGTCTCCCAGTTCAAAGCATCCACTCTTTGGATACAGTGGCATCTGCCTCAGGGAGCCAAACCATGCAGTAGTAGGGCTTGAAATGTCTGGAGCAGTGCTGTTCTTTAACTTCGAATAATGTAGTGTCTTTAACTTGAGCTAAAATACGAACTGAAATACAGATTCAGTAACAATGGGATTCCTATAGAATTATTTCATCACTAAGAGAATAATACTCCATGCTTCAAATTTTCAGCAGCTAAAAGCAGCAGAAATTTTGTGAGCTAAGTTCTCTGGAGAAAATTACCTGCAGATAGGCTTGCAGGGAAGCTGCACATATGCACAATTATATGTTGCTGTAAGTTAAAACAAAATTTGTCTTGCAGTTTTTGTAATACATTTCTTATACAAAACCACGGGTGGTCTCCAAGAAAATTACTTTCTAGTTCTTATTTATCACACATTTACTTCCTTTCAGTGTTCTCTTATGAACTACCTAACCTAATCTTGAACTTCCAAAATTAGGCCCTTTTCCCTTTCATTCATCTATTCCCTATCCTATTTTCAATTTCTTCCTCTGAACTTAGTCCACAGTACTTGTGTGTGAAACACAGTCTGCTGGCTAAGCTTAAATTAGGAGTGCATTTACATTTGTGTTGGGCAGATTCTGAATGCAGTGATAACCCCCACTTGCAAGGCTCCCAACAGAGCAACTCCAAAGTAAAAGTGCTCTGAAATACAAGGTAGCCATCACATTCTTAGTGCCAAATCTTGATGCCTTGATGTATTGAAAAGGAACTATAGTTCTCATCTGGTTTTGCACAGACATATAGAACTGTGCATCCTAAAAACTTCCTTGTCTCATCTAAAATGTCTAATATGCCATGGGGTGAGTGGCAGGGATTATAGCAGTTTTATTTACATTGGATACCTTTAGCTTCTCAGAAGTGAAAGAGCAGATTTTGCAATTTTTTAAATCTGCTTTCTATCCAAAGTTATTGACATTTCTGTCATTTGCTAAAATTAACCATAATTTTCTAAATCTGGATGGATTTTTCTGAGAGAGAAAAACCCCTGCTTTTTCACCTTTTCTGCTAATTCTAGCACTGACTTGACACTGTGCATGTCTATTTCTATTGCAGAATTCTTCACTCTGTCTTAACCCCAGTATCTTTCCTAAGGAATCTGAACTTGCTTAATTAAGTAATTAATCTAATCCTGCTTCAAAAATTCATCTGTTCTACATCACAGCTAATCCTGAAACTTGGCATGAAACTACGCACAATTTATTTTGCATTATCATGCTGTATTCTTCAGAAAGTCTGACAGCAAGGTTAGTGGACACATTTTCAAAGAACAAAAGACTGAGACCTATTTAATCTCTACCTTTGGCTCAGGGAAGTTCCTGACCTACAAACACTTCAGGCTGGATGGACTGTTTGATAGCTCCTCTGTAGATGTTCAAGCATATTCCATCAAAAAAACTCTACCTAAATTTGAATAGAAACTATTCATACTGTGCTATAAATAGTACTTCTTATCCCACCATTGAAGTTATAGCAAGCAGATGGTGTTAATCTTGAATTATGACATACTGGTCTATTGGAACAATGGCTTCTGTCAGTTCATTAGGTGACCTGCAGCTTCCATCAGTTCTGTTTAACTTCATTGGATCTGAATGTTTGTAGCATTATAAGCATAGAGAGCATTTTTAGAAGGGGAATTCAGTTGAATCAGGGTTGATACATGTGTATCTTGGCTGAAAACCCACAGTCTCACTTAAAATGCTTTAAAGTGTGCTTGTGTCGTTACATCCCTGTGCTTCTAGACATCTTCATTTTTCACTAATTGGACCGAGTATCTTCTCTTGTGACCAAGTTTGGGACAATAGTATTTGAACCTTTGTTTCATACTCTGCTATCAATAGCCCTGTCTTTGCATTATATTTACTGACAGCTCTTCAATTTAATGCAGATTAAGAACAGTTTCAATGAGGTTCTTCTTGCTCTAATATGTGTAGCTGACAAATAAAACAATCCATTGCTTTGGAATAATTTTCAGCTTTGAGAATAGTGAATATTTAGTAAATAGTTAGCATTAATAAATCCAACATTCCATTGTTCAATATAAAAGTATTTTTTCAAAATAAAATATAGAGATCTAAGACTAATTAATTTATTATTTAAGTATTTTTTAAAATCATATATTGCACATAATGTTTCTATAGACATTAATTTATGAGAATAATTTATGTATCTGTCTATACTCTGTCCACACACAACTAATTTGTAATAACACTATTGTGACTGCAAAGTCAAGTATTTAAAATTGTGGACTGTCATAATTAACACCTTATATTTAACCTATTTTATTTTCTCCTTTTTGTATTTTGCTTTGTGATGTACAATTTGAATATCATTGTATTCTGTTGGTTTGGGTTTTTTTTTCCCTATTCATCTGTTCCAGGCAAGGATGGTGTTAAATGGAAACAAGACTGTGCAACAAAACAGAAGTCTGTAACCTGGAAGGTACAGGTTACAGTGACCGTGGTGTGAGGGTTACAGGGACAATGGTGTAAGGGTTACAGTGACAGTTACTCAGGCTTTGCCCACTTCATAATGCCATCTCCCTTATTTAGACCTTTTGTAAAATTTTGGTTCTTCCCTTTCCTTCTATCACTTCTTGGTCCTCCTACATAGTGCCCACATGATAGGTTAGCAAAAGCCCCGTATGTCCTCAATTTCCTGAATCGAGATGAAGCTGGCCAAACAGCATGCGAAAGGCAATATTCTTTTGATGCAAAGGCTCGTCCCAGGCCTCCAGTGATGGTGAAGGACCCAGTAACAGGGCAGTGGGCAGGACCTTTAGACTTGTTAACGTGGGGAAGGGGTTATGCTTGTGTCTCTACAGGTCACCACATGAAATGGGTTCCTTCGCGGTGTGTGCGACTATTTGTTGCATCATCCTGATCAGTGAAGGCACTGCGAGTGTCGCACCCCCTACACTGGACAGCGCAAACGTATGGATCACCCTTGCCAATGCTGCGCACACCGATGCTATGTGCATCTCTATGACGACTCCTAATGATCCTTTTCGCACGTGCTTGGTAGGGGTACCCATTGACAAGAAATGCTTTGGTAAGCTGTATAATGAAAGCGTGCAGCAAAACTGCACGGCCCCAGGTATATTGCAGCCTATGTGGTGGTGCCAGGACCCCTGGCAGAAGACTGCAGGACAGGATGAGACATGGTATAAAGATCTGAGAAGGATGCATGACTTTCCAGCTTTGTCCTCACAGCCACAAGAACTAGACATGCTAGGGACTTTGCGCACTTTGCTATGCTTTTACAATGATGGTACGTTTGGTGTTTATATAAACAGTGTTAACTTTGATGTCTCTCCTAAAGGTATTTTCAGCAATGCTTCCTTGTAGTGTAATCGGACCTTGGAAAGTCAACTGACATCTGGCATCAGCGCTGTTGCTCTCCCCTCAGACTTGTTCTTAATATGCGGGGAGCATGTCTGGAAAGGTATACCAGGCAAAGCTGTTGGCAGACCTTGCACCATTGGCCAACTAACCTTGATTCATCCAAATCGGACTGCTCTAATTGTTGCAGCACAGCGTCTTAACAAGAAGTGCGATCCGATGGTAGCTTTCTGGAACACTGCAGAGCACATCTCTGCCAGTTTAGTACCAGCAATTGGTACTGCTCACGCTTTGGCTTCTTTAAACAAGCTGGGCTGCTGGCTTGCAAAGGAAGCTAACGCCACTAGTGTCGCTCTTTCAGCTATGCTAATGGATGTTAAATCAGTGCGACATGCAACACTGCAAAACAGGGCGGCCATTGAATTCTGGCTGTTGGCTCAAGGCCATGGATGCGAAGATTTTAATGGCATGTGCTGCATGAACTTAAGAGATCATTCAGTCTATCTATAAGTGTATCAGTAGTCTGAAGCAGCTCATTAAACAGTTACAGCAACACAATGAGGGTAACTAGTAAGAAGTGTCCTCATAGCTCAACAATCTCGGCTTTAGCTTTAGAGCATAGTTTAAGCTCTTAGCATTGTATAGCATAGCTATCCTTAGTGTGTTCTTAATAATTATGATATGTATCCCATGTATTTTATCTTGTGTGCAACAAATGATCAATAATAGTCTTAATAAGATAATGGCTGTTCCAGCACAGACAGTTTTAGCTGTGCAACACTTAAAAAACAAAGAAGGGGGAAGCGTGACCAATAGGTAAAGCATTGCAAAAGGGAAGGCCTGGTAAAAGCATGGCTCCGGCCTGTTCCTTAGCCTAAGTAGAAATGGACTGTGGGAGAATGACCCAGCTAGAATAGAGGAAGTGAGGCTTGCTGCGTGAATGCCTCATGCCCGCATCATGGTGTATGGTGGTTGGTTCAACTTGGTTTGTTGTGCCTTAAAACTATGTAAACTAACAACTGACTAACGGCATAAAAAGGCCGGGTTTTTTGTAAATAGAGTTCCTCCTTTGCACCTGCCTGGGAACTCCTCACTGCTCCATATCGCTACAGTACATCAGATTAGCTCTCCTAGGTATTCGAGCATCTCATCACACCTAAACTCAACTGCCCCCTGGTTTGCAGGTCGACTTCATTTACTGTGGTACCTCAATGAATCAGTTCCTTCATCGTCTTTAGCTTCCCTCCTCAATTCATACTCCTACACTACTTGTCAGGAGAGTTCATCTGTTTCCTTCCCTATTCCAGTTTTTAGATTGACTCTATCCCTAAATGAGGTCTTTTTTCAGAACTGCAGTGGTTCATGCCTTACTCTTGACCTCTCCGTAGCTGATTCAATAAACTGTATTACCTAACTGAGAACTGACTCCTGACTCTTGCAAATTTTCCTACTGAAAGGTTTTGAAGAAGGTTGAAACATTTCTCCAAGTACGGAAGAGAGATGTCAGTGACACTGCTTCCACTTGAAATCTTAGAGAGTTGCAGAAAGCAAAGATTGAAAATAATGTATAGTACTAACTATTGAGCAGCCCCACTAATAATATATTTGATCATCGCTCTCAATTTCTGCTTATCATTTTGATTTTTTTTAATAGCAAAAGCTACATGATACATCTTGCAGAGAAGGCTTTTGATAAGCACAAGTGAGGGTAACTTGTCTGACTTTCCTTGACATCCTGTGTGCTAAAAGCATTCGATTGCTGATCACATCTTTGCCAAAACTTTCCCCGTATCTTTAAATATATTGATATAAAGCAAAGTAAAACAGCTCCTATGTTGAACTGTAGTTATAAAAATATTATAAATATGCTTTTAAATGTACTTTATTATACTTGTCCCAATAGAATAATTTCGGTTAGAAAAGACCTCTAAGATCATCGAGTCCAACCATTAACCCGGCATGGCCAAGTTCACCACTAAGCCATGTCCCTAAGTGCCACATCTAGAGTTTTAATAAATGACAAGTAATCAGTTTAAAAGCAGTGCAGCAAAAAAAGGAGCCGTGGAATAAAGCAGCAGTTTTGTTATGTTGTCTTTGTAAGAATAATATATATTTTTAAGATGAGTTGATTGCAACTTTTAACTGAAGCTAGAAGGGAATTAGGTATTTTGCACTTTGCCAAAAGGAAATTACTTCTCAAATTAATTTTCCAGGATTGTGTTCTTAAATACATAAATATAGGTGCACACATGAGGAACACGGTGTACGTACATAATCCCAGTCGCTTTAGTAAGTGATACATTTATACATGTGCTCAGGAAAAAACAGATGTCAGATCTGGACGTGAAAATGCTGTTTTATGGAGCAAACAACAGGAGTGAGGATTAAGTTTCTGCTGAGGATCAAGGAGAACTTCCCAATGTTTTTTGACAGGCCTTGCACTGATGTGTGCCACAACCGTATTTCCATCTCCAGCGCTGTCACTATTGCTTTCCTCATGCAGAGTTTCCATCCCGAACGCTGCCACTACACTGTCATAGCCACAGTGCTGGTACCACACGGAAATCGGGTTCTGGAAGTCTGTAGTGGTTTCTTAGAGAAATAGCTGCCAAGCTGACAGGAGAGCAGGACACTGGTGTGGCAAGAAGAGGCAGGGTTTATTTGGGATATCATGGCAGAAATCTGCAAAAAGCAAGAGTTTGTAATAAGATGATTAAAAAGAATTTTCTGAACAAGGCTGCTAAAAATGATTTTAGCTTGGATCTGCAGTTATCTTGTCTGGATTATACAGTATGCCATATTCACCTGAACTGTTTTTCTTTAAATATAAAATTTATTAACAACAAAGAATATTTTAAAGTTCTAGTGAATCTAGTCCCATTGTTGCATTTTGGAAGGGAAGTAGTAATGAGGTACTTTAGCTCTGTTTTGGTTTGATGGGTCTTCTGAACAGTCAGTGTTGGCTGTACATGTTCACTAATTGTTTTGGGGAAGTACATTTTGTTCAGTAGACATTTTAACATGCTTAAGTGAGAGGAAAGGATCCTCTCACTGTTCTTGAATTAGAAATTTCTTCTGATGCAATTTACACGATAAAAGAAACTTGTAGTAGCATGAAATTTAATGGTTAGGGTTTGTGGGTTTTTAATCTAGAGGTATTTCTCAAATGCTGTGTTCTATTAAAACACATGAGCTCTGGTTTGTTCCTCTTTGAGAAGCGGTGTACTTCTGTTACTAGGAGAGATCACAGTGTACTGTGAACTCTTAGAGAAGAAAGGAAAACAAATTGCAGCATTTAAAGCAGTGCGAGTATGAAAAAACTGAGGGTGTCTGGAGATATTTTACATTTGTATATCACCTCTTTTCCCAGCATCCACAAGGTTGCAATAATGCATTACAGACTTTCAGTATCATAAATTAGGTATTGCTACCTCCGTTTCATTGACAGGGGGCTGAGATACAGAAATACTTGTGGTTTTTCAATTCATTCCATGAGCTAGTTTAAAAAATGGAAATATTGTTCCCCCTTTTTTTTGTGTTTCAAGTAAAAAAGGTTTTTTTCCTCTCATAAAATAATAGTAAAAGAAATGGAAGGGATCTCTGGCAGCTGTAAACTTTTTTTGGTAATCCCTAGTAAGAGTTCTTATTTTTTTGTATCAGTCTCAAAATATGTTTGTTTAGTTTGTTTTCTAGTGACAAATACACCACAACCTTGTTGGGGCGTTCTGGACCACTCAAGGTCCAGCCCCTCTTCTGCACGTTCTGCCAATCACTTGGGCAGACGAATCGGAGAGTGAGGGGGCATCCATGGGCGAGGCCCAGGACTAAAGCCACTCCTGCCTCTCCAGAATGTTCTGTTTGGTTTGACCCCTTATTGGATGGTTTTGTGAAACCCCTCCTCTGCTACCCTGCGATTGGTCTATGTTCTCTGGATCCTCCCCTTGCCTGTTTCCCTATTTGCTATCTGAGTTGTACCGCCCTCTTATCACCCTCTTTAAAAGCGCACCGAACCCTGGCCCGGCGGCCATTTTCTCTCTCGCTTCCTTGGTGGAATAAAGCCTTGGGAGTTCGGAAAGTGGCTCTCTCTCTTTGCTCTTTTGTCTCTGGGATACCTGGGAGGAACAGACCACCTTGGTCTCCTCTTGCAGGGCGCGCCTGCTGCCGCTGTGCCAGCGCCACCCGCTCCACACGGCTGCCGAGACGCAACCCTGTCGGGGGTGAGTCTGCGGAAGTGTCGCTGCTGCCCACTGCGGGACGAAGCTCTTTGAGGCTGACCATCCCAGGGCCGGTGACACAACCTCTCCAGGCAATATGTTTCGATGTCTCCCTGTGCTTATCACTAGAAAAGTTTGCTGCAATTTAAATCTATTACTTCTTGTTCACAGTGGGCAGGCAGAACAAATTACTCCTTTCCTTTGAAAACAGTGGCCCTACTCCTCCTCAGTCTTCCCATCTGGAGATAAAACAGTTGCAGTTCTTTTGATCCTTCATTGTAGGCCATGTTTTCTAACCCTCTGATCACTCTCTTTGCTCCCTGCTGCTTTTTCCAGTTAACAATTCTTGAAACGTGTCCAGACCAAAGTGCTGCACTCAAGCCTGATGCCTTACTAGTGATGAATACAGCAGAAGGATTACTTCACTTGTATCACAGAGTAATTTCCTGTTGCACACCAAATATGTTTGCCTTTTCCCCCCCCCAAGAGTGACTCTGCTGATTCACATTGCTTGTCCTGAGTTGAAGACCTGTTTTTCTGTGGAGAGGCTTTCCTACCACTCCAGTTCCAGCCTGGCCTCTGTGTGCCCACCTTGCAGTTGTCACAAGACATTTGGTTTGCAGTTTTAGAATCAGGCTGTCTTCATCCTTTCTCGACTCAATAGATAGAGGTAACAGGAACATAAAGCACAGAGCCCACCCAAGCCATCATTACTGCAACCATCACCATGAAATAACTACTTCTATAAATTCTTCAAATATTAAGTTTTTTTCTTGCCCTACACCATGTTGATTGTTCTGGGATGTTTGTCACCATCTGAGGGTGGTGAAATATTTGATCTAGTTGAACTCTTTTCACTTGTTTTCATAGCAGAACATTCTCCATCGTGTTGATACCTGTGCAAAGAGCAGCCCTGTCCCTTTTTACTATCACAAGGCCCTACAAGCCAAGGCATTTTGATCTCCTTCTGTGTGTTGAGTGCTGTCAGTGACAGGATCACCTTTGGCAGCATTGCATGTTTGACTGCTGTTTTCCTGGGCTGGGGTGACCGCAAAAAAAAAGAGAAAAGGATCATCTGCAGCATCTGGCGGGTGATAAACAGGTGTTGTATTTTACTTTATTTTCAATTTCTCTTCATTGTTTTCACTTGTTCTCGTCAAAACATTTTATATGAAGTTTTATTCAAATGAAAGCTAATCCTCTCACTGATGTGTGGCGTATTATGTCCCGCCTTGCTGCATCAGTTTCAGGGACCATGCTACAGCCGCTCATGCTGGACCTGCCCTCTCCCTGCCCATTTGTGCCAGTCATTTCCCTCTGGGAAGCTGCTCCTCAGCCCCTCCCCCGGGCCGGGTGGGGCGCGGTGCCGCCGCTGGCCCCCAGGTGGCGCCCCTGCAGCGGGGCCCGCCTGTCGCAGCGCCCCGGGAGCGGCTTGGGGAGGCGGCGGCTCTCCGCCGGCAGCTCCTCGGGGACAGCCCCGGCCTGGCACGCGGTGCGTGGTGCCGGAGGAGCGCGCCCCGCTCCGGGAAGATCCACTCCGCAGCTTAGCTGCGGCTTCCGGCGGGTGTTCTCCAGGTCTCGTTTCCCTGGAGCCCGGGGTTCGGCGCTGTGCCGCTGGATAAAGGGCATCCCGGGTTGGGCAGCGCCGGGCACGGGACAGGCGTTCCCACTGCCGGCACCCGGCGGGAGCGGCGCTCGGCCGGCCTGGGACAGCCTTTCCAGGGGGAGCGCCGCAGCTCGAACCGCGGGGCTCGTCCCGCCCTGCCGTGCGCTCCCTCCGGGCGCAGCCAGCGCCTTTGCAGCGGCAGCGCGGAGCGGAGCGAGTGACGGTGCGCGGTGGAGCGGGAGCGGGTCTGGAAAGGGCCTGCTGGTGATTGGAGGGTGGAAGGGCTGGAGCCTCGGTGCTCCTGCTCCATGCTTTGAATGGTGTGCGGGAAGCACATCCGTCCCGCAGAATTTACACTTCACTTAGTGCAAGTGCTGAAATAATCAAAAAGGCTAGATTCAGGAAGGAGAGCAGAAATAAGGAGTCACTGATGAGCCAGACCTGTAGTGTGCATGGTGTTGCTTCATGTTCTCCATTAATTTCCTAACAGTCTTGTTAGTCAGACCATCGGTTTTGGGAAGAGGGCTGTCAGAGGCGGTAGGGCTATATCTACCTTAGGAAGTAGTGGGATACAGTGGGAGTGGATCTGTACAGTGAATCTAGGTCGTGCTGGATGACCATGCTATGTGCTTCTCAGGATACTTCACTTTGTGCTAGCTCTGGTCTGGAGCAGTGGACTGAATGTCCAGTAATGGCTGGAACACATCGTCCAGTTTAGCTTCATTTGAAACTAATCTGACTTCAAACTGCTCCATGGATTGAAGCAGCCAGGATGAAACTATCAGGACAAACCTCTTCAAAAGCACACTCCTCATACAAACTGAAATGGTAGTGCCGAGGCACTCTGTGCATATTTTTTGTCATCCAGTCCTACAATGCTTACTTGCTTTTAGTACCAGGGATGTAATTAATCTATTCCATAAAGTTTAGCAGGACTGCTGGCCCAATCCTTGCTAATCACCTGTGATCAACTGGGGTAGAACAAGGGCTTTCCAAGAACAGCATGGGCCTGTGTGGATTTTGGAATGAAGATAGCTGCCTCTCTTTCCAAGCCTGAGATCAAGACCACATAGTGGTTATTTTAAGTGAAAAGAGTAAGATTTTTAGAGGACTCTATGTAAAATGTACTACCTTTTTTTCTTTATTCCTCCAGAAACAGCTAAAAAAACCAAAACAAACAAACAAAAAAAACCCCCAAACCAGAAAGTAAGAAAGGTGCAAGCCTGCCTCTGAAAGTTCACAGAATCTCAGATCTATCCCTCTTCCTCATGCTGAGTGACATTATAACAGTACCTACAGAATCCACCTCAATTAAACAGTATCTGTATAATTTCCATTCGAACTTTGGAAATTTCAGTGTAAGTACCCAGGGTGAACACATCTGAACCCTGCTCTAAGTACAAACACAATGAGTGTTCACAGTTTTAATGTTTTCATCATAATGTAGGCATATTCAAATAAAAGTAAGTTAAAACATGGGATCTGTTTTGATTTCTGAAGAGCATTTGCATTCTGTGCTGGGGTGAAGGGATAAGTTCTTCTACGACATTTGCTTTTAACAGGGGGTGCTTACAGCTGATGTTGGATTTTTGTATTTGAAACTGGAACTGGCCAGTGGAATTACCACTGAATCACAGAAAGCAGAGATGGAAAAGCCCAGTTATGTAGTTTAGCCTTTCTCCTTCCTGATGTAGAATTATTGTGTACCAAACACTTCAGTGCTTTTTCCAGTGTAGTTTTAAAAGTCTTCAGGGATATGCCATGCCTCTTCCTTCAGGCAAATACTCCATAACTTTCTGTACTTTACCATTAGAAATCTTTTCCTGCAATTTGACCTAAATTTCTCCTTTCTTAAGTACATTCCATTTGCTGAAGATTTATTACCTTGAAGCATTCTAAGTAATTCCAGTCACTCTTTGGTATTGACATCTCTAACATGCTTGTTCTTTCCTAGTGCTTTGTCCTTTAATCAGAACAGCTATCCATGCCTAGCCTGTGTCTTTACAGTCTTACACCACTTCTGCTTTGGTCTGTAGGCCAATAAGGATTTTTGCACTATTTATTGCACTTCCACCTAAAGTTCATTTTCTTAACTTTTATAAGAGTGTATATATATATATATATATATATATATATATATATAAAAGTAACTTTTCTAAGAGTGACTTTTTTCGTGGTTAACATGCCTGAAAATGCCATGAAATTGCAGGTTTTTTCTGAAGGGAAATTGTAAAAATGCTGTCATTATGGTTATTATTTCTCAAAGATGTACAGAGGGAAATAAAGGATTGTCTCTAATTACCAAGCAGTGGCACGGGTTGCCCATAAAGGTTGTGGAGTCTCCATCCTTGGTGATCGTCAAAACTCAACACACCTCTGAACCTGTGGCTTGGAGCAGAACACTTGGAGCAGACAATCTCTAGAAGTATCTCTTAACCTCAGCTATTCTGTGATTCAGTCAGAAAAGGACAGATCTGGCACTAACAGTGGTAATTACATGACAGCGTCCTCTGAGTTCGCACACTCAATTGTTAGTGCTTTGTAACATGAGGTGTATGAGACTCTAAACATTTTTGTTCATCTGTTAAGTCTGTTCGTAGTTAGAAGCCTAAGAAATTTCCTTTAGCAAATCCTATAGCTAAGTCACTGGGAATCACAAATTGCTTAAAATGCGGGAGTCAGATGAGCTTGCTCCTTCCAACAGGTCAAGATTAGAATTTTGAGGTCCATCCTTGAAGGTGGACAAATGGAAATTTGCACTTTTCTTCAGGAATATTAATAAGGAGTTAAGTTTCAGAGGTTATCAGAAATTGAAAAGGCAGAACAAAGAAGTAGCCAGTCCAGGTGTGTATCTGTGCCTACACAGCCTCCTCTGCTACTTCACCACTTTGCTTTTGTCCCTGAGTCTCACACACCTCAGGGCACCAGGACACCATTTAGGTTTATCTTGAACTTTGATGACTGGCAGCGAGGCTTTTTCTTTGTAGAAAATAAAAATCCTGCAGTCCCGGTGAAGTTCACGGGAGCCAGCACACAGCATTCAAAAAGGGCCTTAATCTCCGGTTTCTGTCCCTGTGGGGATGCACAGCTTCCCGGCACAGCGCTGTGGGATGTGCGGTGCCGGCTGTCAGCCAGGGAGGGAGCAGCACAGGAGTGGGTCACTCGGAGCAGCAGCCGGATCCAGAGAAGGAGGCTTTCTTCCCTTTAAACAGATGGATTTAGGAGAAGGAGAAAAGGGGGAGGGAGGCTGAAACACCCCGTCCTTTTAGTATCTCTGAAGGCTGAGTTGGAATGTTGCTCTCTCTTAACTTCTACTACCATAGTGTGGGAACCTCCTTGTGGGTGTCCATGTAGCAAAGCCTGGGGGTTCCCCAGTCCTGGGGGCTCCCAAAGCCTGGGCTTAGTTCTGGGCAGGAAGGTGCTGAGTGCCCTGCTCTCAGCAGCCCTCAGCAGCTGGTTGTAATTACACACTGCAGCTTCAGAGGAAGTTGGCTGTGGGGAGCGCTCAATGCTTGGCTGCAGATCCGCTGCTTTTAAGGGTACAATGGAGATGGAGAGAGTAAAAAATGGTGGCACAGAGTGAAGGGGAGGGTGAAAGCCTAATTATCCCCCACTTGAACTAGCTGCCTTGTTAAATCATTACGTATTTCTGAAAGTCCCTTGATAGATGTAGATCCTAAATGAAGTCAGATAAAGGAAAAACCATATTCAGATGCCAGGAACTCTTGCCACAAAGGATTAAAATTTAAGAAACAAACAAAAAAAACCCCTCTAAAACTATCTGGAAAAATATTTATTATTTATTTTACTACTCTCTACCAAAAAAAAAGAAAAATTAGGCTAATTTATCTCTTTTGGAAGGAAAAATTACATTGAGCTAACATACTGCAATGACTATTTTTGGTCTTACCATTTAAAATTATAGAGTTATAAATAGAGCAGTGCAAAATGCTGCTATTTTCATTCTCACTAGGATTCACACAAACATTTGCTCTGCTTTCTATCATTGGATTCAACCCTCCACTCAATGCGATTCTTCTTTGAATACAGACGATTCCTCATTTTTTAATTTTTAAACAGCCAGATCAATTTGTAGTTGAGAGTTTTTGCTGGCACTTGACCTTAAGCTATCTATTGCTTCAACATCACCTCAAGATTGCCAAAAGAACTGCAAAAATTTCAGTGAAGGTGGCTTATAGTGCTGGTTTTGCGATGAAACCCAGAATGAGGCAAATTTTGTCTGGCCGTGGACATTGTAACAAAAGCTCTGGTTATAAGTCTTAGGGAAAGAACATTTGTAATGAAAGTGGCCAGTGAATCCTAAATAGCAACAGAATATATTGCTGTGAAATGTGTGTACCTAGAGGGGGAAAAATTATCCCACTCGTAATAGAAAAGCAGCAGCTTGCTCAGAGCTATTCTCAAATGTTAGAGTCAGTCATCAACTCCCTGGTCTGTGGTGGCATCCTTCTAAATTTTGGCCCCTCCAGGCAACTGTGATTTATGTTTTTAACAGATGAAGCAGCCAAAGTGCATAGAGAAAAGGTGGGCAAGGCTACCTGCTGTGCAAGATTATATTTAGGGGTACAGCAGAACTGTGACTTGCATATATTTGGGGTTTTTTCTTTTACTCTGTGTCTCAGATGTGGACAACTTCTTGAGGCCATCCAGGTGAGTTATCTTACATCACAAAGTGTTGATTAATTACAGGTTACTTAATCACATCAGCAGTTCTTTCAAGTAATGTCTGTGCTGTATGTGGATCCTACATGTTGCTAGGCAAGTACAGCTAAGCTTGAGTCTGGGAGATAACTCAAGGTTGTTATGGCTGCTTTACTACCAGAGTATAGTAGAGGATATTAAAACTGGGATGCTTTGGACAAGCTTCTCAGATGAACTTTCCTGTCTGAAAGCCTTTTAAAGGTCTCTTGTTGAGAAACGTGTAGTCATGAGTTGAGCATTTAAGAGGACTGTGACAGGGAGGTGGGTTTAACCAAACTAGTGCCTAACTATTATGCCATTGCTTCTTTCTTTCTCTCACTCATACAACAAGTATGTAAGACAGAGTATTGTGTACCTCTAATGGACCAAAGTCTACTTTAATTTACCCAGTTTAAATATACATATTTTTACATATGTTAAAAAAGTAACTTCACAGCTTTCAGTAGAATTGCTCCAGAGAATCCCGCTCCAAAGCCCATTGTGTCTCTAGATGTCTCTTAAGGTTTTCCTAGATCCTGGCTCCTACTTACCCAAACCAAGAACTTGTTGCTATTCCCGTCTTACCATGCATTAGGTTTCTGCAGGAATCAGGCTGTAGAGGGAAAATGCTGATATCAACATGAAGGCAAGATTTGCTCAAGACGTAGGAAAACTCTTGCACTTTATATATCGTTGGGTTACCTGCACAGATGGGAGGGAAATAGGGATCTGTAGCCCATAAATCTGTGTTTACTTAGGTGAATAAATAGCTTTGTTGTTGGAGACAGAGAACTGCACCTTCATATCAGAGCAACACAGCTTATTTTATGGCAGGAGCATAATTAGTATCTTAGGTACTCATCCTAGGCATGTAGTATTATAGACAGTTTGACCCAGAGACATCACCTTTGGTGGGGCTTTTGCCTTGCAAAAAATTATTATATTTAATAACATTTCCCAGACAGTTAAACATTCAAAGGTACATTTATTAGCTGATACATTGCTCAGAAAAATACCTGACACTACAAAACCTCTTTGGCACCCAAGAGCTTAAAAACAGATGGATTTCTTCCCAGCTTAAAATTAAAACGCTCATAGACTGAAATTTCTAGTAGAACACATTCTTAAGAGAAGCTTTTAAACCTGTACAAATAGGGAGTTACTGTAAATGGAAGCAGTGGCAGTTTTTTAAAATATAGGAACAGTATGGATGCTGACAGAGGTTTATAGAGTTTGGAGATGAGTTACTGTTTCTTTGCATTAGGCATTAATGAAATAATTTGAAGCTACAGGAGAAATTCTGCTCTTAATGGTGGGAGTAAGTAATACTGATGAAATGGTCTGAACTTACTTTATGCAATGCTTCTTTTAATAACAATCTCTGTTAAAGACATCTGCTGAAAGTCTGTAACACTGATTTAATAGGGAGAAAAATTAACGAAGTTCTTTAGCAATTCTGTCTTCAGTGTAATATTATGAACTGTTAAAAGAGGGTTTATGTGTGCTACATTATTAACTGAAACTCTGCTCAAACTGACATCAGGCCCACAAAACTTGCTTTTCTTCAGATCATGCTAGGTTTTTAACACAAATATTTAAAATTACACAAGAGAATGAATATACTTTCACTTTCTTTAGGATTTTTCAAGGCAATCAGGCCAGGCAGAGAAATATTTCTAAACAGCTATTCTCTCTCTTACAGTATGTGACCTCTCTAGCAATGTTAAAGTGCAACAAAAAAATTACCACCTTCTTCCACTAAGTCACTACTAGAGAAAGAAAATCACCTCCAAAGTGACTGAATTACAACTTGTAATAAAACACCCAATAGTTTATACTGGCTTTGTCAGGGCTGAAAGATATGTCTTTAGTTATGAGAGAGTGGGGGCAGACAAAGGTGGGAATGGAATCGCAAAGATCATGGTCTGGAAGAAAGCTTCCTTACAGGAATTAAATACTGAGTTTAAATTAATCCCATTGTTGCCTAACTATAAGTGACATTGTGGGGTTGTTCTTTTTTCCCAAACATAAAGATTAAAATAAAGTAATAAAACACTTTGTATTTTTATCACTTAAATTTGGAGAGGCCTCATGTTTTCCACACCTGTAGCCTTGGTGATTCTTTAGGCAGTTCTGCCAGTGATAAAAGGAATAACTCACCACTGTCAGAGAATTTGGCTTTTTCATCACTGACATGAGAGGCCAGCCTAACTCCATGGTGATTGCTGTCTAAATGACTTAATGTAGTTTCTTCGGGTACTTTTTGATTGAAGAGTGATAACTCAGGCAATGAGTTATTTGGCATCAGCCTCCAAGACAATCTGTTTTCTTTTTATAAATCCTATAGCACCTTTCAGCCACTCATTTTTAAATAAGGCTGTGGTGGGTTACATTCTAATGTGCCCTGTGTATTTAGTCAAAGGATTGTTAAATTAGGTTTTGCTGCCATTTTTTTTGTTTATTTTTCCTTTTTTTTGTAAAATTATATTTCCTGAAATGGTATTGAGAAAATGAGAGGTGAACTGAAAGACTACAACATAGGAGTGTGACAGGGCATTTCCTTCCTGGTGGTAGTGACACTTTCTCCTCCCAAGAGAAGACCACATCGTCCAAGAATCCAGAGGGGAAGAAATACACTAACACAAGCCTAACCTCAAAATCTTAGACACACCCAAGAGGAAGGAAAACAGTAAGTAAAAATTTTCTACAACTGAAAAATTATTAGGGATTGTGCAAGGAGGAAGTTTGTTGTACTGTAAATTTGGTAAACAACAGGTAGAATTATGCTGTGAAACGGACAGGTTTTCATGTTTGGATTTTTTTTCAGTTCTATCCAAGTATTTGGATGAAAATAGCAGCAGCTTCCTTGCTCTAGATTTTCTAGAGTTTTATTTGGTGGATTCCTCACATAACAGGATGACTGAGGAGTGTTAAATACAATCTGAAGAGCTGCAGAGGTGATGGGTGCTTTGAATATCCCTTTTAGTGTCTTTTACTCTTTTTATTAAAAACAGTTAAATCTTACAGGAAGAGTTGCAGCTTCTATTTATGTTAAGCCAATCAATCTCTTATGTTTCTCTATCTTTTTTTCACTTTGGCTCTTAATTTTTTAGACAAAGCAGTGACTGAAAGATATAGATGAGTTTTACAGTATTTACACCACAGTAACACACAGGGGTCCAAGTTAGAATCCATATCCTTTTAAGGCAGATGTTGTTTAAACAAATGTAAGGATGTAGTTCCTTCTTGAAAGCATGTATGAGGACCATCTACATCAGGCATGTGTCTTGATTTGTGTCACCAGATGAAAGATACCACCTTTTATCAGTCCCATTTAAACCTTGAAATGACAGCGCATCATCATATGGTTACTTTCAAATAATTCTAGCTATACAAAGTTTAGTATTTGTCAAAGAAAAGAATAATTATACATAAGGAGATATCACTGCCCTGGAAGGGGGTCAGCCTCAAAGGGCAATCGTCCCGAGAGAGGCAACAGTGACCTTCCCGCACACACGCACAAAGTGTCGAGTCTCAGCGGCCGCGTGGTCGGGCAGCACCGGCTCTGTGGCAGCAGGCGTGCCCAAATGCGAGGCGACCCAGAGGTCTAAGTCCCTCAGGAATCCCAGAGGCGAAAGAGGCAAGGGAGAGGACCACTCCTTGAAACCTTCCAGGAGTTTATTGCTCCGAAAGGAGAGGGGAAGAAATGGCAAATGGGCCAGGGTAACAAGCGCTTTTAAACAGGGGTGGCACCAGATAGACATCCAATGAGTGAACAGACAGGGGGAGGATCCCGGACACACACGACCAAAAACAAGGACACAGAGGAGGGGCCAACAGGGAGAACCAATAAGCAACCGAACTAAACAGAACTTTCTAGAGAGATGGGGGTGGCCTTAGACCTGGGCCTCACCCATGGACAGCCCCTCGCTCTCCGATTCGCCAGCCCATTGAATGGGCATGACGTGAGGGACAGGGGGCGGATTCCCAGTGGCCCAAAGCGCCCCAACAAGGAGAGAAGGCTAATCACAAAGAATTTGTATGTACAGAGTCAAAAGACTGTCCACTGTCCTCACTGAGGTAGTTCACTGAGTGTCACCTGGGTTCATTTCATGTGAGAGGTTCCTGTTAGTCACCCAAAGCAACCGAGAACAGGATTATGACAGATGAGGGTTACCATTCTTCACTTTTCTCTCACTCTTCTTTTCATCTTTTTCTATTTTTTTCTCTTTCATGTGTATTTTTAGGTTTTCATTTGTATTTTTTATTGTTCAGTTTGTGCTCACTCATGAAAAAGAAGGACTTGCAGTCTTCCTCACTGTCATGGGAACAGACTGATAACTTTTTGATTCCAAGCAGCACCCTGGAATTCATGGCAACAGGCGGGGCAGCGCTGCTAGCCTTGGCAAACTGCAGGGCATGTCTGAGATCCAGAACTGCCTGCTGTACTCAGTGGGCAGTCCTGAGAGCTCTTCTGGTGCAGAAGAAGTAGAGTTCAGCAGCAGTCCATGGGCGTGCAAACTTCCCACTCAGCCATTTTCATGACTGCTCCATCGATGCTGTGGTGGCTGCTACATTGTGCTTACAGTAGATCCTGCCTTCTATTCCACTTTTCATTCACTCCATTCAAGGGTTGCTTGAAGGTCCAAGCTTTCAGATCTGAATTTGCTCTTTTTGTGATTCTGACTTCCAGATTTATTGATGTTTGATTTTTCAACCTGACAAAACCTCACTTTTATTTTTTAATTCACTTTCACTCTTTCTCTACAGTAAAATCTGCCAGTCATGGGAAATTACATGAATGATTCTTTGGAGGCTAACCCAAGATTGCTGAACTCATTTTCATGCATGGCTAAATGCAGAATTGAACCTCGTGCTCCAGAAGTGAAAGGTTAGTGATTTTAGATAATTTTAAAACTATCCTATAGGAGTTGATACAGCTACTGTCAGTCTACCCTAATCCTGGTTTTTGTTGACTCTGCCCTTGCGAAGGCACTGCTTTCTGTCAGTGGTTAAGAGGAGAGGTTGGTTTTCAGTGCTGTGCTGATTCAGCACAGCAAAGAATCAGTACATTAGCAAGGACTCTGAGGGAATTTTAAATACTGGTAGAGTACCAAACTGTTACTGTTACTATGTCTTGGAGGTGGAATTCCAGTGTTATTGCTGTACCAGGCAATGTGGGAGAGGTGACAGCTCTCTGAGTCATAAGAAAAATGGAGAAACCTTGGATCCAGTTTTTGGCTTGTCAGTCTTACTGCTATAAAATTATGATGTGCAAAATATAGGCCTATAGAGCTAGTATGCAATCTACTGGACTCTTCATTTATTAACAACATGACATGGACAGCTGAGTAATAATTAACTCTGCCAGTTCAGTCTCTTTGCACTTTATGGAATGATACTCTATAATCTTGAGGTCTCTTCTTGTGGTTTTTTTTTTTTCCTATCTGCACAAAGTTAGATGCTTTCATAAATACAATATGCAACTTGGTTCGTTTTGGTGGCTCATGAGGTACCTTTATGCACATAAAGCTCCCTAATCTGTACATCCACCCAATGGTGTGACACTGACATAGAAACTGAAGTAGTATGCCATTAAACACCAAGGAAACCCCACCAAAGAAAGATTTTTTTTTTTCAGCTGGCAATGTGCATAGCTGCACTTGGGACAAAACTGGTAAAATGGGGTTAAAGGGAGTAACTCCTGAATATTCCAGCTTGAGATGGTATGTGACACAGAACGTGCCTTGGTATCAAAATATTGCTAAAAAACCTGGATGAATAACATAGATTAATAGGAGAAATGGGAGGCAGACAGGTGAAGTGGAAAATGAATGACTGTGTATCTCCCAGGACAAGAATTAAGCAAAAACCAAATCTATACATATAGGTATCGATGCTATACCCTGGAAAATTTAAAAGTGCTATTATTTATGTCTTGTTTTATGGGGTATTGTTTATGGACTATGTGCTTCTGCAAAGATAATGCTTTAGTGGTTTTGGTAGGTAGTGCTGGATTTCTCTGGAATATGTCCCACGAGTCATGGGAACTCAAAGGCCCAACAACGTGAATGTTGTGTCTGTATCACCTTATTCAATCAGAATGCCTTGATGAGCTATCAAATACTAAACATGCTTAAAAAGCTAACAAGTCACCTTAAAATATCTGTTGCATGAAAATCACTCTATATTACATTGCTACAGCACAAATATTTGTTACATGCAGGTGAAAGAGGGACTGGAAATAAGGATGTAAATGCCTCATCTGTGCATTTTTACCACATAAAATCAACTGCAATTATAATAGCAATTTGCAAGCAGTGCCTCCAGTAGTTTACAAAGTTTGGGGTCCTAATAAATAAAGGGGATGCCAATGTAGGTAGCAGAGTGAAATGAAGAATCACAGGTACTGTCTTTAACCACTTCTCTGTTCTGTGGCTCATAAATGCTCTGCAAAGAGGAATAATGACACTCAGAAAGGTCTGAGAACCACATGCAATAAATGCTAATTATTATCAGTGTATATTTCAGGCAAACTCAGGAATCAGAACAGATACAAATGAACCCTCAATTATGTCTGGTTACATCCAGGAAAACCAGAAGGCCTTTTGCAGTTGTTTGTGTGTTTACCAGCCACATCTGCCCTATAGATATAATTTGCACAATTATGTATAATGAATACATACACACATACGTAAGCATATATATGCATACATACATACATATCTTGCTGAACATTAAGATTGCTCTTCAAGAATGACATAACACCCTTGGATTCCATATCTTTGGGGAGCAATAGAGGTCAAAATGCCCACTACTGTTGTGTTCATTTCAACATGGGGGAACTATGTGAAAATGAGAAAGTGTACCAAGAACAGACAAAGAATTGCACACAAGGCAATTAAATCCATAACGGCAAGATGAAGACTACAGAAGGACACCCAACTGGCAGCAGAGTGCCAATACACACCATTTACTGAACATGCCTGAAGTACAAAGAAGCAGTCATGGCCAAACAGCAAAGAGAAAAAAAGAAGGTGTTCTTCCAAAAGCTAAAGACATATGCAAATGAAAAAAAAAAAACAACAAACCAAAGTATAATAAACACTGACAGATATACTCTTATAACTATTATGAGTCTGAGACCTAACTACTGAGAATAAAAAACTGGTCAATATTCTTTTTTCAATCCACCAGGAAGGAAAAATTTGTCAGTGAGTCTGAATACGACAAGGATATAAACTGAACTCTCAGGGAGGGCAAAGTCACTGGAGAGAAGGTGAACAATTTATATTCTTTGTTCGCTGTGGAAGATGGGGTTTGATGACTCTGACAGGATGCCAGGTGCCCACCAAAGCTGCTCTATCACAGCCTTCCTCATCTGGACAGGGAAGAGAAAATATAATGAAAGCCTCATGAGTTAAGGATAGGGAGAGATCACTCACCCATTACCATCATGGGCAAAACCTCCTCCCCGTCCTTCTGCACTGACCTTGGTGTCTGCAGAGTTGTTTCTCTCACATATTTTCACTTCTCTCTGTGGCTGCAGTTGTGCAGGGTTTGTTGTTTCCCCTTCTTAAATACATGCCCCCATAGGCACTACCATCATCACTGATGAGCTCAGCCTTGGCCAGTGGTGGGTCCATCTTGGAGCTGGCTGGCATTGGCTCCATCAGACAGAGGGAAAGCTTCTGACAACTTGTCACAGAAGCCACCCCTGTAGTCCTCCCCTTCTACCAAAACCTGGCCACACAAACCCAACACAGAAGGAATCAGGGAACTTATCCTTCCAGAGCCCTTTTGGGGTATTCAGGGAACTGTCTCTGAAACTGAAATACCTGGAAGGGGTAATGGTACTAAAGGCAGATGAATGCAGATGAATATCCAGGATCTGAAGGATTTAGCCATGAATTCTAAGAGAACTCAGGGGTGAAATACCTACTAAAAGCAGCATGTAACATGTCTCTTCACTGTTTCTCAGTACATGAAAATCAGGTGTCAAATGTGATGTCCATCATTAAAAAAGGTTCAAGGATATCCAGCAACTTAAAATTGACGTCTGTTCCAGGTGAATGACTAGATATTGTAAGAGAGAGAATTAGTATCTACCTGAATAAATATTATCTTATCAGTGAGAGTTAATAAAGCTCTCAGAGTTCTTCAAGAGATCACTGATATATAAATGAGGATCATCTGACTGATACAGTCAACTCAGATTTTTAAAAGACATCTGACAGAACTTCCAAATTAAGGTGTTTTGGGAAAACCAAGCAACACAAAACTGTCACTGGCATAAGAAGGAAGATGCTGAAATGGATAAGAATATTATTTAAAAGATGGGAACATAAGATAGACCATCACTGGATGGAGGAAAATGGTCACTTCTTGCACAGGAGGGAGAACACAGGCAGAATTCCATACTATTCTGTATATTCTTAAATGTCCTGGAGAAGGAAGGTTATCAGCAAGGTGGCAGAGCTTTGCTGACTATAGGAGGTTATGCAAGGCAGTAAGGATGAAGGAGACTGCATAGCCTGCAGAAAGATTGACTGTAGAAAAAACAAGGTGCAATTCAGTGTAGATAATTGTAGAGTGGTACATTTGGGTAAGAATAATCCTATCTTCATGTCTTGGATAATTTCTCAGCTGACCCAAAGGTCTTCAGGAACAAGACTTTTGCATTATGATAGACAGTTCCATGAAAATATCACTTAGTAGTAGTAATTCCAGAAAAAAAAAAAAAAGGTTAGGAATGATTAAGAAGTAAAGAGAGAACAGACCAGAAAGGTTTGTTTTGTTCAAGTCTGTTCAAGTCCATATGCTACTGTAAAAATCCAGGGTTCTGGTCCATTTATCTGGACAGGATACTCCAGAACTGAAGTTATTCAGAGATGACCAAGGATGGTCAGAGGTATACGGTGACTGCCATTACAACATGCAAGGAACCCCATCCATTGAATATCCGAGAATCTTATTTGGAAAAACACATGACATAATGGGAAGGGAAGAAGAGGTCTGCAGAACTAAGAGGTCTGCAGAAAAGTAGAGTGGGATTGACTTTTCCCTGGCTCTTCTAATACAAGCATGAAGGATATTGGAAGTTAGTAAGATCTTCATTCAGAACAAAGCAGAGGAACTAGTTCTTCAGACAGCCTATGTGGACCTATGGTGGTACTCCTCAAATGACCTTCTGGATCAAGGAATTTGTAAAGAGGCAAGGAGAGACTGGAACAAACTTTGGAAGAGATGCTGTAGAGTCCACTAACTAGATAAATCACATAATCTGACTTGAAAATGTTTGAAGGCTGGGAGTCAGTATGTGCTTACCCTGTTCTGTTTTTTCCTGAATGTCCACTCCTGTGGCTACTGTGAGAGATGGAACACTGTGCTAGATGGACCTGTGGTCTGAACCAGTAAGGTCACATATAACCTTGTCATTGTACACCAAAGTCAGAATTAAATAAATGAAGTTATTAACAGCTTAAATATATTTATGGCTTTCAAGCTCCCTAAGTAAATGTAATGTTATGAGAATTTAGGACCAGAAGGAACTTTAAGAACCTAATCCACCACTTTGTTCCATGGCAAAATCAATTACATTTGTGCCCTTAGTGGCAAATTTGTCTAACCAGTTCCTAAAGCTTTCGATGATGGAGACCCAGTGGCCTCTAAGTAATTGTCGTGGTTTGGCACTGGCCCAGCGCCAGGCAGCCATGAAAGTCACTCGCTCACCCTCCCCTGCCACAGCTGGGCAGAGGAGAGAAAGAAAAAAAAGTTAACAAAGGCTTCATGACTTGAGATTAAGGACCGGGAGGAAACACTTCAGGCTTAACTTAAAGTTACAAAGTGAATTTATTGCTAGCAGAGTCAGAGGAGGATAATGAGAAGTAAAATAAGGCTTTAAAAAAACACCTTTTCCCCCCAGCCCCTCCCTCCTTCCCACCGACAGCGCAGGGAGAGAGGGCGTGGGGGTTTCTGGTCAGTTCATCGCCGAGATTTCCTTCCGCTGCTCCGGGACAGAATCCTTCCCTGTGAGACCGTGGGGTCCCTCCCACGGGACACGGTTCTCTGTGACCTTCTCCAACATGGATCCACTCTCAGGAGCAGCAGCCACGCCGCACCTGCTGCAGCGTGAATTCCCCCCACGGGCACACAGCCCTCCCAAACCTGCTGCGGCGTGGGTCACTCTTCCACGGGGTGCAGTGCTCCAAGGTCAGGCTGCTCCAGCCTGGAAGCAGGGCCCTCTCTCTGCACCGGGACTCCCACTGGATCACAGCCTCCTCCAGGCATCACCCGCTCCGGCACGGGCACCTCCCCACGGGCTGTGGGTGGATCTCTGCATCCCCCGTGGATCCCCACGGGCTGTGGGTGGATCTCTGCATCCCCCGTGGATCCCCATGGGCTGCAGGGCACAGCTGCTTCACCATGGTCCTCACCACGGCCTGCAGAGGAACCTCGGCTCCGGCGCCTGGAGCGCCTCCTGCCCCTCCTTCTGCACTGACCTTGGTGTCGCCACGTTGTTTCTCTCATGTGTTCTCACCTCCTCCTCTTCTCTGACTAGAAGCAAAAACCTGTGACTTCGTTTTGATTTTCCTCTTAAATATGTCATCACAGAGGCGTTACCAACCTCTCTCATTTGGCCCAGTTTTGGCCAGTAGCCTGTCCATCTTTCAGAGCCATCAGGGACTGGCTCTGCTGGACATGGTGAAAGTTTCTCACAGGAGCCACCTCTGTGGCCCCCCTGCTAACAAAAACCAGGCCGTGCAAAACCAGTACAGTAATCTATTTAAGTCTCACTATTCATACTATGAGAAGGATTTTTCCCTGTCTAACTGGAATCTAATCAGCTGTTGTTTGCTGCAAATCATTAGCTGCAAGCCTGAGCTAAGATTGGAGGCGTCCTAGACTTCTGAAGAATGTTGTCCAGTAACTTCTGTGACTCTGGAAACAGCCTGAACACAGGCTTGGTTTTTAATGTAGCTAATAGTTACTTGGTTTGTATTTTGGTTATTATGACCAAGCATGATCAAGGATTTTTTCTGTATCCTTTTAGGGTTTTTATTATTATTCTAATGTCTTTTTAACATTTTCTGGCTCCAGGTAAACTTTCCCTGAGCAGTACTTTCTGAATACAGCATGTTTTGACTTAGCTGCAGCAAAACCTATTTGAAAGGTGTGTCTACAGAAAAAGTGGAACAAAAAGATTTCTTTTAAAATATTACTGAAAACCAGCATATAGTATTTTGTTTCCTGTAAGGTCTAATTTCTGGTTTTGCCTGTAATTCACTGAACTGTATGTGTTTGAGATTAAATGTTTGAGCTTTCTTACGTGATGCTACTCAGTTCAGACAAACTCTGCTTCTTGCAGATGATCATTAATTGCATTCCTCATTCTCCTGGTACCTGACTTGAGAAGAGGGTTCTGCCTGGCAGAAACGCTAAGCACCTACAGATTCAACTGAAGTTGATATGGGCTGCTCTTATAAAAATAGTGTGCTCTGAGTTGTGTAAGCCTTTATAAAAAATAAGCTCAATTGGGGCATTTTAGCAAAACCTCTTAAGCTAAATTTCCTTGTTCTCAGTCTCCACTCTCCAGTGTAAGAGCACTGTCTTCTTACTTGCCATGAATTGTGAAAATCCGTTTATTGGTACAAGTGAAACGCTTTGGAGAAGGAGCGGTAGCCATTCTTAGGAAATGAATGTCTATGAACAGGGTTTAAATTAGTAAATATACCCATGAGGTGATAAGAGGAGCTAAAAGGAAAAAAATATGTTAAATAGCTCCTCACTGGTGAGTACTGACGATTCTGTGTACAGAATGAAACAAACATCCTGTGGAAAAACAGTGTGTAACGATGTATTTGAAGACTTCATCATGCTGTGGATTGTGCAAGGAAGCCAACAAAAGATTGCACAAGTGCTTTGATTTTGGTGGTTTTAAACTCATTGCAAGGCTGCAACATCAGTGATGTACTTTTAATACAGGTTTTTAAATGTATGTGATACAAAGGTTTATTTGTAGGTTGTAAACTCTAGCAGTTTCAATGAAATAATGGCTGTTGTCAGTCAGCACATTGGCCCAGGGAGGACAATATTGTATTTCTCTTTCTTGAAGACTGAACTTACAAAAAATTACCGCTTTGGAAAATTACCCTTTATTTCTAGGTCCTTGTAATTTAAGAATTTATAAAAATGTTCCTATTTGAATATTGAACTTGATTGATTATGCCAAGGATTGCAGAACAGTTTTCAGTTTCCCATATGAAGGAGGATGAATGATAGTTTTCAGTAGCTTCAGTCTTTCTTCTGGCTCAAAAAATTCAAAGTGATCATGTTCACACTGGAATTCTTATAAATGGCTGACATCTATACAGGAATTGCCTTGGAGAAAAAAAAAATTTCCCTGACTGCTTCCTCATTAGCAAAGTTGGGCATTTGATTTCAGTGATAGAGGATTTTTTGTTTATTGCCCTGTGAATTCAGGCTAAGTTGAAAGGGGACAGTCATTACTGAGAAGCAGTGGGCTACTCAGTTTAAGAATGACTAAAGAAATTTAAGTTCCTTCTTGTGTATTTCTAGTGAAAGCTTCAAGGAATCTCCAGAATCGTCTCTCTGGGATTTTTCCTAGTGTCCTTTCTTCTCATTGTATCCTTTCCACTCCCCTGTCTCCCCCAGTTATTCTCTTGAGATCAGTGTGACAGATCAAAGGCTGAGATGGGGCCTGTGCCTGAGTGATGACTTTCCTTTCCCCCTTCAAGCTCTCTGCTAGCTGTCTCCATGGATATCTCCTATAGCTGTTAGCATCAAAACTAGACCTTCAAATTAACAGAAGGACATACTGTGGCATATCAAGATTAATTCTTTGAATTCTTCCTAAACTAAGATGAATGGCAATAACACTAATCTGACAGGATAGTGCGTGGATAACAATGCCCATTCATGGCATTTACTTTTCTTTTTTATGTTCTTATTGTGGCGTATCTGTATGAACAGGAGAGAACACATTTTGCATTCCTTTCTCATATTTTTCCAGCCCTGGTTCAAGCAGACTATTTAGGTATGTGGGTATCTCAGTCCATATGCCTGTCCTGTTATAATAACTGCTGAATTGAGGCTTTCAGTATTGGTCACAACTGGAAAGATTTTATAAAGATTCTGATTTGGATTCCCCATGTTCTACAACTTGACATGTACAAGCTGGAAAATGTGTTTTGAGGGTGTTTTGGTTTTGTTTGTATTTACACAGACTGATGTCTCCACTTCCTGCAGTGCCTTAAATCTCTGCCTTTTGCAATTTGAACTTGCTTTCTTATTTTCTTTGTTGCTTCCCCTTCCTCCCTTTATTGTTTTGTTCTTATGTTCCTCTGAAGCTTTGATGACTTTTTCCTTAACTATTTAGAGCAACTCTTTTTGCTCCAGACTCAGTTCATCCCTCGAAGAATTCCTACAGTTCTGGATGTTCTGACAGCCACAGCTTGGGACCACCCCAACTGTCACGAGAATTTTTGCCATGCTGTAGTTGGATTTCACAGATACATTTGTTCATGGAGGTTGTTGGGTTTTTAGTTTTCAGTCAACCCTCAGTATACAGCTTTGCTTTAACTATTCTCCAAATGACAACTTTTTTTTTTTTTTGACTATGGATGTATTAGGCAACGTGCACTTCAGTAACTTGTGGTAGTAATGGAAGCATATCTGATTTGCTGTTAGGTAGCACTGTGTCCAAGAGAACCTTCAGCAGAAATCCTCTGAAACCCTTTCCAATATGTAAGAAAGCTGCTCCTTGCAGACCCAAGAAGTTCAAAGTTATTCAGTGGACACTTTGTGTGGTTGCCTCTAGGTTTGCCTTCCAGCAGACGCCTCTTTCACCATGTCATCCACTGATTTAGACATAAACCATTTAATTATAGTAGGAGCTTTCAGAAAGGTTTCTGCCCAGGTGGCCCTTCTGAAGGTTAGTCTCTTGCCCAGGATGGTTTGAAACTTGCTGTCACAATGACTGGAGTTTCCAAGCTGACTGGCAGTGCCCGGAACTAAAGTGTGGTTTCTAATAGAGTGGGATTCCCATTTGTCCTCACAGTGGTATTTTTCATGTTACCCATCAACTGAATAACCCTCTAGCTCAGTTGACCAAAGGAGAGTGGTATGTTGCTCTGCAAAGGCATATTTTCTGTATTTTTTATGGAGCCCCTCCCACTAATATGACTAGCTAGATTATCTGTAAGGCTGTGCTTGTTCTGAAACCACTATTGATTAAATGCTGAGATGAAATTTTTTTTAGAAGCTGTCATTGGAACATGCTTAGACTGCACTTGCTGTCAGCTTAACAGTCATGTTTCTGTGTCTTCCTCTAAATTCCTCTCCCAGCTGGGCTCTTTCATATCTTAGCATTAAAATAGTTTCTTCCTAATTAGACAGATCTCTGTCATGATAATCATCTTGAGAACGTATGCTGTATTTTCATACTGCGTATCTTTTCGCAGATCAGGCTTGTGCTTTATAATTTTTCTAAATCGTAACTCACTGAATAGATCCCTCACCAAGCAATCATCTCCTGTAACTGGTAATTAGTGTCCTGTCAGCTGATATCGGTAGGCATTAGTGTTCATCTGCTGCCATCAGCAAGTTAATCTTACATCATTTAGAATTCTGATAGATTTGATTCTTTTCAAATTCCAGTTGTGAAGATAGTATTCCAAAACTGATGTGCAGACAAGAAAAAAAGGTTATAGAGCAAATAAACACATTTGTGCATGCAAAGTGAATTCCTACAGAAGAGGTGTTTGTAAGTCCACGGTCATAAAAGTAAGAGCACACACAATCATGAGTGAGTCTGTGCTGGTGTCTGACTACAGAACAGTTGTTCGGTCAAGGTTGTGAAGAACATCTGCTTTAATGACAATAATCAGTAGTTAGAACAAAACTGAGATCTATTTCTTGCATTGCCCAGGCTATGATACAAGGGATTTGTTTCCTGTTTTTATTTATTCAGACTCAGAGGCTTAGCAGAAGTGTTGTCCTTCACAAAAATTGAATTTAAATAGTTCACTAAATAGCTCATTTTACTTTAGCTTTTTAGAAGCTGGTAATTGTTTATATAAGTGTCCTTAAAATAAATGATGCAAAAATGAACTGTGAAATCTTATCTCTATTATGCTGTTTTACAATTGCCACTCAATACTTGACTTCAAAAGAAAAACCTCCTGTCAGAAGAAAATTTTTAGTTAGCTCATAGGTGTTGGATGACACCTGTAAAATACCAGAGGACAACTGCCATTTTCTATGAAATGCTGATTCTGTTGATTGTTTTGAGATATAGGAGGGAGTGCCTTATCTTATAAAAGGTTGTACTGTAGAATAATGCAAGAATCAGCACTGTGCTGTTAAAATGAGTGGGGAAATAGATATATATTTGCTCAACTTAAACCTCAGCCAATGAAAAAGTATATTTTACTAAGAATCAAATGGTTTTTGAATGTATTCAGATGGAGGGGTTTTCTTGTGGGAGGAGTTGTGTTTTGTTTTCTTTCTTCCTTTCTTTGGTTGGTTGGGATTTTATTTCCATAAAACTGGTGATTGATTTGTTTGCAAAACTTCTAACACTAAGCACTGGTTGCTCCAAAACTTTTTTTACTCAAGTCATCACCCTTGGGCTGTGAAGCCTGGCAGAACCAAGGTGCATAGCTGAGAGATGAAAAATTTTTAATAGGCTGGAATTAAATTCTACAGCAATACAGCATACACTTAAAAATTACCACATTGACAGCTGCCAAAATAATATACTGGAAGTTAAGGTGTGTTTGTGGGGTTTTATAGAGATTGAAAAACGCTACTAATTGTAGTCGTAGGAAAAGAAGACAGCTTCTGTAAAATGCACCAAAAATGCAGTCTGTAAGAAAACCACTGCTTTTACACGTACTTCTGACCCTGTGGGTATAAGAAATGCTTCTTTTTTTGGACTCGAGTGCTGCCCAGCCTGTGGCACGAGCTGCGGGCTGCAGGGGGCACTGCGGAGGAATCCAAAAAGTACTCGCTCTAAGTTAAACGTACTTCACAGCCCTCTCCCTCCCTGGCCTGATTACATTTTCCATTTCAATTAAAAATATAATAATAATAATAGTCAAGTAATAAACCTCAAGTCCCTCCCCCCCTTCTTTTTTCCTCGTCTTTCTCTTCTTACATTGAATCTTAACTATTCAATTCAATAGTTACTGGAGAGATTACAACACATCCCCCGTCTCCAAATTAAGAGAGGCACGAATCTCTATAACTGACTCAGGACTGCAGTTTCCCCGTGTTCTTACGCTGCTTCTGAGCAGCGCTGTGTTTCCCCCCTTCTTGTTCTGTGATAAAGTAGTAATTGATGATCATGAAGAACTTTTCAGTATCTGCACTGTGGTTCTCAAACTGATACTACAGAAAAGTTGCTTTTTGGGTTTTTTTTTTTTGTCTGGGGGGAAGATGTGTTTGTTAATCCCAACGTAGGGAAGGTACTATTTTTATTTGTCCACTATTATGTTTCATCTCAACATAGTCATGAATTGTGGCCATAGGCATGAGATCAACCCCAAATTTCATACTGCTGAGCACTTAAAGAAGACAAAGACTGCTCTTTGCCACTGTATCTTAGAAATAGCATCCTATGCTAATCTGCAGTGGCAAAAATGAAGATGGTTTAAATCAGATCTCATGACTAATGCATGAGTTCCCAATTTTCTTTATATCAGCTGCATGTTAAAGAACAAGGGTGTCTCTCTGAGATAATTCTGTTCTATATAGGTGTATTAAAAAAAAAATTGGAAGTGTATTTCTCATAGGGCTAGGTAAAAAATAACCATCAATGACAATTGTGGGTGCAATAGCTTTGTCTGCAAAATAGTTTAAAACTAGATTCCCGGGATGTTATTCTTGATCCATTAATCACCCGCGCTCTATATGGAGGCAGCCACGGTTCGCTTGGAAAAATGTTCCTGCCCAACGTGTCATGTTTCTTCTGTTGTTTAAAATAGAAAGTTCAGCCCCGTGCCGGGGAGGCGCAGGGCTCCGCGCTCCGCTCGCATTCATTATGCAACAGTTGACACAGAAGGGAAAGGCGGCACACGCCGCTCGGGCGCGGGCTGCGGCCGCCTGCCCGCCGGGCCCCCGCCTGCGCCCCCCGGCGCCCGCCCGCGGCCCCGGCAGCTCGGCCCCGGCGCTGCCCTCGCCGCAGCCCCGAGCGCGGGCACGGCGCGCCGCAGCCGCCGCCGGGCCCCGTGTGCCGGCCGGGAGGCACCGCCCGCCCCCGCGGTGCGGGGAGGCCGCGGGGCCGGCAGGTGTCGGGCCCCGCTCGCTGCCGCCCGCCCCACGCCGCCGCCGCCGGCGGGCGTGATCGCTACGGGGGAAGCGCCATGTCCGCTCCTGCTGGGCGACGTCCGTGCCGGGTTTTGCACCTTGTCCCCGGGTCTGCCTCACGGCCCAGAGGAGCTGCTGCCGCCGCTGCCGCCGCCGCCGCCGCTGCTGCTGCGGTGTTTACTGAGCGCTCCTGTCCTGATATCACTCCGCTGGCATGGAGGAGGAGGAGGTGGAGGAGGAAAGCATTTGATCATTGTGATGGTGGCAGGAGGAGCAGCAGCCAGCACGACAGAGCAAAGCGCTAGGCTGTATCAGCTCGGCGTTTGGCAGAGACTTCAGAGCGCTACTTTTTTTTTTCTTTTTTTTTTTTCCTCTCCAGCTCGGTCCGGATTGTTCATGTGTTTACTTCCCCCAGCCCGAGGATTTGCTATTTAGGTTCCTGTTGAAATGCAACTGAGCAGCCAAAGTACTTTGCGAACACGGTGCGGCATAAACACCAAAACTTTTTTCCAGAAGGAAAATACAATAAGCAAGCGGCTTTGCCTGTCTTTTGATGCCGGGGAGTGCGAGTGAGTGTGCCGTGTGTGCCCAGCGTGTGCCTGTGCTTGGATGTGTGTGTGCGAACGTGCGTGTGAACGGGTGTATATGTGTGTGCATGTGGAGGGGCGCGTGTTTCTCCTTATCCATGGGGAGAGAAGGCTTTTGGCAAAATCTCCGGAAATCTCATGGAATCTGTTTTGAAATAATGGATTATAAAAAAGAAAGAGGAGGAAAGGAACTAGTCTGATATCTCCTGGAGTTTGCTAACCCGAATTGCTGCTGCTTAGTTTGTTGTGCTTTTCGTGTGTGTGTGTTTGTTGGTTGTGTTGCTGGCGATAACCTTTTAGCACCTTCTCTCTTTATTTCCCTCCCCCCTTCCTTCTCTGTTTTTAATGTTTTGGAGCTTCTCGAGAGGGATTGGCTGGGGGAAAAGAGAAACATTTGCTTGGGATCGCTGTTTCCCTGATACATGATGGTGCCCCCTTCCCCCCCCTCCCCCGTTCTCTAAAAAGTATCCCATCAGGACCCCAGAGGAGACTGCGTGTGTGTGAAGTGTAGGATATAAAGTTCTTCCAAAATAGTGTGCACGGGGACGAGGATGGGGGATTTTGCAGCCCCCGCTGCCGCCGCGAATGGCAGCAGTATTTGCATCAACAATAACCTGAACAGCAGCCTCAGCGGGGCCGGCGGGGCCGGTATCGGGGTTAACAGCACTCCCCATGGCCCTCCTGCCGCCGCTCCCGGTAACAATAACGCTAATAGCGGCGGCATTCCCAAGCACAGCACGGTGGTGGAGCGGCTGAGGCAGCGCATCGAGGGCTGCCGGCGGCACCATGTCAACTGCGAGAGCAGGTACCAGCAAGCCCAGGCGGAGCAGCTGGAGCTGGAGCGCAGGGACACGGTGAGCCTCTACCAGCGGACCCTGGAGCAGAGGGCCAAGAAAACGGGCACCGGCGGCGGCAGCAGCAAGCAGCAGCACCAGAGCAAACAGCAGCAAGATGCGGAGCCCGCCACGGCGGAGCAGAGGAACCACACGCTGATCATGGTAAGGGGATGCGGGCCGCGAGGCGGAGGGGTCGCTGTCCACTCCGCGTCGCTCGCCGGGATGAGCTGGAGGTCAGCCCCGTAGCTTGTCAAGGGGAACGGGGCTCGACTCAACTTAGGCGGTGGCAGGGTCTCTGGCGAGACGGGCAGGCGGGAGCTGCCGGGACGCTTCGCAACTTCTCACGGGCTGGGGTGGAGGGAGCGGACAAACTTTTTTTTCCCCCGTCCCTTTCGGAAGGGTAGAACTGCTCTGGGGTAAGGGGGAAGGAGTGGCTCCGGGCGTGCGCCGCGGGCTGCCTAGAGCCGGGGGAGGGTTTTGTGTGTGTGTGCGTGCGTGCGTGCGTGTTTCGCCACGGCTTCTCCGTGCGGGGGGCTGGCCGCCTTTAAATCCCGCCGCGGAGGAAGGTGGAAGGTGACTCCGCAGGCTGGGCTGGCGGCAGGAGGAAAAGTTGGGCAGGTTTCTCGCCTGGGCTGCCCCGGCGTGCAGCAGCCCGGCTCCCCACGCGAGCTGAATCTCTTCCCAAAGTTTCCTTGGGATTTAAGGAGCTTAGCGAGGAGCGAAGGGGGGGAAGGGGGCGGGGGCTGAGCCGGTAGGAGCGTAGCGGCAAGTAGGAAGCGGACTTTCCCACTCCCAGGCTGCACCGATGATGAATAATAAGAGGAGGTGCGAGGGGAGCCGGGCCCCGCGCTCTGCCAGAGCCTTATTTATAGCAGGTCGTGGCCGCCAGTCGTTCTGATGGGGGGGCTGGTGGTGTTCGCCCTGGCCGGCGGGGGCAGGCGGGCGGCTCTGCCGCGGGAGACACGCGTGTGTCCTGACGTGTCCCCGCGCCGGGGCGGGGGTGCCCAGCGCTCGGGGGCGGGCACGGGGCAGCTGGATCCTCGCCGTCTGCCGGGCGCACAATGGGCGGTGGAGACGGGCGGGGAGGAGGGGAGGTGCGATCGCAGCGTCTGGTTTACAAGCCTCGCACGTCCCTCCCTCTCGCCTTCCCCCGCTGCGCGGGGAGGCGCGGCCGTGCGGGAGGGTCCAGCAGGGCGGCAGCTGCTGCCGGCCCCCGCCGGGGGAGGTCTCTGTGACAAAGCGGTTGGGTGGCGGCCATCCCGGTGGCGGTCCTTCCTCTCGCCCCCCTGTACGTGAAAGGAGGGAGCCTTGTGTTTCTCCGGGGCCTCGCCGAGCCTGCCCAGTCCCGGCCGCAGTGCCGGTTCGGTGCCGGGCAGCTCCTCCCCTGCGGGACGCCGCGCAGCCCGGCGGGCAGCACCCTTCCCGCCGCCCTGCTGGGAGCTTTGCCTGCCCCCAACCCCGCTTCCTCACGGTGGGGTGGCTGGAGGTGGGGATCGCTTCGCCAGCGGCAAACAAAAGCTCAGCGCCGAGCGGTGCCCTCGCCTCCTGGCCTCCTCGGGAGCGCAACCCCCGGCAGCCGGGCGCATCTCCCGGCGAGGCCAGCCGGGAGGCGGGCAGAGGGATGCGGAGGGAGCGGGGCCGGGGGGAGCGCGTGCAGGAGCCGCACAAAGCGGCGGGGGTGGTGGAATGTGTGCGTGTGCGCTTCGCAAACAGGAAGTAGAACGACCTCACTGACATCTTGTTGCTTTCCTGATGTTACCAGCGAGGCATAACCATGTTTCTCTTCCTTCTGGCGCCTTTCCTCAGGACCGAGGCTTTTAAATACACGCTGCACCACAGTACTTGGCCTCGGCTTACGCTATTCCCGGGACAGCAACAGAGTCACTCCCTAAACCCCACGAGCAGGGACTATCTTTTCGTCAGCCCAACTGTCTTCAAATCCCTTTTCATATCTCATCTTGTTTCCACAAGATACAGGAAAAGGGATGGAGGCTTAGGAGACATTGTCAGAATGACCTCTCTTCAGGGCAACGTTGTAGTGCCCCGTGTCCCCATCCAGCTCCAGAGCAGTTCCAGTGCTTTTGGGCCCAGGCTAGTGATGGGTTGTCCTTTCCCCTTATTCCCAAACCCCGGTGCTGAAGCATTAAAGCCAGGATTTTTAGATAGGCAGGTCATTGGTCTTCCCTTGAAGATGTGAGACAGAAAGCCAAAGCTATAATATAAAAGTTGTAGAAACAAAATAACAAAAGGAGGAAGTGCAATTTCAGCTCTCACTGTTATTAGATTCTTTTAGGTTGGGACATTTGAAGAGCTAAGAGTAGCCTAATTAAGGGGTAGTTTGCTATGAAATTCATTGTAACTCAATTCCTGTGCCATGATCTTCATGTTATTTAAATATACTCAATGTGCCCTATGCTTTTAATCTTAAAAAGATAAATTCTACTGCCTTATTGCAAAAAAAGACCCATTTCCATTTTTTAAAAAGAAAATACACAGACATTGCCAAAAAGTTTAGAAACATCATCTGATTTGTTTCACTTGTAAAGTGTTAATTACGAATTTTGACTTATGTCTAAGAACATTGGGGAACGTCTATGGGAACATGAAAGCAATACTTAAAACCCAAGAAATTACTCTTTTTAAAGCAGTTGATAAGTATTTTCTCTGAGACACTTATGCTTTTTGCAGTAAAACCAAATGCAACCCCCCAAACTTCCTAATTTCTAGCAATCATAGCAGTGTGGTAAGTTTAACTGTTTATGTGCATCATAATTTTTATTTAGCAAAACAATTCAACTTAATTTAACTTTTTTTTTTTTTTAATCACGTGAGAAAAAAGTTAACTACATTTAGGGGTTTTCTCCCTTTCTTTATTCTCTGGTAAACCCTAGTGGAGAGTCTTACAGTGGAATAGTCATAGATCTGCTACTGCTTTACTCTTCACACAAAAATCATAATTAAATTTTTTCCTCAGATTATTAACACTTGATTTGGAAAAGAAACTGTTGAGATTAAATGACAACAAACACAATGAGGACAGCAAGAAATGAATTTTCTAATTCTTTTTTTTAATCAAAGCAATTTAAAGGAAAGTAGTATCTCTGTGTGTGTGTGTGTATGTGTCCTCCAAACTGAGATGCTGAGCAGGGAGGGGAGATGTGCTTGATCCAGGCAGCCAGTCACCCAACAAACCCTCCCAGAAGCTGGTACTGACACATACTGAGTGCCCTCCAGCAAGCTGAGTAAAAAAACCAAAAACATCTTTAGAAGACGATTCTTTAAAGACGTGCACTCTGATTTTCTTTACTGGATGCAGTACAAGCAATGCCGTTTGTACAATGATTCTTGTTGCCACCTGCACAATTTGCACCTTCCTGGAGTTCATGGAAGGCACTGTGCAGTTTCCACTGTTTAGGACTCTATGTCAACTGACAAGAAGTTATCAATGGAAGCCTTTTGTCAAAATAGTGTAGGAGCATAGGCTTGGCTGTATTCCATGAGTTGCTGATCTGCCCTGAATTTGTGTCTTGTTATAGAGAAACTTTTCACTTGCTGAATTTTGAAATACCTGGATTTATAACTAATTCATCTTCTTCTATTGAGGAGAACAGTGGGTTACAGAACTAGTTTGCTCCCACACAGGCATAGATTGGGGTGTGCACAGAAATTAAAATAGTTTATAAATGTCTGTGGGGACCTTTTGCCCTCACCCCAGTTCAACCTGGCAAAAACCAAAGTTGTTTTCTGTGGTTTTGAGTTGGATTATTAAAATGCTGTACCAGCCTGGTTTTCAGAGGAAGTATTGGGATAATTTGCAATTCATCCAAAACTCTGCTGCTCATCTTTGGATTGGTTCCAGGAAATATCAACACATTGTATCAATTCTGTGGTTCTTTGTGAGCTAATCTGCTTTCTTGTTTCCTTCTTTCAGTGCAAGAGTCTTCTTGGCTCTGCATCCATGTTATTGTGTGGGGTTCAGAGGTTGTACGTGTGTGTATACACATACATTATATATAGAATAAATAATAATTTATATTTGGTATATAATATCCAAATACATAATAAACACTGCAATTTATATCACTTCTGTTTCTTATCCCTGTGGCTGTTGTTTTTACTGTGCATTTTTTGTCCAGTGACATGTGTAATTATGACTTTGGCCTTCTAGTGCACATTTATTTGCATCGGAGCTCTCTTGTGGAGTGTAAAGAGGCTGGAGCTACTTTTTCCTATTTTAAGGCTCTTCAAGACTTTTTTTTATTTTAATTTGGCATTATTGTGGGTTTGATAGCCACTGTCTTACTGACCGTTTTTAACCCTAAACCCAGTTCTTAGGAAAATTGTGTTTTAAACACCAAAAACCTAAAATGTTATTTAGATCAGAGAAATTAGCGACAGAAGTCAAATGACCTATTAGATCATCTTTTCTGTTCCCCTGCCAGAGCTTACTATGCCAATTTAGAATTAGTTTAAAGACAGAGAAAACATGGCTGGAAATATACAGTATTTTCCAGTCCTGCTTTTCACCCGTTCTGGGCTAATGTGCTGCCTTCCAGCAGTTAGTGATCGCACTGCACTTCTACCTGAGGGAAGGAAGATGGGTAGGCCACTCCTTTCAGCTTCTCTGTATAGGGACAGAATGACATGTCCAGAATTATAGAAATCTGGTTATATGTCTTCCTTGTTGATAGATACTCCACCACAGAAAAGTAGTTCCTCCCTCCACCTCAGTCTCTTCTTTTTGTTGAAAAAGGTATCCAGAGTGAAAAGAGGAACATCTTCGTTTGTCTTAGTGATTCATGGATAATGCCAGTAATGAAATTGAGTGCTGAAGAAAGTTGTCAGGCTTGTGAGGAGTTTGTTAAAGCTTACACCTGCTGTATTTAATATGTACTTGTGTGTATGTTCATAAACCTGAGCACGTTTCTTGTGTCCTTTCTTGTGTAATATTGCTATTCAACTTACTTTACAGGTGCTTAGGAGTTCATCACTTACACTATAGGAAAAGTCTATTTCTCTGGCATTGCAAAGATGAAAAAAGAAGATAAATTTTTAGATGTTTTGTTTTATTTTCCACAAGAGGTCAAATACTTGTAGCCCTTACTCATGCCTGATGACTAAGTAGGATTAAGCATCTCTTCAGTTAATAAGCTGTGTCTGATCTTGCTCACACAGGGGTAAAGTCAGTAGTAAATACACAACAGGGATGATACCAGAATTAAATCCCAGGCCAGCAATGCTCCTTCTCTTTCATAAGCATCATAGAAGGAGTCATTGTGTAACCCTTTTTATTTTCCTTTTCCTATGAGGGTGGATCTCCGTGTCTTTCTTGCTCCACAGGCCTCTCCCATTTGTTTTCTCCTTTTCATACCAACTTGCGCTTGATGCTTCTGTGTGATTACTGTCCTTTAGGACAAGGACTTTTTGTGCTGACCTCCTTTTGCAGCTAGTCAGCACAATAGGTTTCAGTTTAGCAAACTGAAAGGAATGAAGAGACTCTTCACTTCAAGCACTGCTAGCCTCTGATGACCTTTAATGCTCTGATGGAAAGTGTGTCCCTTCCAAAGATAGTTGGTTGGGTTATTACAAGCCGTAGCTGAAGCAGGGCAAATTGTATTTTGACATAGGATATCCAGTCATAGTGAAATCTCAGCTTCAGATTGACCAAACAGAATGTGTTGAAAGTCCTGCAGTGAAGTTCTAGGCATTGTTAAGTTCGGGAAGAACAGCTTTGTCTAGAACACATAAAAAACTCGTTTTGCTAATGCAGAGCCAAAAATATTAACATATGATTGTGTTAGGACAATTGGTTGCATTTAAATTAACGTCAATTTACAGTAACTTGACCTAAAGCTTAAGGCTTCACAAATGGCTTCAGCTGGTGTAACCTGAGCTGCCACCACTGAGGAAGTCTCCTCTTTCCTGCTCTTGTCAGGGACTGTGTTTGCTGCCTTTGCTAAGGGCAGCTCTTGCTTGTGTAGCCCCACGGCCAGCGGGTTCACCGAGCAGGTAGGGAGAGCAGACACACTTCTTCCTTTTCTTCTGGGTTAGTTTTTAGCTGGATCAGATCCATCATTTGTTTGACACTCCCTCCCATGGGTAGCACAGCCTTATAACATCTTAATCCTCTTGTGAAATTTCATTCTGATCCCAGGATAAACATCTGGGACCTCTTAGTTCAAACATGCTCACCTGGTAGCATACATTGGACCTCAGTTAAGTTACACCTGGTGTCAGTGCACAGTTCTGTTCCTGAGCACAGACACTGAAACAGGGGAGGCTGTATGTTGCAAAGGAGTCAGGGTTCATTTTTATTTAAACACTTGCATATATATGACATTTGGTTGCATATTACTCCAATATGTATAATTCATGTGAGATGTGCTGGGATTGGCAGAGGTTTAAGAACAGGCCTGACAGCCAGTAACTGCTGACTGGAATCCTTCAAGTGTGTTGTTTTGTGGATTGAAATGTGAGGTACAATGTCTGACTGAAGTTACGAACCTGTAATCAGTTTTCCAGTCTGGGATCTCATAGGCTGTTGAGATAAGCAGCGCGCTTGTACATTCAGAGGGAATTTGGGAGCCTTAACAATATGAAATACGCATTTTCCTAGTTTGTCTAAGATGGTGAATCACAAAATCATGTAACTTTGATTGCTCTTCTGCTTCCCTCTTACTTATTTTAGTTTTCCGATGTTTGTAGCTCTAAAGTCACTACAAACTGCTCCTGTTTGTTTTCTGAATGCTTGAAACTCAGTTTCATAGGGCTTAAGAGAAAATGTCTTTTTAAACTTGCAGTAGTTAATAAGATTGCAGCTCCTGAAATTCTGTGCTTACAGGAAGGGGGGGTTGAGCTGCCTTCTTTCAAGACTTCCCTCTTTCAGATTGATTTTGTTTGCCACCACACACCATTAAAATTGGTGAGGAGATAAGAATACTTCAGTCTTCAGTTGACCTGAGAGAAGTGTGTCCACCCATAGGAACTTTGCATTTTCTAGGAGTTTGTGAAAGTGCTAAATGCTAATGCTGCAGTGCTGTTGGTAGCACAGATGACCTATTGCTATTTGCTTGCTGTCAGTTCTTCACAACCATAGCACACACACAGAGGAGGAAAGAGGTTTGAATTTATGACTTTCAGAATAACTAAGGGAATAAATAGAAAGATCAATAGGTCAAGGATTTTTTTTTAATTTTTTTATCACTTTCTGTAGGGTTTTCATATAGGGTTCTGTAGTGTCCTATAAGTTCTCAGCTCTCATCAGCTGAAGCTTGGTGGAGTTGTGCTTTCACTGATGGAAGGTGGGGCCGTGCCTCTTCCCCTCCTCCCTTCTTCCCTTTTCTGTCTCCTCCCTGCATTACTTTTCCTATGTGCCATACAGGAGCAGTTCAGATTTAATAGAACAATTCAACTTCATTTTCCTCTGCTCTTCAGATTCAGAGGAATAATTATTCAGTGCTGCAGTGAAGGTGTAGCTTTTCTGCACCATCTTTATGATGCTTGTGAAAATCTCAGGCCAATTCAGAAAGTCCTTGGATATTGTATACCTTGGAAAAGAGCAGAGAATTGGTTTTTAACCCTACTCAGACCCTGGGCAGCATCACAACAAGAAGCCAATATGCCTATGTATGTGTGTTTGTATAAACCAGTACCTGTACTTACACACTGGTTTTTAAACTCCAAGGCAAAGTGAAAAGATTTATGATCAGTTTTGATGGTGAAAGGGGATGTAATAGTCCAACAAGTTTAAGAATCATTGGTATGTACCCATTTTCTACATATTCATCCTCTTTCTCTTTCCTTTAGCTCATATCTAGTCTTCTGTGATGTTTTGGCACTTCTGCATCGTGTTTCATCTAAAGGAGGAAGGGAGGTGGCTATGGCAGATGAGATTGTAGAAGAGTTCTGGAAACTATGGGAGTTTTTTAATTGTTTAAGATAATTCCTTACATTAAGGAGGATAGACCAGCACTTTGCCAAAAAAGAAACTGTTGGATTCCCTATCCCTTCTGTTTGTGCACAATATTGTATTTCAGACTCTCTAGTATCTGCAGAAGTGACTTTAAATCTGACTGCTTTAGCTGGCACTAGTTGCCTTTGGACTGCTAAAGGGATTATTCCATTTCAGCTGTGAACTATGCTGCAGTTCCTTTTTGTCTTCAGAACTGGTGGCGGTTGTTCTGATTTCTCTGGATTGCATTCCAGTGCATAACTGAGGCAGCAGAGGGAAAACTGCTATTGACATTAAATAACCTATTTTTAATGATGTTTTTGGTAAGCAGTGTTGCTATTCATTATACATGTTTTTAGTTGTCATCAAAGCAGGTAATGTAGCTTTGAAGGCTTTAGTGGACTTGTGCAGAAGACTGTAGATTTCTGTAACTGAACGAGGGTCACATTGTTTGAGCTCCAAATTGGCTGAAGTGTTCTGGTATGTAATCCATGGCTGGATATGAAGCTGTGGTTCAAAATAATCTGTCAGTCCTTCTATTACTGCATGTTTCTGGTGCTGAGATTGCAATCTTTGCCTTCCAGTAAAAGTGGAGATACCATGCTGAGGTTGTAGTGCTGTATCTCTTTTTTTTTTTTTTTCCTAATTTGTGTCAAGTAGTTTGTACACTGAAAGCTTTAAAGGCTGGACTGCTGCAGTTTTGAAAATTCACCTGAGAGAATTTGGCTTTACATTTTTTTCATCCCATAGGATTTTGCTGGAGCTTATTTTTTCTAACCCATTTTAATATGTATTCTACATCATGTAAAACAACGACAAAAAAACCCCCATTTATTTTCTCTCCTCCATTTCATTTACAACAAAACAAAACCACTTTATGATCACAGTAAGGTTTACTGCCCTTCTCAGTAACACTTTCACTGTGGAAAATTTCAGCAGTGGGTAGAGGGGATGGAGAATTGTGAATGTAGAATAGAAAAACCAAAATTAGTTTTGACTAGTAGCATGGAAAATTTCACCTATCACTGTGATAAAGTGTCCGTTTACTTACATCCAGACAGGGGTTCTGGGAAGTTTGGCATGGACTATATTCTTTTCCACTTAATGGTGTCTTCACATGGTACTGCCTTGGGGTTAATTAGATGAAGCAGCTGAAAAAAATTAATTTGCTGCCATGAAACAGGGTGGTCTCAGGGCTGTAGTCCTACACCTACAGTCTGCCTGTGGTATTAATGTAGGAGGAAAATGAGCTGTCAAGGAGGAAAGCAGCGGGGTTTTTTAGGTGTGATGTGAAGGTACACGGTGCTGTACTGGAGAGGAGGGACTAGAGGAAAGGGGAGGCAGAAGGTCCCATGTAGTTTGCTTTAAACTTCAGTAGCTCTTGTAATCAAGTTGATCAACAATTCAAAATATCTCCTGTAATTTTGCATCTGCTGTGCTTTACAGCTCTGCAAAGACAGCAGTTTTACTCTCAGGATTCATACATAGAGATACAGCTATGCATTTCCATGGACAAACCAGTTCTAGATATTAGGAAAAGCTTCTTTGCTGAAAGGGTGGTCAGACATTGGATCATGATGCCCAGGGAAGTGTTGGAGTTGATACCCCTTGAGATATTTAAGAAATGTAGAGGTGGCTCTTAAGGACATGGTTTAGTGATGGGCTTGGGCAATTCTGGGTTAGTGGTTGGACTCGATGACCTTAAGGCTCTTTTCCAATCTGCTAGTTGAAAGCCTGGTAGTTGTGGTGCATTGCTGGAGTTAATTTGGGAGTGAAATACTTACACAGTTTATGGACCATCAGGCAGACCATTATTGGAAGTATCTTCTAGTGCTATAGGTACTCTTAAGGTACCCTATAGGTACTCTTAAGGGCAAGGTGATGATCCAAAGTGTAAAGGATGATGAGGAGAATATCTTTTCAATCCAATCTAGTCTGAAGAAGACATCAGCTGGCCACAGCATGGACGTGTATCAGGTAGGTGATAACTGTCCTTCCTGTGAGGAAAAAAAAAGGGGGGCTTGTGTTAATTTTTTTTTGTTTGCTAATTTCCTTCTGGAAATTGATAAACTTGGTCTCTTGATAAAAGAAGGAAAAACATCATTTTGCTTGATCTTTACAGTATGATGGTTGCATTTTTTTTTGGCTGCTCAATGTGTTATGCTCATTTTAATTCCATGTAGAACAATAACTAGGTTAAATAATTATGAAAGGCCCACATAAAAAGTTATCACCATTGTGATGTCTTGACTTGCATGTGGGACTTGAGGTAACATTGAAGCAAGGGGCTGTGTCCAAGACAGACACTGAATCCAAGTCTGGGCAATATGATAATAATTGTATAAGTTAGTGATGAAAAAGTTCAGTGGGGTTTTTTTGTTTGGGATTTTTTGTTTATTTGTTTTTCCTTCTTTCTCAGATGTTTTATTTCAGAATTAGCTCACTTGCTAGAATCCAACCTGTTAGCACAACAGGTAGATAAGAGTATTAGCAATATTGGTATTTCTAGTGCAGTGGGTTCCATATGTTAAGTTTCACTAGTGGTTACTAGTGGAGAAGACATTGTTTCTGGTTTGAAAATTATTTACTTCCCAAATCTGTGACTTATCTCTTGTGGGTAGTGAACACATGGTGAAAATATGTCATAAAGTCAAATAAAGGGTTTATGGGAGCAGGTTTGGATTGGCTAGCTTGTCCCTAAATTTGATGGCAGGAGCAAATTGTACTGCTTGTCTCAAACAACAGTAGAATTGTAACAAATTTTGACCAAAGTACTTCACCTCATGTTTTTTCTCTACTTTTACAATATGACTTTTTTTTAAGAGAAGGTTTTCTAAGCTCTTCATCTATAAACTTAGACATTTGAAAATGTAGAAAGATAACTGAGGCCAGTAAGTGAAAAACAATGAGTCATATACATAGGGCTCTGTAAGGAATGTAGCACAAACAGACTCATAAAATATTTCATAATATTCAGAGATGCTTTTTTTTTAATAAATACACAGTTCTTACATGTTTCAAGATTCAGTATTTAAGCTGAAGATGAAATGTCTTTCCTATTGTAAAGGGAAGAAACTAAATGCCTACAGTTCTATAAAACGTCTATTAATGTGATATGAGGCATATTTTTTAAAAGTAGACAAGATCCATATTTTTTAAATTTTATAATACATGTTTTTTGCAATAATTCATTTTATAGGACATTTTTCTTGCCTTTTGCCCTTGGTTTGATTGGTTGGGGGTTTTGCGAGGTGGTTTTTTTTTTCTGTTCTTGGATGGTTTTTGGTTGGCTGGTTTTGTGGTTTGGAAGGAGAAACAAGAAGGTGGTGCATCAGAAAGGCAGAGACCTGAGGAAGCAGATGGTAGGACAGGAAGAGAGTGTGGGACAGAAGATGAATGGAACCCAGACTGGGGTAGACAGAGTGGAGCTAAGCAGAAATCAGCTGTAATGGAAGGATGGAAATATATAGGGGGGTATTGGACTTGTTGGACCATGCTGAAGAGTAGAACGTTGCCACTGCCTGTGTACTTGGGCTTCACAAAGTCAGTGAGAGCACAGGTAATTGTAACGAACCCAGCTTTTGCCACGTCAAGAAGCCAGAGTTTGGTGTTGGGGCACTTAACAGGGCCATACTCGTGTTAGCTGCAAATACCAGGCAAATGAGTTGCTTTGGTTTTCTTGCTTTTCCAGGTCTTACGTCCATCAGAGCATTACAGTGTGTTATGCTAGCTGATTTTCTGCACTGCTGTTAACTGGGTGGTGACCTTTGTTTTGTTCAGATTTCAGGAATGCTGAACACTTTGCAGTGACACAGCTAATGAATATGTATGGGAATCATTCAGCAAATGTAAGCCTCTGGACAGCAGACTTGCTTTTCTTAGTTACCTGTTGCATACTCCTTGGAAGTCACCAGCGGTTCGTGTGAAAACCAATGCCTAGGTAACTTCTTACACACGTGTCCATTACTGATGTGTATTTTAAATCCTTTATGTCCAAATCCTATTTACACATTTCTAAAGCTGGTCAAGTAAGTGGTGTGGGGTTTTCTCCTCCTGATGGATTAGCTTTGTTTTGCTAAAACAAGCTGCATTTCAATGCTTTTTTCCCCCCCTCTCTGCATATGTCCACTGCTAATATAAATCAGTTTTAAAAAGTGATTGCTATGGCAGGTAGAAGGCAGTGTGTATTTCTCAAACCAGTGGAACAAGTGGAAAGTATTTTAGGTGGTTTAGGCACAGTGTTTTGGTGGCTGGCTGTGATCCTGTTTTCTGATGGATACAGAGAGAAATGCTGAGCAGTGTACTGCAGGCACACTCAACAGCTATGAGAGATGAGAGTTTTCCTTTCCCTTGGGTGGTACTGTCTCATATTTTGGGAAGGGAAGGAATAAGCTTCTGTCCCTGAGGTCAAAATGCAACACCAAACAGCCAGGATTTTTGGAAGATTTACTGTTCAATAAGCCACAGTTATAATCATGTCCTCTTGTTGGCCAAGCAATCCTATCCACGCCTTAGTGTGTGAAGTTGGTGCTTCAGATATTTGGGGTGATTTGCATATCCTTAAACAGGCAAGCTTGGAAATTAGTGCTGTTTTTCATCAGACCTATATGGGCCATTACTGTCTCAGGCAAAACAGTTGAGTTTTCCCATAAGTATGTCTTAAGAACTCTTCACAGTGTTTTGTAATAGGATTTGTATGATCAAAAAGTCTGCCTTTTGCAGACTTAGATTGTTTTGGGAGCTGACGGAACTAAGTTTTATATGCCATATTTCATGTTTCAGTCATAATACTGAGATGTCAGCATTCCTCCATTAGTGATCATTCATAATACTGACATTTCAGTAAGGGTCTTTGTGTCACAGAGTTGCCTTCTTTGGTCTGGAGCATGGCAGAAGGACATATGTAGCTGACTATATGTTTTCAGCACAATATTTTATCTGTCCAAGAAGTATCTGAGCTCAGTTTGGATAATTTGACTTTGGCCTTAAGGTAAAGACAAAGAATGATATGGACGCTTACTGTTGGGAGAGCATGGGAAAATCCAACCAGTTTCACACCAAGTGTGTAGGCTGCACCATGAGAGAGACCCTTTCCTTTCCCCTGGGACTGTAGAACTGGATGGAAGGTCTCATGTATTTTGGTAATATTAAGTAATAGTGGGCTTATTTTCCTCTCTCATTATTGACAGTCGTGTTTTTGTGGTGCTTCTGTTACTTTTGTTGTTCCGTAAATATCAATATGAGTCAATCTCTTATTCTTTGTTATGTTGTGAAGAGATTGTTTTTATAATGAGATATTAAAAGTGTTCTATAACTTCAATTTAGTTCATCTTTGAGACACAGAACTTGTAAGAAATGAGACAAAGTGAAATATGTCTGTGGTGACAGAAGTGAAATCTTACTGGTAATATTTAGAACAAATTTGGTGGTATATCTTAGAAAGTTACTGCTGACAGGCAGAACCCAATACTTGCTAAAGAACTATCCTAATTCCTGTAAGAAACTGAGTTTTGGCAAACTGTGTGGAAAAGAAGATACTCCAGAAATCTCCAAATCATTGCTTACATTTGAGCCATTTATATGGATGATTTTATTAATAATTTTTTTTCCTGTCACATGTCAGCACCTCCTGGCCCTGTTTTCCAATAATCCCTATATATGTTTTATTTCAAAACCTCTAGAATTTAGAAAACCAGAGCTGTCATTTCTAACAGTTAAGAAAAACAATTTGTGTATAGGAAATTTCTGGAAGTCCTCTGCATCTCTGCCAGAAAAAAGCCCTCCCTCCCTGAAAGCTAAGGATCCACAAACTGTAAGCTATTAAAAACTAATAAAGACCTTAAGAACCACATGTCAAGTGCAAGATATTTTTGCAAGTTTAGGAGATATTAGATTCAAATGATCGTTGAGGTGTATTGGCTGGGCTCATGACTGAAAGGAAGAAGATAAAGGGTTTATGAGTGTGAAACAGATTTTTTTTTCTTTTCTGTTTTTTCTTTTTTGCTTTTTGCTTTTTTCCTTTTTCCCCTTTTTTCCTTGTTTCCCCTTTCCCCCCCCCCCCCTTTTTTTTTTCTTTTTCCCCTCCTTTCCCCGTTTCTTCAGGACCTTGTTTGGAGTGTGATTTGATTTTTTTTTTCTTTTTTTAACACACACACACACACACACACACACACACACACACTTTCTCTCTCTCTCTCCCCACCTGAAACACTGAATTTTACCTAGTTCTTAATTCAGATTTATGAGTTTTATTAGTAACGTTAAAATTATTTTTCAAAATTAATTTCCCCCCTTTTTCCCCCCCTTTTCCCCCCCTTTCCCCCCTTTCCTCCCCTTTCCCCGCCTTCCCCCCTTTCCCCCCCTTTTCCCCCTTTCTCCCCTTTTCCTCCCTTTTCCTCCCTTTCCCCGCCTTTTCCCCCCTTTTCCCCCCTTTTTTCCCCTTTTCCCCCTTTTTCCCCCTTTTCCCCCCTTTTCCCCGCTTTTTCCCCCTTTTTTCCCCCTTTTTTTCCCCTTTTCCCCCCTTTCCCCCCTTTTCCCCCCTTTTGCCCCCTTTCCCCCCCTTTTTCCCCTTTTTTCTCCTTTTTCCCCCCTTTCCCCCCCTTTTCTACCCTTCCCCCCTTTCCCCCCTTCCCCCCTTTCCCCCTTTCCCCCTTTCCCCCTTTCCCCCGTTCTTCCCCCTTTCTTCCCCCTTCCTTCCCCCTTCCTTCCCCCTTCCTTCCCCCTTCCTTCCCCCTTCCTTCCCCCTTCCTTCCCCCTTCCTTCCCCCTTTTTCCTTTCCCTTTTTTTCCCTTTTCCTTTTTGTTCCTGTGGTAAGGGCTTGTGTCAATCCTTCAAGGGGAAGAGACACAAGTGTTCTGAATTTTTAGTGTTTATGACTGTTATTTGGTATAACTGATATAAAAGCCCATAAATACTGTATTTCTAATTACTCACAGTAACTCTGTACTACATTTCATACATGTGTATGATTGGTTTTGTTCAGCATAGGTGATGCCCACTGATGGTTCAGTTTTTATTAAGAAAAGATACTTTCACAAGTTCTCTGTAATAATAAATATGTTCTGTTACTCTATCACTCTTTGTAGCAGAGGATGTTGCATTTGTTTTTTAAGTGTTGGGGCAGAGCCACACAACTAAGCCTTTGCAGTTCAGTGGCCTCATGCTGAAATTGCTCATAAGACAGTATAATTAATATAGAGAGAACCTTGCAGTGAGCAATGGATTTATTTATGGTAAATGTGTGTTTTGACAACTGGGACCATACTTTTAATTTCCGTTTGTAAGGTGGAAGTTTGAAGGATTGGAGGGCTCTGACACTTCAAGAAAATTATGTGATTGGAAAAAGGCTTCATTTCCTCCAAAATCATTTTTCTGCAAAAGCCTTTCATCCTGGCACAGCTAAGTTAGTTTAATTCCTCCAAGGGAAGTGTGTGTCGGTAAAACCTCACAACAAAACTCTCTCTGTTTCTGCCATAGGGTTTTACTGGCTGCTTCAATTCAGTACCCCCGCCTACTGCATACGGATTTATCTCAATAATGGCTCAGTCACATAAAGGAGATGAAGTTTCAGAACCAGGCCATATTTAAAATTTGTTTAGTGTTGGCTTTATTCTTTCTGGCTGAAGCTTCTGTCAGGTGTAGACCACTGCTTTTAAGAAAACTGGATTGTAATCTGGGCATCTCATTGAGCTGAATGTGTGGGAATGGAGAAGTGGCAATATCTTTCCCAGCGGTGGTATGTGAAACTATTTTGATTTAGTGTGATGTTAGGAGAAATATATTCTGACCTGTATAGTAACAAAGGCTGCAGGTTTTCCTCAGCACAGCCAGAAAAATAAATGCACCTTGAATTTCAGTAGCAAATAGCTAGTGGCTTGGAAGGGCTAATTCCACCCAGCCAGGAGACTCTGATGGGCAAAAATAAAATTATTTTTCTTTTCAGTGCCTATTCTCAAGGTATGCTTGCTCTGTATTTTTGGTGTAGTTACACCTGTGTATTAGTCCAGGAAATCAGGAAGCACTAGGAAAAGGGCATTAATCTGCCCCTTTATGCCACCAGCACCATGAGGTAAAAAGGAATAAGGCTGTACTGCTGACTTGTTCACTGGTGTCCTGTGGGATCTATCCGAGCGTCTCAGTTTGCTGGTCAAGCTGGAGAAAGGTATTGTGGAGAGGCAGAATCCCCTGGTCCCTGATCAGCATATGCTGAGCTCTAGGTCGATCCCTTCACTTGTATGATTTCAGGGTTTTGGGGGTTTTTTTGAGGATAAACAAGAGCATCAACAGACTATTTCTTCCATATTTAATATTAAAAGCACTTATTAGTTTAATACATTCGTATGAGCAAGTACATTAGGTACTTTAAAGAATTAAGCAAAACAATTATAAATGCTGAAATGAAGTCTATTCTTAAAATACAAGTTAAAGGAAGCATATAGGTTAGTTAAATCTCTCACAAAGTGTAAGGTGTTATAAGTTGGACAGTATCCAGAGCCCATTCCCACAATTAAAAAATAAAAAAAATCCTTGGCATTACTCCTGTGTGCAGGGGGAAACCCTTGGTAATAAGCTTTGAGCTCACACGCTATCCTGGACATAAAAATAGCTAGCTGTCCAGGCTGTGCAGGGCTGCAAGGAGGCTTAGGAGGAAGGGGATGTGCACTTTTGTTCATTGTGTGATGTGCTGGTCAGCAATGGCCAAAGCACTAGTGTCCTTCTGGGTCTAAAACCCAACATCCATGTTGGGCGAATGGTTTTGAGGTAGAGGAGCAAATACTCTAAAAAAGATACTGTACAAAATGTGTGTCCCTTTCGTATTCCACCTCTCATATTCTGATTTTTATTTTATTTTTTTCATTTGGTATTTTTCTGCAGTGGTTTCTTCCAATGCACTTTGTTCAGTCTCTCTCACTTTGTGCAGTGGGAGAAAGATTTGACAAGAGCTTTAAAACAAACATAGTATTTCTGCCTTAGTTTTTCCTATTTTTGGCACGGACTGATGTGTGAGAAAGGCTCACAGGTTCACTGTAGCTTTGAGCACTTTTATATGGATGTATTCCTGACTGCCCTGGTTGTTCAGCTTCTGCCCCAGAAAGCTGACAAAGGCAGCAAGGGAAGAATTCACTAAGACAGAAGAAAGAACCCCAAGGTGGATTATCCTGGTAAAACTAGCAGTTCTTGGTGTCTTTCTTAAGAACTGCTACAAACTTAGTAAAACAGATTAGTCTGGGGAAAGGAAAAATCTGCTGCCTTTTTTTTCTGCAAACAGGAGTGATGCCGCTCTTTGCAAGCTGAAGGAGGATACAGGGAGCCTAAAATTAAGCCATATCTGTTGATCACTACAGAGCAGTCTGAGGGGTTTCTTTCAAATTTCCCGTGGCATAGTTCCTGTCACAGTAAAAAAACTGATGGCAGTGTCCTACCCCTCTCATGCACTTCAGCTGGATTTTCATGTAACTCACCTACTTCGATGGCATTAGAATAGAAAGAAAAATTTTGAAACAAGATCTAGGTATTTAGAATATCATATCCTAATGCTCCTTTTCCTCAGGTCCACAAAGAACTCTTCTTCTCCCAGGTTTTGAGGTGGTTATAGAGCCATAGAATGGGTTGGAAGGGATCTTAAATATCGTTTACTTCCAGGCCCCTTGCCGTTGACAGGCAAACTTTCCACTAGACCAAGTTGCTCAAAGCCGCATCCAACCTTGTGCTATTGTCCTCTGGTTACTTGCAATCTATGTTCCAAAAAGATAATTCAAAATTGACCAGGTTAAACTGATGGATGAGGGTGATTTTTATTTTTTTTTCCCATCAGCTGCAGTTACTCTTTCACGAGTTGTTTGTCATAGGTGTTTATTTCAGTTTCTCTGCTGAGGCCCTTGTTTGGAGCATGATTTGATTTTTTTTTTCACACACACACACACACACACACACACACACTCTCCCCACTTGAAACACTGAATTTTACCTAGTTCTTAATTCAGATTTATGAGTTTTATTAGTAAAGTTAAAATTAATTTTCAAAACACAAATCAGATGTGAAAATAGTATAGCTTATGCCTAAACTTACTGTCACCTGTTAAAATAAGCCAACCATTTAAAAAAAGCAACTGAGCACCATATTTATACTGAATTTTTGAAGGAAATTAAACCTGCAAAGGTTGACATTTAAGAAGTATTCTGGAACAAGGGGGTCTTGAAATTCTAAACAAGGCAATAGAAGCCTTCTGTGCTGATACTGACATGGTGTCTTCATGAGTTTACTAGATTCAATTAGTTTATTTAAGGCTGAAAGCTGAGTGTGAAGACAGCTGGAGGAGATTTCTGCTTCCCAGAAGGTGAAAGCCAAGGTATCTATCTACTAGTCTTTAAATATTTGTAAATACAGAAAAAAAACCAGTTTGATAAACTTTTATTCTTCCATAACACATGCACTGAAGGTATTTTCAAAAATTAATTATAAAACAGTATTTTGGTATATTAATGCAGAGTGGTTTGTGTGTTTATGCAAAGGACATATGGAGTTGCCAGGTAACACACTTTAATAGTTACCAATCAGTAAGAATTGACCCTTCCTTAGAAGAACTAGTACAAATCCAACCATGCTCCCAAACTGATTATTCATATCAGGATTTCCTGCTTGATACTTTAAATCCTGTTTAAATTCAGCAATTTAAATCACTTTGATTTATATCAGCCATTCTGCCTTCAAATGAAGTGGGAATGTGCTGGGACTGAGGCCCTTTGCCATTTAGCACTACACTTATTCCATCCTCCAGTTTTAAGTCACTTACACCGTTTTACTGATACCTGTCTGCACTTCCTTTGCTGTGCTCATCAGTTCAAACATCTTCCTTTGTGTGTGTTTTTTTAACACTTGTCTTATATCAGAATAAGGAAGGGGTTGAATAGTTTAACAGTGTAATTTAGGTGATAATGCAGCACAAATCTGTAATCTCTACAGATGTTCATGACCAGTAAATATTTTGTATCATAATTGATTATATACAGTTAATTTATTTTATGTATTTTCAGTTCTATTTGTTTTTACTGGGCTAAAATTCAGTGAGATGTTGATGAGGGGTTTTTTTCTCTTTCTTGACTAAGGACATCAGACTCTGGCCCTCCCTGTCTCTTTAACTTGAAATCACAGGAGAAAATGGCACTTTTTCTACCCCAGTCTCTAGACCAGATGGGCTTTATTTGTGCTCAGCTGCCAGGTGGTGAAGGTGTCTGGTGGTCTTCAGAGCAAGCAGATCTCATAAATGCACTGTTCTACTCACTAGGGTAAATTGATTACTTTTATTTACTTAAGTTAGTTATGGTTTATGATATATCATAATGGGAAGGTTTTTTTGACTCGCCAACTGGCATTTTGGAATAGTTTGTCATTTTGAGTGTCAAAAACATAGAAGAAGGACAAAGTGTTCAAGTAAAACACAGAAGTTTTAGAGAAAATTTAGTAGTGAACTAGGGGTCCGTTGATTTAGTAGGTGTTAAAAGTGCAAAGTTGCTTTGGTGGAGGGTTTTGAAGAGCACACTACCAACCCCTCTCTCTGTTGAAAAACTAGTGAGCAGACATTGTGACAAAAGATATATTTGAGTTTAAATTGAAGAGTAGGACACCACATTTCACACCACAACATTTAATTAGGAGATGGGCTTGAGGGTTGTGGAATGCTGATATCATCTCCAGAGTCTCAGTTTCAGTGTTGATTGTTAAATGGCTTGTTTCCCTGTTCTTCAAGGGGAAGGAATCAAATGCAATCCAGAAAGTTTGAAGTAGTAGTAGAGGTGAGTTCAAGTGTCCAATCTGTATTGTTCTGTTAGCCTGGCTGGTTGGAATGAGTCTTTTTATATACTCTCCTCCTCAGCATTATTTAGTGTATAGATTGCAATAAAATCAGTGCAGACTGGGACATGTTTCCATCACCAGTGAATTTTAAGTCTGTGTTGGATTTGTTGGAGACCTGATCCTGATAGCTCTTTATTCTTAGAAGAATTTGAGTGGGAAATACGAGCATGCAGGATAGTAAAATTTCTTGAGGAAATGGATTTATGTGGGGATTAAAAGAGAGAACTTGTTTGGCAGATGTTTTACTTTTCTAATTGTACAGATCTTCCACAGTAGAAAGCGAAGAGGAGGGTTGGAGGTTTTAACCTGTCCTGGTAATTCCTTGGAACAAGAAGGCTGTGACTATGTTTGGGAAGTACCTGGCACATCTGGGATGCACCGCTGATCAGAGGGAATAGGCAGCATGGTTCACTGTGGTTTCAGTCAGTAAGTTTCCTTCATCATGGAGATGGGTAGAGTCGAGAAACAAGTTTTGAGGTTGTCATTTTTACAAGGGACTGAAATGAGCAGTTAGTTTAAAGACTCTGTGTGCATGTGTATATATATATAATGACTTGTAGTTTTGCCAAAAATGCTAATGTAAGTCTATGTTTACCTATTGAAACATAGTTGATACTGTTGCCAATTCACCAGTCCATAGAGATCTAGCAAATCCAGTAAATGTTATAGCAAATTACGTCCTTTGTATCTCGGGAACAATTTAAGTGTAGTTTGCCAACTGTAACCTGGTTGATCATATTGGAAAGTGCTTAGCTGGAGGCTGCTCGAACATCATGATCTTTTCTTTATTTGTAGATATGCATGTAAGGGAGAACTCTCTTCTCTTTTGTTCTTTGGAGTTACATATTGAGTGCAGGGTAATAAAATATATTTGCATACTTTTATTCCCCCACAGATTCTGTGATTAGGAAAACATTAGCAAATCTCGACTGTGACCAACCTTTCCTTTCTGACCATGGAAAAAGATCAAATTCTGATAGACTAAAAATAGATTTTCAAAAATTGGACTGTGGGAAAAATGGGAAAACAATTACATGGAAAAAATTAGTGTAGAAACATTTATGTGGCTTGATCTGCTTTTCCCAGTTACATTTGTGTTAGAATGTAGACAGATACACCTATATCACTTCTTTACAGACACACTTGGCACTAAAGTTCTGTATATAATGAAGTCTTGAAAAATTAGTCATCTGGTTATGTTGTAGGAACAAAAACGGATACCTAATGAAGTGGCACAAGAGTAGAAATTATCTACCGTGCATCACAGTTGTTAATCAATAAATACCTGCAGAGTTTATTTCTCTATTTAACGATATTTGGAATGCTTGGCCCAAATCGGATTCGTGTTCACAATAGGTAAAATCTTTGAACCATTCTGTGAAATTCAGAAATTCAGGCCCTCAGTTATGCTGGACTAAATAATCTATACTCTAATACTAATTATCCTTCCTTAATTGCTATAACTGAAAAACAGTACTGAAGTCACTACCCTTCCCCCCACCTTTCCTTTTGGTGAGAAATTACTGCACTATTTTCTAGTAAACACTTTTCCTGCAGCTTGAAACTTCAGTTAAATGTAACATTTTTTTGTAGATTCTGGCAGGCAGAGTAACTCTCAGATAATCTGGTTTGAGGACTGCAAGATCCTGGAACAGAGTGTATGGATAAGTACAATGCGTTCCAGACAGATTAGATCCAGTATGCACACCTGTAGGTGGGTGTAGGGTTTAATATAATAAATGTTAATGAGAAATATGAAAACTCATTAAAAGGGCATGATGAGGAGAGAAAGTGGTGGAAATGGCAGTGATGTCAATAGTGTCCAACTGTTCATTAAGAACGGTCATAGTTTTACCAGTTGTGGCTCACTAAAACTACGGTGCGCATTTCAAGATGAGTTTGGAGTTATGGAAAGGTTTCTCTCGGTTTCTCTATAGTTAGTTGCTTGTTGCACAAGTCCTCACCTTCCCTAAATGCTGGGTTTTTTCAGGGGAAGTGCCTGTGGCGGCCTGTAATTTAACACCTCTCATTACTCATTAGCAAAGGCATCAAGGTTCACATTGTAGGTGTTTCCCTTTAGTCAGGCTTCACTTAAGAGAGGTGGTTGTGATTTGTGGCTTTCTTTGCAACTAATATTAGTTTACTATTGTTTACTATTATTGTTGACATATGGGAATTTTTATTCATGACATATTTTCTGTTTTCATCTGGAAAATCTCTTAATTGTTATATCACAGAAAAGTAAATGTTTTTATTAATCTTTCTCTGCTGCAGATATTCTTTAGGATTAGCCTGTATTTGCTGTAGGGAGATAGGGGAATAATACTAAGGGAGGAATGCTGTGGCTTGTTTGTGGCAGAGTTTGTCTTTCAGGAAGGGGAAGATCTGGTAAGGGATTTCTTGTGTTTATTCCTGAGGAAAAACTGAACACTGATTCAAAGTTACATGGGTTGGATGCTTACCAGACTCTGTACTAGTTCTACAAAACCGTAGTTAAATGAATACAATTTTTTCCATTAACAAAACCATCTTTACACACTTGAGAAAGAAGTAGTGAAAGGAGATTTCACTCCTGTGAGTCTGTATCTGTCAGTCAACTACAAGTGAAGCTGTATTACAACAGTTCTCATTGAAGTAGCCGAGTTTCTTGGCTCCAGCAGGAGGTCAATACTGTGAAAAGTGTTGGCTTGTTGTGAAGTAAACTAGGAAGGTATTGGTGAGATTAGTTACATTCTTCATATTGCATCCAGCTGGCAAGTCTGCACCATCCTTAGACTTCAGGTGGGATTTTGAAACTCAAAGAACCTCCAAGGCAAGAGTTTAAACACAGGGGAAAAAAAGTGCTAAGCAATAGGTCTTAGAGAATCCAAGTTAGGCATGTCTTTGGGTTGTTGCAAAGCTTAGGAGACAGGTGTTGTTATGAGTGCAGGATCCTGTGTCTACTGCATCTGTATGAAAATTAAATGTGAATAAATTAAGCCTGCAAGGATAAATACATACATACCAGAACAAAAACACAGTTAGATACTAACACATGCAGTGACAATGAAGCTGGAGGTGTCTGAGATGTCCAGTTGAACATATGACTTGTTGTTTGTGAATGTGGTGGCTCATAAATACAGAAGCAGTCACTGAATGGAAGTACTATATGTGCAGGGACACCTATGTCTGGTGTGTCTGTCTAAAAGCACCTCAGCTGACAGAGCAGGTATTGAGTATTACACCTCCCCTCTTCAGCATGCTGCCAGCTGCAGCACTGGCCTACAGAAGGCACCTCTACTTTTGGAGGAGATGTGTGATAGAGGTGGAAGCATGTGATGCATGGGTACATATCTCTCTGGTCACTGTTTTTGGTGTTTGATGATTCCTCTCACTTTTAGGTGTGATTCACATTTCTGTTTGTGGTTCTGTTTAGTTGTTTGGGGTTTTTTCTGCTGCCTGTTGTGCTCATTACATTTTGGCTTCCACTAGTCTTTATTTATCTATAAATAATAAATAATAAATATTATATATGTATAAATTATATATATATAAATTCAGATAGATGAGACTGTACCTCAGATTTTCTGACCCGTATCAGTGGTAGGATTTTGCCCTTCTGAGTGCTAAAGACTCTTTGGCTCGTAGTGGTTTCCATGTAGGTTCAAGGTCTTTGATGGCTCTTAGCCAGAGGAGTAAGAGTATTGACAGACCAAATGCCTCAGATCAGCAGAGTTCTGATATTGAGCACTTGGATTTTTACCTTCATATTTTTGCACTGGGTTTCTGCTGTCAGGCCACCAGACTCACTTCTCCATCTGGCTCTTTCCAGCTGGCTTGTTGCCAGGAAGCTGCAGTGTAAAGTCTTCTGTGATCCTGTGCAGGCACAAGATTCTGGCAAAAGCTGTGTGTCCTTCTGTCCTGTTCCCCATGACCCTGTGCCACACATGATAAGGAGTGACGTCCTTGCAGCAACTGTAGATGTGAGGGAGACTTGGGGAGAAAAAGATGCCATCATCATGTAGAAGCCCAGTGTTTGGATGGTGGGTATGTGGAAGACAGGGATGCTGGTGAAGGAGCTTCCCAGCTGCTATTCCTGTGGTAGCTGAACTGCACCAGAGACACAGAACACCAAAATTGGCTGGATTAGTGCAAAGGTAGACCTGTGACATTTCTCTGGCCTGTTTCCAGTACAGTTTTTCACTCCAGACTAGTTGTATGCAGTGTCAACAAAGATCCTGTGTGGTGTTGGTCTGTGGCTATCCCCTGTGGCTGCTTTGTGTCTGTCCCCAGGCACAGGCACCTGGACATGGAGAGGCACTTACTGGCACATTTCACCTCATGCTATCCAGAATTTGCTAGACAAGATGCCTTCTGACCACATCAAGTTCAGTAAAGCATGCTGTTGTGGCCTTTGGCTTCCCGGGGTCATTCCTGAAGTCACCCCAAGCAGGGAGAACACTTGGGCAGTTATGAATGAAACAGGCTATTAAAGAGTTATTAATTCTAATTTTTGCTCTTTCCTGACTTGGTAGAGTCTCAACACTCTGACCAGAGCTTGCTTTTCATTGCAAATTTGTAATAATTAGAAAGATTCTTGCATAATAAAAACCAGAGCATGAAGAAAAGAGGAGACCCTAACCCTCATATTTAGCTAAACTGTTATTCTGATTTACAGGATTATACTTTTAGTTCTTGCAGTGGCTTTGGATACCTATTCATTTTCTGACTGTTCCATCTACAGTGGCAGCTGGGCTCTGTCAGACTAATTCACCTTCTTTGTCTTCCTTCTGGACAGTGTGTGCGTGTGTCATGTATTCTGCACAGGGACATTTATCTCAGATTAGCATTGACAAATAGAGGCAGCACTCTTCCATAAAAGCAAGAATCGGTTTGCAGACTCTACCTATTGGTTATGCATCCCCTGTATGAATTAATAGTGGTTTAGTAAGATTAAAAACAGGAAGAAGCACCTCAACTCTAATACCTTTCTAGAGGTTGGGTGTTGCACACAGAGGAACTCCAAAAGATGTAGCTTGTACAAGACTGAAAATACATTATTTGAATTGATCTTTCCCATGGAAAGGAGAGAGAAAGGAATTAAGCACATAAATGTGAGGGGGCAGGAACCAAATCTTCTTTGAAGAAGTTCTGAAGTAAATGATGTTTGACGCTCTAAGATACCTTAAAAAAAAAAAGCTAGAAGTTAGTGCAGTAGTTTTGATAGCACTGACATGCAAGTATAGTAGAAGAGGAAATACACTGCAACAGTAAGACATCAAAGAAATGAAGACAATTTGAGACAATTTGAGACACTCCACCTCTGTATTCCTAAAATAAGAAACCAGTTTGAGGACATTGCCTATCTCTGTCATGGAAGAGTCACCAAGCCTCCATTTAAGGGGGCTGGCCCTGATTAATTCTTCACTGGGAGACGTCCAAGGCAAGCCATGGTGCTGGAGGAAGCGCTGTGCGCAGTGCTGTAGGTGGCACCCTTCCCTTTGCGATGGTGCTGAACCAGTGCCAGAAGGCAGGAAGGAGTTGGGGGCACTCTGCGCGGGGGAGCCCTGGACTAGTTGCTCGACTGGTGTAAAGCCACACAGATCTGCCGGGGTGCCTGCTTTACGCCAGCTGAAAAATCTGTCCTCTCCCTTAAAAACACCAGGTGAAAGCAGGGCTTCACCTACTTGTCATCAGTAGAGATTTTCCGACTGATGCTCTATGGGATCTGCTGTGTAGGCAGAGCCCATGCCAGGCCATGCCTGCTGCCCCTCTGAACGCATCCCTCTGCCCCCTTGGGCAGCCTTGGCCGCCTGTGGTGCACGGCCACAGCACTGGCTGTGTTTCTGTGCTGCAGGCACTAGGTTTGTACCGGGCTTTGGGAGGGAGTCGCAGCTGTACAGAAACTTAAAGATACTATTACCTTTGTTGTTTGTAACATTTTATTTGGCTAACGTGTTAAAAGATGGTCATTAAGTCACAGCATTGCTTCTCTTTAAAGTAATTCTGCCATGAATGCTGAAGGTTATTTTAAATGCGTGCTTGAACTACATCAGGACTCAGGGTCCTCAGCCCTGTTTGTGTTCTTGTAAGTACAGACCAAAAAAGACTGACTTTTTATTTACATTGTGGTTTGGGAGTTGAGAGTCGGGACTCTGGGGCCCGAGCTACAGTGGGGTTACTGTGTCAGCTGAGCCAGGATAACCCTGTATGGCAAATGCAAGTAATGTGCTGTGAATGAAGCTTTCATTTCCTGGTGCCAATGCTGTGGCCTAAAGCATCCGACTAAAAATATGTCTCTAAAATGGGTAGTCATCTGACATTTTATTTACTAGTGTGGTTTGGACATGGGTGGATGAAACATTTTAATAAATTACTGTATCTTTTTGTCTGTCTGTTCCTGATTGATCACCTTTTACTAATTCAAGGGTTATTTATTACATGCCTAATAAATTGGAGCTTTGATGTGCTGTCTGATTTGCATGAAGGTGCTTGGAGGAGAAGGAAGGATTGGGACAAGGAGTATCAAGCAGAAAGCAAAGCTTTTAATTTATTATGGATGTGTCCTGATCCTCCAGCACGAAATTCTGTGCCAGAAGGTGTTGTATTTGTATCTACTTCAGGATGAGAGTCCAGGTACTCGCTGTCCAACATTTGCTATAGTTCAAAATAGGTGCTGCTGGTCTGTGTCATGGCTGGGTTCCCTCTTTCCTCTCAGTTCCCTACAAGGCAGGGAAGTCATATCTCTGTTTTACAGGTGCAAACTGTATATCATTTTACCCTGATCTCCATCCTAATTGTGGCTGTGGCTATAGACAAAGGAATAACATTTTGGCATTTTCTGCCAGAGATGGAGGGAATGCAGTGATCCTTAAGGGACAGGGATCAGAAAGGGTAAAATTCTGAAGCTTTGCCCTGCAGTTCTGCCTTAAAAATGAAAAATGAAGGGATAGTCTGTTATGGAGGGTGGAGAGGAGGAGCTGCTGCTCTGCTGTCTCAGACACAGGGTTCCTTCTCTCTTTAGTGACATGGTCATCTGAAGAGCCATGCTGCTTGCTGAGGCTGCTGCTGCTGCACAGTGCAGCATAGTGCTTGGAAGAAGTTTTCCAGGAAGGGGAGGGGAAAAGAGGGCAGCTAATATCCTCTCCTCACCTTCAGTGCAAAACCAAAAGGATCTTAAGTGATGCTCTACAAATAGAAAAGAAATTTTCATTTATCCCTCTTAGTGGTTGGTATATTCCCCTGCTTCTGATTAGTCCTTCAGCACTGTGAAGAGCCAGTTTGCTCACACTCTGCTGCATTTTTCTATCAGGCACAGACTTGCTTTTCACTCTTTCTTTCCCTTCCAAACCCACTTAAGGTTTCTTTTGAGGTTTGTTTTCCCTTTTTTTTTTTTTTTTTTTGGCAAAGCAGCCATGTGAGAGGAATAAAATAATTTTGAAGAGCATTATATGGTGAGAATTTTGACAATGAGTGGAAGATTGTAATTACTCTTTTCCATTAGACTCAGTGGCTTTGGACAGATAAGCTGTATTGAAACGTGTGACCAGGGCATGGGATCATGGATTGTCTTTCACTGTTGTCATGGCGACAGTGATGCAGGTGGCCTATAACTGCCTGGCTGTCAGATCTTATACATCAAACTGGTGCTAAGTGAAAATATGTTAGAGGCATGGGGGAAAAATTGCCAGCAGTGTTTATAGGATCAGGTGGAAGAGAGCTAGACAGCTTTAAAAGCAGCTTTTTGTGAAAGCTGTGGATGGCTCTTTAGAGATGCTTCTTTTTATTGTTTATGCCTTCATATGAGCAAAATCAGTTTTAAAGTGGGAAAATATATACAAATATACATCATTATTATGTCTTTGCTGCTTTCTCAAAGTCAAAATGATGGTGGTGTTAGGCTGAGATGGAAAAGAAATGGGAAGAATGGCAAATACTTCTAGCTGACAGCTGAAGCAGGCTCTAGAACCCAATAATAACTGAGGAAAAGATGGTGATTCACTACTGTACCTCAGAGTTGCTAATAGAAAGTTGTCCAGATTTAGAGATGTTAAAAAAACTTAAATTGTGAAATAGCACCTCAAAGTCAAGATGTCTTATAGAAATGTTTGTTACATTTGCTATAAAGTATTTCTTTTCCAGAGCTGTTCTTTCTCATGGTCTTGTGGCCTATATTCTGTGAAGTTTCAAATAGATTCTGACTCTCATCCCCTCCCCTTTCCAGCTGATGGCACTGTGACCAATAGGTAAAGCATTGCAAAAGGGAAGGCCTGGTAAAAGCATGGCTCCGGCCTGTTCCTTAGCCTAAGTAGAAATGGACTGTGGGAGAATGACCCAGCTAGAATAGAGGAAGTGAGGCTTGCTGCGTGAATGCCTCGTGCCCGCATCATGGTGTATGGTGGTTGGTTCAACTTGGTTTGTTGTGCCTTAAAACTATGTAAACTAACAACTGACTAACGGCATAAAAAGGCCGTGTTTTTTGTAAATAGAGTTCCTCCTTTGCACCTGCCTGGGGACTCCTCACTGCTCCATATCGCTACACGGTACCTTTCAAACTGCTGAGATTTACAGTAGTTCCTGATGCTAAAATTAATCTGTGTCATTTTGGCAAGTCTTTCTTGCCTTGTACTAGCTATTGAACTACCTTCCCTCTCTAATGGAGACAAACTCTTTGCAAAGAGAATAGTGAAAGTGATGGTGAAAAAATTAACTTCTATTCTTGTCAAATGTGAAGTGTTTGTTTCCTGCAGTACTTTGTCTATGCTAATTTAGTTGGGTTTTGTAGTTTACTTTGATCTGAAGTGGAAATGATACTTTGTCTACTTCTGGGAGAGCCTATGGGAGACTTGCTTACCTCTTGCAAGTTTTAATTGCACCCTTGTAATTGTTAATTGCATGCAATTGTGAATTGAAGAACATCAGCCAAACAATGTAAATGTTTTATCAGTTGAAGGTTATGATCAATCTGATATGGCTACAATTTCAAATAGAATTTTTTTTTTTTTTAACTTTCTGGGCTTAGTTCTTTCTAACCTGGTATTCTGCTTCTCTGCACTCCAGCATTACATGTTTTGGTTTGATGTATTTCTGGGTTTGTAGATGATACAAATGTTTTTATTGCTAGTAGGAGGGACTTTTATTTTCATCGAAGTTCCCTACAGAGCATTTAACTAAAGTCAAATACTTACTTATGGATCTGTCAAGGATACTATTGATGTAGGGAGTTATTTAATATTTATAATGAAACGGCAAAATTAAAACTCATACAATGTGTCTGGTAAAGATATATTGTATAAAGGGAAGTTTTGATCTGGGTGAGAGTGGAGGAGCTTCTGGATTCGTTCTATTTTTCATCTCTGTGGGTTTTTTGCCATTTTTTGACCAAGTTTTGACCAAGGTTAGGTCTTTATCCTTGTTCTAAACATTTCAGTGTTTTAGACAAAAAGTGAAGGGTGGGGTGGGAAAGGCCCTGCAGTTTAACAGTTGGTCCTGGCCAAGCAATCTGTTCTTCCTTCTCTTAAATGGCCAGTAGGTTTACAAGAATTTTGGGAGGTTTGCCTGCTTTTTCACTTTATTGATGGAAGGCATTAGGTAAGTTAAATACTATGCACAAATGCAAGAACCAAGCAAGAAAGATTGGTATAGTAATGAGGGAGTAGTGTCAGATGGTTAGAACACATGAAAAGAAATTGAGCACTGAGGTTTCCATTTCAAGATTTGCTGTTGGTGAACAGTGCAGCACGGAGAAGGAAATCAGCCTTTCCTATGCCTTAAACTGGAGAGGAAACAAAAACTGTAAAGATGAACTATTAGTGTTACTAAAACTTTGAGACTCTTGCCTCAGAAGTGTTGTGAAAGTGCATCTTTACCACTGACTGCTTAAGTATGTTAAGTATGAAAGTGTGTAGTGATGCTCTATACCAAATACTGGATGCTAGGTAATGGTACTCAAGTAACTCAATAGGCATCCTAGTAATCCATGAGAATTGCCTTCAGGGGGTGTTTACTGACAGAAAATAATCTTAGCTGAGATTTTGGCTTCATTTGTGCTTGTCTTTAAAAGTACTGTGGTGTCTTCAGTTTTCATTCAGACCCCAAATGCATTAGACTAGCGTACATAAAGATTTACATCTTTAATATAGTTTTGAGATCATTGAGAGCAAGAAAAGGCCCAGATGTGTGTATATATAAGGGTTTTCTAGCTTAATATGAAAAGACCATGTTTAAGATGATGCCTTAATTCATGTGCTTGAGGTGCTTCATTGTTTTTTTAATCATAGGTTGTTGGTACCAAATTAGCATTTTGTAATAGTTTTAGCATTAGTATTCAGGACAAGTCTGGGTAGGAGGGGGTTATTTTTTTCAGTGGGTTTTTTTTTGTTTTGTTTGGGTTTTTTTTGTTGTTGTTGTTCTTTTTCTCTTGAAGCTGGAACATAGAGATGGTTTGATGTGTATGTTTACAGTAGCCATACACAATTTTAAAGAGCAAAAATAGGTGCAGAAATGTAGCTGCTCTAACCATTTCCTGACTAACAAGTTGGTCTGACTGGTGAACTAGACTCTTGTTTCTGGTGTTGTGAATCGCATAACGCAGTTTGGATGTTAATTTGGAAGTAACCACAGAGGCTGGAGGCTGGGAAGTGTTATTACCTCACTATCCATTGCTCAGGGTTAGCTGTAAGGTTTTGACCATCTGTACACACACAGCGAGGAGGAGGGAAATGGACAATACAGATTACATATTTCAAGCCGGTATGGATCCTGATTAAGTTTGCAGTTCATCACAGCAGGACAGAGCTCTCTGGTTCTGTCTCATCTTTACAGCTCAGAATAGTGGCTGCAGCTATTGCTGTAAACCCATGCCTTTTAATAGGTATTTTTACTAGGTTGCTGACATCATGCTTTCTGTTTTGATGGTAAGCGATGTTTTCTCATCCCAGTTTTGCTGAAAAATTGGGACTTCTGACTTTTGAACAGTTTAATCATACTCTGGGTGAAAAATAACTAAATAAGAATACTATAATTCCATCCTCAAGGTTTTTTTAAATACAATGCTATACCTAAATAATTAATAAGAAACCAGTTTAGTCCTGGTGCAAACAGGCTGTAGTGGCATTGTGTTCATTGCAGCTACCACAGTGCATGTTGTTCTACATTATTAGCAAAAATAACATGGCAGAAGCCATATGGTGGCATATCATGAGTTTTGTATTATGCTGTTTGCTGTGCTAACCCACAGGAAATATGTTTTTGTAATACCTTGTTCACTGTCAGCCATTTGAATTAGAGCAGATTATTTGCTGGGTGAGTTGAAATATGCTGCATCCCCGAGATGTTTCCCATTTCAGCTGCTATGCCGCGTGTTCCAGCAGCTCCTCCCGCTCCTGCAGAAAAGGGAGCAGCAAAACGCAAGTACTGGTAAGTGCCTCCGAGAATCCAGCGCTGCAGAGCCCGGCGAAGGAGTTTCCTGTTGCAACAACAAAGCCAACAATCATCAGGATGCTTGTCTGCCATAGAGGAGTGTCTCTGTTTGGGTGTGAGCTATGTTTCCTGCCTCCCTGTGAATCAAGAAGCATTTATTTTGGATCTCTGAGGGTTTCTTTTCCCCTCTCTGTTAAAGGCTCCCTCCCCTTTCCTCTCTCCCCCTCCTTCCTGTCCCCCCCTTCCCAACATATCTCTCAGTGGGCAGGCTTTATGTAATGAAATCCTATGTCTGAGAACAATGGCATCTGCAAGAGTCACTTGCACAGCTTCAGTTCTGCTGACAAGGATGTCTCTTGATGCACTAACAAATAAATGCAGCAACGTACTTCTTTTAATTGGGTGAGTAGAAGGAAGTTTGGGCTCTGAAGCTGTGCAAAGGGAGAGATTGAAGTGGCACATCAGTCTCCTCTGCATATCCTTAGTTTGTGAACTGCTCGGGATGGAGATACAGCCTTTTGTCTCCCTGGAAATGTCCCTTGCATGTTAGGTAGTACTGGAAATAAGTGCAGATCAGGGTATGTTTAGAGGTGAGGCTATACAAAGGCCACTCTGGGCACTCCTGAGTTGGAGATGGGGGAGAAGAGCAGAGATTTGATTCCCCAGGGTGCATTTTTAGCTCTCAGGTTTCCTGTGTTACAGTATTGGAGAACACACAATTTCCTGCATTAAACTCAGTGCGGAGCGGAGCGTGCCTGCCACATCCATTTGCAACTGCTTAGCATGAGCCTTAATACTGAGACACGTGCCACTTAAACCAAGTGGCTGTGTCTACTGCCAAGAGCCTTAAATCTACTCGTGGTTAGTGTACTTTCCTGCACACTTAGCCCGGCCTAGTTTAGCTTGTTTACAAAGAGATAAGGCAGTGCAGGCATTGCTAGGGCTGTAGGGGCATAGGAAATAGCACTCTGGATCTGTCTCTGTTCACCAAATCCATGCTTTCTTGCACAAAACAGTAAGAAAAGGCAGGCTTTATGAATGGTGAGCCTTCCACACACGGCAGATGGGCAGAGCTTCCTCCTTTAAGAATTGCTCCTGGTCCAGGTGTGTCCTTTTCCTAGAGTTTGCTTTTTATTTAATTGGTGTTTTTTAATATTGCTGTTCTTTAGGAGCCTAACAAAGTTTCCCTCTCCTGTGTCAGCCTTTGTCCCCTTTGTTCTGCCAGTGATGCCAACACTGACACGCTGTCAGTTCGAGTGCAGCTGTGGCACAAAACAAAGGGGACCAGAGCTTGTGCTTTTACATGAGCATCATTTGGCTGATCAACATGTGCCCTGGACCAGGCAGAGGAAAGACAAAACTTTTCACATGTTACCAAGAAGCTGTAGCTGTGGTGATTTATCCTGGCTTTAAGATGGGTAAAAATTGCAGTGAAGGTGGAGTAGTTACATAGTCCATTCTCAGGACTGACATTCTGTGTCTCAGAGATTCGACTCTCCTTGAGAGCACATCCCAAAGCCTGGGCTGTATCAGGCCATGACTGTCATGCCAACTTAATGGGTACTCCACATACCTTTAGATCACCATGTGCCAGTGAGAGCAACTCTTCCTTTCTGTCTGCCTGAAAATGCCCTTGCACAAGTAGAGGCAATAATAAATATGCTGAAGAAGAAAACATGCCAGCCCTCAGGGGCCAGGGTAAAGAACTTCAGCAACAGAGGGTTTTTTGATTCCTTCTAGCAGTAATGGAAGAATCACAGAACCAATTAGATTGGAAAAGACCTCTGAGATCATCGAATCCAACCTGTGACCTAACACCACCTTGTCAACCAGACCATGGCGCTAAGTGCCATATCCAGTCCTTCCTTAAACACCTCCAGGGACAGTGATTCCACCACCTCCCTGGGCAGTCCATTCCAATGTTCACCCTTTCAGTGAATAAATTCTTCCTAACATCCAACCTAAACCTCCCCTGGTGCAGTTTAAGACTGCGTCCTCTCATCCTGTCCCTAAAGAAAAGAAAGGTAAAAAAGCCACTGCCCAAGTAGCAGAGGAGGTGATGATGATAGTGGTGATTTATGAAGCTTTTGTGCAACTATTTTTGATGGAGGTCAGCACATGTAAAGGGACTGGTATGTGCCCCTATGGGTTAGTGTTGTAAGTGGTCCAATCTATTAAACCTTCCTGCAGTTTCCCTGTTGCTGATGCTCTTAACTTTCTCGTATACCAGAGTATCAAGAGCTTAGCCAAAGCCCATGGCTCTCTTGTGTCAGGTGCTATATAAAAGACAGTCGTGTTCCAAGTATAAGAACACATCCCAGATGGACAGCAGGCAGAAAACAAAGTAGCTGTGGCTGGATATTAACCAACGTGATAGCAATGGTCTCTCAGTACATTCTCCATCCCGACATTGGAGGAATTTGGGCAATTATGAGGGTTTATGGGGAGCATGAAGAGATTTGTTTGACAGTTTAACAAGTAGAGAGGGGTCAGCGTCTGCCATGGACTGATCAGAGGTGGAAGTTGAAATGTGATTTGGAAGAGAGAGGCTATGAAGAACCTTGAATGGGAAGAGAAGTAGCTTCCTGGAGAAGTGAATGTAATCTGTGAGGCAGTAAAATAATCAGTCCAGAACCTAACACAATCCCTTTGCAGTGCATTTGGGATGGGTATAGTGATGCCTGTTTGTTGAGCCAAGAGAAAAGAATGCTGGACTTGGTTGCCTGTCCCCACTTCTGAAGTGGAGGATACTTTTTCCATCCAAATAGCTTCTTTTAAGTGCTGAAGTACACTTCTGGGAACTTCCGGAAGCAAAACTTTAGACATGCAGATTTGCATGCAATATAGTAGTATATCAGTGCTGGAATTGTTCTTCTGTAATAAAAGCAAGTTGGTGTAGCATATATGGTTGATTTGTAAGTTCTTACGGACCTCTGTTTGCTAGGAAAAAATAATTTTCCTGAGTACCTTTTGGAAAGGGAAATAGATGATGAGAAGCAGGAGCATTCTCTGATGAACTGTACATTTGGGAGAAACAGAAGCTTTAAAAAGGTGTATTTGATGCTATTACTACTTCACAGATTTGGTAGCCAAGTATTGTATGAGCTGGCAAAAAAATTGCCTTTTTCATCCTTTCCCATGGTTTGACTTTACATCCTTAATTTTCTTTTATTAGAGTTTACAGTGTACAGTGAAGTACTTCTTTGCTTATGGGATTTGGAGTTATTAAGGCATCTCTCATTCATTTATTAGTATTCATTAACTATTGAGATAGAAGAAATGTTTCATGTAGTAAGTACTGCTTGAACTGAACATGTTGGCAGTGGAGGACCAGACCCTGCCCAGGCTTGGTGGAGATACCTTTCTATGCAAATTAGTTACCATGTGCACTCCATTCCTCTAGTCCTTACTGGAAATGGGTTGGAGGGCTTTGGGGTCTTGGGTGGTCTTGACATGCCCCACCCCCCCCAATACACTGTCATGATCCAGTTATTAAAGTTGTTAGAAATGCCTCTGCCCGAATTAAGGTGCAGGCGAGACCATATACCAGTGACAATAGTATGGATTTTATTTAATAGTAAATATGAGAGCAAGAGAGAAAAAGGAGAGTAAAAGAAAGAGAAAGAAACAGGAGAAAGAGGTGGGGGGGACAGAAAGAGAGTGACAGAGACAGAATGAGGAAAGTATCACCATCCGTGGATCCCAATGATGTTCTGTGGATCCTCTCCAGCTGGTCTTCTTGGTGGTGAAGGCCCCCCCAAAAAGCATAGAATCTGATGGGTTTATATACACTCAGGCTAGGCAGGAAAACTCAGGCACCACGCTGGAGGGGGGGGAAGTTTGCCATTGTCTCTTACAACAGACTCTGGATCTGTTGCATCACATGCAATCCTGCAGTGCAAGGCCCGTTGGGAGCACTTTGGGGAGTCTTTGATGGATTATGACACCACCTTAGCTGCCTCTCATATTAGTATCCTGTGGTTGTAGCCTGTGGGGCTGGGGGTTTCACAGCTGGGCCAGTTTGTGTAAGGGAGGATGGGTGTTCACTGCCTCTGACCAGAGGTTACACCCAAAACCCCCTCCCCACCTCATTTCGGAGGGAGTAAACCTGGCTTCTGTGGGCTGTGGTCTTCCCCACCCCAAACTTAGCCAGGGAAGAATCTCTGCCATGTTTGGTTCTCTTGTGGATGCATTCTTCTCCTTTGGCCTTGTTTGTTTCTCCCTAGACCTGAGATAATTAAACAGTAGTGTCTCCTGTTATCTTATCTAGGGGGCTTAACTCACAGTCCAAAGTTCTTCAGGGAGGCTTCTGTGGTTGTAGCTTCTTTATACAGTTTTTGCTATAATGGGCAAAACTCCTTCATAACAATGTTTAAGGTATGAACCATTTCAGTCCCTGACATACACTCAATGTCCATTTCTCAACCTCATTTCTGCACTTGTGCAGTACCATGTTGTGCTTATGTCTGGGAGCTAGAACAAGGATGTTTATCCTGGAAAAGTACTGCCCTACCTCTGCATGGTACCTTCTCCAGCTATATCTTGTTCTTTTTCATGGTGTGTCATGACCAACAATCCTTGGTCAGCTCTGCAGCCGTCCAGCTGTTGGTATTTGAGACATACACATTAGCCCCTTATCTTCTGGGATTATACACCACCCTGTGGCACAAACATCAATATGGACTTGGTGAAAAGTCCCATTCTTTGAAAAGGGAAAAGGTGAGAAAGGTTATAGAATACATCTGCCCCTTTCTCCTTCTGTCTCTACTCTTGAGGGGTGTGCTAGTTTGAAAACAAACCAGTGGGAGATTGCAAGTCAGAATTATAATTTAAGAGGAAAATTAAAATAAATGCAATAGTACAAGAACACTGACAGAGTCAGGATACAACCTGACACCCTGTTAGTCAGGGTGGTGGTAGCAGTCCAGATGAAGTGGTCCCGTTGAAGCAGTGATCCTGTAGAAAACAGTCTGGTCCTCACCTGAAGATCCAGTGGTGTAACTCTTCTCCTTTGGGAGTCCCATAGGTAAGGGCTGCTTGTGCTGTTCCAAACCCCAGATTATATCCAGGTGGGAATGCTTGGCTCCTCCCACTGGGCGGAGCATCTCACAATGGGTTGATGTAATTCTGCGAGCCATGCAGTGGATCCTTGATTGCTCATTAAACAGAGATAGCCCCCGGAGGGAGCTGTCAGGGATGAGTCATGGTAGGAGATAACGAACACTGCCCCACCTGCTTTAACAGCTTGAGAAGATGATAATAGAATACATGCTTTTGGTTACATCTTATATTGTAACCTAGGACAGGGGGTAATCTCTCTATAATCCTTCACAACTTGATGTAAAATGTGATTACCAAAATGAAAAGCAGAAAGGTTAATATTAAAAGAACAATCACAGGATGCACCACCTTGTTAAAAACTCCTATTGCTGTCTGCAACCATCTAAATAACATGTCCCGACAACGTTGTTCTTCATCTTTTTTCACCCATTCCATCACCTGGATTTCTTTCACATCCTGAGGAGCAGTAATTTTGTCCATTTTGTCCACTTTCTTGTGCTTGCTTCAGTAGCAGCTTTATCAAGCTGAGATTCATTCCAGCAGGGGTAGGGTGTAGGTCTTAAATCAGTGTTAAATCATAACAATTGATAAGATGTAACAGAAGCTCAATAACTAAAATCAGATCCCATGATTTCAACACAGTTACAGACACAAATATAAGGGTGATTGCTTGTATCTCCAACAAGGTTGTCTACAAGAATAAAATCTCAAGGGGTTCTTATGCAGACACATCCGTTCCATTGAGCCCTTACCCTGTGCTCCAGGGAATAGAGTACAGCTCTGTTGGGATTGAATCCTGACACAATGATTGGGTATGTAGTATGTATGAAAGCATTGCATATTGTTAAAACAAAAATTTTGGCTTTACTCTTGGTGGAGTCATAAGTGAAATTGATTAGTTACCACCAAGAGTGGAATTGCCTTTCAGATTTGGTTGCATTATCCCAGGCTACTTTTTGAATTTCAGTGGGTAAATTACTTTCATCTCCTTCCTTTATAAATGCTGCCATAGTAAATTGCCCCCACAGCTGAGAAACGTGTGGTGCAGAATGTTACTAGTGGTAACTAGTGGTTAGTAATAGTGGTACTATTGTTGGTAATAGTGGTACTATTGTTACCATAAATAAAGAACAGAGAGTCTCCAGCCTGTGGGTTCAGCTTGTTGATGTGTGAACCAAATTTGGTTCATGCTGGCAATTATTGCTCCTGCAAGAAGGATAAGCAGTCCTTCCATGGTTAACTTGATCTTCAGTGGGGGTATGCTGACATCATTCCCGGTATCATTCCTGGGATGAGAAAATAATACAAGTCCTGGTGGGGTTTGTCTGGACAGGTTACCCCTTAGTGGCTCAAGTTGTTTAACGGCTCAGGCTGATGACAAAAATGCTTATTCTCTATTCAGAAAATCTGTCTCTTTAAATGTAGTTGAGTTGAATAGTAAAGATCTCTTCGGTCTGTCAGGGCCAGTTTGGCCTTGATGTTCCTCAGGTGGAATCTCAACTTCTACTTCATGAAGTGCTTACTGTACTGCTGTTGCTGCTTCCCCCACCCTTTTGGGAGGGCCTCCTGTGGTTCAAGTTGCCCCCACAAATTGGATGCTCTCTGAATTTGAGTTACTATTTGAAATGTTATTATTTGTTGACAAGAACCTACTGAAATCCGAATGGATGGGCCATCACTATGTATGCAGTAGGATTCCACTTGCTGGATTTCCATCTCATCTGGCTTGTGACCATAATGCTCTTGGCAAATGAGCCACCAGAAAAAAATAGAATTGGGGGGGGGGGGAACGGGGGGGGGAAGGGGGGGGCAGGGCGGGTGGGTAATTTTTTGTGTGATTTTTCCACTCTACCCTTGGGTCTAGTAGATTCCGGGGGACTTTAAGATAAAGAAGCATCTTTCCCCTTTTCAGTGTTGTTGGGATCAGCCCATACATTTCCATTCTATGCAAGTCTGCTATACTTTTTCTGGAACTCTGATATCTGAGTTGCTGTATACAACACTGTTTTGGTAGCAGTTTGCTGACCCTGACCACTGTCTGTGGTTTCAGTTTTAATTAGGGATCCTAATGTTACTTCCTCATCATCAGATGACAATGCAAACATTACATCTCACTTCGTCAGAAAAATAGACCTGTCTACTGTCTTCCAACTTCTTCATTGGATACAAAAAGTCAGTGTTATGAGTGGTGTTTCTGCAATCGGTCGAAATTCTAAATCCTGCAATTCCTTCTATAATATCTCATCCGCATCCCAAAGCTCCACCCGAAGCCTCCTAGTATGCTCACGCTCAGCAACAAACAACATTTTCTCCCAAAGCCTACTTTCTCTCTTCTCATTTAACTGGTCCTGCAATCTTTTCACCAAATCCTGCAGACATCCAGTCATTTTTTCCCCTCTACTCGTTTGTTGCCATACCTTTCCTTTTGGGCAGCAGTAAAAGCCGCTCCCAAAGTTGCACATAAAATTGCTTTACCTTTCCTCTTTTGTACCTTTTGTTCTCTTAACACCACATTTATGCATTTAACCACCACCTCAGCAAATTTTCATTTGCTTATTCTGTGCCCATGGGAATTGGGAAGGCATTATATTCTTTCAACTTTTCCAAAATCAGGGAGCAGTCAAGCACTGACATTTCTTGGACAGTCTTGGCTTGCAGCTGCTTGGATCCCTCCTGGCTGTTAACAACCAATGGATCACTTCCCAGCATGCCCTGCCCAGAACTCAGGGGTAGTGATGGTATCCCAAATGGACTCTTTCAACCACAGCATCCTGCCCATGACACCAAAAATGTGATGTCACACCCTTAAGGGGAAGGGAGCACACAAGATTCATAAATGCTCATGGTCGAAATGAAGAACAAAAGCCAGAGGGTCCACAAAAACTCATGAAGTTTTATTAGTAAATTACACTCTTGGCATGGAAATTGGTGCGTTAGTCCCTGTCCTACTATATAATCACACAACAGTGGGTTTTGGATGAAGGGGTAAGATGAAAAAGAGAGAAAGAAAGGAAGAAAGGGGGCAAAAGAAATCACCAGTCCTGATTCCAAAGCCAAGCACCCAAACTTCAGTTAAGTTCCAAGATCAGTGAGTGCTGTCTGACTCTGGAAATCTGGCTGATGGCTTGTTGTCAAGATGTAAATTATAGCCAGGTTACTTCTGCCTGCTGTAGCAATCAAAGATTGCTGTTAATTAAACTGACTGACCATTAGGAGAGAACCTGAAATGTATACCCTCTCAGCTGTTTGGATGATTTATGTGCATGCATGCACAAGAGAGCTCTGCCTTCTGATGCAACACTAAATCTCAGTCCCAAAAAAGAAGTTTTTTGTCCTCTGTGGGTTAAAAAAAAAAATGTAGCTATTTGTTGCAGTTCTGCCTATGCTTTCCTTATTGAGAACCTCTGGAAGACTGTATGCACTATTAATCTTAGAGCTGTTTTGTTCATACTGTCTGACTCATTGTATTTGCTTGGGGATGTGGGGCAGGCAAAAAAGAAGCTGGTGTAGTGTGCGTCCTACTTCAAAGTGGTCCAGGATTTCAGTGCAATTTGTCTTGCTTTTTGTAGTTTAACATTTCAAATAATTACTGCCACTCAGCCACAGGTCCCAGTCTATCACAGTTAGGAGGACCCAATGTACAGTTTCAACCTAAGCAGTCAAGCTATTATTGTCTCCTGTTGATTCTCTCTGGTGTTCAGATAGCATAATCCTCTAAGTATTCAGTATGAAAGGGTATTGGACACGTGAAGATGGTGGTGATGATCCCTAAAACAATGAGTTAGAGAAGATCTAAGATCCTTCTAGAAAATTACATGTGGAGAGTGCTTCACACCTGCTAGTACATGGAGTGTAGATACTGTGTGTTGTTAAGGAAGCAGCATCTCTGTGTAGGATGGGAGCATGTACATCCTTCAGTTGGTATGATAGGGACAGCAAAATGAGGAGCAGCAGCAGGTTTTAGTCAAATCTTCATAAAAAGTTATAAAGGCTTTCACAAATGTGCACTAATTGAGCCACTCTGCTGATGGGAAGCTGAGCCCTCCATGGCCAAGATCCTTTGGATGAGAGCTGGTTGGACCAGTCGCTAAAGGCAGGATTAACAGGATAAACTTGAGGTGGGGCATTTGGGAAGTCATCTCTCCTTAGTCCCAACACTAAGGAGCCCCCCTCAGTCTTTGCCTGCTGTCCTTGCTTGTCACTTTGAGAAGCAATATCAGTCTGTGAATTCATCCCAGATGATTCCAGCAGACCATTCTTCCCCAGCTGTCATTCAACTTCTCTTAAAAAATTCCCTCTGTGGAACTTCTTTTCCACCTAACATATTCAATGCCTGGATCACTGTTCCACTTTTAAAAGTGCGGAAAAATACCTACTTCATAAATGCAGATTTTGAGTTTGGCAGAACCAGATTGGTAAACCAAGTAACAAAAGGCTGTTATATTTTGTAGCAGGAAAAAAACATAAATAATACAGAATTACAGGACAACATGAGGTCAGTCAAGCCACTATGAACTGAAACAGAAAGATAGCCCTGTCTGTGCCGTGGTGGTGTTCAGAGGCAGAATGCCTGAGTCAGGAGTTGTGTGGACTGTAGTGGTGGGAGTTTTTATTCTGAAGACCCTGTTTCAAACCCTTCTTTGCTATCTGGCTTAGCATTTTTGTTCCTGGTGATAAATAGAAGGTTTTCAAATTACCATTGTGTTGTGACTCAGTGCAGGGAGAGGGAGAAGACTTATTTCCCATACAAATTTCTTTTGGCTTGGAGACAAAAGAGAAAAGAGCAGGTTTTTTGGCTCAGGTTAGCAGCTAGAGAGCCAGTAACTGATCAGCTTATTAATACAAAGGATTTCAAATACACAGTCAGCCAAAAAAACCCATTTAAAAACAATTAAAAAGAAAAAAAAGAAAGGGCAAATTACTTTTCTGTTGGCCTTCAATTAACCATAGTCCAATCTCTGGCTACTTTTTAGAAGCTGCTTTAGCTTATTTGTTTAAACATCCTTTATTTTTTTTACAACAAGAGAGGTCATGGTGGCAGGGGAAAATAAGCTCTGTGTGAGCTTTACATGCAGGTGCTTTTTTAAACTTGAAGTGGTAATCTAGGTGTCACAGCAAATCCTAATCTTCCATCACATTTCTGGTGGCTAGTTAAGAAGAAAACGCAAGCAATGTGTTTTGTTTTGGTTTGACTCGATCTCTGATTTTCCTTGGTTAGCATGGAGCAAAATGCTTCTCAGATATGCTAAGGATAGTTCATAGCCTCTGATTGCAGCTAATCGGTGACAAACAACCTTTCCCTAGCACTTTCCTAAGTAGGAGGTAGCATTTGTTCTGCACTTGCTGGCTATTTGTGTCCCACTCCATTTGGGCAGTGGGTGGACAGTCTGAGTTGCCCACAGAATTTTAAAAAATTCTTTCACGGGAAAACCCATGGAAATGCATCTTGTCAGTAAATAAAACTGATGGTTCTGTACCCCTGATTCTTTTTGGCTGCAGATATCAGAAGAAATACTATTTTCAGTGACAGAGGCCATGTTGAATTAGATCTAGCCGAAGTGGTTCTTCCCTCTCGGAGGTCTCTGCTGCACCTCATGTGGTGATGAGATGTCACAGAGCAGGCTGACAAATGCAGGCACCACAGACGTTTCTGTCAGCGAGGAAGAGTGATCCCTGAGCTCCAAATACTATTAAGTAAATGGATTGTTTAAAGAGCTGATACACCTCTAAAACTGGTGGTAAATTTTTGTTGTGATACTTAGCAAATAGACCAGCCTCAGCCTTCAACGAAGGCAATCCCTTAAGTGTTGATGAGTTTTTACATGTTATTGTCTTAGCTGCACTGTTTAGGAAGCAAAGCAGTACATGTGAGCAGCTGTAGGTGCTGTGTTTTCACCTTACCTCCACAGAGTATGCAGTCAGCAGTTGTCCTCTGGAATTCCAGCCTCCCCACACTCATCCTAGACCCTCTTGCAACCATTCCTAGCTCTGTGCAGGCAGGTAACAGCACACCATCAATATGTATTGTGACCATTCCCTAGCTGAGAAGCTGAGAATCCTTGTTTTATCCATGTTTCTCCTTGACCAATCCAGTATCTTCAACCTTCTCAAGTACACAAGTATAAGTATCCAGCATTGTGGGCCCCAGTGTACAGCTTCCGCATGTAGGTGCTACAAGAGTACAACTACTGGTGCCCTGTACTCATACCCTGGTGAGACCTCACATGGAGTACTGTGTCCAGTTTTTGGGTCCTTAGTACCAGAGAAATGGAGCTCCTGAAGGGCTGTGAAGGTGATTATGGGGCTGGAGCATTCCTCTTCTGTAGGAAAGGCTGAGGGAACTGGGCCAGTTCAGCCTGGAGAAGACTGAGGGAACCTTATCAATGTCTATAAATATCTGAAGAGGGTGTGTCAAGAGGATGGACCAGGCTCTTTTTGATGGTGCTGGGCAATAGGGTGAGAGGCAACAGGCTGAAACTGGAACAGGTAGTTCCACGTGAACATGAGGAAGAACTTCTTTACTGTGCATGTGACCAAGCACTGGAACAGGCTGCCAGAGAGGTTCCAGAGTCTCCTTCCCAGGAGATATTCAAAATTCTCTTGGACACAATCCCGAGTTTATGAATTTTAGGGGACCCTGCTTGAGCAGGGAGGTTGGACTAGACCTCCAGTGGTCCTCTCCAACCTTACCATTCTGTGTGAAGTACTAAAGAATAGTTATATTGAAGTACACCAACTCTGCCTGCTGCGCAGCTTTGCAGTGCAAATGGATTTGGAGTAGAAAATGCAATCCGAGATGATTCAATATCGGGAGATGTATCAGAAACAAAACGTGTACCATTGATATCCAGCGTGTCTTTCATCTGTGACCTCCTCCTGAAAAACTGCTCTGTGGCCTCTTGCAGGCTCTCAGCTGGGCTTGGCATGTCTTTCCCATGCCTGGCCATGGCGGTTCCCTGAGTGCCCCTTGGAGCACAGCGTGGTGTCGGGGCGGGGGGATGACGGACGACGACGACCGGGGAAGGGTCCTGGACCCCAAGGACATGGTGTAGAATGGCTTGAGGAATGGCTTGACTGTGCTGCGTGTCACCATGGCTGGTGCCTGTGCCCTGGCTCCTGATGGCACACGTTGAAATGCAAATGACAGCAGTAATTGGCTAGAGATAAACCCAGCTGGGAGGGAGCCGGGCGGCGGGGAGTGAAGTGCTTAAGTGACAATTACTGCTCTGCATCCCCCAGCATCCCCAGCAGCAGTTGCCTTTGGTCTCTGCTTTAGAGGAGCTGTAACACGTTAATTGGAGTGCTTCCCTGTTAACATGTCTCACTTAGTTTCTTGTCTGATGCTGCTTTAGTGGGGAGGTGGAGGAAGGCTTCTCTTTGTTGAGGTGGCTGTTTATTGTTAAATCATATTGAACTGTGTGTCGTTTGTCATGTCGTCTACTAAGATTGACTAGCTGCCTTTTTGTTTAGTATTAGAAGCTACAAGGAGAGAAATAATACAAGTTAGATGTAGTATTAGCTGCAAGTTGGAAATAGGATTTAGTATTCCTGATAATTACAAATTAAAAACGTACATTTCACACTGACCAGCTTAGGGGATAACATACTTCCTTCACATCTGAAGAAAAACACTGGTAGCAATAACTTAAATGGATAGATAATATATACTTTTTTTTTTTTACTGAATACTTATTTTTCAGTCTATACATAATTTATCCTTAATTTGAAAATCATTTTTTATAGCTTGCAATTCAACACTAGCCATAGTTTGGAAGACTCTGACTGGGCTTCCTCGGTGTGTTTCCACCCTGACTTGCAGTATTAACAGGTGAAAGTAGTTAATTCAATAACGTTTGTAAATGACAACCAAAACTTCCTTCTTTTAGATTTTAAGGACTGAGGAGAAGAGAGTCCAAGAGTCAGATGCTCATGCTATGACAGAACAGGCTGGTCTGGCATGTCTGAGGCACAGTGTGGGCAATGAATATTGTAATGCTTGACACATAACAAACTCCAGAGAAAACACAGGTTGCTTTCACCCATGGAAAGGTAATGCATTACATAAAAGATTCCAGGAGCTCCCTTGCAGGAGTGTTGCAGCTTGAAAGCCTGTAAAGTAGAGAAATGGCAGGGATAAAAATTCCAGGATAGATAGTAAAGCTGCAGCAGTAAGTAGTGTGCTGTCAGTCTCTGGATCAAAGCAGTGATAACAAGTGCAGCAGCTCAAGAAGAGTTTAAAGACCTGGGAAAATCAGCCAGAAGGGCAGTAATGGCTCCATCTACCCACTAATGTGAACAGGTTGTAAATGATAGAGGACATAGCTTGTAGGAGTGTGTATGGACCACAAACAATGTTTTGAAATGGGGTTGGTTTTAGTTTTCTAAAATATTCAAGAGGAAGACTTTTCTTTCTAGGAGTAAATATGTCTGGCCCCTTTCAGCAGCTAGTTTTATGTCTTCCAGTAATTATCCTCATAAAAGAATGCGGTTGCACTGTACTATGAAATGCTGTCTCATCTCATCTTTTAAGTTACCAGACTGGGCAGGTCACTGTTTGGTGGGAGACACTAATAGGACTAATTGTAGAGGGATGGGGAAAGGTGATAATTTTACTGAAAAACATGACACTCCTGCACAGCCTAACACTCAGGTACCTACAGCTTAAATGCCTTGATTCCATGCCCAGGTATTCTTAGCTGCATGATGAAGAATAAAGGGAAAACATAGCTTACATGAAATGTCTGCTTTTAAGAAAGGTACAGGATGGAGCAGAATAGAACTGCTCTTGCACGCTCCTGATCTAGGGCTGATCTGCAGCTTGAAGCAGCTTCAACATTATTTATGCATCCTAGTGGTCTGACACACAAGTAGACGTGACTTACATAAGGGTAACTGGCCAAGATATCACCCTGAGCTATCTGCTGACTTCTGCTATATAGGTGGCAGAGCTGCTCATGGTAGCTTTTGAATCTATGGTTTGCAGCCTGATGTCTTAGGGATACTGAATCTGGTGTCTGCCGACCTAAAAATGGGGTGGCTGTTACAAGCCAGGATTGGCTGTAAGGCACACAGCTGTCCATGGGGCAAATAATTTGATCAGCTGTCCCAAGTAAGCCAAAATGTGCTCATGAGTGAGTGTGTGCCCTGGGATCCTGTGCATTGGCCACAGAACCATGGCAGGTCTGCAGTCCTGTCTGATAGGGGCCCACTGAAGTGTAGTTCTGGGGATTCTTGTTTCAAGCTGCTGGCTGAACATGAGCCAGCTGTGCCCAGGTGGCCAAGAAGGCTGATGGCATCCTGACCTGGATCAGCAATAGTGTGGCCAGCAGGACCAGGGCAGTGATTGTCCCTCTGTACTCAGCACTGGTGAGGCCACACCTCGAGTGCTGTGTCCAGTTCTGGGCCCCTCACTACAAGAAAGATGTTGGGGTGCTGGAGGGAGTCCAGAGAAGGGCAATGGAGCTGGAGAAAGGTCTAGAACACAAGTCCTGTGAAGAGCGGCTGAGGGAGCTGGGGGTGTTTAGTCTGGAGAAAAGGGGGCTCAGAGAAGACCTTACCATTCTCTAGAACTCCCTGAAAGGAGGGTGTAGCCAGGTGGGGGTTGGCCTCTTCTCCCAGGTAACAAGTGAAAGGATCAGGGGAAATGGCCTCTAGTTGTGCCTGGAGAGGCTTAGGCTGGATATAGGAAAAATTTCTTCACAGAAAGGGTTGTAAAGCATTGAAACAGGCTGCCCAGGGAGGTGGTGGAATCACTATCTCTGGAAGTTTTCAAAAAATGTTTAGATACGGCACTTGAGGACATGGTTTAATGGTGAACATGGTGAAGGTGCTGGTTTCATGGTTGAACTTGACGATCTAAAATGTTTTTTTCCAACCTTCATGATTCCATGATTCTATATTGCTGCTTGGAAACTTTTCCAGGGAAGACCATGAAGTTAGCTGTAGAGCTAGCTCTCATTTTTGCCACACCATGGAAGCTTTCATGTTGATCTTCCCTTCCCTGTTTCTCTTTCAATACACAAGTACTGAAGCAAGGGCTGAAATTTCACCTTGTGTACTTTGGATGAAAAATGTTTACTCAAGAATTTGAAAAATGTTATTAGTAGTTATCCCATGACACTGTTCCTAGAAAAAGGGTGTTAACAGTAATGTCTAACCCTATTCCAGGTTTTTTTGCTCACCTAAGTTCTTGCTATGTTGTCAATCTGCAACACTCATCCTATTGTGCTCCGTGTTTCCATGTATTGATAAACAGCTGCTGCATATCCTCCTCCTGTTCATGGATGAGTTGCTTCAGTCAATGAGACTGTGTAGGGTTTCCAAAGCTCCCTGGGATTCTTTTAGATAACAGACACTATGTACATTGAAGTTATTAATGTTAATGTGATGCCTAGCATCAAGGAAGGGTTTTTTTCAGGAAAGAGAAATGAAAGAATCATCAGGTTGTAATTACCAGAAAAGAAGACTGAGGAAACTAATTAAAAAGAGCCTGAAACAAGGTGGAGTACTCCTTTGACTTAATACGAGGAAGTTCAATTTCTCTCCTAGTCTTTGGCTGCACTGAACAGCTCTATTTTAGAACATTTTGAGGATCTGGCCCTGAAAAAAAAATTTAAGAACCTAATTGTTTACTGCATGAAACTGATGACCGCAGGGTGTCTCTGAATCCATCAGCTTGGTGCTGCTGAATGTGGTTAGATGTTTATATGAATAAAAGAGTCACACAGAATGATGACACAATTCTTTAGTGTAATGGGAGAGAAAGGAGTATAAGGAGAGAAAAAAAATACTTAAATGAGAAGAGACAAATATTAATGCAGGGCAGAGCAATAATTCGTGAGGGGAAAATAAGCTCAATATGAGTCATGCAAGTAGTAAAGTGTATGCTTTTGTAGGAAAGCTAGAGACCAAGATGAATGAAAAGAATTTAAAAGGACAAATATATTTTTTTTAATAAAGAGTAGTTTTCTTCCAGAATTATATTAGAAATCCACTAGAGAGCTGATGAGCCTGAATAGCTCTGGAGGCTCAAGGGACAATTAAGAAGAGAAAATTAGAACATAAAATACTTTTTACACTGGTCTTCTATACAGAGGAATAACTGGTGAGCTTAACCTTATCTTTTGGTAAAGAGTTGGCAGGAGTAGAGATACTTTTATAGTTAATAAGCCCCTACTGAATCTCATGATTTAGCAGGCAGTGATACAAGTATGACATTTGGACTCTGCTTGTAACTTTGCCCCATAATGCCTTTCTCTGTGCTTCATTTTCCTGGTCTTCAAAATGGAGATAAAGATAGTGGCTTTGTTGTTAAAGCAGTTTGAGATTGACCAACATGTATATGTAATTTAGAGAGTATTAATATTATTAATATTTGGACTACATTGATCTATTAAGTCAGCAGTTAATTTCTTTAGTATTAGCTGAATTACCTCCTAGGAAAAAACAACCTCAAAATAAATGTGATTTAATTTATCGTTACAGCTATAATAAGAATCTGGAAGATTGCCAGTGCTCTTTTTATTGAGGTGGGAGAGATGATAAGGGTGATCCAGGGAATTATAAACTCATGACCCTCATTTAAGTGCCTAAGAAAATTGTTGAGAAAGTCATTATAGATGTCATTATAAAGTACCTGAGGTGCAAACCAGCATAACTTTCTCTAAATGTAAACTTCCTCTAGTTTATTCTATTAGAATTCTTTCAAAAAGTTAAGGTAGTGCACAATGGGAGAAATGTTAGATACATTGTAACTTATTTACACTCCTAAAAAGCTTTTGTTTAAGTTTCTCAGAGGAGGCTGTAAGGGAAAGCTGGTAATCAAGGGGTGGGTCTTACAGTCATACTGGAGGTTTAATAACTAATACTTCTTAAATAGGAAGTAAAGAAATTGCAAATTTGTACAAGGGGAAATGGCTGGTTTGTCATAGTGGGAAAATGTTAATAGCAGAGCACCTCGGGGTATGGAATGATGACAGTACTCATGGTCTGGGAGAGAGGCGAAGCAGCTTGATTACCAACCCTTAAAAGAGATACAACATTGGTGTTGTCAATCAAGCATACATAGATGAACTGGGAAACCTTCCAAGAGGAATTTTCAAAGTACTTAGTCCAGCTGAACCTGCAGTAAAAGGAAACCTCCCCTGGAGTATTAAGGACTTTGGTGGTGCCCAAAGATAAGACAAATCCAGGCATATAATAAATATTTGACAATACTTTCAAGTGTTTGTGGCAAAGTCATGTGAAAGCGTCTTCAAGAGGCTCAATGGTGAAATAGTCAACTTTGCATGAAGAGGTCAGCAGGGGTTATGTCCAGCTATGATTCATGCTTGGAAAATAGCCTTGTTTTGGAAACAGAACAAGTTGGCTAATGCAGGCTTGGCCTTATTGGTTGGGACAGAACTGGTTAAAACCAGTGTCTTCTGGCATGATTTTGTGCCAAGTTGTATTTGTTCTTCTGATTTTTGGTAGTGGCCATTAGCAGATCCCAAGAGGGCAGAGAGCAATCCTTCTTATATCTTGCCTTTAAGCATTCCAGTTTGTGATAATCAGTGGCCAAGGAAATTTCTCAACCAAAGACCTTCATGTTTAGAAACAATTCTAAGGACAGCAAAGGGAACCTACAGTCTATTAACTTGTTTTAGTCCCTGGTTGAGCCCATTCCTAGTTTTGGTCTGTACCCACAATTGCCCAGTTTTCTGCAGTTGCATAGCAAGCAGCATTTTCTTGTTGGTTTCAAACCTTTTCCAGAAGGCTCAGAGATGGCTTGGTGCAAAACCTGGAAAGAGAAGAAATACCTTTCTGTGTGTGACTTTCACTACACAAAATTTCCAGCTTCTGGTATGTACTTCCTCACTGTTTTGTCAATTGTTAGGCTGTCTCAGGAGATTATTTCTGTTTATTTTATTAAAATGCCCTGAACCACTGGGAATCCATGTAGCTTTCCTGCTGCCCACCCCCTATGCTTTGTACCCTTTTAACATACTAAAATGGCTCATTGGCAGATATGACAAGGATCAGTGCAACACAGAGTAATCTTTGTGGCTGGGAGTAGTGAGAGACAGGAGGCAGAAAAAGAATATGGGAGCTCCTCTTTTTTGGTACCTGTGAGTTAAGGGGTTTTGTGCCCTAAGCATGACTTTACATCTCCTAAATACTCATCCATACTTCTCTATGTTTGTACATTCTCATGTTCAAAAGAGTTGTTCCAAAAACTAGAGGATTTTTACAGCTTGTGAGTAGTTCTTAAGAAAACATGCAAGATGCTGAAAACCTGTAGTCAGATTTTATCTGTTTGGAAGTGAACATGCAATATTTTCCCTTTTATTGTGGGGTTCCCCTGGATACCTGCGTGCCTCTGGATACACTTTTTTCTTTAGTGAAGAAATGGAGATGTGTGGGCTAATGCAAAACTGAACCCATGTCTCCAGATGTGAAAAGCTAATACATTCAGAGACTGTTTTCATGCACACTCTTGAATATAAAGGAGACACATTGGGGGAAACACAGCAGGAATTCTTTATGTTCTGTGGCTTCCTGGCCTGTTCCTTATGCTCATGCAGCAAACCTCATTGGACAGCTACTCTCAGGCTATTTTTTTTCCTATGTGAGCAGTCACTTCAGTTTAGCCCTTTGTTGCCATGGCTTCTGCTGTAACTTTACTACTCTCTTAGATTTCTTAGAGCAGCCCTTCAAAGCCAAACTTCCCTTTTCCCAGAAAGGCACGTGGCAGTAAACTAGGGGAAGGTTAGTGTGGGAAATGTAAATCTGATCGAAGGAGTGATAGTTTAAACAAACTTCAGCCCCATTCCAGAAGGGCCTTTGATGCTCATGATATGCCATGTTTATTAAGGTGGGAAGGGCACATGCTGCCCACCTCTGGGACTGCAGAATTTAGTTGCTCTGTTTTAGGCTTCTGTGTAGGTGAAATGGCAAATACATGCCCTGCTTACTAGAGCAGTGATGAAATATGATCTGCCAGAATGTAGTGTGTACTTCTACCAAGCCAGAAGCATTATGGTGTTAATCCCCTTCCCGCTTTGCCCTGCCGGGGTGGGGACATGCACTGAGGTAGAGCTGGTTCCTCTCTGCCCCCACTGTCTGTCATAGCACTAGCAGAAGTTTGTGTAGATATACGGCTTTTTCCACTTTAGCCCAAACAAGCAAATGTGGCCTCAGAGCAAGGAGTCACCTGTTTACATTGTAGCAGAGAGCATTCATTACCCCGAATCCTTTTCTCTGTTGTTCCCTCTGTGTCACTGCTCACCTCCTGGGGTCTCAGTTTTCATCGTGAATCCTACAGTGAGAATTTTTTATGTGTGAGTTTGAACGTGTGTATTTTCTTTTCATAGTAGAAGGGGAAAATGTTACATTGCACTGAAAAGAAATTACTTGGGGAAAAGAAGTTTTCAGAAGTTTATTTCACCATCACTTCTTAAAAACTTGATAGCTATCTTTCATAATTAAAGTTTGTTCATTATCTGGTTTTACATCAGGCAGAATTAAAAAAAATAAAGGGTGTGGGGCGCCTCTCTATTCTTAATTGAACAGTTCTTTTGAACTCTGTAGAATATTTAATGAGTGGCTTGGGGATTTTGTTGTTTTGCTTTTGATTATTTTGAATTTTTTTCTTTTTTTCTTTTAAACACATTCCTGTCCGTAGGTTATCTTCACTCAACTGGGAAGATAGTTCTAATACTTACAGTCTTTTTAAATGTTTGCAGTTCTGGTAAATTAGTAAACTCCAACTATGTAAGATGATCTTAAAGATCTTTTTTAACCTAAATGATTCTATGATTATAGAAAAAGTGAAGCCAGAGCATGTTAAATAAATAAGACAAAAGGAGAAGATAAACAAGCTGACAACCATGGTCTTTAAAGAGGACATAGCTGACATGAAAACTTGTGAACTGTATTTTGAAAAAGAAATAGTCATAATAAGTACTAAAAGTTGTTTTGGAGACAGCACCTGCCCAAAGTTGCCTGCCAAATAGTGTTTTGTAGCAAGTGTCACTACATGGTAGCTAGATGTCTCTGTGCTATGTGTCTGCAGTTACAGAAGTTGTGAATCAACAACTTCACTGTGTTAAACAGCCAGAAATTTTTCTTCTCTAATGTGTTTCCCTTATGGAGCTTATAGATGTTAATTGTAAGAATAGCAACTGTGAAACAGAGAAAAAAGAAGCACACAACATGGGTCTTAAAAAGGAAAAAATCTCACTACCTTGAGGTACACCTATGTTGGAGTTTTGCCTGATTAAAGTCAGAAAGATGAGATGCTTTGTTTTTTGAGTTGCTTAGTTCTGCTCTGTCTTATTCTTCAGTTTCATAATATATATTCTACTTTATCTGAGAAAGAAACTAACTGTGATTTTGAAGCACTAGGCTAAATTCATCCTGATCAATCCAAGTGGAATTGAGGAAAAGTTTGGCCCAGGCTTTCTGAATATACTGAGAGAGCAATTATAATCTAACCTGCAAGGAAAGCATGGAAAAATCTGAAAGAGCAGACTGTTACCAACAGTATTTCTAAAGCACTTTTATTTGTCTTCCCATTATTTTATGCTGATTACAGTTGTGCTAATTACATATGTTCTCTTCTTCTTTCCTGTAGGTTAACCATGGAAGGAGAAATGTATTTGCACACAAATATATTTACAATAGAAAACTTTGTTGTCCTTTTTAAACAAAAATCTATGTAGTGCTTACAACTACTATTTTATCAGATCTTAAACATTTGTAAATTGAAAGAAAAAATATTTGAACTACTAGATTTGCTTTCAGCTTAGGAAGAACTAAGATAATAAAAATGTACTGTGTTTGTTTGTCTCTTCTATGCATATCCCATATAAAAAACCACAACAGTATAGAAAGTTCAGATAATGTCTCCTGTCTTCTGTAAGAAACTCAGTATTCCTTACCTTCACTCTACTGGCTTTTATAGGTTTGGACATGTCATTTAGATTCTTGGTGCATCAGGCTGTATTGTCAGTGGGATCTGTAGAATGAATATAAATGTATCTTCCTGGAGGGTGTTTTAAACATCTGGATCAAGTTGAAAATCACTCGTACCAGTGTAAGTCCATATCTGGAGCATCCCTGTTGTACAGGGGTGCTCTAGAGTCACTTTAGCATGACTGAGAGGAAAAACCATTCCACTGGGCTCCATCTAAGAACTGCTGGATTTGATTCACCTTGCACTTGCTCTATTTTCTAACCATGTTACCTCTGTGGAAGTTATGACAGTATAAAACTAGTGTTCTAGAATGAGCTCTATGCCATGAAACACTGCTTATTGGCAGTGCATACGTTCAGTTTGGCCTGGCCAACGAGTGCTGAGGTTTGACATCCCAGGAGAGAGTTGCAGATGTCAGCTGCTGTCCTTGCACGATGGTCCCAGCCCTGGCCAAGCTGAGCAGCAACTGCATCCTCTTAGCAGGTTAAACTGCACTCACAAGTTCTTCAGCCAAAAAAAGCCCACACACACGTAAAAAACCCAAACCCAACAAAGTAAATCTGAACTGCTATAGTAAAATGTTAGAGTAGCAAAATCTTTTTTAAATACTGCTTCAAAAGGAAAAAAAGATATGACTTCATTAACAGTACATGATAGAAATTACATCTGTTAATAAGAATTTAGCCAATTGATGGTTTTGGGGCCCACTCAGAAGTGTGACTTACGCTGTCATCCTTTTAGCTAAGCTAAACCAAACAGGATCAAGATGTTCTTGTTCCACAAGGGGATATCCACAGCTGCAGTTCTTCAGGATCAACAGTTGTGCTTTAGTTTCACATCCTACCTTAATCTGAATTAGTGTTCAAGTCCAAGCAAGTACTTTCCTTGGAGGAAACAGACCCTGTTAAAGCAGACAGAAAACCAACTATGTGCTGTATGTGATTAAACGTTAAGTTAGTTTCAACATAAATCCACCCACACAGTGATCTTGCTGTTACCCAGAGTTCATAAGAGTTATCATTAGAAAGTGGAAACGTTGCTATCCCAGCCCTGCTTGTTTAGGGACACAGCTTCATGTCTCAGCCTGATCCCAGCCCTACCCAAGCTCCTTCATGACCACAGCCAAGCCTTGGCAGCAAAAAAACACCCTCCAGCACACAGATTTGAGATGCAGCAGCTACCAAAACAAATTGTGACACTCTGCTTTCTGCAGCTGTGCCCCTTCCTCTGCAAGCCCCATCACTGTCTTGCTGATGTGGAGGGTGCAATGCAGCAGTCCTGCAGCACCTGCTTGCCTCTGTACCTGAAACGCTCCCTTCCTCTCCCTCTCCCACCTTGACGTGGTGTCAGAGCAAGCTGCAGCGCTGCTCTGAACTTGTTCTATCCAGTTTATGTAGCCAGCCTGTTCCTAGAGATACATTCCTGCGGCTGCCTGAAGTTTCACAGAAGGAAAAACCTTCTTGAGCTCCCCCCATGCCTCCCAAGCTGTTTTATAGGCAAAGGTCAGATCATCATTTCTTCTTCTGCTTGTTCCCCAGTTTCACAGTGTCTCTTGTGGCATGACTCAGGGGGGAAAAAATCCCAACACCTTTTATTTGAATGTGTGTTTATAAGGGAAGCTGTGGAATGAGAAAGAGCAGAATTAATCTTCCTAATTTTTAAAAATGTTTCCTTTCCCTAATTAAACATTTTTAGATAACCAAACCAAATCATCAGAATGAGAGGTGAGCAGAAGATTTTACAACTCCATCTATAACTTTTTTTAAGAATGCAGAATTTCTTTTGAGTTCTGTGCTGTGGAGAACTTTGTTAGCTTAGGTTGCTGACAAAAGCAAAACTGTATTTATAGCACACAATCCAGGATAAGCAGATGACAGCTTCATTAACTAGCAGCACAAATGGCCAGGCACATGACTAACCAACAAGGGATCATGCTCCCTAGTGGCCCTCCTGGAGGACAGCTGGTGGAGGCAGCAATGCTGACCAGATCAGTCAGGGCTGGGGGAAGATGGTTTTATCCTCAATTCCTCCTTGTTTTCATGCAGTCAGGTCACGATGATAAAGCACTCCTCATTCCTTCATGTTAAGATTATTCTTTTGGTCTGCACTGCTGTGGAACTGCTTACACTGCACTCATGGTGGGCTGTGAAAATTTATGCCTACAGAAAAATAAAGATAGTGACTCAGCAGGCCTTACTCAGTGCAGATTATTGGAAAGATTATGTATCGTGTTCACAGCTCCATGCAAATAAATGGCTTGAGAGGTATCGGTATCCCAGAATTAGGGCTGCTGGGTGTTTCAAGGCAACCACAGACAGGTAGCTGGAAATACTTGCTCAGGGAGATTGTGTATGAAGGTCAGTCAGTGTTGATGAACGAATACAGTTAAAGTGGTGACAGCTGTGTTCTCTAGTAAGAAAGCTGCTGAGAATTGTAATTGTGGAAATGACACACAGATGCTCAGTGCCAGGGATTAATGCTGCTCTGAAGCCTGCAGAATTCAGATTCTGCTCCTGGGCATGCTGCTGCTGGTGGCTCACTTCCTCTGCAGAAGTAGCTCACTGAGGGACCAAACCCTGTTCCCCTTGGTCACTGACCTGGCAGAATTGCCGCAATGAGGAAAGGTGGAGGGAAGGGAGACTCTGGGAGTCTCCACCCTGCAGGAAACAGAGTTGGAAGTATGGGGGTCAGATGTGATGTAGCTCAGCTGGCCGTTTACTCTTGTAGGCATGGAAGAATTGGGGCTCTAGGACATTGTTACGGAGGCTGCAAAAGGCTCTGCTCTGTGGCACAGGGAGGGAAGCTGTGTTGAGCACCTGTGTGCCTCCTTGCCCAGCTGTCCTGGGCTGTGCTTTGGTCACTGGTGCCAGGCTCTAGAGGAACATGTCAAGACATGATCTTGCTTGGGACTGTGCCAGTAGTGTGCATGTTCCCAAGAACCTGATCCATTTCCAAAACATCTGTGGGAGCTCTGGTACCCCAAGAGGGGTTATTTGTTAATCAGCTGTAAATGCTTTCCTATTCAGAACACTCCCACATAAGCTTAACAGCATCTGCTTCAGAAACCTTCCTCTTAGTGTCTTTAATGCTTTGGCTGGAAGAGTGTAACTCTGGGAATGTAAGAGGCCTTCTCTTTCTGGGTGTGGATGACCCTACCACAACAGACGGGTCCCTCCTTGGTTTGGTGGAAGAGACACCGGGAAGTTGTGTTGGCCACTCACTTGTCTCTCGGTGAGATTTCAGTCCACATTTGGCTTAACAGCTTTTCCAAAATGCCTGCACACCTGAGTAACAGAAAGCAGGGTCCTGAAAAGCAAATTGGTGCCCTGGTATTCAGAAACAGTGACTAGAAATCCAGCTCCTTTCTGCAAGGGGAGATGTGTCCTGCCAGCACGTGGTCAAGATGTCAAAGGTGGTTACTCTTGGTTACCCTTTCAGTATCCATCACATACCTGCAGTCTTGGCTTTAGAGACCCTGTGGCTGGCAGAGCAGCCCAATGCACTCCTCAGTTGTATCTTTGCCCTTCTGCAGCATGAGCTCCATCTTTCTCAATGCAGCCACAACATAAAACCAGGTCAAGTAGTTCTGTCCTGATGCTGAGGCACATTAGTCCTGGATGCAACTCAAGCACAGTGAGTAAAAGTTTCCCCAGGAAATAGATTGGATCCTTAATAAGCAGGTGTTTTATGAGCTGATAAAAATTATCTCAAAGGCCAAGAATCAGCCTCACAAGTGGAGAAAGCAGAAATGATTGGTGGCTGTTTCTCCTGCTGTGAGTCAGAAATCAATCTGAAGGTTTAGTGCGAAGAGGGTTAAAACACTTGTAATTCAGTGTCTGCCAGTTGGGAGGAATAATAAAGCCTGCATTTCTGTGTTGGTGTGGGGCAAATGCTGCAGAAACAGGAATTTTATTATATAACTGTGCCTCCTACATAAAGCTTGGAGGGGGGGGAAGCTAGCAGGGGTGCACGTCATTAAAATGACACAAAATATGCTGCCACAATCAGAGTCCTGTGTGTGTTCAAGACTGTACGATATGCACATATTCCTTGTGGCCTTGCCACATCCATGGATTTCAGTTCGCTTGGCGCACAACTGGGAGGGAAGAGGCTGCCTGAGCAAAACATGCCGTGCTTTCTGCCATGGAAATGGAACATGGGAGCGTGGGAGGGGTGTTGTTGTTTGTTATTGTTTCACCAAAGAATTAATTAAATGATTGAAACAAAAGGCAGGGAAATGCAACTCCTAACGAAAAAATGCTGAGCTGGGCACACTGCCTCTTAGGAGCAGGGAGGCTCGGGAGCACTGCAGGGTCCGTGATGCCCTTCTGGATCATGTGTGGTTGTTTAGTGGTGGCTCCTTTTCCTTCTGTGGGAGTGCTGGTCACAGACACTGGTGGAAGCTGCATTCAGCTGTTGTCAGGATGAGGTGGTCCACCCACAGTAAGAGACCAAGAATGACACTTGGAGACTTGAGGGAAAAAAAGAGGTCCTGGTAATTTTAATATTGGAGTAAAGAGGACCCTTTATCTCAAAGCACTGGCTAAGCAACAAATCATATTAATATCTCTTAGGATGGATTGAGCAGTGCTTTTCCTGTTGTACAAGTGAAAACCCTGACGCTGAATGATTGTAATTCTCTCCCAGAAATGGCAGCTCCATGGATTTTCTCTGAGTATATGCCTAATGGTCTGTCTGATGAGATTTGTAAGTGTTTTCTGTTGTCTGCTTCTTCTTTAAGATCCAAAGCACAAAGTTAAGAGGAGTGAGAAGATATTTCTGGTTTTGTGTGTGCTGTCAGCAGGACACCAGTGCAGCCATGAAGAACATTCTTCTATCTGATTTTTCAATTCTATGTAAGCCAAAATTAAAGCATTCTTTCTGTTCTGAAGAGCTGACAGTTAAAGGGTTTCATTCAGAAAAGTATTTAAACCATCTGTATTTAAATAGGCATTTAAGCACTTCTTTGGATTGTATCCTAATAAGGATGCTTAGTTGAATGGGGCTGAAATAGAAAAACTGAAGGCAAGGTGTACATTATATTAGTGAAACACCTGGAGAAAGCATTTTGCTGCTTCCATTTCAGTTTTGCTTTGTTTTGATTCCATTTTTGTTTAGTGGATTGGAAGGAGGCATGCAGACATAGCCCCAGTGACACAAGGCAGGGAGAGGAAGCAAAAGAGTGATGTAGGTGATATACCCAGGTCTGTTCTACAGGGGAGTGGCAGAAGTATGAATGAAAATCAACTTCTTTTTTTTGACATACAAAACAAAGATCTAACTATTTTAGTTCCCATATGGTTGGGAGGAATGAAGAGCTGGATCATTAATTTTGGGTTCCTCTAGGTGTTTACTTGGCTGTTGATACCCTGCGGGGGATAATCATGTGTGGCTTCTATCAGTACTGGGAAAAAAAAAGCCAGCTCAGAAATAATGGGTTAAATTCTGACCCTTACCGGTCCAAGCAAAGTTAATGGGTTTGCACTACAGTAATGAGGAATGCGAAGGTTTAGAGGTTGTTTAGTTACTGGGCCTGCAGAGATTCCAGACAGCATGACATAACTTGTATATCCCCCAGGTACATTTTTATCACCACAGTCATGATAACATATGTCATGCTGCCACTCTGCCACTGTAGATGAAACATTTCAGTTGGTGGTCTGTGTGTTGTGCCAGAGCGTGCTTCTGTGTAGCCTCCCAGTTTTTCCAGAGGATCATGGAATGGTTTGGGTTGACAGGAACCTTTAAAGTTCATTGAGTTCCAACTTCCCTGCCATGGACAAGGACACCTCTCACTAGACCAGGTTGCTGAAAGCCCCATCCAACCTGGCCTTGAACACTTCCAGGGATGGGTCATCTACAGCTTCTATGGGCAACCTCTTCCAGTGCCTCACGACCCTCACAGCTCTGTTGAAACCCAACTTTTGTTTTGCCATCTCTATGTTTAAGGATCTCTTCCTTCTGTGTTTGTGCAAGGCCCACAGATGAGCACATCAGAGCATCAGTACAACGTGCAAGGTTCCCAGACTGCAGTGCAGCTGCTCCCAAGGTGAAACCACAGTCGAGTCCTTCTGTTTCAGGAGATCTTTTCATTGCACATCCAGCAAGTTGTAATTTTTCATTTCAATGACATAACCAAGGCTTTACTCCTATTAGCGTTGCTATGTCAGTGGAGCAGCACTGCTGGGTCTCTTTTGCCTGAACGCAACAGTCAGGTGGTTCTAGCACTGCTAAGCCCTTGGTAGTGGCTGCAAGAGGCAGAGAAAAGCAAACTTTGTAGTGGATCTGATCAGTGCTGAGCTGACAATAGCAGTGGTTGGAATCGATCGAAAATCACTGAGAGAGAACAGAAAGGCTGACTTAGTTTTAACCCCGTTCTTCAAGTGCTCTCTCTGCCTGTCTTAACATGCAAAATCCCAACAGCCCCACTAAGGTCAAGGAACTGGAGTGCGTACAGCATTTTGTCTGCCTTATCTACAGAAAGCATTTCATGCCTGACTGACCTGGGTGCGCCATGAATGAATTACTTGATTATAAACCGAGCATATTAGAGGCAGAGATGTTTTATAAATCTCCCTGTAAGTCTGCAGCTAACTTAAAGAAGAGGTCGGCAAAATTTTTTAGCAGCCAAACAGTTTGCACAGCCTGTCCAAGTATAAGCTGCCTTTATGAAGTCTCTGACTAAACAAGGCAGGCACAGGAGGCCTGTTCCATGTTCATAATGTTTGCTGAACCTTTCTAATGTAGTGTTAAATATTGAAATTAGCCTGCAGTATTTTAAAGTTGTTGTTAAAAAACTAGTCTGGTATGATGTAAATGGCTTGATAAAGCCAAGAAAATCCTGTGCAAAGGTGAAGTTTTGGTGCTGCTGAAGAAAGTGGTAGGCCTTGTGCTGACTGCAGTGAAAGGCAATTTTACAGTTTGCAGTGGCTAGCAAGTTGACAGTCAGGCCTGAGCTTGTCACTGTTTCCCATTTCCTGTCACCTTCCTTGCGAGGAGACAGATGCAGCTTTATTTGTCTTGCAGTTACTGTGAGCTGAGAGGAACAAGAGAGGGCTGAGGGTATATGAAAATCGCCTCTAAATAGTCTGTGCAGTTACATATAGGAATATAATATGCAAAATACCCATGGCATGATTTACACATTAAACTCACAACTTGTGATGTGTTACTAGCTATTAGAAATGGTATAACTGTGTACAATAAACATCTCAAATTACTCTTTGCTAAAACTTATAATACAGAACACACAAATTCTCTCCAAAGACCCTTACAGATGGAAGGCTAGAGGAAAATAGGCATGAAGATGTAGCTGAATAAGCCCCAAGCTACAGTGTGTTTGCCATCAAGCTTTACACACTTCTAGTCAAGTGTACCTGTACTGCAAACAGACCATGTCCTATTCTTTGTCTGACACGGCTGTGCTTGTCCACACGACACAGTATTCCTGGGGTCAGCCCAGCATCATATGACCTGTTCTCAAGCATTTCCTTTCTTTTGGCGATTAATGAATTTGAGTGACTAGTTTCTCAAGTGATGGACTTTCCCAATAGTGAACTTGTTCCCTTCCCCTGGATTATGAAACAGAAGAAAAATTTAATCTACAAATATTGAAAGGTATGGGAGGCTGGGCGGTTCTGTGTATTTTAAGGCACCCTCTGTTCTGAGATGATGTCCCACTGTTTCCAGCAGTCATAGAGTTCAGAGATCTTCACTCAGTGTGGGGCAAGGTGACTCAGAACTTATCTTCATGCCCAGGACTGCCTGCTTTTTGTTGGTCTTTTGCTTATGTGAGAATGCAAAGCGTAAAGGATCCCATTTCCATTCCTTCTTCTGCAATTTTCTGATGGCCAGAATGCAGCCAAACTCCTGAAGGATGATTGAGGTGATAAGGCAGATAAAAATTCCTACAGACAGGATTATGACACATGATTCAAAGAATTCCACTGGGCAGAAAAAGGGGATTCAAGTTCAGTTTTCATAGATCAGAGATGCCAGTAAAGTTGAAAAGCAGATCCTGTTTTGCATTATCACCACCCACTTTTTCCAAAGATGTTCTACTTTTCTAGGCAACCTCCCTATTGCTGTAGCTATAAATAAGTATATAACTGTATGTATGTAAGAGATTCATGTTTAAGCTTATATTTAAGCTGAAAGGTTATATATGAAAGAACTGTGTTAAAGGTGACAAAAGCCTCATCGTTCTGTTCATGTTTTATCTCAGTGTAGCATATATGTTCGTGGGTATGTGTGCATACAGACAGATATTAACATATGTAGACATGCATAAGACAAAAAACCAGTCCAGATTCTCTACTCTATTTCTGTTGTTGGTGTAATTAACTTTTATGATGCAAAGGGAGTAATTCTGTTATAAGGCAACAGGCCAAATAGGCAAAACCCTGTCTGTTTGCACACAGACTAAAATTTAAATAAGTGTGTTATGTGGCAAAATGTGTAATTGCTAAGTTTGGTCATTTCAGGTTCACTTTAAGACTCTCATTTTCTGGACCTTGCCAAAGGATTTCTGATGCTGGTTTCCTCTTGGTGTCTGGAAAGTAACCATATTTTATCCTCCCAGCAAGCTTCATAGTGCTTTTTTTATTAAGTAGAAAGCTTTGTTTTGATCATTGCTTAGAATGGCTGTGCTTTTGGGGGCATGGAAATGTTGGTCAAGTTTATGTAGAACAAGGGAAGTTATTGGCATGGTAGCTGGGAAATGCTTAGATAGTATGGATCACTTGCCAAAAAGAGCATGAGTTTGGGATGCCCATCCTTTGTTTAGAGGAGGCTCTTTGGCAACTTGCCAGGGATGTGCCTAATTTCCTAACTGAGAAGCAGGTTAATGGTGTAAGACCATAGTACCTGTAGTTCATTTTGTTGGCTATAAAGATCTCAACACAGAGGTTTTGGAGTGTAGTTTTTTCATTGCTCTTGTTCTCTGCAGGCTATTAAGGAAGCAAACTAAACTGGGCAGTCACCCCTGCAAAATTGTTGGAGAATATATTCCCCCCCCAGTCTCTGTTCAAAATTGCTTCAACCAGCCTGGCTGTCAAAGGTTCAGAGGGCTCTGTCAGGTCGAATGGAGGGATTCAAATGACTGTAATGAAGTTGGCTGGCATGGAGCTGTGCAGGCAGCCTTTGCTCCCTTGCCACACTGCAGAGTGGTGGCTACTCTACATTTTCCACATGGAGGATGCTTTTGCCTGTGAACATAGGGTTAGTTATTAGCACTCAGCTTAGGGGTCCTGTGCCTGAGGGAAATCCATGGCTTTGAAAGCTTCCTGGCCTCAGCCGAAGAGTTGAATGACTGTATGTGAGCCCTTAAGAAATACGAGGTATGAAGTGTTAGTTTGTAGCTCTGTGGGAAAGTTGTAAGTTAATGAGACTTTACCTCATACTTGCTATGATCTAGCAAAGCACAACTACTTACTGTGGCTCATCCGAGTCCTGCTAATTTGTTGTGCTTGTAAACTTGGCTACTTGTCTGTGAACTCACAGACACTAGTGAAATCCACAGCTTGCCTTATTCTGTGTATCTTCTTCTTCTTCTTTATTTTTTTATTTATTTTAATTTTGACTGATTTGACATCTGTTGCTAATCAAATGTATATGATTTTTAGGTTAGTAAGATTTTATGGCTGGGTCGGCCATTTTCAATGAAAATTACTATTTTTCTTAGATACTCACAGAGCCCAGGGGAGGAGTCTTATTTTTGTTTTCCCTAAAGTTAGAGGTAGCAAACATTTTTTCTACTGGGCATGAATAATAGCTGGTTTCACTACTGGTTAAGTGAAGGAGTCACATTTTGTGGGGAGTACTGGTGTTTCTGGAGCCTGAATGGCAAAGAGAGCGGTCCGTATGTATTTGCACAACACTGGATTTCTAAGGGCATTTCTTTTTGTTAATGATGTTTGCTTGTTCTTTTCAAATGATCAAGAATGGAGGTATTAGCGAATGAAACCCAGCACAGAATTCACCACCAGCCACTCAACAGTGTGAGGCAGAGGAGCAGGGGAGAGAGGGTTCCTCCTAAGCATGCCGGGAGGGATGAGCTGAAGGGTGGCAGGCTTTCAGTATTCTGCCTGAGTGTCAAGTCTGGAAATGGGATTACAAGCCAGTGACAACTGTGATGGCTGCTATTATGTGGACACCTGTGCACCCAGGGCTGGACACAGCCTAGCATCCATACAGGATGTTGAACAGTCACCAGATGGTGATGGCTTTGGGTTGCTATGCATTTTTTCTAGATTTGATCCAGCAATTCAGACAAGATGCTCTTAGCTAGCAAAACAGCACTAGAAAGGACATGTAGCTCTCAAAGGAGTTCAAATTAAAAGGTTTGCTAATGAACCACAAAATCACAGTGTGGAATATATTTAGATTATTGTCACTGAAGTTTAATTATGTGCCAAGGTCTAAGGTAGCCACTAAATAAATGGTTCCATCATCCAGTCATTAATGTCATTGTGTTACTACTGCTTTTGTTGGTGTTTTTTACAAGTTGTTTCTTTCAAGTCTAATGGTAATTATTTTTCTTGCCAAAAGACTGTGTTAATTTTACTGGACAAAATTTGGACCCTGATGTGGACCCGCCCAGGCAGGGTGGGTGGAGATGAGTTCAAGTGTGAAAGGAGGAGTCTGCTGACTTTCTTTTTCCAGTGGTTAATGTGTCTGTATGGCCTCCTGTTGGACAATGAGCTGTGTAGCGTCCAGGGAAGTCCCAGGGTCCAAAAGTGGGGAGGATGGAGAGGGGAGGAAGCCCCTCCAGTGGCCTAGACTTGACAGAGCTCCTCCAAAGTCACTGGAGCATGGCCTTTGCTGGCAGAAACTGCTCTGGCTTCATCAGCATTGTACGCTATTATCCTCAGAGATGTAAATCAGCATAGCTCACTCTGGCCCTGAGAATGTTTGAGGTCATTGTGAAATCCACAATGCTTTTGAAATGGTGAAGACATGGTTTATAAGACCCAAAACGTACCCCCACTGATGTCTGCTCATAAATCTCTGCTGCTTAGGTATGATGCTCCTGTTCTATCTCTGTTCTTTAAAGTGCTCCATTTGATGCTCAGTGCACAATAATTCTCTTAATTTTGGCCATTTATTGCCCTCTCAGTCCCATTTCAGATTTTCTTTTGGATTTCTCATGGTTTTATCCTAGATTTGCTACTGCGATGTCTCTGTTCCTTGTTGTCATGTGATTAGCACATTAAGGTGAATATCTGTCATGTTTCACTTCCAAACTGTACTAAGGATTTGCTGTACAGGGGAACTTTTTATAATTGTGCTTTCAAACATTTTGCACGTCTTCTACCTTATGGACTTTCCCCCATAATTATTGTATTCTTCATTTGGATTTCCTTGCATGTAGATGACATCTTAAATTTTACATTACATCACCAGCTGGTTGCAGAAGGACATGTCAAACTTGAGAAGAAAATGTTGAGCTGTTGGAACATCATTTACAAGATCCACACTGCAGTTATCCTTTACCCCAGTGCTTTATCCCTGTTTTACAGAAAAGGTTAACAGCTGTACTTGCATGGCTAAAGAGGATTACTGGCCTGGCTGCTAATTATCTTTTCTGGTGCGTCAAACTTTCCAAGAATCAGTTTATTACAATGAGAACTAACAGTCTCTCTCATCTCTCTCTTCAATATATCTCTCTCTTCTTTTTTCCCCCCAGGAAAATATTTCAGAGGATGTGCAACACCTGCTTTATTGTTTGAAGAGGAATAGTTTTTGAATTTTAGGTGAAAAAATAGTTTGTGAATTTCCCTTTGGGGATTTATTAATGGAAGATTTTGTGTGTCTCACTAAAATGGATATATGAGTGTTACGTGGATAGTTGTTCCTCTTCCTTCATTGTATTTCTGTTGGAAAGTGGAGTCCAGCACCCTTGATACTTGGGATAGTTTTTAGCTAGTGATATATACACAAGGTGTTCAGTTTCATCTCTAGTTCCTGTATCCCTAGTCTGTGTGGATTTCTTGTTTGTGCCTTTGTGTTACCTCCACTTGATAGTAAATGGCAGAGAGGAAGTTTTCCTCTTCAGTGACTATGATATTGTTCAGTGGTGGGGTGATTAATGTTCAGTTCATTTTTTGTAGTGTAGAATATGGCTGTTCCTGCATGCTTTCCCATTGATCAGTTGCTTTAGATTTTTCCAGTTTCTATTACTACGCAGTAATTTTAGACTAGTGAAATATGTAATTGTAAATGCTGTTTGGGTGCCCTAGTCAATTCTTTCCTTTCCAAACTTAAAAGGCTGACAATTGAATTGTTGCAGTTGTCACTAGAGTTACATATTGGGCTTGCAGGAAGACACCATGCACATCTCCTTGTAAGACTTAAATCTTCTGACTGTCATTTGCAGGTGTCGTTTTGCTTCATGTGAAGTTGATTTGAGGGGCACTCCTTTTATCTTCCGTGCTACTACTGTGGGTGTCAGAACCCCAGGGCCACCTGGAGTACCTGCAGCTGTGGCCAGATCTCCCTCCTTGGTTTCTCACCAGGGTGTAGGACCCTTTGAGGGTAGTCTAACCTCAGGTGGGCAGAATTGTCTGTCAGGTAGTGGAGGATGTCACACTTGTCTAGCACCCTGATTTATTGTTTTGGTTCCCCTGAAGTACTTGGGCTGTTTCACATCCTGACTTTTATTATCTGAGGAATATTATCAGTGACAGATAATTTCTCTCAGTCATGGAGACAGATTTCAATTCATGCTTTCTTGAGTTTGAGACTGGGTTATTTGATTCTATCTGCCTCCACCCTTTAACTCTTGTAAGCAAAATCTAAAAGCTGCATGAAGGCTGCTGCCAGAAACCAGCTTTTCAGAACAGGAGAAGTCTTTAGTGTTTTGTGTTCAGTGGTGTGTCAGTTGTAAACTCTTCACGCTGATTTATAAAGCTTTGCATGGCCTTCAGCTGTCTGATGAAACTGTCTTGATAACCACCCACCGGTGCTACCTTCCTGACTGTCTGTGGGACTGGATTTCATTCTGCCACTCACAGAGCATTTCACCGTTTTTCTTCTGCCTTGTGAAATTCTCTTTCCATGATAAGAACTATCATTCCACTGAAGCTTTGTAAAAGAAGCCTGTTTTTTGGTGGAACTACTTGACACCAACAGCAAGATTCTCAGCTGGCATTCTGTTAACAGTGATGCAAGCAACATAAAGCAGCAGCTTTACCAAATGGGTCATGATTGTTTAAAAATGCATTTTTATTGTAATTTTGTAAGACTTTTTTAAAAGAGACAATTAATGATGCAGTCAGAAAAAAGGCCAGGAGTTGACTACTTGAGCTTTTCATTGTCATGCTGCTATTTATATATTGTTGTGTGATTGAGCAGTTATGTCAGCTGCCTCAGTTCTCATCTGTAGGAGGAAAGGGAGTATGTATCCTTCTACATCCTCTGCGCTAGACATGCTGTAAATGTTCTGTGAGAATTGGTCAAACAGTAAAATGTTTTGGGCTGAGTAGGATCTGATGACTCCTCTGGGAAAGAAAGGTGTGACCCCACTGAAATGTCTCAAGTTGCTCTGATAAAATGAGGCAGAAGAATGGCCTCCCACATGAAGAAGAGAATCCATTATAAAAGCAAAGAGGCAATGGTTTAGTGCCAAGTCATGTTTACTGAGGAGTCCTCAGAGACAGTGTATAGGGTGTGCCAGTTAGCAAGATCACATCATGGTGTTTTGCTTTCCAGCTGTTTGTCTGTCAGCAAAACACCTTCGTTCTGTTATTGCCTTAATTTCTGTTCTCCCAACCAGCATGGACATTTTAATAACAAGCTGTTGCTTAAAGAGGATCTATATAAAATATAACTAAACCACCATTTTAGAAGCAGTGGGGGACTCCTTTGGCTGCTAGGAATTCCAGATTGTTTACATTAAGAAAACCTATATATATAAACTTTTCCATTTAGGCTACAAAACCAGTTATGCTAAAATGAGTGGCATGGTAACATGGGGAGCTTAGAGTTTGTTTGTGTTTGTCACAACAATTGTATTTGCAACATGGTAGAGGCATGAATGGGACTAGGGATTGGGTGAAGAGTGATATCCCCACCACCCCCAAAACAAACCCTCCCAAAACACAGCCAGAACTGAATCACATGCATAGAGTGAGGATGTGTGCTTTGGTTATTGCTTTATTCTATTGTCCTGAGCTATTCCTTCATGGCTGCTCAGGAAGGACAGAAGATAGCTGGGTATTGAGAGAGAGATCCAGACCATTTCCAAAATGTTTTTCTCCTTTCGGCTTTTTCTTGTTCTCAGCATTTTTTTCTGCTTTTCCTTCAATGTGTTGGAAGGAGCAAGTTTGTTTATTAAAATCTTGTCCATGCAGAAAACCTCTTCCCTCTAAGTGTGCTTAGTTTTTATTAACAAAACAGAAAGTGGACGAAAAGAAGGTTTGGCTTTTTTTTTCTTCTAAAGAATTATGTATTGTTTTCCTTAAGGTAAATTCCCTATTTTCCCTTACCAAGTGAGAATCTTTAACTCCACAGAGCAGAGTATTGATTTGTCTCCTACACTGAAATTGCTGAAGCATATAGGAAATGTGATGTTTGTGGTGTTTAAAAAAAATTGCTTAATTATTCCCTTTCTCCCTGCTTATTCCGGTAACTTAAGGTACAAATTTAAAGGATGGGCTGTTAACAGACATTGTTCTTCTTCAGATCATGCCAATTCAGAGGTGGGCATGCAACTCATTCCCTCAAGTGAGAGCTTTTAAACTGTGTATGTGTAATGTGGAGATTGTGGGACTTTGAGCAACCTGTGAAAAGTGGAAGGTGTCCCTGGTCATGGCAGGTAGTTGGAGTGATGCCTAAAGAGTTCTAGCTTTTTCATATATATGTAGTTTTGTAGATTTATAATATATAGTTGTATAGTTTCTAGCACTTTCTTACCCTTTCTCACACTTTAGAACAGTGGCTAACCCTTTCTCACACATGATGTCACACTCTTGAAATTCTATTTAGTCTTATTTTCAAGAAAAGAATTTCTAACAGAGACATCTTGTTTTGCACCAGCACTTGGGAGACATAACAAGAAATAGGGTGAAGAACTTCCTGAAGAGACTCCAAGGGGCAGGCCCAAGAGTGGGTCACCAGGACAACCATTCTCCTATTGGATGTACTTGCTAGATATACTAATTAATTAAACTTATAAAAATTGTGATAATCTGATACCGTGGGTGTGCATATCTATATTTTGTGCACCTGAAAGCTTTCATTAAAGAACTGCTCTTTGTTATCACCTCTAATATTGTTTGGAAAGTTTCTTTCAATCCTAGGCAACAGGAGCAAGATGATCTTTAAGGTTCCTTCCAACCCAAACTATTCCATGATTCATTATATTCAGTACCATACTTCCTGCAAGCACAGAACAGGCTGCCTTGAGAGATGTTGGTCTCTCTTGGCTTCCAACTCTTCCTAAGCTCGGAGTTCAGCAATAAACAGATGACACCTTCAGAGCAGAACTAAGTCCCTGCTCTCTGCAGGGCTGTTGCTGTTGGCTGACAGTGCCCAGGACTTCAGTGCTCCACATGAGTTGGGCACTGGGTCTGTGACAAAAAGTTACTTTCATCTCCTTGATGCTGCAAAGAATGACAGAAGAGGAAAAAAGGCCTCAGAGTTTACTCACAGGCGGAGCGTGCCAGTGCTACTGAGCTCAGAGCCCTGGTATCACAGGTCTTTTTATTTTATTCTCCACTTAAAATGTGGTGTGCAGACACATGACAATGGGATGTCAGAAGCCTAAATATATTATTGGGTCTGGCCTTTCATTTCAGTGTGCTGTATTGATATTGCAAACAGATTTCACATTCATGAGATAATAACAATGACCATGAACTTCATTTAAAGTTATGAATATATCCCAATGGGAATCCTCAAAGCTGTCTAATACCCAAGTTTACATTTTCAGTAAGTTTAAGCACTTGTAGAAGATGACTGCAAATTCAAATGCCTCAAATAACCTCCCTACCAAAAGTGTTGAAAGGCACTTTCTAAAAAGTCCATTAACTCTCAGGTAGACTTTCTGCAGTCCTCAAATCGCTGCTTCTTTCCCTGGAGCTGGGTAGCTCTGTCCTTAGTGCCACACATTCAGGCATTGCCAGAGCAGTTCTGCAGAGGGCAAGCCAGGCAAAGCCCTGGGGAAGTCACCAGGTGCCATGGTGGCTGGGGAGACAATGGCAGACTGCAACCCAGGTTTTAGGTAATGTAAAACTGAGGCCCTGGCAGAGTCTGAGGAAATGGAATAAGCCTCTTGTGGTGTCCCTTGAATGCAGGTCACCACATTCACCAACAGAACACAAATTTTAGATGCGTACACCATCATAGACCATCAATGTAACTGGCTTCTATGTCCTGCCTTTCATACTACTGGTGAAAATGATCAGTACTTCTTTAAATTATAAAATCTGAAGAATTTTCAGTAAGAGAGCATTCACGTTCCCACTGGCTTTGGTAAGAGTTTGCCTGAAGCACAGGAAAGGTGGCCACACCAGGGCCTCGCTTCTCTTAGGCACTTTAAGTCTCTTTGGCCCTGCTCAGCCAGATAAACCTCTTAGGTTTGTTCTTCCCCCTTCTTCTTTTTTTTTAAATTTTTTTTTTCTTTACACCAGACTGTTTCTTATAGTTCCAGTGGCCTACTCTCAATAGTCAACTTTTTCCACCTCTGCTCAGTTCCTGTAATCTGTAGATTTTTGTTAGTGAGGTGAAGTCCTATGGAGGAAATAATAGGAGAACTAGGCCTGCAATCCATGCTGTAGTTCTGTTCCTTGAAAAATATAGGTTCCTCTTTAAGAATTACATATATGTTTTGGATATATTGAATCCAGGGAAGTACCATTTCCTTTCCTTTATTACATATCCATTGTATTGTTGAATATAAGGAAAATGTAATAGAATTGTCACACAAAAGAGGTGAAAAGGATAAAACAACACCCTTGGTTGCTTTTAAGCTCCTCGTTCTGAATAGAAATAGGGTCCTGGTTGGGTTGGGTTCTTTTGAGCTGATCTGTTTAGAGCTGTTCAGCTGCTGCATTTCAGTGGGCTTGATTTGCAAGATTAGGCATTCAAAGTTGGAAAGACCAGCAGTGATACACTCCACATGTAGAGGGACTTATATTTAGTTATAAAATTAAAATTTTCAATCTACAGAAATGTAAAACAATTGGGAGAAAGAATAGGGTCAGTGGCATTGGCTCTGCAATTACTTTATTTGGGGATGGGTGGAGAGGAGGGAGACATGCCTTACATATGAGAAAATGATGCTTTCCCTGGTGTTTGCTCAGAGCTCTTCTATAACAGTGGCAGGAAGGAAAATACCTGATGCCAGTTGCATGGGAGGGTTGCAGGCTGTATGTTCCCTGTGGAATGATCTGCGTGAAATCTCTTATGTTGCTCTGAGCTTGAAATAATCAGTAATCTCTCAGCACAAGCCTCCTGTGTTTCATAAAGGAACTAAGATCTGCAAAATATGTATTTATCCTGTCTTAACACCTTCCTCTGCTATTTCTTTCCCTGCTCTGTAAGAAACTGTTATTCAGAAGCAGCTGAGATACAAGCTCATACTTCTGGAGGTTGAATAACGGTACAGACAGTGTCTTACTGCAGTTGGTTAAGTATTGAGTTTTTACTAATAGATAGCGGGAGAAAAAGTAGGTGAAGGTAAACTCATTTGTCCTTTCTGCATAACCTTGTCTCTGGCTTCCTTCCTTTCCCATCTTTTTCCTTCTAACACATTGCATTTTGTATCCATATTGTTTCATGCACAGAACCTGTGCTTTACGACTTGCATTAAATAAAGGCTTTATTGAGATGTCTGTTGTTGTTGCTATTTGTAGGCTCCAATTAAGTTCCTGTATTAAAAATGCGATATGCTGAGCTCTCAAGCTGCTTTCAGTGGGATGCAGGGCACCAGCACCTGTTGCTGCCATCCCTGGAGGAGCCAGCATTGGTGCAGAGTGGACCCTCTGCAAGCAGGGGCAGAGAAAATCCTCTAAGCCATCCTTCCTATCACTCTCTCCTCCTCTCTCTCACGGGTGCACACACACACGTCGCCACATAGTTTTGCTGTCTGCTGCTTCTGCTTTCTGTTGCTAAGTGAACAGCTCCAGCTCACACACAGAGCAGAGCCAATAGCATCCTGACCTCCGAAGGCTGCTAAAAGCTGAAGAAAGGGAATCTAACGGTGCCATCTTTTCTTTGCTCTCCTCTCACCCCCCTTTCACAGGGATGTGAGGAGGGCAGAGGGAGTATACAGGATGGTGGAGATAATTCATAACAGCCACTCATGTTCTGGTGATACATGAAGTAATACCTGGGGAAAGAAATAGAATATTATGCTCCTTTGTATTTATACACACACGGAGGCAAACATGTTTTTCCTTGTGCTGTGAGCTCCAAGCTGTGATTAGGAAATGAGTTAACACTATGAAGTTATTTTGCTGTGCTCTTCGCAGCTGTTAATCTTCTACTAATCACTGTCACTGGAATATATTGTGAGGCTCATCTTTCCCTCGACCAGAGAAACATTGAGCATTGGTTCAGCCTTCCTGCCACTAGTCATGACACATTTATCACCTTACAGCTATTGTTTCCCTGCTCTCCTTTAGGAGTATTTGGGAAGAGGGAGTTGCTCAGCACGCTGCAGACACTTGTGTGATGGCTGTAGTCCCGGTAAGCACACAGCCACATGGTCAGTAGCTATTGGAATTGGCCGTTTTATAGTCATATTTTGTTAAAAAGAAATCTGATATGACTCTCCTCTCACAAGTGCAGCTCAGGATTTTTGTGATTCAAGTAGTAAGATAAAGCATGTGTTTGGTAGCTTAATGTTCTGTGGGAACCTAGTGTAGGTTGTTTTGTATATGAAATTTTTCCTGTTTAAAGATGTTTGCATCTTGAGCACAGTTTTTTAGGCACAGCAAAGAAATGAGTGAATTTTATCTGTAAACCATCAGTGCCAGTGACAGGAAGTACTTGTGTTTGCTCTATGGCTGGATTGAGTCTGCTGGTGTTACGTGAGGAATATAGCACTCACCTTGCCTCTAAGCAGCAGTGTGGATGATTGCAGTTAGTTCTGGATCTGGAAGGAACCAGATATAATATAACCTTCTTGCTAAGTGTAAATGAGATCAGCATGTCCAATATTGTTGTTTGCACGTCACAATCACCAAGATTTCCCAGCTGCAAACCTCAAGGCAAATGGTGGGTAGATAAAAGGTATCTACGGAGGGATAGTGGTTGGTGGGATGAAATGCCCCTCAGAACTGGTGGTTGGACCTGATGAGCAGGGTAAATTAGTGAAACTCAAATACTCCGTTAAAGAAATTAGATTTTTTACAAAGATTTTACTCATAAATTACAATTGATCCACTTAAGCCACATCATGATTGTTAACAGTTTATTGATGGCTCTGAGCAGTAGCAGTGAAGGATTTCCTGTGATAATCTAAAAGCATCAGCACAGACCTCTGTCTTCTCCAGTTGCCACCAGAAGATGATGAGCCATGAAGTCCACAGTATATTAGGTTGTACAATGTAACCTGCAGGTTGTAGGGAATGTAATAAATTGCATAGGTTGGACCGAAGGAGAGCTGAGCTTTCCCTGTAGTGCTGGAGTGGCTCTGCTGCAGCATCTCCTCCTGCAGTGGAGAACTGAGGGCAGGGTGGTGTCTGGGGAGGATGTCAATGTCCAGGCAAGGATTTGGGGGCAAAGACTGTTCTGTCTGGTAGGGAAGAGAAGCCTGAAATTGGAATGAATCTGAGTGATGCAATAGTTTAACATGGGGTCAGCAGTGCTTCACTGGACGTTCCTTGAAACAAAAGGTTGCTCTGCATTTACAGTCAGGTACCATGTAAGTCACCCATGTCGTTTGCCTTGACATGTCACAGCTGCCACTGTGACACTGAGCACAGACACAGTACCAGTCCTTTCAAGCCAACAGAACCCCAGCTGTATGTGGCAAACTTGTTTAGTGCTTTGTAGAGCTAATACTGTGCTTGCCTCCTTAGGCCGGCTGACGACTGTAAAAAAGTGATAAAACTTGGAAGAGCTTGTCAGAGTCAATAATTTTGCATTGTACAATGAAATATAATGTTACAGTTGTCACCTTTAATTAACAGATGACACATTGTCAATCTGCAATCAATTGAATTTAATTTTCAGTTTTGAACTCCCTTTGCATTATTACCAGATTAACTGTCCTTACATTAAAAAAAAAAAAAGGCATAAAAACATGGAATTATGCTTGATGAAAAAATTGTTCTGATCCATAGGTTTCAAGAAAACAAAACAACTCAGGGTGAAGTCTCATTTTTGTCTCTGCTCTCAGAATCATCTATCTGCCTTCATGCAAAGTCTCAGCAGATTGTGAAGCCTGTAGTCAAGGTTGGGGGAGTCCTGTTCCTTAAGGGATCACTTTGCTTCGTGCAGCTTGGCAGCTGAGCTCTCCTAGTTTGCAGCCCTGTTCTTCCTCTGGCTGCTTCTGCCTGTTCCTTGCTGCCCCTGCCTGGATAGTGCTGCATGAGCTGGTGGAGGGTGGGCACCTGGTACCTGTCACCTTCTGCAGATTTTTTTTAATTCTCTTGTACAAAACTCACTGCGTACAAATCCATTTGTCTGTCTCGACTGTTGTGTTGAGTGGTGTTTCCGGTGTGCTTTTTGCCATGGTATCTAAGCACTTTTTAATATGTTCCATCTGAAATTTGCCATGTGTTTCAAGCTTAACAAAGCTCCAGTAAGAGAAAGGCCTAGAGTGAGGAAGAAATGACACTTTGGAAGAGCAGTTAAAGAAGAAAAATAGGTTCAAATTATCCTAGTTGTTATGTTATTCCTTTCTTCTCCACAGAAGATTTATACAAATGAAATTTTGGTACGCAAACTAAGGCTGACTTTTGTCAGTTTAATTTATCCTCTGAACCTGGAGTTTATTGATTGCTCTGTCACTTCCCATAACTGCACCATTCACTAATTTCCTCTGCCTTTCCCCTCTTTTTCTGCCCTCACACAGCTCACTCGGGCTTTGTCTGTGTTAGGCAAGCTTGCAGTGTAAATAAATTGATGTATCAGTAGCTGCACCATTGTAGGCTTCTCTTACAAGCACCCTTCTGGCACAACAGGAAACTCAAATTGTTTACTTCATTTGGCAATTAAATCCAATTAGGCTAATCTAGACTGCAGCCTTGCAGTGTGCCCATTTAAAGATTTTTCATTGGTGTAACTGAATCTATGCATGTGCCACTATAGTTTTTTCTCTTTGTGTTGCACAGTCCAGTAGTAGAGATGTGGGTTTTGAGCCTGCCCATCAAATGGTTTGGTTGGTCAGCTCAGGTTGCTGGCAGGTAGGAGTGCCCTCACAGTGTTTTAGGGACAGCTCACGGGTGCCTGTGGCTGGTAGCACAGTTCTGGGTGTGGTGATCCTCAAATCCCCCCCTTGCTGATGCACAGCCCGGCTGTGGGTACACAGTTACCCCCTTGCTTTATGTTGCAATATGAAGGATTTTGGGGTTTGATCCCATTGAGGTCTGGGTGTACCTTTGCACGTGTGCACATCTGTTCACAAAGAAAACACGCTCTGTACCGAAAATCTTATGGGGAAGAACAAATATTGACTTTCTCTTGCTTTGCACGTTACACAGGTGGTTGTTTCTGAGCTGCCAGGTTGGAAGTTAAGCCACTTTCTATACAGTCAGAAGAATATACTTGAGGTGAAAGTGGAGAAACAGGCTGACTTAGTTTTGTCTTCCTGATGTTCAAAACCACACTGTACAAGGGAGAATCTTACCATTCTGTAACTGCTGCTCCTGGTTGCTTGAATTTATATAATTCCTCTTGTCTGGAGAACTCCAAATGCTTTAAAAACTATCTTTGGTGCAGGAGAGTTAATTTCAAGACACAAAATAAGTGTACGTATTAGAATGTAATATAAAATCATCTGTGGCTCTTAAAATATTTAACAGCATAAAGTGGATCATTCCTCCCTGATTTTACACAACTGTGTAGAATTCATATAGTGTCATACACTCGCTATTAATCATACAGATAGAACTGTCATCTTTGTGGGCTTCACTGGAATTGCTAAGGTGCCCTCTGCAGAAGATACTGTGGCTAATGTTCTCATTACCAACTAATTGGCTAAAGAGAATTCTCTCACATTGCATTTAGTCTGATGGATATTTTCTATCACCTGATGGGTGGAATGGACAGCCAGACCAATTATCACAGCAAAGAGTGCTATATACCCGAAAATTTCAGGCAGAGAAAAAAGACCCTTGTAAGATTATGTCTAGTCAGTGCCAGCTGAGATTTTGTTAAACTATTAAATGGGTTTGGGTTCTTTGGTAAAAGCACAATTCAGAATACCTTGAAGCTTCTGTAAACCAGGCAGCCCCTGTGCTGATTTTGGGTTGTGGTGTTAGTGCTTTGACATTAAGTGACCTTAAGTGGGTGCGGAGGACTAAAAACAAGTGGAGGCATCCTGAGGTGCTAACAGACAGTATTCTGGAGAGTTTATACCTGAATGAGCCTTGTGATTCAGAAGTGCTGGGGTATGTGCTATTTACATAGTAACCCTTAGACGTAGGCATTATTCAAATTCTTTTTGTGATTATTTTCCTTTCATGTAGCTCTAACATATTTGAAGGAATGTTTGTGCAGTAATTGAGATGGAAAGTTGTTTGTTTTTTTTTTTTTGTAGTTAACACTTTAATTTTTGAGATCTTTGCTTGCAATGCAAAAGATAATTTTCTGGAGTAAGGGAGAACATCATGTACAATTCCCTTGTAGGCCTAGCTTTCAATGCTTTGGGAACATTCTCTGTTTTTCCAGCATCGGTGGCAAAGCTAAAATTCCTTCTCTCTCAGCCTGGGAAGCTAGCATGGGCTCTGGAGCATAGCCTGTCTGCTCTGTGGCCAGCCCATGTACCTCAGCACCCAGAGCCTGTGGTGCTGCTGCTCTTTGTGAATCCTTCTGTTAGTGACTGGACTGGTAAAGGAAAGGAGAGATATGCCATGCAATCAGATTTCGATGAAGAAGGCTGAGGAGAACGTGAGAACTGATAAGAATCAATGACCAGGACAGAAGATGGCAGGAAGGCCAGTGCCCCTTTGTGGGGCTGGGAGTAGAAGCCATGTGGGGTTAGTTACTGTCTTCTCCTTATCCCATCCTCTCCAGCCCCAGCACTATTCCCCCAGCCCTTCAGTCCTTGGGGTGTCGCCATGCAGAGCTGCCTTCCGCTTCCTCCAGCACAGCAGAAGCAAGGTGCCCCTCTCAGCCCCTCTTTAGTGTTCAGGTGTCTCCTGGAAGCAGAGATCTGCCTCCCTGATACTGTCCTCACCATGGATTCTGGAAAAACATGCTCTTAGAGAGTTGGCTAGGAATCTCACTTTTAGTAATGCATTCTTTTTTTTTTTAAGTCAGATCATTTGTAGCAGAATCATTTTAAATAAGCTTTCCTTGCTTCATTAAAACCATAACGAGAACCAGAAGAAAAGAAATTTCTCAAATAAGGGCAGGTGACACGGGAGAATGTAGATGTGTTTTCACATACAAAATGAAAAGTGTGTGTGTGCTTGTGTTTCTTTTTTTTCTTTACTGTATATTCTGTCTCCTTACTAGAGGGGACTGCACAGGTGATCAGGTTGAGAGTTTGGGCTCTGTTCCCAGGAGGCTGTAATTCAAATGGATGAAGGGAGAAGGGCAGTGGGGAAAAGGGCAGAGGAAAAGGAGAGGCTTTCCATGAGAAAATCACGTGACTGTGTGCATGCAAGTGCATGGATTGCAGCCTCTCCAAGTGTTTTGTTATTGAGAGGGTAGAAGCCAATGCTCTGAAAGAGCACTCCAAGAGTGCTGAGTGGAGCTGAGGGAAAATGCATTGGAGTATTGAATCGTCTTTAAATCTCATCATGTACTTTAGCTCTGCATGGCGGGCCCACAGGTTATATCTTTGGACTGCTGCAGTAGTGAAGTAAGAGAAGCACTGGGCACTGCTGATCTACAGCTATTTTGAAAAAGACAAGTTTTAAGCTAAGCATTTCTTTCATCCTTGCTTCTTGTTGACTGACAAGGATGATGGAAGCTGGAAGCATTCTTGTCCTATTTTTTGGGTAACAGTAGCTTTGTAAAGAGTCTGGACCCTCCTACACACTGGGAAAAGCCAGGGAACATGTAGCTCAACATGACACAAGGGCTTGTTTGTATTACTGAATGTGTCCTCTTGCATTAGTATGTAGATTAATCGAGAGCCAGTCTAGGAAACATCATGAATGTGCATGCTAAGTGTTGATGCTTTGTTGTTTCATGAATACTCCAAATAAAGTGGACCAAAGGGGTAAGTGCAGTTAGTAGCCGCAAGAACAACAAAGTACTGGTATATTGTGGTGACAAACCACTTAAAAATGCAGCAAGCCTCATCTCTTAATTCCTTAAGCAGTTCACTCCCTTGCATAGACAGGCTTTGTTTCATGCTTCAAAGTTCATTTCAGTTCATTCTTGAATATAATGCAGCTCCTTATAGGCTGCTCAATAATAAATACATCAGAATAAAACTTTAATGATAAAATAGACACTATTCTGATCAGAATTAGACTAAAGCGTTTGCTCAAGTGGGGGAAATTCGGTGTTAAACTTTATGGTTCTATTAGCATTTTAATGAAAAGACTTCCCAGGCATTCCCTAAAGGTAAAGAAATGAGCTGTCTCTTAAAAACTATATTTTATTGAGAGATGCAACCCAAGATGCAATAAGTGCACTCCTGGGTAAGGAAAAGGACAATTTGGGCCAAGGCTAAAATTGCAGTCAGCAAAGAAGCATACATTTGCTTCTTTCATCTGCTAATAATGTTTGATTTTCCACATAATGGCCATAACCAGCTGAAATGGGGTTTTATTTGGCATGAACATCTGCTTCTCATTGTTCTGGGTGAACCATCCCAACTTTTTTTCTTAAAAAATAGAATTGTATTTTAAAAATTTGATTGTAAGTCTCTGTCCACCCTACCTGGAGTCTAGCATATGCAGCCCTTGATCGTAGATAGAATTATGCTGCATGTGAAGAATTATTCAAGATTTCTTGACTTAAGTCTTCTGGGAGATCTCAAAGTGACAACTGCCCAAATGTCAGGATGATATTGCTAAAGCAGCTGAGGCTGAGTTACTTTTCACTGCACAATCTCTGTTTGCCCTAATGTGAATATAACATTTTTCACTTTGTGTGTGTCTTGTATATTTTCTGTCAGTGTTAATTTAAAATTTGTAATTAGTGGAACAGGTAATGATGTCTTCTTTGAGACATTTGGTCTCTGATTCAGTCCGATGAAGTCTGCCATTTATTTCACCATGTTTAGATTGCACTGGATGTAGTTTTCATTTTAAAGTAAGCATGTTGATGAATTGATTTTTTTATATAGTTATGTAAACTGAATGTCTATAGGACCTGCCAGTGCCGTACAACGTGATTCTGTGCTCTTGGCACCTGTGCCATATACTGAATGTTTCTGGAACAATGTCAAAATGCCCATCCTTGGGATGCACAGCTCACATTCAGTAATATCAGAATGAGAAAATATCCTCTTTGATTATTTAGTCAAATCAGGTGAAAAAAGACCCAACAGAAATGGGCATGCAGAGAGCTAGAACATACTAGCACTGAAAATTACTTCTAATAATTGCCTCTTTCAGAATATTTATGTAATAATTAGATTACCCACCCTTCACATTTGCAGTCAGACTTTGCTGTCCTCTTCTCCAGCACAAATTCACAACAGCATTCTTTACTACAAGACAAGTTCCTTGGGCTTTTGGTTTCAGTTGCTCTTTCACTTTCATCTAAGATGAATCTGCACAACTGTCAGTAGTGGAGGTCCCACTTTTGGACACTTGTTCCTGCTGCCTTCTCATGTCAGGAGCAAATATCGTACAGTCACAAAATAAACAGACTTGTAGGGCTCGTCTAGCAGAAAATAAATTCAGACCCCTGCCCTACTTGTACCTACATGGTGTTATGATGTCTTAAAATGCTTGTATGCTGGCACCTGAATACTGTGAAAAGAAAGCTGTATCTGGGCCCTAGGCTCTGTTTGGGGAAACTTAATTAAGGATTGGCATCACATTCCCAAAGTAACCCCCTGATGACAAGTTGCCTTCCCCAGAAAGCTGGCCATCTGAATTACAAAAAGTGTGGGTGATGGGATATAGTCAAAGGCCATGCAAATATGTAAATAAAACCTGTGTAAACACAGGGCATTCTTATTTTGCTTTCTTCATAATTCTAATAATATCATGTTTTAAGTTATAGGCAAGCCCAGATTGGATGGGGCTTTCAGCAACCTGGTCTAGTGGAAGGTATCCCTGCCCCTGGCAGGGGGATTGGAATGAGATGATCCCTTCTGGCCCAAACTGTTCTGTGATTCTATGTGTTTCCTTGTAGGCAAGAGAATGCATAGCTGCAGAAGACTATAATCGAAAAAGCAGAGTATTAGCAAGGCTTCAAATGCAGGGAAAGGGTGACCACATATCTTAACTTGCAAAGATTTTTCTAGTCATAAGACACCAAGTGAAATGTGCTGTTGTAAGCTGAAAGAAGGATGTTTTACTGATGTCTTGGTTTGAAAGACAGGTGCCTGCCAAGGAAGGCAGGAACTTCCCTTGAAATGGAAAATATTACCCTCTCCCCTACAAATTATTATAACTTTGAAATTAAGGGGCTTTCAGGCAAAGATATGGGAAAAGGAATAACAGTTCTTTACTAGAATATACATACATACATACATATGCATATATATATACACATAAATATATAAATATGTATATAAAAAACAAGGCAAGCAAACAACAGCAGCAGCGACAGCGAACAGCACCAGCAGCCCAGTGGCCACCTTCTCTCGGCCGCAGCCCCTTTCCCCTTCGGTGCAGTTCCGCTCACAGCCGGCAGGGGGCGCTGGGGGCTCCCGGCCGGGCAGGGCGGCTGCGATGGTTCCCCGCGCCTGCAGGGGGCGCTGTGGCGCGGGCTCGGCCGTCTCTCCCCACACGGCGATGGCGGCTCTGCCGGCGGGAGAGAGAGAGAGAGAGAGAGAAGGGGCTTTCCTTTGCAAACCCACAGGAAGCAGCCGGTCTCAGTGCCCCTCTGGGTCATGAAATGGACTATAGCAGGAACTTCGGAGCAGCGGCTGGAACGGCAGAGGCAAGAACAGCCAGGGTGGCAAACATGATGTAGGAAAAACACCAAAGGCGTGTCAGGAGCCACGGGGGTCAGGGGAAAATGGGATGTCGGGTTAAAGTGTAGCAAAAAGCCCGAAGCAGCAACAGAAACAGCAGGGCTGGGCAGCGGCAGCCGGGCTCCCACAAGCAGCCAGGAGATGCTCTCTCTGGAGGGGGTCGGGGTCCCGGATTTTCCCGAGGCACCCAAGCAGATGGTGAGGGTCCTTCCCAGTGAGGTTGGATGTTGAAAAGGTCCCAGTACAATGGCCGCTCGTGCGAGCAAAGGCTCACCCACGGTAGGAGAAGTAGTGAAGGACAGAACTGCGCCGTGGCAGCGAATTCTCCCTGCAGTAGCAGCCCAGCACCAAGACCACGACTGTCCCCCCTCCTGTCCCGAGAGCAAGGAGCAAGAGAGCAAGCGAGGGCTGAGCCCAGCCCCTCATCCCCAGGTGAAATCTCCAGGTATCTCTGCATTTCCCAAGAGAAAGTGCCCCAGCTAAGAGATGGTAGCAAACTGCACCCTTCCCCCTCCTCCTCCTCCTCCTAGCCACATCTTTTGTCCCTTAATTATCGTCATTATCATCTCTTAGGCAACAAATGGGAGAAAATTCCCTGAGAGAAAAGAAAAAAAGAAAAAAAATCCTAACCTCCAACAACTGACCAGGCAGAAATGGCAGTAGGTGCATAGAAAATAGGGACAGAGTTGTAAGACAGGCACTCATCTAACAATACAGCCTGGTAGCTCAACAGAGTCAAAGTGGATACAAAGGGGGCATTAAAAGTGTTTGTGGTTACAGTGGAGCAAACCTTAGAATCCAGAAGGTCCTGAAAGCCAGGTCAGAGTCAAGATTTGAGCATTATCTTGGTAATAGGACAAAAAGCACAGGTAGATCGTCAAAGTAGAACACCAAGGGATGAAGGCAGAAAGGAAGACAGGGTTTATGCTGCAACCATCAAGTTTTAGAATTAGTTTTTAATACTTTTTTTTGTAAAAAGTCATCAGTCATCTGATGAAAGGATTTATTACTGTTCCCTGTATGGAGAGTGATAAAAAATAAGTGATAGTAGGGAGTATCTACTGCGGCTTCTCCCCAACCACTCCAAACAACTCCTGTTGCTGTAACAATTTAATTTGAAAAAAAGTTAAAGTCTGTCCTAGAAAAGATTTTACTTTGCATGTGGTTTAAATCTTTCTCTGCACAGGCAGGAAAGTTATATATGGTGAGAGCGAATATTTAGACTACCATTACCTCTCTCGCAAACTATAATATACAGTAGTAAATCAGCACCTCTAAAGGATCTCTGCTCAGGCCTGCTCAGGGAGGGCTGCTTGATGTTGGAAAATGTATCTCACCTCTTCAAGAATCACAGAATTGTTAAGGTAGGAAAAGACCTCTAAGATCATTGAGTCCAACATTAACCCAGCCACTGCCAAGCCCACAGTTAAACCATGTCCCGAGTGCCGCATCTACACATCTTTTACATACATCCAGGAATGGTGACTCCACCAGTTCCCTGAGCAGCCCGTTCCAGTGCCTGACCCCCCTTTCAGTAAGAAATCTTCCCTAATATCCAGTCTAAACCTCCCCTGGCATGACTTGAGGCTGTTTCCTCTTGTCCTGTTTGTTGGGAGAAGAGACCAACCCCCACGTGGCCACAACGTCCTTTAAGGGAGTTGTAGAGAGTGATAAGGTCTCCCCTGAGCCTCTGTTTCTCCGGACAAAACATCCTCAGCTCCCTCAGCCGCTCCTCACTGGACTTGTGCTCCCTCAGACCCTTCCCCAGCTCCATTGTCCTTATCTGGACAAGCTCTAGCACCTCAGTGTCCTTCCTGAATGGAGGGGCCCAGAACCGAACACAGGATTTGGGGCGCAGCTTCACTGGTGCTGAGTACAGGGGAACAATCACTGCCCTGGTTCTGCTGGCTGGTCCAGGCCAGGATGCCATCAGCCTTCTTGGCCACCTGGGCACAGCTGGCTCATGTTCAGCTGCTGTTGACCAGCACCCCCAGGTCCTTTTCCACTGGGCAGTTTTCCAGCCACTCTGCCCCAGCCTGTGTTGCTGCCTGCAGTTGTAGCAGCCCAAGAGCAGGACCTGGCACTTGGCCTTGTTGAACCTCACACAATTGGCCTCAGCCCATCGATCCAGTGTGTCCAGATCCCTCTGCAGAGTCCTCCTACCGTTCATCAGATCAACGTTCTCACCTAGGTTGGTGTTGTCTGCAAAATGACTGAGGGTGGACTTGATCCCTTTGTCTAGATCATTTATAAAGATATTCATCTGGCCCAAATACTGAGCCCTGGGGAACCCCCACTAGTAACTGGCCTCCAGCTGGATTTAACTCCATTCACCACCACTCTTTGGGTTTGGCACTCATCTGTTTTTAACCCAGCGAAGAGTACACTGTCCTAGTCATGAGCAGCCCATTTCTCCAGGAGAATGCTGTGGGAAACAGTGTCAAAGGCTTTACTGAAGTCCATGTAAGCAACATCCACAGGCTTTCCTTCACCAACCTCATGCTTCCATTTCCTTCATCTAAAGACAAAGTTTGTGGTTTGTAAAGCTCCTTGCTTTTATAGGAGTGGAGTAGTGTTTCCAGCAGTGATGAGCAAGAAAAGGAAGACTGGAAATAAAGCTGGTTGTACTAGCAAGGGAGAGAAAGAATGACCAGGATAACAAATCCCTGAGCACAAGGGATGCACAGATGGGAGAATGAAGGGGTAAAAGAGCACAATGTAGTGGTCCCCAGACCATACGGTCACTTGGGGTGAGCCCCCAAATGTGCAGCATGACCAACTTTGGGGCTTTGAGGGCAGGGGCTGGGCAGCTCCTGCTCTCTCCAAATGAAGGACACCTATCCCTGGGCTGCACACATCACCTCCAGTGTTCCTCACAGCTAAGGAAGCAAGAGGCAAAGTGACAGAAAGGAGAGTGGAGCAGATAGTGTTAGAAGCTGTAAGAAAGAGTTTCGCAAAAGGACAAATGGAAGAGGGGGGGGAAGAGGAGTAAGGAATAACACAATCTTATCAAGCAAGTTAAACAAGCCTTTTTAATGTCACTTCTTCCTCTGAGCATCAATAGACTAAACAGAATAGGGCAGGAAAAAGCTCCCTAAAAGAGAAGATAGAGGGGAAAAGGATGCTTTGTGCAACTTATGCTGTTCAAAGAAAATAGAAATTCTGGGTTAAAAATCAAGTCTATTGCAAAAGAGGTATTTAGATTAATTTATCTATAATTTACAGAAAAAATAAATTGGCGGTTTGCTTATTGCATTTTGTGAGGAACTTGCACAACTGTCGGGCTAATGTAAAAATGGCATTTCAGTAATAATTATGGATATCTTGCTTCAGCCTCATTTAGAAACGTGTAATTGAAGTGATAGATGTAGTGCTTATAAATAGTTTAGGTTTCCTAATGTAATAATGAGCAGTTCTCTCATCCTCTCTAGTTTTTTTCCTTTCCTACATGTTTTTGCTTCTGAAACATTTTTTTTTTTAATGACTCATTTCCCTTCCCTGCTGCTGACCAAGAGCATTCTCAGGGGCATGCTTTGACACACTTTTATGGTCTTGTGCCCTGGGAGCCCTGTCCCTGTTGCTGTTGCTCTCCCACTCGCGGGTGGGAGTCCTGGGCAGGTGTACACAAACGACACTGAGTTGTAACAGGCTGGGGAAGGTGGGTGGGTGGAAGTGCAGCTGAGGGGCTCCTCAGTGGTAGTGAACCAGCAGGAGGGAATGAAGACTGGGGAGAGAGAGAGAAAGGGCTGGGGGAGGCAATGCAGTGTGTCATGGATTAGGAAAATTAGTGTAGCAAATCTCAATAGTGAGAGATAGAAGACAGTGGTGATAAATGGCACAAGAGATGAGAAATGAGATGAGAAATAAAGGAGTAATCATGTCATGTACTCTTAAGTGCTAATGAAGTCCAGGGAAGGAGGATGAACTAGGAATGAGAAAGTATGGGTGCAGTACATATGGGTGCAGTACATATGGGTACTCCCCTGCAAAAGATTCTCTTCAGATGGGTGACTTCCCATGTGCAAGTTCTGCCACTAAGCTCTCCCCAGATTTTAGGAAACTCCAAGTTCTTTGCACTTGTAAAGTAAGGATAAATGAATACTGAAGAGGAGTGTGAGACCAGCTGAAGGAAGAAGGCATGATGCAGGCTGGGGAACTGCTAGAAAAGACTGCTTTGGGGGCTGTCCCCCACATTACCTGAAGGGCTGTCTGGACCTGTAATATCTGAAGATTTTGTTAGTGTTTTCCTGGTGGTTTAAGGGTAGCTGCTGTCTCTTTTCACATGCTTTTATGATCTACTAAGGAAGCTCTTCTAACATCTGTCAGGCAATGACTACTAGCCAGGTATCCATAACCTCTAGTATTGATACTCCAAAATGTTCTTAAAAAAAATCTGGAGACTTCTGCCCAAAAACAAGTTTCTTTGCTCTCAGCGAATTCTGGTGGAGTGTTGCCACTTAGTGGTCTTTTATCTTACAAACTCTTCTCCCCACTTGCATCTTTCATTTGTGTTCTTGTGCATAGGCAGGGTAGGTATGAATTGTTGTTATGTGCTTTTTATTTTATCTGAACAAATGTAAACAGCATCCAGACATTAAACTGTAGGACAGAATGAAGCTGAACAAGCTCATAATGGCTGGAAAGGAACATTTGTCTTTGTTTGTAGTGACGTGCTTTGAGGTGCAATCTTCGTGTGTCAATGGCTTCCTGCATTATGTCTGCAAGGAGGATGAAAGATCTTCAGAAGTAGGGACAAAGTACATGCAGCATAACACCAATGCATGTCCATTTTTTGATGTTGAAATCATCTGTCAGTGTGACTTTTGCTCTTCCTTGTCATTGGTGGGGAATGTTTCCAAATACTGGCAGTGTCTTAGATTCTTTGCTTTGAACTGCAAAACTGGTAACCTGTTGGAGCTGCCAACATCAAGCATTAGCTTAGAGGTCTCTTAGTGAAATATTGAACGTGACCCAACACAGAGAATGAGGCAGGCTCAGGATAGTCAGTTAAAGCAGTGTTTCACGTGTAGTAGATCCTATGATACATGAAAAAAGTTGTTCTAAAATATATTTTCTTCTTAATTGCAAAATTGCAAAGAAAAACTTAGAGTCAATAGGATTCAAGTTGTTTTCTGTGATGCCTTTTTTTGGATTGGTTTCACCTACAGGCTTATTGCTTAGTAACTCTGTGTGGACACACCAGGATCAGGCATCTGGTGCAACCTCTTTTTGCTCTCACAGAAGAAAATGAAAATGAAATTTCCACTGAAAGTCTGATTGAAGCCGAATTGCCTTTAGAAGGCAGGGGCAAAAAGGAGGTTGGGGAAGAGAGGTCACTATATGTTTTTTTAATGGGTAGATAACTCATTTATGTGGGGTACAAGAGATAAAGTTGGGACACAGGTCAGCATTTGAGATCCAAGTACAGCTGCACTTACCTTAGTACGGTAAATGTGGAAAGTAGGACTTGGTTTCCTCAAGATGTGAAGAACATCCCCTTCTTGCTTCAGAGCGAGCCGAATAGTTTTCCCAATGCATCAACTCCCCAGACCAAAGTTGTCAAAGAGAGGCTGTAGGTGGGAAAGGAGGGTAGAACAGAGCATTTAAAATAGGAGGAAATTGAAAATGTAAACTTGAGAGGCAGATGCCTGCCCATAAGGACATTGTAATGTTGCAGGGTGGGAAGCTCCCTTAGTGCTGGTGCCTGACTAGCCAGCTTGTAGCCATGACACCTGTGTGTCACCCTGGTGAAGGATGGATACGTGCAAATGATGGGTCCATGATAATGTGGGATTTAGGGGTGGTTTTTTTTGAATTTTTGGCCTTTTTTTGTTGTTTTTAAACACACAAGAAGGAGCATGCTTCTATGGGATGGCCACCACATCCCTCCTGTCTGGGTTATGTGCAAGGCCCTCTGTAAAATAATGAGAGACCTTTTATGTATCCTGTTATGGTTTTCCTTTCATTCAGTGAGCAGAGCTGGTTATTCAAGTTCAGTGTCCACTAAAGCAATCTCCAAAAGCAGTTAAAATAAAACTCATTACAGTGTGTATGTGATATGGTATGTTTAGAATCCTGAGAATGTGCTGCAATAAAACTTTTGCTAGCTTTCCCTCTCCATGGCAGCAGATGACAAAATTTCCACTGTGTCTAAGAAACTGAAAAGATGAATCCCCACAGACTGGGGATGATTGTTTCTTTGTCTGCTGAGTAGTAGTTATTTATTTGTGAGGAAACCCAGAAGTCACCTCCAAAGGTGAAATATATATTTCTTGAAGATGAAAATAAGCATTCTGTGACTGATAAACAGCTGAGTTTTCTACAAACGTGGATTTATAGTTTTTCTCACCGTTTATTTTACCACATGGTTCTTCTGAGTGACGCAGAAATACCTTTAACTCCTTTTATTCCTGGGATGCACTGTCATTCACAGAGGTTGGGCTGGTGTTTGTATAAACCTGCTTATGCTCGGAAATCTTGCCTAGTGCAGTGTGGCCATGGCTGAGATAGCACAGGCCTTATTAATACTTAACATTGAGTAAACAAGGCAGCTCATATCCATTGTTACTACTTACATCCAAAGGTAGTGCAGATCCTCAGCTGACAAAGGTCAGGTGAAAAACAGGTTTGCTCTCTGTGAGAGGGACTTTTTTTTCTGTAAAAGATACAGAAACTATGTTTCCCAGCTCTTGAGGGTTGCTCTGCAGAGAGGCTGTATATAAATATTGGACAAAGTGGGAACCACCTGTGCCACAGTGCATCCCGGGTGCTAGCAACCAGAGGTATTTCGAAGGGGCAGAAGAGGTAAGGGATGGCCTGGCTTGGTTTGGCTGGAATCTTGTTTGGTTTATTGTTACAGTGCTGTTGTTTCTTTATGAGTCATTCATTTTCCCAGTGCATGATAATCTTCTTTGTTTTGTTACCTCCTGGATAAGGTTGCTGCACTTTGACATCACTTGCCTCCTAGAAATGTCAGCTTTTGTTGTCACACTTGGAGAGTTTGTGACAGCTGTTTCAAAAAGAATTTTGCTGAATAAATTGACAGCCACATTAAGTATCGGTAGTGAAGAACCTGGGATTGAGGGTTTTTTAAATTATTTGTTTGAGCACATTGAAAGATATACCTCTCTGGTGCTGTTGGTTTTCTGTTAGAAATCCAGTCTTGCTCAGTAGAATCTGTTAAAAATACGAAGTAGCTGTTCTCCCTTCCTTGCCTAACTCTAAAAGAAACCCCTAAAAGAAACCATGTGCCAACGTCACAACCAGAGACATTGTCCTGGCTATGGGGCAGACAGGAAAGAGAAAAATGTTTAACAGAGTCCCATCCCCAAGGCCATTTTATAGAAATTATTCCTCTGTTGTAAGCCTCCATCTTCATGGAGTAAAAGTTTGATGTATGCAGGACAATGCTTGGGTTAGGGTGGCACTCAGACCAGTTGGGGTTGATAACTAAAATCAAAATGCAGTAACCTGAGGTCTACTCTTGGCACCATGGATCAGAAATACCAGAGAATCCACTTGCATATCCTCTTTGAGCTGTAACACCTCACAGCACCTGCAGTAGCGCAGGAAACATCTTGCTGAGTGTATTGTATTAATCTCAAAATGCCCTGGGGGTGGATTGTATCCATGAAGTTGTATCCAAATGACATCTGTGCAGCCACCAGACATAAGTATCAAACCACTCTTCTTGCCTTTGTATCAAAATAAGCCTCTGAAACAACTTGGCACTTTACTAGATTTTCAAGTTGTGGACTTTACTAACAAGTGATGATAACACGATGAGCAGGCTCCACCTGGGCAGCTAACACAGGTGTCACCACCTCGTTCTCCCACTGGCCTCCCTCCAGTGCAGAGTAGCTATGAGCACCTGTACATTGGCCAGGGCTGAAGTTTTGCCCAGTGCTGAAATGTTGCTGCCTGTTGTCAGCTGCTTACTGTGTATCTGAAGTGGGAAAAAGCCTCTTGCTGGAAGTGTTTAGCACCTACTTTTACAGATATCTGGCTTCTTCCAACCTGTAGGCCTATCCAGGGGAAAGGGTGACTGGTAATAAGCATGCAACATCCAGTCTCAGTCTAGCAGAACTTTAGGACCCTTTGAGATAAAGGATACTATATGTGATTGTTACAAACAATTTGTTTGAGTTCTGCACAAAGGCAGCTAAATCAACAGAGAGACCAGGAGGTGATCCTGGCTGGTTTGCAGGTTTTCAGAACACTGTTTTCCATGCTTTCCAGTATAACTTTCCAGTATAGCTTGTGGCTATGCACATAATCTTCCAAATGTGAAAGGAATCTAAATTGACACAGAGCAACTTGTCAGAATCAGCACCCAGTCTGCAGCAGGAGCTTGGGAGGGATGTGAACCGCCTTTGTTCTTTGCAGTGGGGGTGTTAACGCTGAAGTCTATGATAATGTACTTGCCAGCATTGTTCATTATTCTGCTGGAAGGAAGGATTTGGCAAGTCTGCACAATTTGCTGTCACTGAGGGGCTTGTTTTGGCATTCTAGTTTGGCGTCTCAAATAGGGGGTGTCTGGGAGAGTCCTGTTTTCTTGGCGGGTATGTGGGGCTGTAGGAGGGGCTCTTTTCACTCACTGATTTGTTTCTTCATTCCTCCTTGATACAAATAGGATTCTTCTGGAAACTTGGATGAACAAGCTGTCAATGCTTATGGTCTTAAAGAAATTATTTTTTTCCAGTTGATCCTCATATCTGTGAAGCTCATTAACCTGAATGGCTCAATTAGCCAAATGCTAACATGCTGCCAGCACTGCTGCTACTGTCACTGATGCCACTTCAAAAATGTTGTGTTTCATGCATATGCTTTAAATGTGCCACTTCTGTTTTTCTCTGGGGGAAAAGATCAAGCATATGCACTAAAAATACAGATATATATCCTTGCGGTAGTAACTGAGATAGTACTAAGTAGTACCTGCCATAATATGAACTTGTTCAATAGCTTGAACAGCAATCTGTTTCTGATGTACCTGAAGTAAGAAACTTTGACTGCAGTGAGAGGGTTACTGCAATTAGCAGAATGAAATACATGTTCTTCTCTTTGTCATGGTGTTAATGAATTTTAGTTTTATTTGAATATTTTAAAGCACATTTTGAAATAGCTGTATAGAGGTCAAACTTGTTGGTTTCAGTAATTTTTTGTCTGTTGTGTGTTGCCTTTTTGACTCTCAGCTGAGATGTTACGTCTTGTTTACATCACAATGCCCATGCTCAGGACAGTGTGATCATTCAGGGCAGTGATAAAGGAAAGCCTGATTTTGGGCACAGTGCATGACTGTACAGGCTGATTGTGCGCGGTACATTGATGTGGGATCTGATTAAAGCAGGCCTTGCTTTTATCCAGTTTCACAACATGATTTTAATGATGGGGGTCTTGCCAATAATTATTGTTGGGTAACTGCCTGAAACATTAATTTCTTTAGTTTATGCAGTGAAGCTGTAAAATGAGCATAATCAGACGAACTAGCTTGTGTTTCATGTTTCCAAAGACATGGTGTATAATTTGGGTGTTTGATGTGATTTCTCCATACCTGACCAACAAGACAGGATGCATATGGTTTGTTTGGATTAGCTTTTCCTCTCTTTTTCTTAAAAGAATAAATAAATCTACCCCCTTTTTGTACCTCAGGGCGATTCTGTGTTACCAGCCTCTTTCCCCAGTGTTCCAGGATCTCTCTCAATGCAAGCTTTTGTTTTAGAAAGTAAAATAAAAACGGGAAAGAATGTTTATATTCCTTGGGTTATAAAAAAAAGAATCCAACTATCAGTTGGTATACTGACCAATTCTTCCAAATATTCAGTGTGAGTATTCATATTGTATGAAACACCATCCTGTGTAAAATGAAGCTCTTGAGGGCAGAGGAAGATGATTTACCACAAAAGTTGTTGTCCATTTGCATTCATCTGTCTCTAGAAATGGTGGTGCTGGATGAGCCTCTGCTTTTGCCTACTTCTGCTTTGCTGAAGCTTTGCCAACTCTTTTGAAGCCTGACACTGCTCCCACTGTTTCCTGTGGGGAAAGACAAAACATGAAGGCATTTGATGTAGCCAACAAGCTTACTCTCATTTTTTTCAGGTGAACAAAGCTAAGTGTCTGAGAGCCTTGCCCAAGAGGTGCATTGTCAAGTAGTTTAAGAAGTAATCAGGTTTGTGTGTGTTAAACCTCCTACAGTATGTGCTGTAGCAATGATCAGGAGCAGCCAGCCAGACCAGTGTTGTGTGGTACAAGCCACAAAAGGAAGGACCTGACCCTGCAAGTCGGAGCTGAGTAGTGCAGGAAGAGCAAAGCTGTCTTTGCACTCTGAATTTCCAAGTCTGCAGTAGCAGTTGCAAGTAATATTTTTACCTTTAACTTGTCTAGTTCTCTCTTGACCTTACTCTCTTGATGTGCACGCTCGCTAACCATTTAGTTAGCAAGGGGATTGGGGAAACAGCGGCACAGTGGAGGTTAAGGCTTTCCATTCATCCCTCAGTCCAGCCATGCCACTCTGCAGAACAGTACATGTGGAACAGCTTACTGGCCTTTTTTACAAGGCCTGTTGCCATTTAAGTTTACCTCCATCCCACGAACCAGGTTCTGGTATTTCTGTACTGCAACATTTTCTCTTAAACAAAGGGTAAAAAATACTTTTATGGTGTGTCAAAGCATGACACAGATGTCATCTTCTTCCTCATCTACTTCTCTTACAGGCGATCTCTTATTTGGGCTCTTCATAACACATATAAAGGACAGAAGCAGTGGGAAGGACTTCCATGTGCTTAGCAGTGACTCAAACCTTTGTGCAGGCTGGTGCGTTTGCAGGGCAAATATGGATGGAGTGAAACTTTGTTTCTTACTTGACTTGGTCCTGTGTTTTGTGTTCCAGTCTCAAGTAATCTGTTTTGTGGGGCAGGATGGAATGTAACAGTTCAGCTATGATGGAACTATTAATACCACACCATCTTAACTTCTTGTCAACTCTGATGTAGGTAATAGAGGGTATAGGTCTCATTTATTTGTTCCACATTGGTAGGTTTAAAGAAATGAGATGGGGATTTCTTGTTATGTACTTACATTGATGTTTGCTTGTTTGGGGTCCAGAAAACCCACTGATCTCTGAAACACTCATTGTGTATTGCATGTCCCCAGAGAAGGGAGGGACAAAGATGGAGTGCTTGGGTGCAGCACCACTCTCTGCACAGGGTGTAGCTCCCATTATCTGCTGGAACGGCTGTGAAAAGCCACCAGCTCCTAGCTGGGACACAAGGAGCCACTCAGGGCAGGTAGTCCTCTCTTTCCTCTGGGCCAACTCACAGCTCCATGAAGACTGTCATTAGCCAAAATCTTTAAAAAGGTTGTCTGTGATGTTTTGCACAGATTCCTGCCCCACGCCCAATCCCTTTTGTGATGTGCTGATTCTGAAATTACCTCATCCAGTGCTATTACTTCAGGGGATGCCCTCAGCATCAGGCACAGCTCAGGTCTTGTAGTGGGTTTCAGTGAAGAGAGCTGGGTACTGGTCACCCACAGGATCCCAGGCTGAGTCAGTCAAATAGCTCATTTCTGTGTGTTTTCCAGTGCATCTCCCCTCACTCACACCTCTGCTTTCCTTGTGCTTTATTTCACCTCACCCCGGTAGAGTTACTTATCTAACCAGTTTAGGGGTAGGGAAGATACAATGCTTTGTACTTTCTGGGAAAAGATGGAGAGAGATGTCTAGAGCTGAGTTCTGAACATTGCATAGAAGTAAAATAAAGGAAGGTAAATGCTCACCTCTCCTCACAAACTTTAGTTTATAAACTGAGCTAAAGAAAATGAGTTGATTCCTTGCCTGGTGGCCAGCTCTGATTTGTTGTAAGGCTATGCACAGAAACATTGCAGCTAAGAGCATGCCAGGCTTTGTTTGCTGGTTGGTTGGATATTTATGTCAGGTTGCCAGGCAAATTCATATACTGCTATGCTGCAGGCAAGGTCTTGGGGGTGGGGGAGATGAGTAAACATCTTAGAAAGATCTAAAGGTGTAGGAAGAGGTTTTGAGGAAAAGAATGAGGAGCTGGGTTTGCAAGTTGTAAAACTTGCATCTATTTTTGTCTTCTGTTGCTGAAGCAGAGGTATCCAGAGCTGAGCTGTTCTGCAGTGCTGCCAGCTTCACATCTGTGCTGCTTTGTACCCTTGCGCCATGAGCAGGCAGCTTCTCATGGAAAACTTCACAAACCAGTTGGTCCCTGAGATGTGATTTGAGTTTGTGTCACTGCCTGGACAAGTGCATGTTTATGGACTCCTGCATGCTCCAAACCTGTAATAGTTTCAGTTAAAGTTTCTTCTGCCAGCACAAACCACAAAAAAGTAATTAAATAGACAATAAATCTCTCTGTGATACATGAAACAGTTCCCTTTCTCACCCTTAACTGCCTTCTTTCTCCAGCCTCCTCAGGTTCAGACCTGCAGTTTATGATACAGGATGATTTTCTAATCACCATTTGAGTGCCTGGGAAAAGCTGATGACTCCCTCTATGTTTGCAAGTGCGTGCTGTGATTTACTGGGAGACAAAGTGTGCAAGCCAAAGCAGTGATGTTCTGAAAGAAAAGTTAAATCAGGAAACAGAAATAAAGGCCCATATCAATCTTTTATATATTTAGTTACCAAACAGCATCTCGTTTGTCAGCAATACATGTAACAACCACAAAACAGAGCTGCCCCTCGCTTTTAGCTGCTGTCTCTGCCAGGGCATTCTGTTCTTGTATTCACTCTCAGAAACAGCTGAAATGATTATAAATATTTTTGAGCAAACAGCAGCTTTTTTTTTTTTTAGCAAGTATAATTGCTAGATAAACTGTGGGATTGCAAAATGCTGAGGTTTAACACTTTGCTGGACAAGCTATGTGCATTTTTGAGACAACCAGCATATGGGAGATTGTCAGCAAACTACTATCAAAGACATTTTTGACTCACAGCAATGGAGAGTTTTGAAAGGGAAATCATGTTAGGTAATCACAGCCTTTGCATATCAGTGAAAGCATGTTTTTCAGTTATTGCTTGAGTCCTTTCTCAGACTTGGTTGAAAATCAGTTTGGTTTCATTCTCTTTTGATTAGTTCAATCACCACTTTCAGAAAAAGGAAGGGAGTTTGAAAGGTGGGTTGCAATAGATTAGTGTTTTCTAAGTATGTGAGAAACATTCTTTACATTTTGTTAAAAGTTGTGAAATGCAAGAAAGTTGAATCCTTATAGCTATGTAACAGATCGTAGGGCAGGTACATGGAGTTAGTTTGCTTTCAGCAGAAATAAAGCAGTTTCTTGTGTGGGAAGACTAGAGGAGCAGGAATTCTTATGGAAACAAATTCTGGAAAGAGCCAGCCCAGGAGAGAGGTAGCTCCCAGTTTATTTAGGAAAGCTCATAATGAAATGGAAGATAACAAGTTAGCATGATGTACAATCTGGAGGGATGAACCTGTACTTGAGATTTGACAACACTAGTCTTAAAAATATTTATTGCTGCAATTTAAGTAGAGAGTACCAAGAGAAATAATGTTTTATTTCTGTCACTTGGCCTTCACTATAACATAGAAACAACTAATTTAAATAGTAAAGGTTCCAGTGACTCTTGCACATTAATATTCAACTTAGTGCACACCCATACAGTGATTAAGTGTTCTTCCTTGGCCTTGAGTGGAAGGCTGGGTACATGTAGTCCCTGTGTTGTCACTGTATTTTCCCTGTCCTGCACCTCCAAGCAGTATCCACATGTACCCTTGGATATCTTGGGACGATGTCACTGCTTATGTTCATTGACAAACCAGGTAGGTTAGAAGCAGGATTGTTCTGTATCTGGACAAGATGATTTCTGCTATCTTCAGTCTGAATATGGGCAAATTTACAGATGTATTCCTGCAAAGTCTGTCCTGGGTCAGTAACTGGATTGTAATTACTCAACCCTGGATGTACGGACAGACTGGGGAACGAGAGGCTGGAGATCAGCGCTGTGCAAAGGGACCTGGGGGTCCTGGTTGATGGAAAGTTGAATGTGAGTCAGCAGTGCCCTGGCAGCCAGGAGGGCCAGCTGTGTCCTGGGGGCATCAGGCACAGCATCGCCAGCCGGGCAAGGGAGGGGATTGTCCTGCTCTGCTCTGCACTGGGGCGGCCTCACCTCGAGTGCTGGGGGCAGTTTTGGGTGCCACAGTATAAAAAAGATATTAAACCATTAGAGAGGGTCCAAAGGAGGCCACGAGGATGGTGAAGGGCCTTGAGGGGAAGTCCTGTGAAGAGTGGCTGAGGTCACTTGGTCTGTCCAGCCTGGAGGAGACTGAGGGGGGACCTCATTGCAGTTATAACTTCATCAGGAAGGGAAGTGGAGGGGCAGGCACTGATCTCTTCACTCTCCTGACCAGTGACAGGACACAAGGAAACAGCCTGAAGCTGTGTCAGGGGAGGTTTAGGTTGGATGTCAGGAAAAGGTTCTTCAGCCAGAGTGGCTGAGCAGGTTGAACAGGCTCCCCAGGGAAGTGTCACAGCACCAAGCCCGACAGAGTTCAAGAAGTGTTTGTACAGTGCTCTCAGGCACAGGGTGGGATTCTTGGGGTGTCCTGTGCAGGGCCAGGACTTGGACTCTATGACCCTGATGAGTCCGTTCCAGCTCAGCATATTCCACGATTCTGTGATAGAAATTCCATCAGTGCAGTAACAGGTATGCATGTCAAAGGGCAAAAATTGTCTTTAAAGGCTTTTTTGTTTTCCTTTCTTCTTTTTATTTCTTTCCTGTTTAAGATAGTGGTAAAAATCTTCATTGGAAACAGCGTCTCCTTTATTTTAAGCTGCTGATGAAATAAAATGGTATTTTTCTTGTGACCTGAAAGTGGGCATTGATAAAATTGTACATATTAGTTGCTTTTAACGACTTTATACTTTCTGACACTTTTTCTTTCCTTTTCTTTGTTCTTCCTCATTACTAAGGACTAAACAAAATATTTTGCTTTACTGACAAAGCTTCTGATCCTGCAGTATTTCTTTTGCAAGGAGACTTGCTTTGTAGCTGTTAGGCATAGGGCTGCATTAGTCAATCACAAATAAGTTTGTTTCCCATAGTTCTATTTGAGCCCAGAACAGAAAGCAGTCAGTGTGGGTCAAGATCAAGAAGTGGAGAAATCAGAAATCGCGCCATTTCCCACATCCAGATGAAAGCATTGTCAGAGGCCAAGGCGAGTTATTATTTGATGGTACAGCCAAGTGCCAGGGAGTCCCCATGGGGAGGAGATGGGGTCAGGGACAGGTGATAGGAAGAGCATCCGGAGTGCTACTGCAGCAGGAACAGGGCAGTCCCTTCCCTCAGACACCCAGCTGAGCCAGGCACTTGGGCACAGAACCTGCCAAGGTGCTTTGTGAACACAAACCTGCCAGCAGTGCTGTGGTTTAAGCCCAGCATGTCTGAGGCTAAAAGGCTGAAAGTGAGCTTCTGGTGTATAACCTTCAATTTGAAACAACTGTGTGTGGCAAAACATGAAGCATTCTGAAGCCTTAGATCCCATAACTCTAAATGCAGAGTTTGGAGTTGCTCCCTACAATTACCTGAGATTGTAATTTTTTTATTTACTGTCATTTTTAAAATGCTTTCCAGGAAAAAGCATTAGAAACCAAGAGCTGACTAGTTGAATTTTAAAATACAAAGCAATGTCTTTCCATGTGGCTTCCCAGCAATAGTCCAGTAATGTTACAGGTCTGATTTCCAAGCTCCTGCCTCAGTTTTACATGATAGAATCAGCGGTCTCTCACACTCCCACTTCCCAGATAGGCAAAGGATTTATTAAAACTCTAGCTACCTCCTTGGCTGCTTCGAGTCTGTTCTTCTTGTCACAGTTCTGCTTAGTATGTTGGCATTATTAAAAATCTAAACAAGGTTGCTCCTTGGTGTGACTGCAAGTTCCTCCATCTGGTTTTGAGCTTTTGCTGTCTGTCCTCTCACAAATGTGAGCCTTGCAATCATAAAGAACAAAACTCTCACAAGAAAGGGAAAATTCAGTAAGGAAGTGACTCTTCAACTACAAAAAACAGGACAAAGTGAACCATTCTTAATTTGTTTTTGGGGGGAGAAGAAAAAATATTTTCTGGATACTCTTTTTTTCAGGTCAGTAAGACATTTTGTCAGGCTTCATCCCTTTTTTCCTATGTACATAGGCAAAGAAATTCCTAGGAGTCTCCCTAAATGAAACACTGCATCATCTGAAGGTATTGGTCTTGGACAGGGATGTCTGATAGTGCAAATTTGTGTTGGAGCAAATTTCATCTTCATTTAGGTGAAGGATAGATCCCTCATGTTTGAAGGAGTAAATCTAGTAAAACATTCCAAAATAAATAATACTGCAGTCACTCTTAGGTATGGGCTTCATTTTGGATTCCCTCTCTTAGTCCCTTCTTGACAGTAAACAAAAAACCAGCTCTCAGTCCAGAGCTACAAAAGAGGCTGCTATCACCTAAAGCTGCTTCAGTCCTGCTTGCTTTCTTAGTAGTCCTCGTCTGGGCTCCTCTCCTCTCTCTTATGAGTTACCTGCCAGAGGGTCAGCTGGTCTCTGGTCTTTAGTAGAAACACCTGGTTCAGCACAGCTGTAACTCTTCAAGATCGAGGCTGCCTGCAGCCCGTTCTTGTTCTCCTACACCTTCTAGCACAGCCTTCCAAGAGACAGACAAAAGGATGTTCCCACCACATTACTGAAGGGACTGCTAGGCAGCTGGGCCGGGCAGCTGTATGAAGTTACTTAAAAATCCATTGCAGAAACACCTGTATATTTAAAAAAAAAAAGAAGTCAAAAAAAAAGCATGTGGCTCATACAATTTTACAGCTCAGGTATCAGGAGGTACAGGCTTATGCTCAGAGATCAGTCCAGGACAAGTGGAATCTATCTGGAGAGTAAAGCCACCTTTTAGGCAGGTATATCTGGAGAGTTGTATAAAAGGCCCTGGTTAAGCCTGGAATTCAAATTGTTCTTTGCAGATAGTTTAAGCAATGGATGAAGGTTAGATGTGAATTCTCAGCCTCTCCTCTCATTAAGGCAGACAGATTTACTGCATTTTGAATTTGTGTCCATCCGAGAAGGTAAAGTTTTACTGGACTTTCAATTTGTCTCCATCCCAGGGCTCATAGGATGCCTCTTCCCTCCTTCTCATCCCTTCTGGTATCAGAGATGTTGAGGAAATATTACAGAATCAGAGTGGTTTGGGTTGGAAGGGATCATGAAGATCACCTTGTTCCAAATCCCCTGCCAAGGGCAGGGAGGGACACCTTCCATTACAGCAGGTTGCTCAAAGCCCCATCTAACCTGGACTTGAATACTTCCAGGGGTGGATGGGGCATTCCCAGCTGCTCTGGGCAACCTGTTCCAGTGCCTCACCACCCTCACAGTAAAGAATTTCTTCCTAATAGCTAATGTAAACCTGCCCTCTGTTAGTATGAAGCCATTCCCACTTGTCGTGTCACTGCATGCCCTTGTAAAAAGTCCCTCTCCAGCTCTCTTCTACTCAGTACTTTATCATTTATGCTGCCATGGACTGAAGCTCAAAGGGAACTTTGTGTTGGAGTAGCTTGCCATCAACAAATACCATGTTGCTCCTTGGGGTATCTGACACAAGGTGGGAAAAGTTCTTGCAAGATGGAAAAGTCATTTCAAGGTGAACTGTTTGGAGTTAATTCCTCAAGTAAAGCTCTGTAATAGAAAATGGACAAAAAAATTGGCTGCCCTTGCATTGCTGATTTTGTTCCTCTTTATCTCTCAGAGAGGGAACAGGTTATTGTTCTTTGTGGTTTGACCAGCTTGGACTTTTCAGACAACAGATGAGGTGGGCAATGTTTGGAAGTGGGGACTGAGGAAGAAGAGCGGCAGGGAATGATCCCATGGGCTTTACCTAGCACTGGGCAGGTGCAGTAATCACGCAAGGGCATGGACTTCACACACAAGATGGAGAAGTGCAAAGCCTTTATTGCGCAGTGAATATTCCCTAAATACCAGCACCTAACAGGATATAAAATCATATAAACAGGAAAGATGTTGACCACAGTGTCCCCCAATCACCTGGGGTATTGCACAGATATTACCTATTTTGGTAACAGGTAAACAATACCCTATAAGGTCACAAACTACAATTATCATGTCTCATAGGCCCAACACTGTCCAGAAACCCACAATCCTCTCTCAGCCCATCCCCTGTGACCTGGATGCACTCCCAGGGTCACCTCCGGGTCCAGGAAAACAGGCTCTCTCTCCGGCCCTCAGGGCCTGTCTCTCTGCCAGCACATAGTGCACCCCAACAGGCAGGTAGTGACTGTGTGTGTGACAGCACTGCCCATGCTTGATGTCTCCATTTGAAGTTTAAGGCGTGTTTAATGGGGACCTCCTGCCACCCAGAGAAAGAGAAGTGATAGACCTGTCTGATTTGCCTTGTTGTTGATAATTGAATTTAGTTAGATGCAGTCATCTCTGTTGCGAAGTTAAGCAACAGCTTCTGTTTCAATCCCATGATGCTAGCATTCATGTCTCAGTCTTCACTGTTCCCTTGTGAGTACTAGGTGTTCTTTGTCTGCAGTGGCTTTCTTGTCTTTCAGGTCTACTATATTAATTCACTTTCTAATTTCTTTCTCTCCCTTTCTTCTTTCGGTCTCCCTCCAAATCTCTGTTAGGTGATGCATGTGTGCAGAAGGGGCTGTTTCTAATGAGCTTCTAGGTAGGGAGAAGGCAAAAGAGATCGCTTTTAAAATTGAAAGACAAGGGTGTGGGTGGGAGTTTACACTGAGGAACACTGTATTTTTGATAGATTCTTATTTAATTAAGGGCACTTCTGGAGGGATGAGGGATGATGGTGTCTTTAGTAACACATTAGAGAACAGCAGTTGTTTTGATATTTTTTCCCCCAAAAGCATTCTGGGATTTTTCTTTTTGAGAGCTGCCTTTGTGCATTTACTTTAAGTGCTATGGTTAATAAAGAAAAGAACACAACCACAAACCCATTGTGAAGTGCCTGTGTTGTCTGAAATGCATTGAAATGAGCTCTTTTTGACATACATATGAAGTCTGATGTTTGTCTGATTAAAAATGGGGAGAAGGTTCTGGGCTTATACTGACATTGATTGGATCAGATACACTCCCTTTAGTAAAGAAAAAGTATTTTTAATTAAAACTTCAGAAATAGAAAAGAAGTATAATCTGAAATTTAGAACTGTCACTCTAATGAATGCAACCAAAATACTAGTTCGATATAGGTCTTTTAGTACAAGCCCTAATTTAAGAAAGAAAGAAACTGATCCAACTTGGGGGAAACCCTACTCCCACCTAATTTATTTGTGGGGCTCGTTTGATGTCCTTAGTGCCAGGAGCTCATCCTCAGTGTCTAGCATGATTCTGCAGGGTGGGTGGTAAAAAAAGGGGTGTGTGCCACCTAATCTGAGTGCCGCCCAGAAGTGGAAAAGGGGAAGTGAGACTTCACTGTACCCATCTAGAAAACTGTTCAAATAGTGCTTGCATCTTCAGGTGCATTGCACAGGCTTAGTGGCAGAGGCAAGGTTGTCATAAGAGTAAAGGAGTCATGACCCACAAGGACTTGGCTGGCTCCTCATCCTTCCCCAGGCAGAGTTCCATGCTCCCTCTGTCGCTGTTCTCCCCACAGACGAGTAGAGAAACGGCATGAAGTCCAGGCTCAGGGATAAATGGAAGCACTTTAATGATCTATCAGAAGGCTTTTATATGTTAGTTTGCAAAAGTGTATTAAATGGCATTAGGTAATTGGTTTTTTGCCATCCACCCCTTAAGGGGATTGGTCAAGTTCTAAGACACCCATCTCTGAATGTTTTTCTAGTTAGAACCATAACAATTCTGCAAAACAACCTGCAGGTGCAAGAAGTTTACAAAACTGTAACATTGTTTTGAGTTACTTGCATGGGAAAGACAGAACTCTCACAAAAATGCTGCAGAGTGCTGAAGAAATTCTCTGCTGAAGCTTTTTCAGCATCCATACCCTTCATACTCTCCAGCTGATCACTGACATGGGGGCTACATCCTCTCCTCCCTCTCCTCATTTCCCTAGCCTGTCTTTCCTAGAAAGCCTAAGACCTTCCATTCCAGTGCTCCAGTCATAGGAGCCATCCTATGATCCATATCTGTGTGATGCCAATGATGTCATACCCACGCAGGTGTGTGCATATTGTCTAGTTGCTCTTGTTTGTTCCCCACACCACATGGGTTTGTGTACAAGCATCTGAGCCAGGTCCTGGGTAAAGCCAACTTGATGGGTGGATGTACTGGTTTGAAAGTAAACCAGCAGGATGAATGAACTCCACACAATTACCTTGCAAGAGATTTCAGGTCAGAGTTACAATTTAATAAAAACATTACAATAAATACAGTAATACACAGAAAACTGGCTTAAACCCACAAAGTTAGAATACAACCTGGCACCCTGTTGTTCAGGGTGGTGTTCACAGTCCGATTGAGCAGTGGTTGTGGTCCTGTTGTAGTGATGGTTGCAGTCTTGTCCTGTGGAAGTTCTGGTCCCCCTCTCGATCCATCAACCGGTGGTGGTGATGACGTCCCAAGTCCCCAATTATACAAGGTCAGGTGGGAATGCTCAGTACCTTCCCTAGGGTGGGGAGTTTCACAAGGACATGATTTCATTCTGTAAGTCATAGGATATTTTTGGGAGTCATTGATGGTCTCAGCCTTTACAGCTGCCCCGTATGCTGGAGCCCTGTGGCCATTATGGCCCATTAGCAGACCTGACACCCTCAGGATAGGTGTAACTGTGCTGGTGCTTCCCCGGAATGAGTTATCATGGTCGAGTAATTTGTGAAGACAAAATGAAGAAACACTACCCCCCCTCACAGGATTTGCCTCTTCTTTATTTCGTTTAGCACCCAGCTTGTAGCCTGAGGTGTCGAGTGTGCACCAGGCAGCTACTTCAAACTACCCATTGTTAACAGTTTGTCAGAAATGGCAGTAGAGGGGAGTAGAATACACAGTTTGGTTACACCCCACATTAACACTCTTCTTCTGCAACCCAGGACACTGGAGCGTCTGGAACCCCTTTGCACTGTTCCAGGCATCCATTACAGGGTTTGGCATCTGACTGGCAGGACTGGGATGGATAGATGCCCTGATGAATCTAGTTTAAAGCCCATCACCATCCTGGCAACTTCCTGACCCAAGATGGTTTTTTCCTTCTTTGTCAGATGGACCAATACCATCCCTGATCCAGGCTCCTGGAAGACAGCACACTTCCCTTGAGCACAGCTCAGGCTGATAGACTAGAGCCTCTGTACCTCTTAGTCATCCACTACCATCACCCACTGCCTTTTCTTGGTTGAACTAGTTGTTAATTTGTGTATTTGTGGAGTAGGTTGGGCTGTTCCGCTTAGCTCTGGCTGTTCTTTCAATGTGTGGGTGTTGCCTCGTTAGCCTACAGAGCTAGGAAGTGGTACTGAGTGGGCATGTCCAGCTGGGCGGGAATGTCTGGCTGTGAAGGAAGTCCCTTCCTTTTGTTAGTTCCTTTCCTCCTCCTTTTGTTGTTGTAGGTTTTCTTTCCCCACTACTTCCCAAGCTCCTGTGTTAATGCCCTCCCTCCCTTCTATGTGTGCCAGGATGCGAATCTTTGGCTTGTCCTCAGCAGGCTGTGGTTCCGACCAGATGGGCTTGGAACCAGCTGTCCAATTCCCTCTCAGCCTCCATGATGTCTCTCAGTCTTTTGACTGTCTCCTGCAGTTTGACACTCTGTTTCTGGAGGTCCTTCACCAGGGCACGCCAGCTACAGTTCAGTGAACTACCTCTCTTGTATTCCCTGATACTCCTTGGCCTCTTCACTACTTCCTTCAGCTGTGCCACGAGGCTGAGCAGATCATTCCCCTGTTCACACCTCAAACGGATGTTATCTCTGCTGCCCTCCGGCATTGGTGACAATCTCAGGCATTCACTGCAGCCAGAGACCTGGACAGCTGCATGTTGATGTGTGAGGTATCTGGGTCATCACGTTCCTTCTGATAGTAGCTTTGACCATATTGAAACCATGGTTAGTCCTCTTCTAGACTGCTAGGTGATAGATTGACTTTCTAAATTCTGAGCCCTACCTTTCTGACCTGTTGTGCCTTGTTTACCTGTTACTGTTCACCACACTCCCTGGAGACACTTAAATCTCCTTCAGATGCTCCTGGCAATGCCCCCTCACCTGCTTGGCTCCCAAAGGCTGCCAGGTCCTGATGGAACTCTGGGCCGCTGACTGTGTGTCCCTGAGCTCAGGAACCCTCACTTCAGTCAAAAATCAGCTGGCTTCAGTTAACTTAACTAAGTGTTCTGTATTTCCTAAGGATGAGTGGTTTTAACAGAAAAAGGTTGGGGAGCTCACAAACAAGGGGTGGATTGTGGATATGATGGTGCCAGCGGAGATGCCAGGCAGCTGGTACCTCCCTGAGCCTGGCCATGCTGGGATGCAGTTTTCCAGCACTGAGCAATGAAGTTTGGGGTTGAGAGTTTCGGTGACACCGGTTTGGGAGCTAGGCACAGTGTTTAAATCTACTTCTTTTTATCTGCCCCATGTCCTCACTATTAACTGTGATTGTGCTATCTACACTATCTTGTTTTCTCTTGTTAAAAATAAGAACAAAATCTTCCTGCTTTCTGTTGCTGTTGTGTTAAATATCAGTGTAAACCAAGAGAGCATTTAAGAGCAGCAAAAAGTGCCTATTGCAAAGCACTGTCTGATCCCTTCCCACCATAATGATACAAAACAGGCTGGTTACTTGTGATGTCACCTCAGAACAGGATGGTTAAGCAGATGCAGGTCGTGTAAAATATATGGGAGTTCCTTATAATCACTTTAGGAATACAGGAGTTTGTTTATTTTTGAAGCAATGCTATTAGCTACAGGTCCCATTGTATCCTAGCAATTTAGCTGTGTCAAAGATGTGATTAAGCCTCAGCTATGGGACTCAAGTAAAACTGCCAGATCACATTAGTAATATAGTTTGTGACTGTACAGCAGCCATTTCCAGCTTTTTTTTCTGTGCAAGGCTTTGCTGCAGATTTGGTTTTCATTCCTCACTCCTGTTCATTGAAGGGACACATGGGATTATCAATCAGTAGTTAAAATTCATATTAGTTGGAATTTAGGAATTAAGAAGTTTGACTTCTTAATGAAGAACTTTGACTCTTTGCATTCACATTTGAATTATGGTTGATGGCAAAGCTGAGTTGGGGCCACATGTGTTCTGATTTCCAATGAGTCTTGGTTTTTCAGGCCTTTGGCATATATAGTATCTGCACTCCATATAACCAAACCCCATGCATGAAAAGCTGACCTTAAGATTTGTCCTCTGCTGAATTTATATATGATTCAAGGGAAGGTTTTTCAGAATCACATGAGGCAGGAAGGGCCTTCTTCCCTCTTTCGCTTTTTTCTTTTCGGTGGAAATGAGGTCCTAACCAGTATATATTCCCAGACTTCTCAAAAGAATCCTAGTGCTCTCTGGGACCCAAATGTTCTGTCTAATATTTAAATAGCTTTTTAATTTTTACTATTTTTGTTTAAAAGATTTCTATGGATTCTAACTGGTTTAAAAACACCAGTCCAGATCCACTAAGCATAGCAAACACTAGATTCATGGATGAAATCAGTCCATTCAGGTAATTTTTCTAGAACAAGCAGCATTTTCTACTTAGCCATATATATCCCTTTAAGACTCCCAGTTTTATGCTTGTTGCCTTATCAAGAAGCTGGGTTTGTGATTTGCATTCTTGATCATGAGAATTGTGTGATTTTTATTTAGCAGATTGAGAGATGTCATAAAGAAAAAATGTGAGCAGGCATTACTTAGCCCCATGTTTCTTTTCCTTCAGTCCCACAAGTGCTGAATTCTGGTTTTAATTTCATTATTGAAATTACAGGACCTTCTAAAGATCTGGCTGCATCCCAAAATGGCCTGTTGAAAAATACCTCTGACGTTGCAGCCGTGCCAAGTAACCTGCTGCAGACAAAAGTCTTGAGGTATCAGTAATTGCTTGTCTGCAAGGACAGCTTAGTATCTCTCATTGGCAGATCCTTTGGGAAATGCAGACAGGGATATATGTGTGCCCTGCTCTCTCTTAGCTACACCGACTGCAGTGAGGTAGATGAAGCACCCAGTCAGACCTGTGACTTGGGCAACACTTCAGAGAAGCTGAGCCTAGAACTGGCTTGGATCCTGGCTGGTTCCATCTGGAAAATGACACATGCAGATGATGCTTGATGAACTGTCAGTTTTGACCACCTACAAAGATCCACGAAGCACAGGAATACCCCAGTGTATGCAGTAGCTGCTGTGGGGCTCCTGAGTCTTGGAGCAGCTATAGACCAGCCTGAGCAGGTCCTGTGTGTTTCAGGAATGCTGGCCTGATCTAAAACATGCTTCAAAAAGCACTCCTGGCAATGCAAGAAGAGAAACAGCTTCTCAGTTTCTAGTTTTGATTGCTTTGGTGTTTATGTTTGTTGGGAACGAGAGAGGGCTATGTATTCTGGCTGGGTGTACATCACTGCAGGTGACATGCTGCTCCATTTGAGATGAACCTCAGCAAAGGCTGTAAATTTTAAATGTAGGAAGTTTTCATCTTCAGTTCAAAAGTAATGCCAAAACTGCAGGCACTCTGCAAGCACCAGCTCACAAGGGTGCACACGAACACTTCTACTGCTTGCACAAGACTAAGAGAAAGCGTTTTTAATAATTTTGCTTAATTCTTTTTAAAAAGAGTTGTTTAGGCAGTGTCTTATGAGAACACACAAGCTTAATGTGCTGGTGTCAGTCAGTGTGCAATTCACAATAGCTCAGGTTTGATATGAGCATTATATTTGTGTTTGCTAGAAAGGATACCCTGGACAATTTTCAAGTGCCACAGCCACTTGATCTTCTCACTCATGAAAATAAAGTGTGGTAGCAACGCTTAGCTATGCTGCATTGTATGTGTGTGCATGAGCCTACACACAGGGTTTGGTGGCTGGTAATGAACATTCCAGAGTCAGATTTTGATGTCAGCAGAAGCAGTCTCTATAGAAGCCCCAAACCATTACAGGATTCCAGTTAAAGTTGAAATTAACTTCCTTTCATTTGTTTCCTTTATGCTTCAAAAAGTTCCTAGACATGAGTACTGGCAGAATCTGAAGAGAAAAAGCAATCTCATTTTCAGAAATACTGAAGTCATATCACTGCTACTTTCTGATTTGTTTTTCAAATTAATAATTCCCATGGCGACCAGGAAAAAGAAAAAGGCAGGAAGGGATTGTGTGCTGGTGGTGAAGGGGACCTACGCAAAGCTGCTGTGTATCAACTGTGTTTTCAAAACGATCAATTGTGATTTTCAGATCCCTCAGACCATGTGAGTTATATTTGACAGATTCTGCCAACTACATTCTGTGATGTCTGGGAGTGAGGGCAGTCTGGCAGTAGCCTTTGAAAAAACATTTATCCTCATCAGTAAGATAAAGCTGTCAGAGGAACCCAGAGACATCCATGGAAACAAATAATGATTCAATATGCAAAACTAGTTTTCTGGTCCCAGGGAAAGGTAAGAGAGGCACATTTTTGAGAGCTGCATTTGAGCATCCAGATGAATGAGGGAAGGGAGAATTGCAATGACATGGTGAACTGAATATTCTGGAGGACTCAAATGATAGGAATTATTTCTGAAATGTTTGCTCAAAATACCAATTTATCAAAGAAAATATTTGTGGCATATCAGGCCCTGACATGTGCATCTCTATACTATACACCTAATATAGTGGAGAAAACGCTGATGTTTCTGATATTGTATATTAGCTGGGTATGTGGAGTAGCCAGGAGAATGAGTAGACTGAATCTGTTACAGGAAAGGATTAGTTTATTGCATTTATTTTGAGAGTTAAATTGTTTAATGGAATGCAATAGCAGGTTACTAGTAATTGCTTCAAAGGAGCCCTGAGATGGAGCAGGCGGTAAGAACAAGAATCATTTAATGCATGGCATTAGCAAGTTGCATTAAAGTAGCTACCTCTCTGGTGTGTTCTCAGAATCTTGTGGCCCACAGGCTCACTGGGAAATCATTCCTCATTGGTTTAATGTCTTCTCATGAGGATAGGATTTGCTTCCCAGATTTTTGCCTTTTAATATACTTTAATTGAGCACAGAGTGGTTGGTTGGTTGGTGTTTTGTTTTTTGGTTTTTGTTTTCCTTGAATGTGTGTGACAGCATATGTTGGAGTGCGTGCATTCTATGTTAGTAAAAAGCACCTGATTAACATCCTTCAAGCTGGCAACAAGCTCATGCTTGTTTTGGAAGTGCCTGTAAGCCCTAACCACATATCAGGATCCACTGTAACAACTGAAGGTATCAACACCTGTGCAGCCGAGATATAGCAGAAAAAAAGATACCCTTATGCCTTCATTATTCACAACTGAAATAATTAATTGAAGTAATGAGAGTGCTTGTTTCTCCATTCTCACCTTCCAGTGCTGTGCTATCCTGCTGTATTCCAGGGCTAAAAGCAAGAAGAAATCCCCAGAGCTATGTAGGTTCTTCCCTTAAAACTGGAATTGTGCAATAAGGATCAAGTAGTTGCAGCTCTTGAAGGTCATCCAGCCCAGCCGCAGTTTAAAGCTGGGCCAGCTGCTTCAGGTCACTGGGGATTGTATTCAGTTTGGCTTTGAGTATCCCCAAGGATGGAGACTCCATGGTTTCTCTGGGCAACCTGCACCAGTGTTTGGCTCCACTCACACTGAAAACCTTTTTGCTGGTATGTAACTGCAGTTTCCTGTGTTGGAATTAATGCCTTGCCCCTCTATATACCACTATGTGGTCCACTAAGTGGCTGACTACACTTTCCCATTCCTTGAGGGCAGCAAGAAAACCTCCCTTTTGCCTATGATTTCTAGGGCAAGCCCCAGTTTGCTGTCAATATTGTAGGCAGCAGTGGGGACAGAGGGATGTGGTTGTTTGAGTTGTAGGTACCTGTGCTGAACCTGCTGCTGCACAAGGTCATTTTGTGCAGACCAAGTTTGATTTTCCCCAGCAGCCTGGCTTTATGTCTTGAACTTGTCAGCCTCAGGCAGCACTTACTGGAAGGCTGGATCATTTGGAGATAGAAGAAGCTTTTTCCCTTCTGGGAAAACAATACCCCTTCTGGGGTATCTTGAGCCCTAGAACTGATCTTTTGAAAACTGGCAGTTGTGATGGATTCCTGTGCCACTTTCTGGAGGAAGAAGGGAGGGAAAGAAGGGATTAACCGTCATTGCTGGCATACTTAGCTTTTTCAGTAATGAATAATTACTAACTAAGCAGGGCTCTTAGTACAAGCTTCTTTCTTAAGAATTTAATGAATCCTCACTGTGCATTGTGGTGAAGATTCTTCTTTTCATTCTATGCACAATGAGCAAATTTTACCTAAAAATCCCAATAGTTCCTGCATTCTGCCTGTTGAAACTCCCCCCTGCTGTTCAAGCAGGTATGGAATACGCTGCCTTATGTCCCAGGCTGCTGCTCAGCGATGAGGTAGCCCCAGAATAGATTAGGAGGAATCTTGGCACCCGGTTTGCAAAAACAACTTGGTGGTATAGATCTGCACTACATTAATTTGCTGGTTTATTATTATTTGAAAAGTAAGACATTTTCTGCAGTTAATCTTCTGCATTCTGGGAAAGGGTTGCCAGCGAATACACAGTTATCTGCAGACCTAGCTGCTACAAATTCTCCTCAGGCAGTTCTGTTTGGTAATTCCTTTAAAATTTATTTTTCCTGTGATGATTAAATGCAGTGTACTTGTAAAGACATTTTTGAGTATGTTCCATCTTGCTGACTGATCCATATGGTCAGTCAGTGGTGCTGTGGGACTGTCTGCCCTACAACAGAAGGAAGGCTGATTCCCCAGGGATGAAAAGTTGCTTTCAAATGCCCAGAATTCCAGTTCTGAGAGCAAAGGACCATCCAGGACATGAGGTCTGGTCTAACTTCCTTTTATTGCCAATTAGAGAACTGATTTCCTCTGTCTGAGCATTACTTTTGGTTTAGCCCCTTAAAGGGAGGGTATAGTCCCCTAAAATTAAGGGTATAATTTTAGAAATTCCTAACATGGCATTATATCACTGTGCAACTAATCTTTTTTGTGTATAGGAATAGGGAATAAATAACATCTACAGTTAAAGCAGTAGAACAAGGTCTTAGTTATTTATAAATTAAAATGAAAACTCCAAACCTTCACCCCTGTCCCAGTCCTTAAAAGGAGGAATGGTGGTTTAGGATGCCTGAGACAAACTAAGAAATGTTTGCTCCAATCTTAGACTCTCTGAAACCTGTGGCAAAACGTTTACTTCCCCTAGTTGTAAAAGTTGGGAAGAGATCAACTTCTTGAGCTGATGATAATGATGAGGAGGCCAAATTACACTGGATCGTAGGTCAAGCCTGGGAAGTAATGTCAAGAAACAGGTGACCTGTTACACAGACCTCTGGAAGTCAATATGTACAGTGGTAATACGCTTTGTTTCCTGTGACAGATCATTCTTGAAGCACTGTGGAGTCCCTCCATGTGAACTGCTGGCCCCACAGATGGCCATAGCATTTCCAAGTTGTGTTATTTTATGGGAAAGAACATGCTTACTCCTAAGCAAATACTTATTTTATAATTTTAGGCAGGGCGGCAAAGAAGGAACAAGCTGATTTGCTTGTTGACTTTGAGGATTTTGCTGGTACCAGCCTCTTCTCCCCTGTTATCTATGGGTAGCCTGTGGTATCAGGGTGGTAGCCCTCAAGCTGCCAAGTGCTAAGTGCATTTGATCACTATCATTAGCAGCCCCAAGTAATTGATTATCATCCATAGCTGAGTGTTCAGAGCAAGCACACAGCCAATGGCAGTCACTTAATCTGTCATGCCTGCATGTTCTTGTCCTCCTGGGATCTATCAGCTGTGTAGCCTCTGACCCCATCAGCAAAATCACTGATGGCTGACTGTGTACCCATTATGTCACCTGTGTTAGCCAGCTGAACTGGCTGCAGTGAACATGGGAGAAGGATTTACAGCAGCGATGGCAGTTTGTAGGTCTTATTTTAGTCTTCCTTTTCATGCATATCTAAGCCTGGATTTTAGTGGGAAGAGGGGGTGGTCTTTAAATGTACACTGTTCAATTATTTTTCTGGTGTTAGTATTAATTGCAAGACTCAAAATAGGTTGATTAGAATAAGACCTCACAGAGATGTTTATAATTCAGATTTTGGAGATGTGACTAATGAATAACAACCACGGCTAATCAGTTCTCAAAACTGATGGTAGTGAGCAGAAGAGGGGGAGGAAGCCAACCTGGATCTCTGCTAATGCACTGCAGTGGAAGACAGCAAGGTCTCTTAACATGAGTTTGATTCGGATGGAATTCTTTATTTTTCACAGGAAAAGCAATTTTTTAAAAGCAGAGCTTGAAGACAAATTTTAAATAACCAGTAGTCAGTTACAGCCTTTAAAGTTAGGGAAGTATTTAATTGTTTGAACTGTTCAGAGACTTGAGTATTCTTATGGCATCTTTGGGCTTTTTATTTACAAGTTGAGTTTTTCTGCATTCATAACTGCTACAGAAATGACAGCACTGAACACTGGAGTCCTTTATTCACAGAACTGGCACCACAGGGGCATTGACGGTGTGTTTTTTCTCTGTGTTTCCAAGATTTTTGACCTTGATCAAGGTCATTTCTTAAAGATGAGATGCTGTGGTAAGTCTCCTGCTATGACCTGGTCAGTCCTCTGCCTCTGTGCACAGGTTTGTTTAACCGTGTAGTGAATCTGCTGTCCTGAATAAGAAAGAACTTGAAATGTGTCAGATGCTCCTGAACTGGAACTTCAGTCAGGAATGATCCTGATCCACACAGGAATTGGGATAGTGTTAGTCTTGGAAAATGCCTTTAAAATCATAGGCAAACATCTTCATGTCAAATCTCCCTGTTTCTGCCATGCACCATATCCTTGTAAGGAGAGAATTTCTTACCAGCCCTTCAGGTTGTACATTTTAGTTTTGGGATTTTTTGACACTGAAGGACACATTTGTTGTCAAAGAGCATTCTCTGCAGTTGAACAAATAATTCCACTTACACCGGTGAGACTGCTTGTGGAAGGAGGGCCAGAGAAGAAACTGTCCTTGGCTGGTGAGGCACTTGTACACATTTCAGTGCACTCAGGGAGGCTCTGCAGATGCCTGCTGCCTTTAAGAAAAAAACAAAAACCAGTGACCAAACACAATTTCAGTAACTCAGTTTTGTTATTCGACATAGAGCTGAGCTGCTGGTTTGTGTCGTTTATCTTTAAATAATACCATAGAACCCAACTCAGTGTGACCATGAGAATGAGGTTCTTCTTTTGACAGTGAGCAGTGGGGTTTCTAAATAAAGCAAATGGTAGAAATTGGTTGTGTTTAATGCTTCAAGAGCTGGGGCAAAGAGTACACTAAGGTCAAGGTTGTTCTAGCTGCTTGTGTCCAGCATGAGGCTTTGGGGAAGTGAGACGGGCACCTCTACATGTCTCCTGCCCTTCGCTTTCTGTTCGCACTGTTTATCATTCATAAGATCTGACTCAGGAGCAGTTCAGCTGAAAACTTTCCTGTTTTGGGGGACAGGGAGTTCAAATTGGGGAGCAGTTCATTGTGCAGTTCCAGGAACATTACTGCTGGCATGGGACAAGGAAGTGGAGAGCCAGGGAACACTTGCCTGAGAAACAGGCCTAGTGTGTTGATACATGGGTGTAGGGACGTTTATGCTTGTCTCAGTTTGAGAGACAGGTGTCTGCCAAGGAAGGCAGGAACCCTCCCTTGGAACGGAACGTATGACCCCCTTCCCTCCGAATTATTGTAACTTTGAAGTTAAGGGGCTTTCAGGCACTGATATGGGAAAAGGAATAACAGTTCTTTATTAGTACGTATATGCGTAACAAGGCAAACAACAACAATGGTAACAACAACAAACAAGAACCAAATAAGAAAAAGAAAACCAAATAAGCAGTCTCTTCCCGCTCCTTAAGCCCTTTCCCCTTCGGTGCAGTTCCGCTCACAGCCGGCAGGGGGCGATGGGGGCTCCCGGCTGGGCAGGGCGGCTGCGATGGTTCCCCCGTGCCTGCAGGGGGCGCTGTGGCGCGGGCTCAGCTGTGTCTCCCTCACGTGGTAATGGCAGGTGGGCTGGATGGAGAAGACAGGCTGCAGCCGGAACCTTGGAGCAGGTGCTGGAACAGCAGGGTGGGTTCACCCCCTGTAGCAAGCACAAGGTAGCAGAAACTCGGCAGCTGTGGCTGGAGCTGCAGGTTGTCCCAGCAGGCAGGGGGTGTGTGGCTACAGTGTGGCGAAAAAAACCCAGAGCAGTGGCAGAGAAGCAGCAGGGCTGGGCAGCAGCAGCCAGGCTCCCAAACACAGCTGGGAGAAGCTCCCTCAGAAGAGGAAGGGACTCAGGGTCCTGGAGTTTCCCCTGAGGCACCTGAGTGGATGATGAGCGTCTTTTGTTTTGTGAGTTAGGGTGTTAAGGTCCCAGTGCCACGTTCGCTGTCATGAGCAGAGCTCCACTCACGGAAGTGGAGTAGAAGACAGCAGGAGACAGAGCCTTGCAGTGGTGGTGAATTCTCCCCACAGTGACCATAGCCTGTCTCCCCTCCAATGCCAAGAAGTGAGAGAAAGAGAGCGAGGAGCTGCGCCCAGCCTCTTCCCGCAGCCCAAATCTCACAGTATCTCTTGCCCCTCCGAGAGAAAACTCCCCAGGTAAAGAGAGTAGCCAGCTGCACCCTTCCCCTGAGCCACGGCAACTTCTTTCATCTCTCTTAAGTACCAGTCATTGTTGTCTCTTACCAACATATGGGAGAAAATTCCCTGAGAGAAAGAAACAGAAGGAAAAGTCCTAAACCCCAGCAATGGTCAAGAGAGGCAGAGCAGTCAGCTTAGAAAATTTTCTATCAGCAGTGAAGTTTTCTGCTTCAGAAGCATTTTAATGAAAAATTCTGTTTTCTGCAGGAAGCTGAGCCCTTTGCTGATCGAACAACACTAAGCAACTTTCTGTGTCTCTTAAGCATTTCACATGCACAAGTATACATATATCATCAGTCAATATATAATAGAGATGTAGAATATTCTCAAGTCATGAGAAGTTCTGCAAAAGCCCATAGCTTTTTATGGTTCCCTGCACTTAATAGTTACAGCTCCTTTGGAGGACAGTGGCCACTGCAACATCTCCGTTTTTGCCCGATGTTGATGACATGATGTGGCCATTGACTCCTGCAGGAGGATTCATGGCACCTGATGAAAGTTGTATCAGTCTTATAAGACTTCTAGGTAACTTCTTCATGGTTCTGTCAGTCTTCTGCATTATTACACTCCACTAGGGTTCAGAGGCCCTAGCATCAACCCATTGCATGGGTGCCAATTGCAGTATAGCTTCCTTTTGTGTGCGACTGCATGTTCCTAACTCTTCCGTAGCCTCAGCTTTAGGGTTTGCAGCAGCAGCAGCATGACTACATGAAGACACCTTCATCAGCGCTGGGTTCCTCACTAGCTGAAGTTTTTCATGAGAAAAAGGCTCATTGGTCAAAAGGCTTTTATGGGTGTACATCACCTAAGTCCACATCAGTTCCTGGGCCAGTGCTTGCTATGAAGACGTGCATGTTACAGTTGACTTTTTAAGTTGTCAGAAATGCCTCTGCCCAGATTAAGGTGCAGACGAGCCCATATGCCAAAGTCAATGGTATGGGTTTTATTTAATAGTAAATATGAGAGAGACAGAGAGAGAAAAAGGAAGAGAAAGAAGTAGAAAAAAGGTGGAGGGACAGAAAGAGAGTGACAGAGACAAAATAAAGAAAATATCCCCACTCTGTGGATCCCACCTGCATCCCGATGATCCTCTCCAGCTGGTCTTCTTGGTGGTGAGGGTCCCCTGAGAGGCACAGAATGGATTAATATATGCTCAGGCTGGGTGGGAATGCCTAAGTACCTCCCTGGGGGGGCGTAGTGAAAGCAGTTTAACAGTCTCTTGCAGCAGACTCTGGATCTGTTGTATCGCTTTGCATCATGTGCAGTGCTGTGGTGCAAGGCCTCAGGAATGAGTCTGGAGAGCACTTTGGGGGGTCTTTGGTGGATTATGACATCCCCTCAGCTGCCTCCTACATGCATGTCCCATGGATGTGGCCTGTGGAGCTGGGGGTTTCATAGCTGGGCCGTGTAAGGGAGGATGGGTGTTCACTGCCTCTGACCAGAGGTTACACCACACACCCGAAACCTCCTCCCCCCACCCTCGTTTAGGGGAGGGGGTGTCTGTGTAAACCTGGCCTCTGTGGGTTGTGGTCTTCCCCACCCAAAAACCCAGCCAGGGATGATTTTCTGCTGTATTTGGCTTTCTTGTAGATGCATTCCTTTCTCTCAGCCTTGTTTGTTTCTCTCTAGACCTGAGATGATTGAACAATAGTGTTGCCTTTATCTTATCTAGGGGGCTTAGCTCATAGTCCAAAGTTCCAGTCAGGCACCTTCAAGGAGGGGTGGGCTTCTGTGGCTGTAACTTCTTTTTACAGTTTTTGCTATAATGGGCAAAACTCCTTCATAACAGGATGCATGAGCCATTTAAGGCATGAACCATTTCAGTCCCTGACAGTGTGTGACCTTCATTATTGGAACATGAGCATCACATCCTAGGAACTGTAGAGACAGGAATGTATGTGTAGGGAGTGGGGGGAAGAAGGAGCAGTCTTTCTTCTTTTGCTTCAGCTGCAGGCTCTCAGGAAGAGAAGGCTCTTCTTCATTCTTTCAACCCCTCCTCTAATTTATTTGTGGCCAGCCCTGGCAGAATAATCCTGCTGAACAGTTAAAAATCATATATTTTATACTGCAGCTGTGATCTTCACAAGAACAGAGGTTTGAGGGACAGAGCAAACTCATGCAGGAAGCACCTTTATAAACGCACATGGTTTTCATTTCTTACATTTGCATTTTGAATGTGTGAACATTGCCTAAAAGGGAGCAGTGCAGCCAGCATTACACTGTATGCAGGAGGGAAAGGGAGCAGAGATGGAGATGCAGGTCATTAGTCATTTATCTGCTCAGCCAGCCTCTTTGTCTGCCAGGGCAGGTAGCTAGTACTGGCAGGGGCAAAGTCCCAGGGCCCTGTCATTCATAGAATTGTAGAATGGTTTGGATTAGCAGGGACCTTAAAGACCATCTCTTTCCAACATTCCTGTCACGGGCAGTAACACTTCCCACTAGACTAGGTTACTTAAAGCCCCATCCAACCTGGCCTTGAACACTTCCAGGGATGGGGCATCCACGACTTCTCGGGCAAACTGTTCCAGTGCCTCACCACCCTCACAGCAAAGAATTTCTTCCTGATTTCTGATCTAAACCCATGCTCTTTCAATGTAAAGTATTTGTGTGAAAATTGCCTTGCAATTTAGGGACTAAGAACATAAAAAAAATTAAGTCATTAGTGGTTGCAGCCCCATCAGGCTCACACTCAGCCTTCAGTCTGTGATATAAACCAGGGGTCTTCCAAGAACAAAACAGCTTATTAATACAGGCAGAAAAGATATTGATTGTCTAAAGTAGTTACACTTAAAACTGTAGGGAATTAAAGCAATACAGAGTTTTGCACAGAGCATCTTGGCATGTACCTCAAATTAATATAATTAGTGAATCCTTGCAGTCACCACCTTCTTTTAAACTAAGAGTCAATGGAACAAGAAAGAGAAGGGCATTTTTAACATGCTTTTCACACGCCTGCAGTTAAGCACTGAAATTTGTATCTTTGCACCCAAGTAAGGGGCTGGATGTTTATACGATACATGTAAATGAGCAATAAATGGTGATATTAAAGACAGAATATGTCCCTACAAATAGCTCTCAGCTCAAGTCTAGTAACAAAATAGAGCTTCTTTTATCTGGGCTCATTTAAGGCCTGCCTAGTAAAGCCATGTTTGCAACAGTGTTTCAGTCTGTAACATTTACTTGGCTTGCTAGTATTGTGTGAGAGGGGCTAAATGCTTCTACGCTGTCAGTAAAGTGTGATAATCAATCGAATTAAGGCAGTTCACTGGAAACAGCATGTTTTCCCTAGTCTGAACAGTCCCGGGGGAGTTTTCTGAAGTTCAGTGTCTGATACTATGCTCTCAAAATAGAGGCAGCACAATCCTGTCCTTTTTTTTTTTTTTTTAATTTCTCCTTTTCCAAGCATGCAGTGAAAGCAGATTAAATTTGGCCATGCAGGCTGGCCAAGGGAACTGGCTGAGGATAAAGCCAGTGTGTGGAGGGGCTTCCCGGTGGCCAGGCAGCACTGAGGTGGAAGGCGGCAGCAGGCACCCAGCGGGGACACCGGGAGGGTTGTGTCCAGCCAAAAGGGTGGCCATGGAATGATGCCGGCCACATTCCCACTGGCATGTCACCTCAGGCTGGGATGTCACACTGGGCCCTGCTGCTAGAGCCGGAGTATACTTGTATATGTGCCAGCCAGAGAGTCCTTTTCCACAGTTTTCATCTTGGTTTGAGGAAATGCTCTGTAAGCTGCACTTTTGAAATAGCCCTTGGCTGATGCCTGTGCTTGCTCTGCTGGCAGATGCCTTTGTGTGAGTGCACATATCTGGTTAGAGGGAGTCTTTTCCACACTGTATTTAGGCAGTACCTTTGCTGTCTGCATTTTCTTTTCCTGGCCACTAGCAACAGAGAGACTATGCTTGTTTTGTGCTTAAATCTTCTTTATACTCTTTATTATCTGAAGGAGCTGGATTAAAAAAAAAATCTTTGGATGGTAATTAACCACTGGAGCAGATTTTTATTTTGACTAATTCTGTTCAGGTAGCAAAATATGTGCTTGGATGACAGGACTAGAGAACCCATAAACTGAATAAATGGATTTTTATTTTTAAGTGAAAAAAACTTCATATCAGATTCTAAAAGGATGTAGGCCTTTGGAATCTGACTGTACCTGGGTCACAGCTGATATTAATGTGCATAACTGGGAGCAGAGGAAAGTCACAGTCCCTGAAGCAGTAATTTACTGTGCTCCAGCTCTGAAAGAGTTTTATCTGTCTATAAACAGGAAGACACAGAAAGCTGAAGAACCTTTCAGAAATATTTTTGTTCTACAGCATGACCAAGAAAGAATTTCAGTCATTAGGACATATTTTGCTGGAACCGACAAATTCATTTATGTAAATTGTGGGCTTGCCTTTTAAAGTTTCTTGTGAACAGTGTTGTACAGTGATCTCTGTGAATTCCAAATGCACACTGGAGATAGAGAAGTGAGAACACAGCCTCTTGGTTTTTTTTGATAGTGGTTCCCTTCTTTTTTTTTTTTTTATTTCCAGCAGAAGAGCAGATGAATTCAGGATGTTCTAAGAAATGTTAGTGGTTTGACTGATACTGTCCCATTACATGCCTTTGGAATAAGCTTGCTCTTCCTAAATAGGAAACATCAGTAGATGAAGTATGGCTGAGACAAAAACTTGGACTTTCATTGGTATGCAAAAAAGGCAATTCTATATGAACACAAACAAATGCATTTAAATATCTGTTAAATATTCCTGACACTGAGCAGCAAAACTACTATAGAAGATAACACAACTGCAGGAAGATTTATTTGTCAGCCTTTTAGTGGAACACTTATAACGAAAAATCTACTTATTTCACTTGTCCATCAAAATATGACTTGCCTTGAGTGGATGAGTAAAATTTTGCAACTCTGCATTAGAACAGGAACAGGCTGATGCTGGGCTGCCTTGGGAATTGCATTACTTTAATGTAACTTGTGCTGAGGGAGGTGTCTTGTTTATGCTTTGGTTTATTGCTTTTAGCTGGTGTGAGTAAAGACACAGTAAAGTAAAGAAAAAGACACCCGCAAGATGATGATTTACACAGTACTGCTGATGTTAATCCCATTACTTTGCCAGATATTTTTCATCTCTTCACCTCCCATCCCTTGAACTGAAACTTTCTTTGCCGTGAGTCAGAGCAGAGCCTGGTGTGCTGAGCAGGTGTGGCTTGCAGTGCAAATGTGCTTCCCAGCTTCGTGCAGGCACCCAGGAAAAATGGAAAGGAGGAGCGGATGGCTGCTCTGTGTGTATAAATGCAAGGGAGAGACAGAGGGAGAGAGAGAGAGATGGAGGGAGGGAGGGAGGGAGGGAGAGAAAAAGAGGGCACACATAATTTTCTGGCATATAAATCCTGGAGAACACTGAGCAATATGGGCTGCTCTTATTCCCCGTACAAGGGGAAGAAAAACACAGTGACTGCAGTCACATAGGGCAGAATATTGTCACTGTAGAAGAGTGGCTTTTGTGCTTCTTGCCACCACCAGTGCCCAGAGTAATAGAAGCCTCTGTCCCCACAACACAGTCTTGGGCTTCAGGGAGAATTTGGGATGTGCTGGTTGGCAGCATCACCTCTCCTTCTCCTCGGACAACATGTACAAATCCTTTCAGACTCCCCTGTGGGCTGTGTACATTGTTACTGCATGCTCCTGAAATGCCCTCAGTATGCATGGGGAGGGCTGTGTTGCAGGTAGCTTGGGCACTCCTGATGAGGCAAATATCATGCAAAGGGACAGGAGATGAGTTTCCCTCCCTTGTGCGTGCTCAGGCACTGAGACCAGGGAGCCCAAGTCTGCTAACCTGCTTTCTGTCCGCTGGGAGGGTAAATTGGCTTCTTTCCTCAGAGATTTGAACTTAGTCTTCCATCTTTCTGGAATCCTTTATGAAATGATGAGAAGGTTATATATATATATATAAAACCCAAGCTAAAAGGGCAGGACTGCAAAGTGCACATCTTGGCACTGACTTGACTAATGGGGAAGGGTCACTGACTTTGCAGAATGAAACTTTTCTGCTTGTGTTACTGTGGTCAGCTCAGGCCTGAAAGTGCTGAAGTGGAGCTCAGAGGGGAGCTGGGGAACTCTGTTGACAAGTAATTGGGCAAAAGATAGAAAGGATTTGTGACGGGAAGCCATCAGTAGCATTAAAATGAAACAAGCAAGCAAGTATCAGTGTTTTGGATTTCTTTGCGTTAGGAGAAATTCTGTAGGCCAAGCAGCTCCATTTATACACTCTTGTTGTAATTGCACAAACCATGAGACTGGTTTGTGCAATTTGAAAAACAACAACAAAACAGAAAGCCGGGCAGGGGGAGTGGGGGCAGGTAGGGCTGTCCTTTACTTCTCTGGAAAGAGGAGTCAGTTCTCAACTTTTGTTCATCTGCAACAATACATAGGGGCTGTGCAGTGAGTGCCTGAATGTTAAATTATAGCACTTGTTTTACTCTTTATGTCTGTATCTTGTATGACACAGTTTGTACCAGCAACATCTGAATGTTTTGGCTTACTTTGAAAGACTAGGAGAGTTAAGGGTCTTTCATGAAGTAACAGAAAATCCTGAAAATAGCTTTCTGTGATTTCTGAATTGTATTCTTAGCGGTATTAGCATATAGCTGGAGTCAATTCATTTGCATTAGTGAAAAGTCAAAGTGAGAGCAGAATTAGGCCTTTTTGAAAACCAAGCCAGAGTCATATCTGATGCAACTCCATCTTGGCTTTGAACGGGAAGCCTGTCATGTTGCTTGTGAACCTGGAGACGTGGATGTGTCACATTCATCCCAAACAGAAGCTGTGTGACATACCAAAGGAGAGGGTTGTCCTCAGAGCTGGACTGGGGCCCCTGTCTTTCCAGCCATTGCAGTAGTGGGCAGAGCCCTGGCACAGGATTTGCTGAGGTGATCCAGCCAAGTTTTTTCTGTACGGTGGCTTGGGGCAGAGACCTGTCCCTCCTGTCCTCCATTCACCATCCACAGAGCCCACGCTGAGCTGGACTTTCCTACTTTCAGAGCTGTCTGGTTCCCCAGGCTCTATTGCTGCTTGTCTCTGGCCCTATGTAGGCATAGCTTTAGATGTTTAAAGATGTAGGTTTGTGTTTTCGGGGGAATGAGGTGGTCATCAACAGCATTGTGGGATCTCAGCACATAACTGCCATGGATTTCAGAAGGAACTGGGTGTTCAGCTTGCATAGGCACTTTGGAAGTCCCAAGAGATGCTATAGTGAGGCCTTCAAGGAGGAATTTCTTCCTCTCCTTGGTTATCCCAATTATCCTTTGGCTGATGCAGAAGGGTTGATAACCCATGCAAACTTGCAGCAAAATTATAAATCTCCTTAGCTGTGAACATGTATTATTTTTGAAATCTTTGAGACTATGACTCAACAAGACATTGAACATTATTTATAATCATACTGCCCTTTAGATGTATTTTCATTAAATGCCAGGGTCTTCATTTATTTCTGTTTAAGAAAAGAATAAGGGAGTTAGACCTTCCTTAAAGCATATATTATTGGACATAGTTTTTATCATGTCAGTCCTGACTTGACTTGTCTCTAAACTGAATAGTTACAATCTCTAAAATCCTTCCTCCAATGGATTCTGCATCCCTGTAATAACATGTATCCTTTTTGAAATGAGGTAGCAAGTACTTGAGAGGGAGTGTTCATGAAGGCTTTACTTACCCCTTTACTTTTTTTTTTCAATTTCCTTGTACTAACACATTCACCCATCCTGTTGTTTTGTTTCTTTGCCTCTTCTTTGCCACTTCTTTGTCCTTCTGTATAGAGCAGGTGTTTTCACTCAGCTGCCTACAGCAATGCTGAAGAATTTCCTGGGCAGTTGGAGTTAAGGTAACATCCATCTGCAGGCATAAGGAAACCACAGTTCTTTATGTGCATTACCTTGCATTTGTCTACACTGAATTTCAGCTGATATGGGAATATTTCCTCAACATCTATGGAAATTGTATAGTTATTGACTGAGGGGAAGAGAGAGGATAGAAATTAAATGGTCACAACATTTGCTGAATATTTGCAGAGAGGGAGGGCTCCTTTGAAATGAGACCAGTTTCTCACAATCTCATTTCTCTGTGCTGTTCTCTCTCTCTCTCCATATCAAACAACAGGTTTAGAGAAGGTATGCAAGAAATTTCCTTTAGTTGTCTTCATTTTGTGAAGACAGGGCAGTGTGAAGTTGGTGTTGCAGGAGTTGTATGCAGGGATTGTTTCAGGGCTTCCATTTACTCAGGAAAGGGAAGGTGGATCCCCTGGCCTGGATGGGGTGGGGAGGGTGGAGGAAGTTGCTGGCAAACACTTGCCCCTAAAACTGAGAGCTGTAAGGGCAGAGCTCACAGCAGGCTTTCCAGCATGGAATAAAGCTTCCAGGGTTAGGAGGCTGCCCTTCTGTTCCCTATGCTTATGGGTGGATTCCTCACCAAGACAAGATTTTGCGAAAATCTCTTTCTCCTTGAAAGAAAACCAGCTAAAAATAATACACAAGTTCTTAGTTCCAATGCAGAACAAAGTTATTGTTACCTCCTGCAGATTTGTGCTTGCCTTATGTTAGGAGGGACACTGCTCCATCACTTGAAGTAAAACTGGCCAGTGCTGGGGCACCCATCTGGGGCAAAGGCTGTGTTTGCTACCACAGAGGACTCTGAATCACATTAAATAAAGAGAAAGACGACTGTAACCCACATTGGGTTCAGATGCCTATAGTTGAGAACACACAATTTGGAAAGTCTTGACCTGATTTTTGTAAACAGAAAAGCACTACCCAGAAAGTTCAATTCAATTTTCAATTGTTCAAGCCAAGATTCAGATCTGTTTCCCATCCCAAGCATCAGGAGCTTCACCGTTGTCACTACCGTTTCTTCCCTACGCCATGGTACATTTATTGTCCAGGAAGCTCTAGGGCACTTGAAAGTTCATTTTCTAAGCAGATTTACACATGGTCTTGTTGAAACTTCATTGATATTGTGGAGTGATGCAAGTACATATGTATTTAGGATATGTGTCTGTAAACTTTATAGGCAGCCTGTGGCAAAAGCAAACAGAATGTTTCAAGTGTTTCTATCTTTCGAGACTAAACACACCAGCTGAGCCATCCACATTTCCCATTGCCATGCAAGCCCCAAACCCTGCATGCTAAAGCAGTCAGGGTGAACCAGTTTTGAGCACCACCTCTAGCTGAAGATTTGGCATATGAATTATAATTTGTGTGCATGACTTTTAAACAAAACTCTGACCATTCTTTAAAGAAAATTTCTCTTATTTCATACTGGCTGTTTGTGTGTTTGATATGACACCAAAAGGTAGCACGGTTTTAAAAGCATCTTTCTTGAATGTGAGTTTTTGTTCCTACTCATGCTTCTCCCTGAGCACCCATCTGCTCTGGGCTTGTAAATGGCACACATCACTTCACAGGGAAGTACAGCTGTGGAAAAGTGCCTGTGACTGCTGCTGAGATCAGGATCGCATGTGCAGAAAGGAAGGTTGATCTTGGCCTCTCTCCGTGGAGAACACCATCCTGTCAGAGACCCATGGATTTCATCTGTGGCCTCAACTCTGACACTGAGCTTCCAAGGCTTTGGGGGAAACTTAAACATGGTTAATGTCTTTGTGTTAGTTTGCCAGAGCACCTGCTACGGCACTGTTTCACTATGGCATATACTGGGCTGAGTGAGTTTTGGAACGCAGAATAGTGATCAAAATAGTGCATTGCAATGCTTTCAGTACTTACCTGGTCTGCTTTTCCATTTTCCCTTCTGATTTAATGTTTGTCATAGAATCACTAAGGTTTCAAAAGACCTCTAAAATCATTGAGTCTAATTGTTAACATAGCACTGCTGTGTTCATTGCTAAACTGTGTCCCCAAGTGCCACATCTACACATCTTTTAAACACCTCCAGGGATAGTGACTCCACCACTTCCCTGGGCAGCCTGTTCCAATGCCTGACCACCCTCTCAGTGAAGACTTTTTTCCTAATATCCAATCCTAACCTTCCCTGGCACAACTTGAGGCCATTTCCTCTTTTCCTGTCATTTGTTACCTGGGAAAAGAGACTGACCCCCCCACCTCGCAGCAGCCTTCTTTCCTGACTTTTCTTCTCAAAGGGCACACCCCCCCCATCCCCCCCAATATACTACTGTGTAGTCTTGTTACATTTATAAAATGTTCTTTGAGTATGTATCTCCTGGGACTTTTTTACATGGCATTAAAGTAGTTTTCTGCTTGTGAAGTTACACCTGCCTATGGCCTGTTGAGAGTGGGTGTTCAGAATGCAGTCTCTTCACCAGGGAAAGTTGAAGCATGTTCACTGCTAGATTACTGTTTAAAGAGAAATCACTCAGGGGTTGTAATTGGAATACCCAAATCATGGGATGAGTTCCTCCTCCTGGGGTCCTGTTGCAACTTTAAATTACAGACTTTGCTAAAGGTTTTGAAGACAGAAAGCCTGCTAGGAAGAATAGTAGCAGAAAGTGGGGAAGATCAAGATATCAAAGGGAATGGTACTGACAGAGGAGAAGTCTGCAGTGATGAGGCTCCTATGGATCTTTTCTCTTCTCAGGGTTCAAGAGCTCTCTCCCCCCAGTAGAAATTTAAAGGGGAAGCAGCGGGCATTAATACTTTGTGCTTATCAAGAGTGGCCCACCAGAACCCAGGGAAGGAGGGAAGAGAGAGAGAGAGAGGTGTAATTTACTTCTTTTTTTACTGACTTCAGTGAACTTGGCTCACCATGGGTCCCTCTCTTGCTCTTGTAGAATACATTTGAGTTTGGTGCAGCATGAATGTGATTAATTTCTGGTCTGTGGTAAAGAGCACAGAGTGGTGCTGTTTTGCTCTTGGGCTTGCTCAGATACACACTTCATGTATCACTTACCTACCATGCAGGGTGGTTACGAGGATTAATTAGTTAATGTTTGCGCAGCACTTCGAAGATGTAATGCACTATTAGGCGTTAGTCTCTGTTTGATGCATGAGTAGAACATCCATTAATCTAAGAGAAGTTGCATGCATTCCTCAAGCAGGGAATACATAAATGCTAAATATAATTTTAATTATTCTTGTATTTCGCAATATTCCTTGATCGTGCTTTTGTAATTTAGCTTAACTTTTTTTAATATATAGCTTGCAGAAATATAAAAATGTTCTTAATTTTTAATCTTGCTTTCAAGAACTCCTTCAGCCTGAAATAAGTAATCATCCTTTGTTCCTCCCGTTTCATTGTTTTCTTCCCCTTTTTCTATCTTGTGCATGGTCTGACCAGAGGTAGCTTTCTGTGTTCTGCAATTGGCAGAAGTATCTTGCTAGCTAAGGAAGCAGACTCACAACACCTCACACAAATAGTATTTGATTACTGCTAATTACAGTGCTGTCACATAGACAGGGAGAAAGAACGTCGGCTGGCTTTGTCAAATAGCAATGAAATAACCTGCTGTCTGTCTACTGACTTAATGGCTTTAATTGCCAGCGCATAATCAAGATCTGGTGAATTTGTTTGAACATATCAGCAGGCACCAAATATTTCAATTAAGATCAAGTTGTATAACTAGTGTTGCTTTACCTAGAGCAGGATTCTGGTAAATTCAGGTTTTTGAGGCTCACAAAAGGGTACTTGGCAAGAGCCAGCAAGCAAACTGACAGATGGGTTGTTTCTTCTTCTTTTTTTCAGACTTTGAGTAACCTTCCCCTCTGATGCTACCGAACCCTTGTAGGTGGTTCCCTTTTATTTTCTTTCAGTCTGTTTTCTTTCTCAGGATGATGTCTCCCAGAAGAGTTCTTGCACTATAAACTTTCTACTGTGAGTGAAGTCTGGTTGTGGTGGGCCATTGAGACAACTGCTTGGGCCCAGAGGAGAGTCTGTCCCAAACTCTTGAAGGAGGCTTGCTGCAGCAGTCTGAGTGGTAGTTTAATAGTCCCTGGAGAAAATCATAGAATCGTACAATATCCTGAATTGGAAGGTGTTGGGGTGCACTATGTGCTGGCAGAGAGACAGGCCCTGAGGACCAGAGAGAGAGCCTCTTTCTTGGACCCAGAGGTGACCCTGGAAGTGCATCCAGGTCACCGGGAATGGGCTGAGAGAGGATTGTGGGTTTCTGGACAGTGTTGGGCCTATGAGATGTGATAATTGTAGTTTGTGACCTTATAGGATATTGTTTACCTGTTACCATAATAGGTAATATCTGTGCAATACCCCAGGTGATTGGGGGACACTGTGGCGAACATCTTTCCTGTTTATACTATGTGATATCCTGTTTGTGTGCTGGTATTTAGGGAATTCTCACTGCGCAATAAACAGCTTTGCACTTCTCCATCTTGTGTGTGAAGTCCATGCCCTTGCATGATTACTGCAGGAAGGGACCCACAAGGATCAAATCTATCTCCTAGCCCTGGACAGGACAACCAAAAGAACCATGTGCCTGAGAGCATTGTCCAAAAAGAAAAGAAAAAAAAAAGGAAAAACTGTGGCCTGGCACACCAAAGGTGGTCTATTTCTTCCATGTAAATGTAGATAGAGCTTTTTTTCCCATTTGTCACTCATCCTCTTGCCAGAACAGTCTTTTTCAATAAATCAATCCCTTTCCTATAGCCAGTGAATTATACAGGAGTTTGGAATAAATGCTTGAATTATGTTCAGCTTTCAGAGATGATTTTGTCCCAAACTGTCAGAAGGCACTTTATTTTTGTTAAAGCCTCAAAGACTTTTGTTCTGTCTTTGAAGGGTCCTCCCTTCAGGGATTCACACCCATTCAACCAGATCATTAGCAGCTTCTTAAGCACAGAAGAACAGGCCCTTTTGATAAAATCTGCAAGGCCCTGAGCCAGACTTGCCTTTGCTCTTTCATTATAGGCTGAAACAGGAACCTTGCACTTAGCTCTGAGTCTGCTTTGAGCACTGGATCCTGTAGACTACCCTTACCTGTCCTGTTCATATTTAATCACGACATTTGAAAAGACCCAACTGGACCAAGTTATTCCTGTTTACCTCATCAGTTTTCATTTTGCTACATACTTGAATTTTCTGGTTTATTTGTGTGGCTCCTATGGCTTGTTGCCTGGCAGGTTTTCTTGGCAAGGAGGATTCTCACTTAAACGATCTTCTTAGCTTTTGTGGTTAAAATCGATGCCTTAACACCAAGAGAAATGACCTTTGCTTGTCTATATGTTGTTATCTATGATCCTCTTTTACCTTCATCCACATACTACTCAGTGCAGCTTTGTCTCCAAGACATAGCTATGACCTGTCTTCTCCCTACCTTCATAAGCCATGTAATTTTAGGGATCACGCTCAGCAGGCATGCACTCAAAAGCTGGCATGCAGAAAATCACAAGTTCCTTCTGTTTGTTCTGAAGGACCTTTAGAAAGTTGTACCCACCCCCTGCTTAGTTCTGGCAAAGCTGGAGTCATTCTTGCATGTGTTTAGTGGGAGCTGTCAACACTCCACAACTGTCTAGATCAGACCTGGAGCTCGAGAGCTAAAAACAACCCCAAAATGCAGAGATGATGTATGACATTTACATTTGCAGAAAGGCAGAATATTAAACCAGAGTTTCCTTCCTACTTTTTTTTTTTTTTTAAGTTGAAGAGAAGAAACCTAGACCACTAAATGCTGCCACCAGTTTTGTTTCTTTTGGATGTGCATGTGGGCATGTTTCAATAAGTTTACAATATTGTAATGGGTTCTATACATGGATATTTTAAAGGTGATATCGTAGTAATAATAGGGTAGGGCAGAGACGCTGAGCAAGGTCAGTGGGCTTGCACATTGATGAAGTCAAAGAGTAGGAGGAATGAGGAGGGCTTGTGAGACTACATCCTTTGTGCTTGCTACCCGTGCATCTAAATTTAGCTGAATTCAGGAAACTTGAATCACAAAGAAACTTGCATTAAAAAAAAAAAATCAGATATTCTTTAAATTTCTTTCTTTTTTTTTCTTTCCCAGATACTCAATTTTGTTGCCCAGCTTAAATGACTTATGTATCAGTCACACAGTTGCACTGTTCTCAATGATATCACACAGAACTAATGTGATTAATAATGTGATTATGGACTTTCCATCTCTACCAATGCAGAAGATGCTGGGATAGCCGCTGCCTAACCATTGCATATAAGAGCCACCACTGTGATGGACAAGGAACAGTCTGTGATCCCTATTTTGGAAGCGGAAAAATAACAAAAGAAAAATAGAGGTTTCACACTTTGTTCTTTTGTTAGTGTGCTTTCCATTTTCTGTGTTTACTAATATGGTGCCAAATAGGTAGCCCAGTAAGAACTTCCATGTTATGAAGTTCATTTTCTGCTAGATAAATATCTACCCTTTGGAGGATGCTGCTTCTGTTGGTTTTCCATTTCTCTGTTGGTTTTCCATTTCAGTGGTTGACTGTAAGCATCAGTGTTCTTAAAAGAACAGGCCAGATGCTTGGAAAGGGTAAAGCAGCACAGGAAAGCAGCTGCTTCTGCTTTTGCCGCCTGAGACCCTCTTGTTATCTTTTTTTTTTGCCTACCCTTTGTGCATTTTGTAGCTCTGAGCAAACTTTGTTAATATTGTTATTGGCAGTTGTATCTTCATTAGTTTCTGTCTTGCCTATAAATGTTTCCAGCATTCCTGCCTTGTTTATTTCTGTTCAAGAGCTGTAAGCTTTGGTAATTTTTCAAGTTGTCATCTCACACTTCCAAAATCACCAGATTTCTTTCATTTGCGAAAGTGCAGTCTTTGAAGTGTCTTTTACTTCCTACAAAGAGGTTACATCCAGCTTTTTAAAAAACTTAAAAGTCCTGTTTCCTTCTAATTATTGTCCCCAGTAAGAATTAGTCTGCGCTGGTGCAAGATGTGTGTCTTTGGGAGCTCTGCTAGGTAGTGGTGTAGTTAGAAGCTCTGCTCTCGGTCTGTGTCCTCTTTAATATTAATGAGGTGTAGGGATTGTGGATAGCAGATGTGTGAAATCCTGAAGGTTTTTACATTGCCTTTTAAATTCAGTCAAAAATAGTACTGCTGAAATGCTCCTACCATAAAGAATTGTTGGGGATGCATGTGCTTGGGTGGTGAGAGAGGTAGCAGAGAGCTTGCAACAAGTGAGGTGGAACAGAGCAGGGATAGGCACTACCAAGGTCAGATTCTTCAGTGTTCACTCCACTATTTTGATTATTTTTGTAATTCTCATTTTATTTTTGCTGATGAAATTTCTTCTTGGATGCCCTTCCATGGAAAACTTAGTAATTTTCCTACATAGTTAATATTCAGAAATAAAAAAACCTATTACAGTCTAAATGATGAATAGATGCTAATTTATACATATATACATATACTCAGAATGCCTAATTAATGATCTTCTGTGTCAGTCACGGATATGCAAATGGTTATATTTTGCGAGTCTTATCATAATTGTGTTGCCCTGATGGCTTCAGTTTGGGAGAATGTTTTTACTGCAGTTTAGGAAGGGATAAAAAAGAGACTGAGCAACAAGGCAGTAAAGAACACAACTGCTGTGCTGATCAATCAAAACCAGGTAGATCCTGGTTGTTTTCAAGGGTGCCAGAGGCATTTCTGGAGCAGGAACTGAGTTAGAGGATCCAAGTAGCTCTCTGGAGAGCTCATCTATCCCTGTCCCCTATAAAGAGGGCTATATTCACTATACTTTATTGGACTAATGCCTGAAGTAATTTTTGGAGCTTTTCATGAACCCATCATTTCTCATTTTTCTTCCTCCTTGCCATTGATGCAGATGTTCCTCAAAAAGTAAAAGATTCACAGTGTATTTTATTAGAGTTTTTGAGTATGTTTCACTACATAAATAATTCTACTCTCCGTAATTACGGAGGACATTAATAAAAATAATTATTTTCTCCTGTGATACATACTTGCACTGAATTGCTCCAAATCTGCAAGTCCCGGGACTGGGACAAAGGAAAATGGACAATGTTAGTCATTGTTATGTCTGTCTTTTTGGTATCTTGGACTGAAAACAGCTGTGAGGGTGGAAAAATCTAATCCTGAAAAATTTAATACAATTACTGGCCTTGGAAAAAATATATTTTTAAAAAAATGAATGAATGCAAGCTTGTTTCTAACCCTCCAGCACTTGTATCAGGGTGTGATACAGGCTGAGGGTTTGCTGGGGGCAGCTATTTTATCACGTCCCAGGTACTTTTTAAAGGCCTCCCTTTGTCCCCTTTATTCCATGGTGGAATTAGTTTGTATTGTTTCACCTGAAGCTGAGTCTGTAAGCAGAAGGTGGTGATTGTGCCACAGCCCAGGAAAAAGATAGCCTGAATGTCGCTTTGAGGAAACTCAGATCTTGCCTGCAATAAGGAGAGTTCATGGCTCTGCTATCGGCACAGCTCTTAAATCACTGCTGGGATTTGCAAGGAGTTCACAGCAGAATAACTATGAAATCATGGCTCTGAATTGATCCTCTGGGCTGGGATGTCGGACCCTGCCTGGGAAAGCTATTGATTCTTAACACACAGCCTCAGAGGACAGGGAGGTGGTGTGATCTGTACTGCTGTGCTCTTTCCTGCCTCACACAGGTTATGACCGTTGTGACACAGGGATCCAGTTCTTCTCCATGATAGCTGGGTTACCTTGGTGTCCTTACTGCTGCAGGATTGCAAAGTTGGAGTCTGCGCCTCTTGACATTTCTGCTTCTGCTTCTCTTCTTGCATTGGCTTTGTGGTCACTTTTAGCTGTGTCAGCACATTGAAAATTGCTGACAGTAAACACCAAAGCCATGCGTGCATGCTACTGAAAAAAAAGGAAACAACCACAAGGAAAGCAGCCTTGGGCAAACAGTGGATTTGCTCACTGTTAAATGTTCACAGCTTCCACACACAGCCTGGAGCCTCCTACTAAATACAGGGCTTGGAATTTCGTTTTTAAGGACATTGATACAGGCTGTGACACTGCTCAATTTTCCATGTGACTTTTGGTATATGCAGTAGGAGGGAGGTCCATCCTGCATGGTGCTGTAGAGAACAGGAGAAGTATTAAGACTTCCAAGAAGAACAGAAGCCGTAGGCATGCAGGATTCTGGATTTTATGTCAGGAAATTTGGCCATGCATCCATAAGACAGCCTGGGGATCAAAGAGGGACACACAGATCTGATGCTCTGGGCTGTCACTGTCATGCCCACCTTCAGGAAGGTGAATGATGTAGTGTACAGATCAGCATTAAATGCTGTGCACTGCAGCAGGCCTGAATTTTGCACAGATTAAATGCTGGGAAAGGGAGGGCAGAAAAAGGTACATCCTTGAGCTCATCCAGGGTCATGTAGACTGGGGAAACATGTTTTTCTGGTAAGTACCTGAGCACGTCCCAGTATTTGGTAGTATTGCCAGGGTATTCCCATGTTCCTGTAGCTCCTCCTGTAGGTTCAGCGTGGCCTGGTTAGCCATCAGGGATGGAGCTGAGGAGCTGGATTCTGCTTCTGCCAAGCTTGCCTAGGTGCTGCACAGGTCCATGGAACTGGCCACAAAGCCCAGAGCTCAGCTTTGAGCTGCGTGTTGCCAGCAGCTGGGCTCAGCTTACAGAGTGCAGGGAGGAGCAGGCTGGACTCAATCAAAAATGTATTTTTGCTGGGAGCGCGTTGCTATTTTCATAGTTTACCCAGCTGCTTTGGAGCCATTACAGCTGTCTGAAGCAGTTGTAGTGCACACTTTCTTGGAAGCACTCAATCCTGCCTGGTGTTGTCCAACCTCAGAGCTATGTCCCCCTCTTCAGAGGCTCTCATCAGTAGCCACTTACCCACCCACAAGAAGTTCCAGCAACATGGGCACTGCCATGGAGGGTGACCCCAGAGCTTCCTTCCTCTTTGCTTTGCACGAGAAATGGTACAGGATGCAGATGAGAAGACCTGCAACCTGGACCAGAAACATAGAGAGAAAACAAAGGCTAGAGTCCCATTTCTCCAAAGTTAAAAGAAAGTTTGTTTGTGGAAATTATTAATTATTCTGCCATCAGATGATGCAGCTAGGATTTGGAGCTGATCTGTATTAATGAAAGGAATGAGAAGGAGGTGTCTTTACAAACAAACTGTGGGCCTGCTGGTGGAAAAACACAGATACTGATAGGTGAAAGAAGCAATGCGAGGAACCATAAATTCCATAGGAATTCCACTAATTGACACAGACTGTTGCTTACCCAAGGCCATGCTAAATTCCTGGACTTCGAGAAAAAGAACAGAGACACAAAGGAAAATAAGGGGGGAGGGATGCACATTAGAAGAGAGTCTGTATTAGGCGATTCGGGAAGCCCACACCTCTCAAGTACCTCAGCCAATGGGGAAAGAGAGAAGGAAATGTGGCTGGGAAATTAGGATAAAAAGGAGGCTGCATCCTCTAGCAATTTGAGAGACCCCAGGGGAATGCCCCATGGCCTCTCCCTCTATTCAAATAAAGTTACAGGACTCCTCTGTCTCCTTTTTGAACATAAAACCTCTGACATTGTGGATTAATTTTCCTGACATTAAGAATATCTAATTAAGAAGATGGTTTCCAAACTCAGTTTAAATTTGGTGTGGTCTCATTCATGCCTGTCAGCCATGCTGCATTTTAGTATGAGCTAGTCCAAGCTGGCCTAAATCTCTGCTTTAGGCTGAATTAAAGAAAGACAATCCAAAGCTTATGGAGTCCTTAGTGCCTTCCCAGCTCAAGGTAAAACGCCATGAGAAGCAGTTGCTGGAAGCTGGGTAAAGGGATCAATATTAGGGGAAAAGTCAAAGGTTAGGGGGATTTGTCTTTGTGTTGTGTGTGTGCTGCTGCCTGCTTGAGCCAACAGGCCTGGCAGAGGCTGCTCTTCCTGCCTGTGAGTAGGGGATGCTCTGCTCTGAGCACTGTGTAGGCAAGGAATAAACCAACCAAAATTATTGACACCAGAGACTACATTAAATCCCTGCTGTAAAGTTCCCTGCACTGGAACCCCAAATATTTCTTAAGGAATTACTAGGTGGAGGCTGGCATACACTGACTAATTTTGTAAATCTTGCATTAGAAAGGGGGTTGTACATTGGAGAGCCTTCTGCTATATTTAGAATGAAACTCCATGCTCCCACTGTCAGGATGGGAGCTTAATTACAGCGTGCTGCAAACTTTGCTTTTGTGAAGGATATTTTTCTGCACTGCTTGCTTCAAAAAGCACAGTTTTGCTGCTATTTTTATGATGCTTTTGCAACAGTAGCAGGAGTTTAAATGGGTTAGGTGAAACTTGAGAAGGATTCTCTGACAAAACCAGCGACAGTATCTGTATGGTTCCCAGCGTGGAACTTCTCACCAGATGAAAAGAATCAATGTCAGGAGGAAGTTGTAGCAGGTTGCTGTTGCTTTTTTTTCCTTACTTTTTACTTTTCCCCCCCTTCCTGCAACTTGCAATTTGCTTTTTTATTACACCCCAAATTATCTGCTCAGATTTTTAACATGGATTCGTATTTGCTGCTTATGAGTGGGTAGCTACTAGAAGATTGCAATAGAAAAATAGAAGGAATAAGTTTAGCAAGTTTTACATCCAAAAACAATGAAAAGGTGCACATGATTCAGCCTCCCTGCCTTAGAGATAGCTGCTATTTGCTTACAAGAATTGCCAAGCTCTAAGGATACTTTTGTCCTTATCATGGAATTGGGATGCGTTGTGCAGAGGCCAGCGTGCTTTGCTGCAGGGAGTAGTGTTGTGTGGTGTGGTGATGGTCGAGAGCTTTTAGGGTGGGTGTTTGACATGAACAACAAAGGATCTTAAAGCTGCAGAGAAAAATGTTTAGTAAACAGAAAACAAGGAAGATTCAGATGAAATGGGGACTGGGGGGTCTGTGTTTGTTTTTTCTTAAGGACTCTTTCCCTCATTCAGAGGAGTTGTTATCTGTCTCCTTGAGCTGTGTGTGCATACAAGGTAACTTGTGGCGGGAAAGAGTTATAGTTTAAGCAGCATAAAAACCTTGACCTCTCCCCAAACAGTGCTATGTTGAGGGATACATGTTTCTTACTCGGGAGGCACAGCTTGCATAATCCTGCGTGTTTCTGAGGGTAAGAGTTACAGCCTAAATTATATTGGCACCTTTCAGAAAGTTCTGAAATGCGATGCAGGACTGAGTTCACATTGGAGTTACTCCAAGAAATCTGCATCGCTGCTGTTAGCATTCTGCTGCAGGAGAAGGTTTCAGTGTTTTGCAACAGTCAGATGCTGGGGGAAGTAAAGCAGAGCCAAGGTATGCTGAGCTGTCTGGTTAAACAAAGGAATTTGAAAGTCCAAATTCAGTCTGCACCTAGGAAAAGATTCCCTAAAGAAACAAAGTAATTCAAAGTGAGCAGCATCTGCCCACCTTTTTAAAAAATTATTTTAACATTGATTAAAGCTGTCATAAAGTGGAAAAATCCCCATTTTTTAATGGTAGCAAAGAAGTTTTCTAGAAAATATTAATTTGTCAACATGTTACACTAAAAAGTAAATGTGACATAACCTGCTAGAAAAAACATTATTTTCACTTCTGCAAATAGTAATGTAAATGTTAAATTTGCTTTTATTTCCCCTTCTTGGTTTTTAAAAGGGAAATAAAATAATTGGCCAGATGTCTTTGAGATTTGATGACAGATTACACAGTACAGAAGCTTGACACCTGCTACAAAGTCTTCTTTCTGCAAAAGTTTTTATAATGTAACAATATAAATTCATCTATCTAGGGTAAACTGTTTTCCATTCCCATGGGACTCTCACATGGTGTAAAGATTCTACTGAGACTGCTCACCCTATGAGCAGAAAATGTACACACGTGCCACTTGCAAAATCCCAAAAGAGAGAAACTCTAGTTGGAAATAATAATAATTGAAAACATTTTTAATTTAGCCAGAGCCACTCTCAAAGACATTCCAGCAATTTACTAGAAAATTACTGCTACAATAATAAACAACCCCAACAGATGAGTTAAATAATTCAGGATCAGGAGGTGGTATTTTGCCTGTGTGCTCTGTTTCTTGGCTTTAAGAGTATCATGGCTGCCCTCCTGTGAGAAGGGTGCTCATTTCCTATAGAAAGGATGAAAAGCTTCCTCACTTTCTGAAATACTGAAGGTCCCTCAGTTTTCAGAAACTCGCCTGAGTAGAGCTGCTATCTGAAAGTTGAACAAATAAACCTCACTTGTCCCTGTTTTCCCTGTGATTTGGGACTCTTGTCTCAAGCAATACTTTGCACAGTGAAGGAAAGAATTTGTTGAGTTGCATTTATTAATTATGGGCCAGATTTTGACATTCCAGTTCTTTGCTTATCTACTCTATGACAATGTAAAAACAAAGCCAATACCTTTATAATCTGGTTTTCTTTATTGACAGTGTGCCAGAACAAAGTGGCATCATCTGGGAAAGTAGAATGAATATTTTGCCTAGAACAACTCTGGTGTGTTTATGTTTTTTAAACATAATCTGAGATGTTAAAATCCTTTCTGTCAGTGAGATCGAGGCATTAGTCTTTACACAATTCTTGCTGCAGTTAAGAATTACATAACAATCTGATTGTTATGGATAAAAATAATAAACTAGTAAGGATTAACAGAACATTTGTCTAGAAAAAAGGAGACAAAAAGGTTATCTTGTCTTTCTGTGGAATGTGTAGAGAAAAGCTCTTCCACAGAGACCAAAGCTTTTGGAAGAGAATGGATTGAAATGGTTGATTTAATGTAGCTTCATAGGATAAATGTTTTGACTAATACCTTCCCCTGGTCATTAAATAAATGGTAAAGCAGAGTTTCTTTGCTGTAGTCTGTTCCATTGCCACGAAGGCACTTCCATGAATTTGAGTGCTTGTTGCTGAGAAATACTGACTTACTGAAGCAGACTGGGCAAAGGGCTTCACACACAGAACATTTTTACCTCCTGTTGGTCTCTCTCCATCCTGTCTCTTCTCTTTACAGGTCCTGTAACAACTCCGCATTAGAGGTAGTTTTAAGTGAGGATGCTGTGATTTTTTATCTACTTACTCCTAGTCCTGATATCAGTATGCTCCTTTAAGGAGAGCTGTATTAATGCCATTCATTCTCTCTTTAATGTATTGCTACTTCATTGCAAGGTTACTTCTGGCACCTCAGGGCTTGGTCTAGCAGGAATGGCCAAGAGGAAAATAGACACCTTGAGACTTTGTGTTCTCCAGCTCCACTGAGAAGTGTAGATGGGTGGAAAGGAGAAGTAGGGAAGCTCTGGAGAGAATGTTGCTCTGTCTGCCTCCTTCCTCCTATAAACGGTAGTGCTGGAAACTTCAGTCTGGGGTGTAGATCTTTCCATCTGAGACCAAAATTATGGCAGATCTGGCTTAAAAGTAGCTTTCTATCATCTTCTCTTCCCAGACCCTAATGCAGTGACAGCCAGGCTCCGGTTTCACAACACACCCATCATGGACCTTGGGAAGCAGAGCAGAAGAGACTCTTGACCTTTCGGTCAAGAGTCACCTGTTACTATAATAAGTTTACCAGACCCGAAGTTTGATTGGGTAACTTAGATCAGGTAAATATTTAGCTGTCCAGCCTGTAAACATCATGGAGTCTATAATGTATAATATATGATGGGGTAAGCCACCAATAGCTGGGCAAAGGCCCAGCAAATGCCAGGACAGCCATGCAGCGTATTCCCTGCCCTGAGCCAGGGCACAGCCTCTTGGCAGAGCCCTAGACACAAGAGAGCTGGTCCAGGTAGGGGCTGCCCGTGGGAGCTAAATGAGGGAGAGAAGAAAAAAGACATTCTCCTTTCTCTCCCTTCTTAAAATCAGTGCTGGCTGATGTTCCTGTTATTACTGACATGTTTCAGGAATAACATAAATAGGAGCTGGGGATGCAGAGCTAACATCAGCACAGCCTTTGTGTACTTTTGCTCCATAGGGTTTCCACTTCCCTCCTGCCACTTATTCTTCTGAGGAGACTTTTCTGACTAAGACAATATTAGGCTGCTTTGTTACTGGCTCTCTTTTTGTCAGTCCACCAGTAGGAGATGCTTTGTAAGCTGGAATGAAGATAAAGTCCTGGAAGACAAAGTAATCAAAATGAGGCAGGGTGGAGGGGGTAACCCAAAAAGTGCAGCTCAAGTATTCCCTAACTTTGTGGCATTCACAGCTGGGTTGTGGTTGCAGCTGACACAAGGGATCTGGTTTCTGGTGGATCCAAGTCTTCAACACTGTGTGTTACTTGCAAAATCTGCCAGCTTCCTGTCGTGAGGTCATTCTGGCCAGCAACGAGCAGGAAAACAGAAGCTGCTGCAGGTATTAGCTGCCAAAATCAGGCAGCCCAAAAGGCTGCTCACTTGGCCTACCCATGATGTCTGTTGTGGTTTTGATTTGCAGCTGTTACTCAGGTAGGGGATTTATGTGAAGTGTGGATCATAATCCAGAATTAAAATAATCACAGGACTCTTTAAATTCTGGAAGTTCTGGTTTGGAGTGATTACTTGTTCAAATTGCAAGAAAATAATCTCTCAACTTTTATTGGAAGAGCATCCAGGAAAGGCTTTGAACAGATTGTTTCTTTCACTCTGTACAACACTGCTGCTGATAGTTTCTGTGCTCGCTTCTGAAGGAGAAATGCAGGCCAAACAATGCAAAACTTGTCACTTCCATAGGCAGAACTATCAGCCTGACCACTAATACAGAAGTGCCAAGGGAAACATTATATTTTCCTGGATTTTTTTTTTCTTTTCTTGAAGCTTTCTACAAGACTTCCTTGGGTGAAACAGATGCAAGGCAGAAGTACAGCTGAACAGATGCAAACTGGATAATTAGCAGAGACTGAAATGTGTAGTGAACTTCACACATCAACATGCATCCACATCAGCACGCATCCCTGTGAGCTCAGAGAGAGGAAGGAAGCTGTTATAGGAAAGGAAGTATGTGATGGTGTTTCCTATATAAGAACACTCTCACAGCATGTCTAAAGAAGCATAAGCTGGAGTTCTCTGGGCCACTGTAGAGCTGAAGTGACTTAGAGAGGATTGGATACCTGTCGCATAGCTGGGTAGGCATCAGTGTTAATTGTCTATGAATAGCATGACCTCTGAAAAATTACTTTGAAATCTGAGTTTTAGGTTGACATCTGAATTTTGATGTCTAAGTTACCCTTGCCAGTTACTGGAATTACATTACTCTGATTTATTGATTTATTTGCTTTACTGTTACCATTAATAACCATTCCTCTGATTATCTAAATATGCCATAGAGAAAAAAGAAAGTATATGCTACTGGATTACCTTAAATCTACATTGTAGGATCTATAAATCCTGGTGTCTTAGGCCAGAGAAGGCAGTTGTTCCATTTAGTTGGTAGAAAAAAGCCCTGATCAGCCACAATCCTTTTTATAAGTGCCAATCCTTTCAATCTGCTGGCAGTGCTCAAGACACCAGAAGCATGCTGAAAATGGTAATTGTTTTGCCCTGCTGACAGGGGCACCAAGAAAAACTACCTTGCAGGCCAGATCCAGTCCTTATGGCACAGGCTGGCCATGCCCAGTCCTTAGCATCACTGCAAGTGAAACACTTTGGCTCTGTCACACACTTTATTTGGGGAAGTACCAGAATCTACTTTGGAAATTATTTCAGTGAGGCATTTTAAGATGAACCTGTCACTGTTTTCAGTTTGTTTTAAATGCTGTAATATGAGTTGCAGGAATCTGGGGAGATGGTTGAAATACAACACCAAAGGTTCCAGCATGAGACATGGCAAATGACCAAAAGTGGGGATATTTTCAGCTGTTTGAAACCAAACCAGCCTCCCTTGTCTGTCAGTAACACAAAGCCCATCAATCCCTAGTGTGCTTTCCAAATTCTGACCCCCATGCCACTCTCAGGGTGTTCTGCAAAGTGCTTTCCAATAGCATCTAATTTGCCTCCATTCTTCAGGCTTCTTAAACCACATGTAGTCAGCAGCTTCTGATGTAAGTTTATTCATGCTTGGGCATATCATAACATTCTCATTAGGTACCTTCAGTGAAGTACAACTGATGACTTGCCATTTTTGTGCACTGTTATGTTGCTGTTGTGTAGAGAGAAAATGACATAGACACGATCCAGGAAAGAAATGGAACCTTTTATTAATTTACAAATTCGCTTATATATATCTTAGTGGTATACTTGCATGGCATAAGGTCATTGGTCTTTCGGCAAACCACCTCTCAGGATGATTGGCTGAACCCTACAACACCTATTTCAAAATATTTGTCTAGTCAATATCATAACAATACTTCATAACAATCTTGCACCTGCAAGATAAAGGGATTGGTTTACAAAAAATCTCTAACTGTTTTCGGCCAGCATCCATGTGAAAGCAAAACTGTCACATATACACTGGCAGAAAGCTGGAAAATCTCTCTGTAGCCAAGCCTTCAGCATCCACACTGTTATGTGGCTGATTTTTGTGTGGTTAGTGACAGTGAATGCCAGTCTAATGATGCTGATTTCAAGGCAGGGATTATTGATGTGAACTGGCTGGAACAAGAAACATTTCCCGAAATGTCTTTCAGTTTTGGGGTACCTGTTCAAAGTTCCTTACGTGCAAAGGGCTCACGTTCAGAAATCTGATACTTGGCATTTTTCAAAACCTGGCTCCTTTATACGTGTAGATAAGACACACTTATTATTTGAACTGTTCTGGAAATGGAAATGTAGGTGGTTGCTTTTGGTGTTTTGGGGGTTTTTTTCCTCTCTTGTTTCTGTAACTGACAACCTGAAATTCCACTTCCCAGGCCAGTAAGTGTATCTTCTATAGTGGAGCTTGTACTTAACCCTACTCAGGACCTAGAAACCAAGACTGGAAGTGACAACCCCCATTCCTTACTCTTCACACGTCCACTTTTTCTTGCTGCCCTTCCACTTCACAGAGGCAGAGCTCAGCCACTGCTGCTTGTAACTGAGTGCTTCCCTTGGAGGCCTGGGACTGCAAACAAACCATTTAGTCTACATGTGGTGGTTTAGATTTGTAATGATGAAACCTAGCTCCAGATTCTCCCTGGAGGAAATGAAGCAGGAAATGGCATCTTCCCCATTTCCTTTACCTCAGCGTCACCCTGTGCATTTTCTGATGAGATGATACTATGGTTGAGGAACACTCAGGGGATTTTTTCTTTCCCCTAGGTTTTTCTCCTGACAAATGTAGTCTCTGTCAATCCTTCCATTTATTTCCCTTGAAAGTGTGAATTATAAGAATGTTCAGGTTTTTTATCTAAACAGATTACAGACAGTAGATGTACAGCAATTTATTACACTTTTCTTCCACAATATTGATTAATAGGAAACTATCTCCATTGTGTAAACCTAGGTTCTAGGTTCCTGGAAAAAGCTATTTTATTCTGAGAAATTATCAACTTAAACTGTAAATGTATTACTATGCTGTCATGGTGTATTTTATTCAAAGTGGATGGGAAGGTGGAAATTCTTGTTGCTTTAAACCTTATTGTGTTCTTTGAGATATGACTCAAGGAAATGCACAAAGATGGAAACCAGTCAGTCCCTTCAGAGGTACTATTTCAAATCAAATTGTGAATTATGTTTTAAACAATTAACAAGTATGTAATGTAAGCCTTCAAGTAACTGAATCTTTAAAAATTGGTAGTAATTTCATTCTGAAATTAAAATCTCCATGGTGATTTATCTTCAGTGGCCCTGTCTACACATCTATTTTGTGACTTATGCTAGTCTGTGTCAGAGAGCATGTGTGGTGTGGTCCAGGGCTAGCTCAGTGCCCAAGGAGGTTCTAGGCTGAAGGGAACAAGCAAAAACTGGAAGTGACTGAAATGAGATGGGAGCTGGGCGAGGCAGACCTTGAACAAGCTGAAGGGTGCCTTCCTTGAATCCCAAGATATCTCCTTAGTGGTTCACCAGCAACATATGGGAAGACAATGGGTGGCAGATCCTCTAGTTGCAGTGCTAGAGTTAAGAGAATGAAAATAACCTCCAGCACACCTTGTGTTATTTAACAACCTATTCTGTCTTTCATGGTGTAGCTCCCTGTGCATCTCAAAGCTGAGGAATTGAAGTTTATCAGCTCACCAGCACAGTGGGGTGTCAGGAGTCAGGAAAGCTTGTTGAGGAGCTCAAGGATAAGCAGTATACCAGGATGCAAAAGGAGACAGAAAAGAGCCTCATCCCGTGTTGCAGTGGGACGACATGTGTGTTCGTGATTGTGAGATTGCAAAGCCCTTCTCTGACTGGAGCAAATGCTGATATTCTTTGTGGGATGCTGTGGCTAGACCTTCCCACAGGACTTCATCTGCAACTTCCTCTGACTGCTGAATGTAAGCAACTGTGAAATCTACCTTTCCTGTCAATCAGAGCTTCCCCAGTAACAGTAGCAGGACAAAACTGGCAGGATTCTTGGCAGTTTTGCTGCTGCCCATAGGGTACTGATTATCTTTAATGAGTCTTATTGATTTCACGGTGCAGCTTCTTGGGAGCAGCAGAAGCCTGTCTGCAGACTCAGAAACATAAGCACATCAATGGGTCATATTTGGGAAGTTATCTGTGCAATCACAAGGGCTGGGGTTTTTGTTCTTGTGATGTTTTGTTCAAATTAAAGGCTAGATTCTGCAGCAGTTGGTGATTTTAAGAGCCACGTCCTTCCCCAGTCTCATCAGGAAATCATTCCACTTGCCACTGGTGAGTAGGTGAGTGGGTTTCTCAAACCCTCACATAAACTGTATTCTCAGCTTCAAGAGAGTGAAGGAGTTATAATGTGACAAGAGCCTCTCAGGGATCTCTGGGTGTGATGCTTTCAAGACAGCCTGGTTTTTGTTTTGGTATTGGTTAGGCTCTGGCTGCTGCACTGCTCCACCCAGGACAGTGGTGCTCTTTGCCGTGTCCTCTTAGTAACAATCTTTGTTCTAAGGTGTGGAAATTAAATCTCTAGATTCCAAGCCCTAACTGAAGAGCAGTGTGTGGAAGGATTCCCCCTTTACCTAGACATTATGTCTCCAGCTCATCCTCCTTCAGGCCCCAGCTCTGGCAAGGAATGCCAGCAAAAACAAGTGCTGTTTGTTTGTTTGTGTTTTGCTGTAAAACTGAAAATAGGAAAGTTACTGTGCTTTCTTTTTTAATATAGATGTAAACAAAACAAATGTTTCCCAGCACTTTTACCCTCTTGGTTTAAAACTCCTAATTTCTGTCAGAACACCCATCAGGCAGTCACTCTCTAACTAGCTGTACTCAGGCTGCCTGTGGCATCCTGTTGCCTGCCCTGAGTTTGGAGTCTGCAGGGGGTTTGCAGCTCCAAGAGTAATTCTAGAGCAGGAAAGGTGAGATTTTGGGATTAACTCCAGCCTCTCCCCACAAGTTGTTTTCTTAAACTGTAAGAAAATAAAAAAAAAGAAGCAGTCTCCCCTGCAGATAGCCCTTTTCAAAACTAGGCGATGCTGCTTCTCTCTGCCCTCCTTGGTGCAGCATGGAGAATGGCAGGTTATCCCAGTGGGAGTGATGGCAGTCAGATGATATTCATCCTTCACTAATCAGCTAATTGGCACAACCTTTCAGCCTGCACTTCTTAGCATCACACTGCATTTCTGACCTGTGAGAACTTTGCTTTGAAGGGACAGCTTAATCCTTAAGCCCATTAGCCAGATGCCATCCCTGGCTGGGGCAGTGGTCGGGAACTCTGGGCATGGGCTGGTGCCAGTTGTGTTTTGCCTGCTGTGTCCTTCTACAGGGCAAACTTGGCCCACAGTATTGGGGACTCAGCTCTGAGGCGGACAGGTTCACCCTCAAAGATTTTTCCCCTGATTCCCAGCTGTACACACAATCCCTTCCCTGCAGCATGGAAGGGAGAGGAAAGTTTTAGCCCCCCACAGTCTCAGAGCTGTGGAACACAACTAGGGGCAATATGCCAAGCTTGCTGACTTGCTGGCCTCATCTGGTATGGCAAATCCCCTTTCCCTAGGTTTCTGAGGGTAGCTGCAGCCACAAAAAGTGCTTGGAAAACTTTCCATAGCATTTGCAAAGCTGCCCTCAGAGTGAGGCCATCTTACAGTCTGTTTAAAATCTTTCACTTAAAAGTAAAGGAAGCAGAACATTTTAAAGCAGCTTTGTTTCTATGGATTGCATGAATGGAAATGCATCTTCTTTCTCCCTTGACTTTCTGCCCTCAGCCAGGTAAAGAGCAGGTCCATTGAGATATTGACTGTCGTTAGTCCGAGATTTGGATTTTTTTCATCTCTCAATGAAGCACAGATCATTTTTTGGTTGCCATCAGCCCGCTATCATAGCTGCTCCTGTGTAACACTTCCCCTTTGATATGACAATGACTTTGTACAGAGGAAAAGACCTTTACCAGGGGAATAATTGTGTCAAGAATTGATGAAGGGTGAAACAAAATTGGCAGCATATAATTTAAAATTACAAAAAAAAAAGGAGCAGGGTGGAGGAGGGGAGGAAAGAGAGCACACCTTGGCATGTGGAAGAAGGGGGAGGAGCTCTGTGGAGTCAGGAGAGCATCGCTACCAGGCCAGCTTTAAAGCCCTCTTAACAATGTGCAGTTGCTCTCCCCAGCTCACCCATTGACTTCCTCCTGCCCTCCACAGGCCTGGCTGCAGTGAAACCTCGTGTCTTCCTAGTGATGCTGAACTGAATCAGATTTTGCTTTTAGTTTTCAATCAAATTTTCCTTCCTTGAGCTTAGAAGGCACACTTGGGACTTTATAGTAATTGCCTCCCCACGCTGAACTGCTGATACCTTTATTGGATTGGCATAGGGTTTCAGAGGACTGTGTTTAACATGCAGTGAGCCGCAGCAATGCAAACAGCTCCAGTGTTTAAACAAGCATCCATTAGTCCGGGAAACAAGACAGTGCCAGCCTATTTGGTGCTCTTTAGAGCTGGCAGCTTAAGAGGAAGGGTGCAGCAGGGTTTGCCGGGAGGGGGGGCAGGATGGGGGAGTCACAAATGCAGTGTCAGGAAAACAAGCAAAACATCTCTGTAGCTTTGTGAGAAATGAGCTGCAGAGGGGGGGAACTCTTGCGACTGGGGACATGTGCAAAGCTCATTAATATCTCATTATGGTCGAATTGCAGTCTCCCAGCAGATTGGCATTAATGTGTGATGTGCTGGAGGAAGGGGATACAGGAGAGCAGCAGGGGTATTTTAAGCAAGCTTTTTTTTTTTTCCTTTTTTCCTTTACATTGAAGAAGCAGAAAAAAATAGTATGTGCCAGCAAACCATGATGTTTTGTGCATCAGCCCAATACAGTGCACTTCATCAAACAAGAACAGTGCTCAGTTGGGCTTATCATAGTACCTGCTAGCATCTTTCAATATTTCCAATAAACCTCCTTTATTTTCAGCACTGCTTAAGTCACTTGTAAAATTTGGCTCAGTGTGAAACTTCCAACATTCAGCATCTCAGCCCAGGATTAATTCTCCCCACCCCCAGCTGGAAGGATTGGGGAGTCCAGGGGGTACTTAGACATTTTTTTCCCTCCTGTACATTTGTAGGTAGAATGATGTCCAAAATACTTTTTCTCATGCTCCTATACCGAAATAGCTTTTGTTTTATCATTAACTGGAGCAGTGCAGTCATTAGCTTATCAGCTGATAAGCTGCAGTCATTAGCTTATCAACTGACATCAGTGCCTGTACTTGCTTCTGCAGGACCACATAACATTTTTCTGATAGGATCTTGGCTGCCATGTTACTGGGAAAAGACCCATTCGTTTTAGGGCCACTTATTCCTTGACTTTCTGTACCTGAACATATAAATTCTCTTAAAAAATAAAAGGCAACTCCCAACAATGGCTTATCCAAAGAAGAACCATCAAGGACTTCATGTAGCAGAAGCATCTCCCTCTGCTCCCAGTTGCTGAGTTGCCTGATTTATCTCCGTAAACTTTCATTGGTAAGACTGGAGTCATGAGAGGGACAGAGAATGTGCTTCTTTTGTACTCTGCATCACTGGGCTTTCATGAAGAAGTGTTTTATTAACATGTAGGAAGAAAACCTATGGATTTTGCTTTCCTGTAGACACCTACTCATTTGCAATTGCTTACAAAACCCATTTTAATAGGTACTATTATAGGTGTATTGGAGGAGATGTTTATAGCCAAACTGTAGGAAAGTCACTCTTCTTCAACTCCTTTTGTGCTACAAGAGCAAAACAACAGTTAAATTAGTCCTGACTCCTACGAAATGCTTGCAAGCCCATAGATCTTGGTTCAGGCTGAGTATTATGTTTGAACTTCATTGCCCAGGCTATTTATGTGTTTATCCTTCCTAGTAAACTTTCTTTTGCTTTTATGAAACAATATTGGAGCCCTCCAGTGGCCAAACTAATCATTCTGAGGAATGGAGTTCAAGTTCTGCCAACAAAGGAGATTTTTTTTTTCCTTCCCTATTAAAAAATTAATTTGGTAATTTTTTTATATTCAGAATTTGTGTGGAGTTAATTTGAGTCACAGCATCACATGTGAAAAGTAAGGAAAACTAGGAAAAAGAAAAAACAGTCTCTTTGCCTTTCTAGGATCTCCATATATTTATTCTTCTATAGTTTCAAAAACTTAATTAGTTTATTGTTTAATTAAATTCTATTAGATTATATTTTCAGAGAGGATCCCGTTACACATACAAGACAGAGAAAATGCATTCTGAGTATCATAACAATTCACATTTCCTTAAGTGACTTTTATCAGTTCTGTGACTTTTTATCTATGATGTGACTGGTCTGTTCTCCAGCAAAACCTAATTTTTCAACACACCGTCATTTGTATCAGGGACCTCGGCACATTGAAGATTTTGGCCTCAAGGCTCTCTCGTCTGCAGCTCCTACTGGTGTCTTTCACTTTCCATGTGAAATAGAAACTCTCTGTATATGAAAAAATAGCTTTTAATTGTATTGTATGCACCGTATATTAGTGAGAGGAGTTCTCTTTACAAAGGATGTTGAGATCCTAACAGCTAAAATTGCTTACTTATGCCTCCTCATGTTTGGTGTGGTAGTTATCACAGTTCTTCCAAATTATAACAACCGTCTTTCAGAACCCAAAATCAGATAGGTAGGTTTTGGTTGTGTTGGAGCTGCAAGTTTTGAGAGGAGGTGGGAGATGAACAGGGGAAGAAGAGAAAGTATGGTCAACTGGTTATCTTCTGACAGCATGGCCACAATCTGGCATTCAGTCCATGTTCAAAAAGCAGTAAAGCAAGGGATTAAGGCTGTTATTTTGCACCAGCTCCTCTTTATTTAGGGGTTACTAGAAATGAGTTTGTACCATGTTGCATTGTATAGCTGCTTCTTTGTAAAATCATACATTATCATCAAAATGCTTCATAACAAGAACATTGAAAATCTGGTAGAGGGAGGTTTCTGTTTGTTTTATTTTAGTAAAGATCTTCTAAGTAACGTTTCTTCTGCAGACACTGTGGGTATAGGAGCTGTTGTACTGGGCCATCTCAAAGGGGCATTTAGCCCAGTGTCCACTCACCAGTGAGCAAGTAGAGTGTAAGAAAAAGAGCAGGCATGCAGTCAGCCTTCCCTGGCACATCTTCCAGCTATCCCAGGTCTAAGAACCTCTTGTTGAGCCCATCTGTACACAGTTTGCTTTTGCAGCCCCCTGCATATGTGAAGAAGGTTTCTTCTTGTTCCTGAAGAGTGAGGTGAAATGAGGAAAGCCAAGAAAACAGTTGTAGCAGAAGTTTCTTGTTTGCGCTGAATATGGTGGGCATGTTATGCAAATTCCTCTCACTGGCGGTAGCTGGAATTCCTGGAGCAACCCTAGGCTTTGTCTCCTTTCATGTTTTTCATGTGAGTTTGAAAATTGCTGGAGGAGATGAATGCCCTGCTCCAATTGGCTTTTTGAGGAAACTGCTAATGAGGGCAGTTTTTCTCATGGCTTTATTCAAGACCTGTAAACACCAGCAGAGCTGGGAAGAAAGAAGTCGGAAAGACAGGGAGAGGCTGTTTGCAGCATATGAGCATGCACTGGGCAAGCAGAGGCCCTGTAGCTGTCACAAGGAAGGCTCATGCTCTAAGGCTACCTTGCTTTCTGCAGCCACAAAACTTGAGGCTGCAGAAGGCTCACACTGTGAGGCTGTGAGATCTGAACTGGGACAGGAGAGGGAAAAAGATGGGACTGTGCAAGGGGGGAGCAAATGTTTCCCACCTGCCTGATGCACATTTCATACCCAGCTCCCTGCAGCCTCACATCACTGCACAGATCTGCAATGGCATCTTGTCACTTGTTTGTCACAGCCTCCTCTGATCACTGCTGCCACCCCAATGAGAGCTCCAGGGCTCCAGCAGAGCACTGGGAAAGCAGAGGAGGCAGGGACTGGTTGTAGCTCTTAGCATGAGAGCAGCTTTATCCCCAGTGGGGACTCCTCTGCTGTGTGCCTTTACTAGGAGAGGCTGGAGCCAGGAATGCCAGAGCACACAGGCCATGTGCAGCCCTGCTGTGCTGGGACCAAGAGGAGAATCTCTGCAGTTCTGTGGTTTAGTCTGAATCCTTGTGGTTTGAACCTCTGTTCCACAGTGGCTACCTGGGGAGACAGCATTCCCGAGAAGGGTGCTGTGCCCTGTTGTGCTCCCCCGCAGCTCCTTAGGCAGCCTTTTACCCAGGGCCCACTTAGTAGTTCTCCGTTTGGTAACATTTCCACACCCTGTATGGAGAGAACTTTGTTGGGTAGGTCATGCTGCTGTACAGAAACATTGGGAACACTCAATGGGAAAAATATCTGCTTTAGTTCCAGGCATTCCAGTCATTTCTCATTAGCAGGGAGAGAAGGTTGCCACTGCTTTACTGATGACTCAGGAAAATCCTCTATGTTTACAGCATTGAATGTTTCTAATATGATTATTGCAGGTCTGAATTTGGAGTTTGGCAATATCAGAAAGCTTTTGAGTTTTGGAAAAAAAAGCAAAGAAAATAGTAGTGACTTATGTCCCCAGATACAATGAAATCACAGTCCCTGCAAATCCTACAGCCATCAGGAGCCACACTATTCAAGGTTGTTCTTGGCCTTGTGTCATCCACCTGGCATTGAAAAAAAGTCAGGCAGCTGTGCATTTTAAAGCTGGGCTCTTAATGTAATTCTGAAATATGCTAATTGCCAGGCTTTTATTTTCATTTGATTGTTTTGAAAAGCTTAGAAGAAAGGAGGAAAAATAAAGGAGTGTTGTAAATAGCCCTAGGAAAAACCTCAACCTGCTGCCCATGTAATTTCCTTTAAAAACAAATTTTGTAGTATGGGAAACTATCACACAGCAGATTTGCACACAATCCTATATGCTCAATATCTACATGATTTTATATAATTTCTTTAGCATGTTTTCTCATTGTTACAGATGTTACTAAGGTTACTATAACTGTAATTAAATAAGGAAGAAGTGCTTGCTTACCCCAAAGCTTGTCTATGGTTCCCTGTGTGTCTAATTAAAAATACTTTTTTTTTCCCCTTTCTGTAGACTTTGCTTAGACCATCATGGTTGTAACACTACTTACTGTTTATCTGGGATTTAAACTTACAGCTCCTCCTGCTAGTTCTCCCCTTCTCCTTGCCTCTCTTAAATAACCCAGAAGTGATTGAACATTTAAGTTAGTTACTAAGCAAGAACTTGGAGCTGCACAACCTTCTTTCCCTTGGCAAGAGCAAATGTAGTATCATTATTATAGGCCAAACTAGGAAGATTTTAAGCTTGTTTTCTTAGAGTTTAGAGGAACAAAACTGAAGCCTCTGGAAATGAAACTGGGGGAAAGACCCAACCCAGGCAGAAATCTTTATTAAACACAGATGTCAACAGCAGCAGCATGTAATTAGTGCCCTAATTGTGACTGGGCAAATAACGGTGGCTTGGGGAGGATCCAGATGGAGGCATCTGACTGTGGATGTGTGTTTTTCAGCTAGGCTCCCTTTAAGGTCAGTGAAAAGAAAAAGACACTTCTGGAGCATGATTTATCTCATTCCCATCTCAGCCTGGTATAGGGGATATGAATTGCATTCTCAAGACTGGAATGACTTGACCTGGTTTTGCCTGCACCTTTCTTATGCTGTCTACAACAGTTCCCAGACTCCGTGTCCTGTTCATAGCTCCCTGTACACACCCCTTCTTTTTCTTGAATAAGAAGAAAAAGAGACACAAAAGCACATTGATCTGACAAGATATAAGATATTTTGTATTCCCATTGGCTGGGGACAGGATTTGGGAGATTTGAGTCCAATTCTAACCCCGCCACTGACTTAATATACAGCTTTAGGCAGCTGTCTGCTCTGTTTTCTGAAGTGAAATTTAGAGGTTTAATGTATGTTTGCATCTGAATGACAGCATTTAAGTGATAAATGATGGTTGGGGGGGTAGACACATAATTAGGTTTATTTTTCTTTTTAGATTCATCTCACCTATGTTTTTCTGAGACCAAAATCCACGTAATTCTGGTAGTAGCCCAAGAGTATTGTGTCTTCAGACTAACAAATTAAAATCACTTAGTACTAGGTGGCTTATCATTCCTACAATAGGAGAAAAAGGAGGGAAGGAGAAGTCTTTTGAAAAGGAAAATAAGATTAGTGGAAGCCCATTATATGAATTCACACTGGCTTTTAATGCCTTTCTATGGCTTATCTAATAGCAAACTATGATGTCTAGTGCTTCAGACCTTCAAGGGGTTTAGGAAAGAACTGTAGTGTTCTCTGTGACTTGGTCTTTACCTACTACAACAAGTGTTTTTTAGTCTTGCATTTCTTTAGCACTGTTAAGGGTCCAAACCTTCAGTGGTGAATGGGACTTGAAGTCTAAATTTAATTTTAATTAGCTGCTAATATATGCTTAGTATGCGTAGATTGCTGAGATTAAAACCCATGTGAGTATCATGGGCAGTGACTACATGTGCATGTGTGCACTTGTGTGGAAAAAACAGGGAATTTTTTTGACAGCAAAAGGAAAAAAGTAAAAAAAACCAAAAACCATGTTGTGTACACTGGGAATGTACAGACATCTATAGCATTATGAGTTGCAATTCCTTCCCTTGGAGGGCTGTTTTCAAAGTACACAAATAGATAAAAGTGCCTGGTTGTAATGTGGTGCATAGCCATAACTAACTGGAAACGTGACCTGTTTGGCAGAACACTGCCCACCTTTCTCCTGGTAATCTTTTTGGTTTGTGTGGAGATATCGCTAAGCCTTACACACCTCTGGGATTTGGGAATCTTCCTGCCATTGCTGCCATGAGTTCAACACTGTGTATGTATATCCAGAGTAAGATGGCAGAGAGGAAGAGGTTTATCCTGGGTTGGAGACAGCTGCTGTAGATCAAATGAAGAAGGTAAGACCTGAGCAAAGGTCTTGGTCTGATGTCATTCATTGCATGAACCATTCTTTGTATTTTAGGTTGCTTAGTGTACTCAAGGTGAAGCATGTGCTAAATATTGTGCTGAATCAGGGCCTTCATTTGCTTAAAATCTTTTTCTTTACCCTTCATCAGTAGACTTAAATAGTACATTTGCAGTTGATGCCACACAGCAGGTCCAGCCTTGTGAGTCTGTGACTCTGGTAGTTGCTGGGAGCTGGGAGACCAGACGTGCTTTTCCATTAGTTGTGCTGTCTGCCTGTGTGGGACCTGAGGTCAGCTTGAGGTGAAGGTACTGAGGCCACAAAGAGCCAAAGTTTGTATGGTTTACTTGGCCATATTTAGGGCAAATCTGCTGTTCAGTGCTGTCTGGCCTTTAGCCCTTGGCAAATAGCTCTCAAACTGTGCTCAGAATAATTCAGAACATGGCTGGGGCATCCTATACAGTCCTTTGAGTCCTTGAGTCTTCACAGATCTTCAGTGATCCTGCATTTTATTTTTTTCCAGTACTGTCTATAACTTGCATTGAAGCCAAAAAATAAATGCTAAGAGGAGTTGTTCCATCAGACATAGTGTCTATCTCTGAAGAAATTTTGGTGCAGAAGAAATTACCTTATCAATACGCCTCTGATTCCTAGTGAGCTTAAGGGGATTCACCGTGGGTGTGTTCAAGGCAGGTTGGATGGGGCCGTAAATAACCTGGTCTGGGGTGTTATCCCTGCCCATGGCAGGGGATGCTCTTTAAGGTCCTTTCCAACCCAGACCTTTCTATGGTTCTGTGACCCAAGGGCTTCAGCATCTTTCAGGATTGAGCCATGGGTTTTGTCCAGAAGTCTTTCAAAACTGCTGCTGCCTGTGTTCTTTTAAAGAGATATGCAAAGTCAAGACAAACAACCAGTTCTTTCATTGCTCTTCTTTCCTAGAGATGGATCAAGCTGATTGTGCTGATCAGGGAATTGTTTGACTGAAGGAAAAAGCTGTCTCTGACATATTTTCTATTTTGTGATTTTCAGTTATGTGATTTTATTATTTATTTTTTAAATGGTCAGTAGCTGAGCACAAATTTATTTCCAAACTCATCTGTCCCATGTTGGATTTTTTTTCCTTTCCCAAAAAGATGTCTCATTACTATGCAAACAATTAAAATGTAGAAAAAATACGAGAATTAATTACCATGCAAAGGATTCATTTTCCTCCCCTTCCCCCATGCTTGGGTCTCCTTTGCAATGCTTACTGTATTGTTAATTGTTCAACCTGTACTTAGATAACCTGCACCCCTTTAAAGGTATTTGTCCTTGCAGAAAAATCTTCAGTTGACCTATGTCCTCAGCGAAGCTGCCCATTCAGGCACAGGGAATAGATGGGGAAGAGGAGGCTAAATTCACCATTTTGTTTGCAGCACAGTATAAATGATTCTCAGGATTTTTTCTTTTAATGTGTTAGTTGTGGAAATCTGTTAATTTGATATTTGAATTATTTTCAAGTGGAAGTTTCATTTATGATGTTATCCCAAGAGGGTGACTAAAATGTGTGGGCTTGAACAGGTACAGTGTATAGACTATGTGGCTCTCATTTCCTTCCTTTTCCAATTGTATGAAACACTTTGCTTCAAAAAGCATGAACTTGAACTTAGTCATGTGGAAGAATCCCCGAAATTACTTAGCCCACACTGATTTGAGGAACTGGAAGGTGCTGCTTCATGCACATATGGAATAAGTAGCTATGTTGCCATGAAGTGATGTGTGTTGGAAGTTAACACCAGTGATATGAATGGAAGACAACTGTGCCATATCTGAGTTCAGCCTTCTGTCAGCTTGCTATCTGTCTTCTAGAGATCATGCACTAGACAGGCTTTGGTAATAAAAGAGATCCAATAGAAACTCATAGTCCATGGAAATCTATGGTGTCATCAGGGAAGTACTGTCATGCCTTCACCGTCTCTTCTGGCTCATTCTTCAGAGTTTCTCCGAGAATATTCTGGAGTAATATATTATGTATGTAGATTGTGCCATGGCAGTATTTTGCAAGCAGCTGGAAGGTAATTTGCTTGCCCTGAGCATAGGAAGGGCTTTTCCCTTACATCAGTTAGACAAGGTTTTAGTCTGTCAGTTCTGAAGTCAGGAACAGAGCTCACATCCTACTGGTGCCTTAATGACAAGGAAAGCAGAGGCTGTGTCACACAGCTGCTCCTCCTTTGCAGAGGACAGGAATGCTTTCGTGTCCCACGTACCCCTTTGCTAGGCAGGCAGGACGCCAACAGCATATTTCACTAGCCTGCTATGACTTGTGCTCATCCAAGGATGAACTAGGGCAAAATTTTCCCCAGGAAACCATTCCTAATGTCACATACACAGTTTAAAGAGCTACTGAGTAGCAATGGTGCATGTGCAACAACACTGGGTATGTTGTTTTGCTGCTTCTTAGATTAAAACACAAGAGGTTCCTGCATATCGTTTCTACCCTGATTTGTAGGAGTTCTTTGGGAGGCACAGCTTTAATAATCTCCAGTGTCTCCTTTTTATCATTAGCCTGTCTTCTGTGCAGATACAAAGCAGATTGGAAATGTTTTCCAAGGGTGAAGGCTTATCAGAACAACTCCCAGACAAGTCAGTTAGAGGCTGCCTGACTAAATCCTCATAACACACCCTGAAAATGCAGCTCATGCCATCTGCAAGGACAATTTCAGAGAGAGCAGAGCTCAGCTGCTGGGTGTGAGAGGCAGGAATAGGCACTGCCAGCTCAGTAGTTCAGCTTGCAGGCTCTTAGCACCTTCACTAAGACTTTCACACAAATGGATCAGCGCTGGCACTCCCAAAGCCATGAGCTTACTGCTTTGCCAGTGTTTACCCTATTGGGCTGAAGTGGGATTAAATTAGATGGATCTGAAGAGGAGTAGATCATACATACATGTAGATCATACACTTGGGCAGGAAGGCTCTTTGACAGTGATAACAGCATTCCACCCATTAAATAATTTGTGCTCTAAAGTTCAGTTAAACTTGCTGTGCAATGTCTTTGCACTCAGCTTTTCTCAAGCTGCTTTAGCAGACAGCAGCATCCTTACCTGGCTGACTGAGGGCAGGTGGAGTCACAGCATTTACCTGGTTTGACTTCACCAGTGCTGTTGCTATTTTGTTCTCATGCCGTGCCTCTTTTGTTAGCCTTCTTCCCTATTCTCTGCTTGATCTCCCAGCGTGATCCAGTTCCTGCTGGTGGCTGGGAGCCTGACAGGTGGCTGGGGCCCTGACAGCTGGCTGGGGCAGGCAGTTCTGGCAAGGGGCCTGTGCTACCAGCTTTTCATCCAGGCACCACGACTTTTTACTCTCACTCTTCAGAGAGAAGCCCTTCCTGTCTGACCGGCTAAAATGTGAGGAAGTAGATTGTTTTTCTCCCTGTTAGCTCTTGCAGGTTTAACCAGTGCCTTGATCATCATTTTACTATTACTGCGAGGTGTTTCGTTCTTCTGGTGACTGATGGCAAAAACAACTGTGATGACAAGAGTCCCCAGCAGCCCTTTGCAGGGTAAGGGGCAAAAGGTTGACCCCTTCCCTGGGGCAGAGGTTACTCTGTGAGCCTGCAGAGTTGAACAGGTTACTGGCTAGGTTGGCAGGATGAGATTTTACCAACTTCAGACAGGTGTCATGTGAATTTCCTGCATATTTGAAACATTGCCCTGGCCAACAAGAGCTGGGCAGCCAGGCCTAGCATGGAAGACTACAGCATGTGCTTTAAATGAGTAGTTGTGCTCCAAAATCAATTTGCTACGTCAGGCTTCATCCTGTGAGTTAGCAGGCATCGGTGCCGTGCTTTCAGCAGCACGAGGAAATTCAAATAGTAGGGGAGTGGCTGGATGCATGAAATACTTTCATTTGTGGGAAGTGGTGGTATGTAACTCACCTCCACTTTACTTGGCTGCTTGTCTGAATTCAGCTCCAACGGGTTTTTGAAACAGGTCCTATGGTCCCCACCACCTCTGCAGGATGCTGGAGCAGGTATCATTGGGAGGCCACTATGGAGCTGGTGGACTTAAAACACTGGTGACAAGATGTGGCTGTACCTCAGGCAGTGGCACTCTGGCAACACTGACTTTACAATGGCAGTGTCAGAGGTGATAAAGCAAGGAGGTGAGTGCAAAGAGTCTTTTCAAATGTTGAAGCTGAATTGCTGGCATGCAAATGGCAATGATGATTATTCCTTACTGATCTCAGATGCTGTCATGTCAAATCCGCTTGCTTAGTGTCACCTCACAGCCACCCCTAGGACACTTCCTAAATTGTTGATAGGATTTGAGTGCAGCACAAGAAGTTAAGTAGCAAACTTGACTCAGTCTTCAGGGTACAGGCTGGAGACTGCTGAACTGGGGTGGTGTTTGGCAGAGCTCACGGTAAGTACTCCCTGTTGGAGGTAAAAATTATCAAGATCTTTCTGGAGAAGCTCTAGGAGAAAAAGGGAGAAGAAAGGTGGGGCAAACTCAGGAACAGACACATTGATGGAAGGGAGAGTAGAAACCCTGGAGGAAGGGCCAAGACTTGAATTCGTTTCATGGAAAGGAACTGAAGGTCATGATGACTGGTGGGCCAGACTGATGCAACATGAAGAACTGAAAAGATCAATTTTTAACAGAAAGAGTCACAGAAGAGCATGTGGAGAAGATGATAACCCTTGTTTTTTGTACACATGCATATTCTCTGAGGAAGATGGACTTTGGGCTTTGGCTAGTTTCTCTGCTTTTTTTCTCTGGAGCAAAGATAGCTCCAAAGCAGGGCATGTTCCAACAGAGCTGGGGAGCCAAGTGGACCAGACCTCTCAGAGTTGTTGCCCTTGTTTTGTATTGAAGTGGCTGGAGCTGCCCTAGGGAGAGGAAAGTCAGTGGCTACATGTAGCTGGTACACAAAAACATCTGTAAAAGTGGTATCAGCCTCATCTGGGGACTAACAGAGGAGAACTGGATCTGTGTTAGACCCTGTGAATCGTGTCCAGCTTCTACTGACATAGAGAGAATTTAGCCTCTCAACTGCCCCACCTCCCCCTGGTTTTTGTGTTGGGGGTTTTTTAAGGAGCAATGAAACAACTGTTCTGCTGCCACAGCCCCAGTCACTCCCCATGGATGACTGGAACAGCCGCCCACCAAAGGCAGCTCCATGGTGGAGGATGGGCTGGCGAGTGGCTCGGCTGTTGCTATAACAACGGTACCTCTGTCTCATTTCTTTTGAAAAATGAAGTGCTGCTGGTGAGATGAAGCAAAGCAGCTTCTCCTCACAGATGAAAGCCCTGCCAACAGCCTCCACACACTCTTGTTTATCTATTGGGTCTGTCACGGCATGTCCAAGAAACTCTGCCGAGGATTTCAGGATGGGTTGGATTAGACTGTTTGGGTCAGTGTGCGTTTGCGTGGACGGCTTCTGTCCCTCTGCCTCTCCTCCAATTGAAAGTCATTTAAAAAGTCAACCTGCCAAATTTGACCTTTTCTCGCTCTGCAACTGGAATTTCTCCAAAGGCATGTAAAGAATCGAGAGTCCTGCTTCACCCTCTTTTGCTTTGGGGTAGAAAACTGCTGTGAAATGAAGATTCATCAGCCAAATATTTTGTGTGATTAAAGCTAAAGGCTTATGAAGCGGGCAAGGGGGTTGTTTTATTTTAATATTTTCCTTTGATTTTAATATTTTTCTTTTTTTATTTTATGTGTCAACAGTCTTCTGCTCCTAGACATAAATCTCTCATCTCCTGCTAATATCTTCATGATGCATGCTGTAAAACATGCACAAACTGTGTACTTGTACTAAGAAGGAGAAGGAGGGTACTTTAAAAGATACTATTTTTCTTCAGGGATTGTGTTTATAGAGGGAAGGGGAAGTGCTGGGGTTTTAGTCTAAGACACTGTGGAATCCTGGTGGTGGTAAACTGTTTGCCAGTATATGCTCGGTGTAGGATATCCAAAGCATCCAAGAGTTAACATGGTGATTTGGAATGAAATCAAGATATTAAAAGGAAAGTTTTCATTGAAATAATTTGATAAGAATATTTCTGTGTTGTACCTCAAAAAAGGAGATATATCTATTGTTATGGCTCCCAACTCCTCCAAAATGCTGGAATCAAGGTGCTTCCCCACCTGCAAAGGTTGTACTCAGCATGTTGCCTTCAAACAAACCTTTCATGTTAAGTTTCTGTCTACCTACAGTTTTTCAATGAGCAAACAAAGAAAATAAAAAGATTAGTGCCTGTTAACCCCCCAAATCCTAAAGTCTCTGAAGGAGAACAATGTGGAGGTACAAACTTAGAATAGGTTTAATTTCATTTCTTTTTGGAAAAGGCACAACTTCTGTATGCTTCATATTTGATAGAAAATAGTTTCCATGTCAAGCTGCTTTTTGTTGTAATGCATAATAAACATGATTATTAATATTTATATACTGGGCCTGCTTTTACTTTCACTAAAGTCACTGTATATTTGTACAGGGGGACATCCAAGTTCCAGCACATGATGAAACTTTAGGAACTGATATTTTTAGGGCTGGTTATTTGCCAGACTAGATAGTTTTGATTCTTTTGGTGAACATTCATATACAAATAAGGTGATAGATTCAGGATAAAATAGTAAATGTTTTAAAACCTGAAAGCATGACACCATGTGACAGCATATCACTCTTACCAATATTTTGTAAAGGATTCATTCAAACTTGCAAAATGTGTGGAGTCAGTTTGCTTGTATTCCTCAGGAGATAATCACTCTCACTACTCCCTGCCTTGTCATTAAGACAAACTTTTTTCCCATCTTTTCCTTATAGGAACTTTACTTCATGATGAGAAGCCTGCCACCAGGTCCTGTTCTTACTTTAGCCCAGCACTTGGTCAATATGAACTTGGGATAAAGGGCCACGACACATTTTGAACATTTCTTCAAATCCTGTTTTTGCCTGTGTATGCCCATTGAGCTTGGTCTTGAGTCACTTGCTGTTTGGTGAATGTTTTTCTGATGTGGCAATACTGACTCTGTAGTGACATGGTTTAGGAGTTGAAATGGGTGATTTCAGCTATAAATTGTGTGAGTGGCCCATTAGGGCAATATTTAAATATGCTATTTTAACCCATTATATCAACTGACCACCTGCACTTGAGGCCAGCTCGTGCTTTTTCTTTTCTTGCCCTGGAACTGTGCTGCTGTACTTGTGAAGCGGTGCCATTACCGCTTCTGTACCATCCTTTCCTGTCTCCAGGGTCTGATCCAGGGTTATATAAAGATCAGTGGAACAAACTCAACTGTAGGATTCTGCAGCACGGCAGATACACAACTCAAAGCAGCAGGGACCTGTAATGTCACACACTGGTGTTCAGCTTAACATGGGTTTCTAGGGGAGGGAGGCAGCACAGGTGAGAGCTATACCGTAAGTCCCCTTGTGGGATCTGATTTTGATCCTTCACACTAGTCCTGGGTGTTGACTTCCTTTCCACGTGGCTGCTAACTGGCACAGATTGAGGCAATTACCACCTCTGGGCAAGCACCTCTTGCTAGCAGAGCTCTGCTGCCATGGCACAGAGATGAGAAGGTGCTCCTTTCCTGCAGAGCTCTGTGCTCTGCAGCCTGGTGGGTTCCTGCAGACTATGGCTGATAAACCTGTCTATGCCAGGCATTAATCTAGAGAGAGTGGCACAGTGTGCATTCCCACCTGCATCTGCGGAGCTCATGGGGACAAGAGCTGCTGCAGTTGGGAGAGCTGTGGTAACGCATTGACAGGGACTTGATAGGGAGGCCCAAAACATGCTCACAGCCTTCCTGACCCCCACATTGCTGCAGGCTGGTTCCCCATTGCAGCCCGCAACACAGGGAGAGGAACTTCTTGTGACAACCACTGGCTGTGCTGTTCCCTCATCTCCAGAAACGGGGGAGGGGAGAGACTCAGGGTATGGACAGCTGCTGCAGTGCTGCACAGGCATAAATTCACAGAATGGTCCAAGTCATCTAATTCCAACCTCCTTGCCATGAGAAGGGACACCTTCCATTAGACCAGGTTGCTCAGAGCCTCATCCGGGCTGGCCTTGAATACTTCCAGGGATGGGACATCCACAGCTTCTCTGGGCAACCTGTGCCAGTGCCTCACCATCCTCACAGGGAAGAATTTCTTCCTAATACCTAAACCCACACTCTGTCAGTTTGAAGCCATTCCCCCTTGTCCTATCACTTGTAGATAGTCCTTCTCCAGCTCCCTTGTAGGCCCTTTGGGTACTGGAAGGTGCTATAAAGGCCTGCCCAGGACTTTCTCATCTCCAAGATGAACATCCACAACTCTCCAAATTCAGTTTTAAGAGCAGACATCAGAGGAGGAGACCAGCCATGTGGCAGAGGCTGTGGTCACAGAGCAGCTGGTCTATGTGGCACCACAGAAGCCAAGAGGTGGAGGAATTTCCACCTGTGGGAGCTTGGCACATGCTGGCTTTTTGCAAGGCAGAACAGGCAGCAAAGTCCCTGTCACTTATGCCAACAGTGACCCACTGGGGACTCTTATTCACATGTTAATTGCCTTCCCACATAAAAAAGCTGTTCTGCTCCAGTGCAAATCAAGGAATTTATGGTCTGCTTAGACCCATAGCCTTGCCCTTCTGCTTGGTTCTCTGCAGAAGAGCAGCCTCACCAGTAGCTTGGTGTCCCCATGCATGCTTAGCTGTGGCTGCAGCAATGCCTGTGCCGGCCACATCCCTCTGTATTATGCGCTGAAAGAGGCCACGCTAGCCTGAGGGGCAGGAGAAGGGCACAGCCTTCCCAGAACCACTCCCTCCAAATCCTGAGCAAGATACGGATTTGCTTGCCCGTCTTATACATGGGATGAAAGGGGAACCAGCCCTCTGGGATGGGAGAAATAAATGGGGTCTGGATTGTGAAAATAAAGAAGGTTAAGGACCTCGAGGTTAGGGAAGGGGTGGGAGCTGCATATCTGGGACTTTCCTACCAGTAAGAATACTTTAAAAATTGATAAAATCTTTCAGTATTTTGTCTTCTATTGTTCTAGTATCAAGGATACAAGCGTGTCCTGAAGGCATTTGCTAGAGCTGTGACCTCTTTGCTTCCTCCCCTCCCCACTATTGTTTTTTGCCTTAGCTGAAGAGAGATGCTTTTTTTAGCCTGGTACATAAGTGAAGGACTCAACTTGGGTGTGAGTGGGGAGGACTGTACCTTGTTACAGTTCTTTGCTATGCTTCTTTAACCTGACTTGAAGCTGATGCTAATACACTATATTTTATAAAATTCTTATATTCCAATTTATTTGCTTTTCTGGAGACTTATCTTGCTATTATTTCTGTTAGCTATTTATGTTTTATGTTAGCTCTTAGCACACAGCTGATTTCCTTTTTTTTTTTCATTATTTGATTGAGTTAACATTATGCAAAGTGCCTTCTATTTTCTAGGGTGGATATATTTTTTCCTCCCTTAAAAGTGATTCTCAATATGTTAGCCAAGAACAGAGGGCTAATCAAATGAAACTATGTTAAAAATGTTTTTTGTCAACAACACATTTCAATATAAGTAGTCAATCAATTGTATTGCAGTTATTTTTAAAGAAGCTTCTAGAAACTTCCAACAAAAAGAATTTCAGAGTGAACGGTAAATTTTAGTGATTCTTTTTTTCTTTTTTTGTTCCAGTTTAAGAGTCCTCACTGTGTTAGGCACACTGTTTAAATCTCATCCCGGTATTAGGCACTAACAAGCTGAATTAGTCAACTTGCTCCCTAAATTTCTTGGAAGTTAGCACAAACTTGGCTTGGAACGCACAGACTTATTTTACAGTTCTGCTTTCCTAGTCAAGGGAAGGTTTGGTTTGGGGCAGGGGGAGGTGTTCGGTTGTTTGGATTTTTTTAGACTGTGTTTTCAAATTGATCAAGGCATAAGAATGAAATCAGAGAAACTTCCTAATCAGTTTTAAAACTTACTGTCACTGGCTTAATAAGGAGTAGCTTGTCACAGTGCCCATGAGCACTTTTTTTGCATCTGCAAATGGTTAATTTTTTCTTTCCTCTTATTTTCTTTAAGCTTCAAGAGACAGTCAAAAGGAAGTTGGAAGGCACACGTTCACCTCTCAATGGAGAACAGCAGAATGGAGTTTGTGATGGGAACTTTTCTCCGACCAGCAAGCGGACACGAAAGGATGTGCCAGGCATTGAGGCAATCAACAGCTTGCCCATTAATTTGCCTTTGCCTTCTGTTTCTCCTCTTCACCAGCTTGACATGAAAGCTCCTCTGCCCCTGCAGAACAGTGGAACTCACAGGAGTGGTCTAGAAGACTTGGGTGAAAATGGTGGGCTTTCCGAGATAAAGCTCCCTGTTAATGGCTGCAATGAGCTGGATGATAGTTTTAACATCCTGCAGAACAAGGAACTAAAGCAAGAGCCTTTGGATGACTCCAACTGCATAGACACTTCTGAAACATCTCTTTCAAATCAGAACAAGCTCTTCTCAGACATTAACCTAAATGATCAGGAGTGGCAGGAGCTCATAGATGAACTGGCGAACACTGTCCCAGAAGATGATATACAGGATTTGTTCAATGAAGACTTTGAAGATAAGAAGGAGCCTGAATTTCCCAGGCCTGCCACAGAGAACCAGGAGAGTGCGAGTGTAAAAAGCGATCCATCCCATTCTCCATTTGCTCATGTCCCATTAGGGTCTCCCCAGGTCAGACCATCTTCTTCTGGTCCTCCATTTTCCAACATCTCCACAGCCTCGAGCATTGCTTCTGCATCCAGCGCACCACCGGCCCCAGTCCCTGCTGGATCACCGGCAAACTGTATTGTCCGGTCCCCTCAGACTCCCAGCCAGGCCCACACTCCCGGACAGACGCAGGCACGCTCTGGAAATGGCTTCCTGATGAACCCAGCATCGGCTGTTGCAGGGTCGGGGCCTGGGCCGGTGACCCTGCCGAGTGCTGACCTGTCCCCAGCTGAGCAGCTCAAGCAGATGGCGGCCCAGCAGCAGCAAAGAGCCAAGCTCATGCAGCAGAAGCAGCAACAGCATCCAAATCAGCCCTCAAGCTGGTCACCGGTGGGGCCTCCATCTAGTCCCTACGGAGGACCCTTCAGTGCAGACAAACCAAATAGTCCAATGATGTACTCTCAAGCCTTTAACAACCAAAACCCAGTAGTGCCTCCTATGGCAAAGAATCCCCAGAAGACCACAATTAATAACTACCTCCCTCAAAATCACATGAACATGATCAGTCAGCAGCCAAATAACTTGGTCACAAACTCCTTGAGCAAACAGCCCAATATGCTTTCTTATGGCAATACCAAACCTCTGACCCATTTCAATACTGAGCTGAGTCAGAGGATGACCCCACCAATGGCAAATCCCGGGAAGAACCCCATGATGCCATACATCCAGCAGCAGCAATCCCAGCAGCCGCAGATGCCGGCTCAGATGGCACACCTAAGTGAGGAGCAAAAACGCATGCTCATCATGAAGCAGAAAGGAATGATAAATCAGCCCATGGCATATGCAACACTCCCTGCCCTTGGTCAGGTAAGTGTGAGTGCATAAGACGTGGACAAAAACAAGAGGCCAATACAAAGGCTTAGTACCTCCTTGTCCAGTCTCCTCCACTCACCTCCTCTTTCTCCTGGAAAGTATGGAATGTCATTGCAGACGCTTCTTGGATTTTTCACATGGTATTGGAGCTTGATCATTTTAAGAAACAACTGAAATTATGCTGCATTATACTTTAGACCTGTTGTTAATTCACTGCTCTTTCCCTGTGCTTCCTCTGATGAGTGTGTAGGGCCACTCTGGGAAATGTTGGGTCAGAAGTCACTTCTCCTTGGAGGGTTTGTTTCCTTTTTTTTCATAATGCAAGACTTGATGGTTGTGGATCCCAAACCACTGCATGGCTTAGTTTCCCACAGTGCAGTTAGCATTGTAACAAAAAGATGGAGTGCTTGGTCCCTTCTTCTTGGGGCAGAGATCAAGCCAGCTTTAAACAGCATTTTTGGCATTTTGACTCTGGGAACAAAGGATGAACACTTTGGGTGCCGAGTGCCTTTGGTTTTTGACTGGAAAAAGTAAGAACAACGGAATGCTTTTAGTGGTGCTTGGACCATGATGATGAGATGAGATGAGATGAGATGAGATGAGATGAGATGAGATGAGATGAGATGAGATGAGATGAGATGAGATGGTTTATTCTGGGACTTTCAAGCAGTCTTTAGCAACCCAAAGTGTTTTGTCTTTCAGTGAAGAGGCTACAGCCATTTGGCTTCAGTGCCTTGGCATCACTGTCTCACATGTATTCCATGCTAAGCTATGGTGCAGCAGTTGCCAAGCTTGGGGAATGCTTTGTAAATGAGTTAATAACCAGTTTGAACATCAATGCCCTGTCGCCTCCTGGGTCAGCAGGGTATTCTTAGTTGTGCAGCCCCTGTAAAGATCTGCCCCCAGGTGTCATGGAAAGACTCAAAACAAATTTTCTAAATGTTGTTTTGAGAGTTTAAAATGATTAAAGTTAGTAATCAATGCCCAAAGTAGGTGGAGTTTAAAAATGGATTAAAGTTAATAATCAATTCCCAAAGTAGGCGATGCCTTCATAGAAGTTATGTGCCACCAAAACATGTCAAAAAGTCTGACATACACTAATAGTGTATAATACACTAATAGAATTTTTAGTTGATCATTTTAGCATAACAGCTTTTCACCAAATTAGCTGTTTCCACACCACCTACAAGGAATACTTCATTCTGAGCATGGTTTAACTGTGACTCACGCTGTAATGCATGTAGAAATGCAGCAACATTTGTCATTCCTTCAGCTTGTGAAGTTTGGAGATCAACCAATAAGGAGGACTAGGAGCTTTACAAGGTCAGAGCACATCACATATTATTTAAAATTAATTGCAAAACAAAAAGAAATGTTTATCTGCCTCCTGGTTTTGATTCAGGATGTATGGCGACAGCTCAATTTTTATATTAATTTTGCTTGCCTATTGCATTAGACATAGGTGATCTAAAGCCTCTTCTTTTTGGGAAGGCTTATCTAGAGAACTACTGCAATAATGACATGGAACTCAGACTGTAATTGGAGCTACAGATTTTTTGGTTTGTAACTGAGAGGCAGAGTATGCTTGGTCATGCTGTCTAATGCTTTATTGTTTCTTTCTTTTGCTTTTGTTAAATCTGTTGAACTCAAAGACCCATCAAACAGTTGAGAGGATGAACTGCCTGTGTGAAAGAGTTAATGCCATCTCCTCCATTTCATGAGTCGAGAAATTCATGTTAGTATCTCTCTGCTATTTCCCTATATGAATGGGTAGTCAAGGTTTCATATCTCTAATCTCACTCAGTTCCTCTTTTTTTTTTTCATGTAGGAAAAAGTAGATATTTGGATACAACTAGACATTCTTCCATAAGCAAGTGCAGAGATTAAGTAATTTCTGTGACATACAAAGAAGAAACTTAAGGCAGAGCCATGCTTTGTTATATATTATGTGCAATTCACATTTATTGATCCATCCAGGATGAGAGACTTCTTGCTTTTGTGTAGATGTCAAAGGGCCCCTTTACTACTTGTGGAACCCACTTGCCTACACTGAAGGGATTTTTTTTTATGAGAAAGGTTGAAACAATAAGTTTCTAACTGTAATTTCTTCCTTCTTTCTTTCCTGCTTCCCTGAAAAGCATTTTCCTGTGGAAAATTAGCTTATTATTGTGAGATGTGCTTGATGGAACTTACTGTTTTTGCAAAAGTGGTAAAATGTTGATATTGTTAAGTTAAACCCAGACTGATGCAGATTACCTGATTCTATGACTTACTACATGGTCACAGATGAAAAATAAGAATATTGCACTCTTCAGTTTGAAATACATTTCTGAATGTAAAGTGAATGTATCTTTCTGTCAGTTTATAGTTTCTACTTTCATTGTAGTTTGGGGGTTTGATGGAGATTTGTAAAAGTGTATGTTTGTGTTAAATAATCACAATGATTTAACAAATTATATTTAAGAGGAAAAAGAATCTACCTATTGCATCTAGTTAGCAGTGACCATATACTTCTGTCAAGTTACTCTTACAAGTGCATATTTGAGAACCAAAAGCTGATTTAGACATCATCTGGCATGTACATAAGCACCTTGACTTATTTTCTGTGTACTGCTGTAAAATTTAGGTATGGCTTAGTTCTGTGCATGTGTGCGGACGCTAATTAAAACCCGTTTGTGCCTGAGGTACTTCTGTTGTAATAAGTAGCATTTTTACATGAACTCATTGCTTCAGTTTTGAGTGTATTTTAGTGAGACATGCCATTTTTTTCAGTCCAGCTGGGGCCTTGCAAATGCTCTGTGGAGGTCAGCTGTCTGTGACTGTCCTATTAATGGTGTCAGTGCTTTGGGCTTGTGTCCTGGGCATGCTGAGCATCACTGCCTACTCTTGTAAAGAGAGGAAGCCTTTCTGTTCAATATGTGTGTGAGTGGTTGGACAGACAGAGTCTGTCTGGCTGCTAAATTAGCAGCCTAGCTAGCAGAACTAGTATCCAACAGAAGTGTAGGATTTCTCTAAAGGCTCTCTGCACTGTGGGTATTGAGACTCTTCCTGTCAGATGTGTTAGTCCTTTGCTTTTCTGTGGAGATCCAGGACTGGTACTCGCACTGCAATTGTAGCCCTCTACACACTGTTGCTGAACAACCCATGTGCCCTGAACTATTAAGTCCTATATCTTATTCTATACCTTGTTTCTCTTCAAAGGAGCACTGGATGAGGTGTTTTTGCACGAAGCAGATACTGGTTTGGATTTTTGAGTCAGGGATTTTTCCAGGGGTGGCCTGAAGGTAATTTTGATGGGATTTTTTTCTGGAACTGAGTGTTAAAACCATGGGCAGACCCTGACCCATCTATATCCAGCAAAACTCATGGTGGTTCATGACTCGTCTACCTTATCAAGACTCTGTCCTACTAATATTCCCTCATGCCTGACTGTTGTCCACTTGGTCAGACTCGTACTTAGAATTTCCTGCTCTTTACCTTGCTCCATGTACCCTGATCTGCCCTAAACCCAGTTGCTAGTTTGTGACTATGTCAGAGGTGTTGCCCTTTTTTGGTCTTGCTTCTTCTGGGTGGTTCTTCCATTCTTGCTTAGCTGGAGTTTATTGGCTAATCCAGCAAGTAGATTTTCACAGGGCTGGTAACTTAATAGGTTTTTGAGGGGTAGAGGTCCTCCTCTTCTGGATTGCAAGTGATAATAAAAGAAATCAGTTCCACACCAAGATGCAGCAATGATTTTATTTAGACTTTTTATACAATATTAGAAATGAAAGGAAGAAAGCCTGAACCCACCTCCTTTTCAAAAACTACACTGTTGTTTTACCTAAAATGTTCCATTAAGTTTTTGAGATGTATGCAAGGTTTTATGGGAGGCACTTTTTTCTCTTTTTCCTCAAACCAAAAAGTAATTTCAAACTGAGAAAAATAAAAACATTTGCTTTGGGAAATTTAAGAATAATTAATTATGCCTTTTCTTGGTTCCAGCTGTTCAATACAAATGCATAATGGTAAGAGAAAAAAGCAGCCCAATGGAAAAAAAGTTGAAGGGCTGAGGCAGAATTTGATGTTTGGAGCCAAGTGTGTGAGAGAAAGTAATGAGAGGTCAAAACAAAACAGAATTCTCTGTGGGTGTAACAAAAATAAAACTAGACTGCAGCTCTTTGCCTGCATGGGACTGTGAGGATGCTGCAATTATTTCCTATTGAAACCACTACTTATATTGTTTAAAATTGTAGGGATGTGAATGAAGGATAAAAATGACACCATCCTGCAAGCATATCTTCACATTTAATTATCTGTCCTTTGTTTTAATCTTATACATTCAAGATGCATCATCTGCTCAGTCTGGTTTTGCATGCCAAAGATAAAGGGAGACCTGTGTCCTGAGAACATTTCCAAAACATAATCATTGTTGTCCTTCAGAAGTGAAAAGGTGTGTTTCTCTCTGGAATTGTAAAAGAGATTTTACACTTTTTGAAAGTTATCTTTGGGACAGTGAGAAAAAGACATTGTTCATGTTCTGGGATTTGGCCTTTTTTAAAAGACTACCTGGAAGTAAAGAAGAAAGACAGATTTGTATTCACTGGATGAAAGTGTGACAGAGACACAACTGTCTCCTCACCAGAGTTTAGGGGAGACAGGCTGGAATGGAAATAATGAAGGAGACAGTGAGGATCATTTGCTGAGCTGCCTATAGAGCTGTAGTAAATGCCTGTCTATGCTATATTTGACTTGTAGACACTGCTTTCCACAAAAGCTTTGACTTAGAGTTTAGATGCAGTCCTTGCCTTCTACAAAAGTCCAAATGTGCTCCCTAGAAATCAGTCTCTGGTAGACTTTTAAGGACAGGCAGGTTAACAAAATTTGCTCGGATGGATTCTGACCATCTTACCAGACAATTTGTGAACATAGCATAGCCTTCTTACCATGCCTGCTGTCATCTGCCCATTGTGTTGGGAAGGAGGCCATGTTAGCATAAATCACTAGAAACAAACATTGGATAGCATTTGGCTAAGATCTCCATGGCATAATCCTAAAGCCCAATTTTGTTGGTGTTTCCTCATTTTGTGACCTGTGGGTATGTACTTATTAATGTCATACAAACTTCGTTCATTTCATATGGTAGTGTTTTTCTTCAAAGTTTTTTCCCCAGCCTAAACCTTGCAAAATCAAAAAGTATAAGAACATTGCTCCCATTCCCCAACTAAACCACTCATCCTATTGTAAGGAAATGGGAACAGACTGCTCAGGGAAGTGGTTGATCCACCATCCCTGGAGGTATTTAAAAGACACGCACATGTGACCCTTAGGGCCATGGTTTAGTGGAGGACTTGGCAGTGTTGGGTTAAAGGCTGAACTCAGTGGTCTTAGAGGTCTTTTCCAGCCTAAATAACCCTATGATTCTATTAAATTCCTTGGTGAAACCTACTGTCCTGAAAACATGCTGACCAGTATTCACTGTTAAATCCTCCAAGTCATTGCTGGTAGAGAGCTGAAACCAGTTGTTCCATTGTTTTGCTAGAGAGTGTGTCAGAATATCTGGTCTTTTCCACTTTAAAAAACACAGTTGTAGTGGTAAATCTTTGATTCATAGAAACTTCTCAATTTGTTTAAGATTTATAAAAATACATTGTTGAGTGATTTTCTTCTTCTCTAGTTTCTTGAAGACTTACAGTGTGTATTATTCACATCTGTAAAGAAAATGTCCTACGTTATTTTTAGATGCAGATAATTTGTATTACTAACTGCACAAAGTGTATATTAAATGTCCCCTATACTTCTTTCTTTTTAGACTTTTCCTTCCTACATGACCTAGATTGCTACGTAAAATGCAGTGTGTCCTGTTATTTAGCAAGGTCCAATAGTTTAATGATTCAATGTGTGCCAATCAACTCTCCTTCAGTTTTATTCATTACAATTGCAGTTGTGAGGCACTGTGGTTTTGAAATGTCTATAGCCAGTAGCAGCATATTTTTACATAGAGTGCTACCCTCTCCTGGTGGGTTTTTTGTGCCATTTTTTCCTGAAAGTGCAAGTCAGCATCATCAGTTTTAGCTTTCCAGTCTCGTGACCTGTTCCACCTGCTTTCAGCAATACCAGCCATAACCAACTTCTTATTGTCCCCGGGCCTTTGTAACTCTTCGTGTTCATTGTGTTTATTGCAAACCAGTACCTGTCCTGTTTTCACGTAGATAGTGAGTTCAGCTCATGAGTTAGGTTTTGTTATTTTCCATTTTTATTTTGAGAGAAGACTCATTCCAAAGACAAAGAGTAAGTTTCCCATCCTTGAGAGTACTTTGTCTATTTAGCCTTTAGTGCCTCACTACTGGTTGCCAGAGATCGCAGAGCACTTGTCTGAGCATTTTGGTTTGACTTGCTCTGATTCCTTTTTCTCCAGTCTGGTATCTTGCATGACCCAACCATGATGCAGATTGAATCCTAGCTTGCACTTAGATAATATCTGAGTTTTAGCTTTGTCCCTGTGTAAATTTTGTAAGTCCATGTATCCTTAGCTTTACCTTTTCCTGGATTGTAGTCATTTAGAATACTTCTTGCTCCTGTATTTATTCATTTCCCTTCCACAATTCCTGAGTTTGCCAATTTGCTTCTCAACATCTCAAAAATATTAATTAGCCCTTAATTTTACAGGAATGTATATTCCTGTGTTTAAATTCATAAATATAGAAGTCTGAATGTCTAAAAAACAGTTAACTCATGCCTCATAACACCGCTGGTTGGAAATATTCAGAAATTCTAAAATTGCTTTAAGATCATGAGCTCATAAAATTAATACATATTGGGGATAAGGTAGTAGTTATCTTCATGTTTTCTGAACTCCTAGGATTCTTGACTTCCAGCTGTTCTGTATCCATCTGGGACAGGAGTTGCATTTTAGAGTAAAGCTTTGATTCTCCCTTCCTCTTTTGGCTTTAGAATATGAAAGTGAAGGGAAAACATGTGAAATTATGAATCTTGCAGTGGCATTATAAGATAATGTAATACTGGGGATTTTCCTTACCCTCATTCCAATCCAACCTGTTCTTTTACCCAACTGTACCATCAAGGTTCTGGTGCAACTCCAGTCCTCTTTCTTGGAAGCTTCCCTTTGGTTGTGCTTGTATTTCTAAGGTGACACATAGTCCTTTTCGAAAATACACATCACAAAAAGAAATTGTAACATTGTTTCCAAGTTACAGTCCATATTGAATACACAGGTGAAGTAATTGCTCAACGTGTACCAAAATTCCTTCATCTGCCACCAACAAGAAGGCTGTGAGTGCAATGGATTTACCAGACCTTGTAGTTTGCAGCAGTGATAAAATCAGCAGCAGCTCCTGTCCAGATTTAACAGTACAGATCCAGGGCCAGCAAGGTCTCTCTATTTCATCTCTTTTTCAGAGGGACAAGGAAGATCTCTTCTTCCTTCTCTGCCCAATCTTCCAGGTCTCAGGCTAACCAGTGAGATTGGTGGTCAGCTTTCCCTTGCTGGTAGTGGGAGTCAAGCAAGTCTTGCAACTCATTTTGGAAGAGAACAGGCCCTGCTGGAAAGGCCAAGGAAAGGCTTTGCAGTTGTCCACCCATTTTCTCTGGCACTGTTTTGGATCTGGACACACTCAGACCTATCTTATTTCCACAGAATAACCACTTAAAGGGGAGTGGGTGAGGGTCCTTATAATTTCTAAAGATCTGAATACAAATAATTAAATAAATAAATGTTTAGCCTTCATCAGTCATATAACAATGAACTTTATCTTAAAAGCAACCTCCATCCTGTTGTTCTCTTTATTTTTCCTCAATCTTCTTTTTTTTTTTTTTTAAACATGTGGGTGACTCCTTCCCTGCCCATGGCTCTATACTCAGGTAAACAGAAGAAGAGACGTCATCGGGGGAGGAAGGGGAGGGAAATTATGAAAAGTCAGCATGGGGTCCTCCTCCCCCCACAGGACTGTTTGCTGACTCCCCATGCTGTACACATCCTCCTTTTCTGTCTCCTGCATCACCTCCTCTTTCCTGTTTGCAGGCTAGCTAGGAATGGCATTGGTTTTTGTGGGGGGCAGGCCAGAAGGGCTGGTGCACGTAGAGAGCTCGCCTAGGGGACAGGGGAAACTGCAGGGTTCTTCTCCCCATGTACCCATCACCAGTTACCAGTGTAATTGGGAAACGGGTTCCTTTGCGAATGGGGGACTACATGGCAATCCTTTCTCAACTGCTCCTTCAGGCAGTCCTGTACACCTGAGCAAGCTGTTAAAAAAAAAAACATTGTGAGGGAAGAAAATCTAGGTATTTCTGCTGTGGTGGGGCTTTGTGGAGGGTGTCAGAGCCACATGTCGGAAGAGGCAGTGCCCACCTCAGAGGTGTTGCAGCTAATTAAAGTTTAGCCTGTTTCCCTATCCACAACTTGGTCTGATCCTGCCGACTACGCCAATAAGTATTTGTGCCGGTTTGGCTAAAATTTAGCAATATATCCTCTGAGAGAAAACCAGGTTACAACCACCCTTCCCCCCACAGGGTTCGGGGAAAAAAAATTATTTTCCTCGAAGGAAAGTGAATGAGATAAGAACTATTTATTTAACAAACACACGGGAAAAGGATAATAATGCTAAATAATGAAATGAAATCTCTTGCTATAGAGAGAAACCTGGGAAGATTTCAGAGTCCTTCTGTAGGTGTGGTCTCTCTCCTCCTCGGAGCTGGGTCGACGAGGGCCCACCCCTGGGCCTCGGGGAAAAATTCTCCCGATGTGTTCTGATGTTGTTGAACAGTCCAGAAGAGAAAAAGGGAAAAACCAAAGTCCCAGGAAACAAAATGCAGCTTTCCGTCTCACGCCGGGAAGAGAGGGAAAGAAAAAAAACCCAAAACCGCTGGCTGAAGAAAGCAAGCAGGGTGCTCCCTCCTGCTCCTGCAGCCAGAGAACGCAGAGGAGTGTATCTCTGTGTCCTTGGGAAACTGTTTTGAAAAGTTCGTTTGGTTTTTTTTTTTCTCAAGCTCAGTTTAAAGGCACAGAAAAGTCACAATATTACTTTTTGGGCATAGAGCATGATAGGGGATACACATGATAGAGTCACCCCAAGACATTTACACATAGTGACAGCTTCATTTTGGGTAGCACTGTGAAGAGCTCTGAAAATCAGAAATGCCACAACTGGAATGTCCACAATTATCTGTGCTGCTCCGTAAGGTGCAAGAAATGGCAGAAGAGGAAGAAAGACACAGAGAGAAGTCTGGGAGACTAAGCACTGCCAAAAAGAGAAAATACCCTGCTCTGTTGTAGTCTCTGTGTTCCTTATACGTCCTCCCTCCACTCCCGTGCCCCAGGAACATTTTGATGGCACTGAAAGAGGCTGTTTGTCCCAGGAGCATGAATACATCTCTGCTGTTTTGCTTGAGGAAAACATCAGTAAGTACTGACTAATGTTCCAGCTAGGAGCTTAGGACCAAGTAAGGCTCATATTTTCAAAGGAAAAGTAATAGTCCCATTTTTAGGGGTTCATTTTTGCTCACCTTTGTTTACTGCAGTTCATGACTATAGCTCAGGAGTGTTCTGAACTTGTGAGCAAATGTTATTGTGTTTTGTGGAGTTACATGTGGAGCCCAACAGCCCTTTTTAAATTTGTGTTTAGATACTCCTTTGTGGCTAGTATAGCTTTTTGGCTTTTTGGACATATAATACCAGGAGCTTTTCTGTCCCTTCTCTAAAGCAATGTGATCTACATCCTGGTTGTGCCTCAGCAGAGGGCTTGGCCACCTGATCCCAGAGTAGCAATACCAGGACCAGTGTCAGCATCCATTCAAAGCTTTGAGCTCAACTTCTACCTAGCGTGTGTCTGTGTGAAGAAGTGCTCTCTGATAATCATTCTATGCTCCCTGGATGGTTAGAATGTTCCAGCTCAGCAGCAAGGTGTACCTTTCACTTCTGAATTCCTATTTTGTCTTTCATTTTATCTATGTGGATCCTATTTCTGATGCTTTCCAAATAATTTCTAAATATTCAAGCCTAATGCTACCTAGAAGCAGTATGTTATCAGCATGTGTGTTCCCTCCAGAAAGATTTCCTAATGCTGCAACATGTATGTGTCCATAATAGGAACACTTAATACTTCTTGAAAGACTGTTCTAGTAAGTGGTTAGGTGCAGATTTGGAGTCCTGTGCTCAGGAGGTTCTGCCAAATCCCAGCTGATGCATCTAATTTGCTAAAGAATGTGGCTTCTGCTCTCTCAGCAAAGATTTCATTCCTCATGGGCAGTGGGAAACTTGCCCTCTTTATGTTAATGTTCACCAGCTTAGTGTTGTCTGAGACAGCCAAATTTGTTAATAAGGAGAGGAACTGGTCTGTTGGTCTCTATGTTCTTTGTTCTCTTGCTGCTTTCTGGAGTCCTCCCACCCCGTACTCAGCCCCTTTTTCATGTGTGAGAGGAACATTTTGTATGCATTAGCCTGCAAGCATATCTTACACACTGGGACAAAACCACCCATTCTGTGGCAACACATCTTCCAAACAGGTGCTTCCTCATTTACACCCGGTGGGAGCTTGTTAGCAGCTCTTCCTCTACTGTTAAGAGAAGAGCTGCCTAGAGAGGGTCAAGTATCTCATATGAAAGCAAGCCCGAGTTTGGCAAAAACATGTTTCCTCTGTCTACTTTTCACTTCTGTTTCACACTTGGGCAGCATTAAAGCAGATTACTCACTCCAGAAGCTTTGTCTTTGGCTGCTCATGCTAGCACCCTTCTGTAGAATCTGTTCTGCCAGGTCCCTCACTTCTGGTTAAAATCTGCTGGTTTGAAAAACAGGTAGACCTATAAGATGCCTTTTGTTTGCTTATGCTGTTTGGAGAAACTAGAGAAAAGTCAATGCCTTTAAAAAACAGAAAGAAAAATAATTTGAAAGTGTCTACCTAGAGAGAGTGTAAGGTCTGTCCTGAGATGACTCCTCCTTTTGTGATATGACATTCCTTGAAGAGTAAACATTCTCAAAGGATTCTGAATTTTAAATTCATTTTTGTACATGGTATTGCCTAGAGAAAGCAAGATTCCTGAGACTGCCCAACATGCACTTTCCAGGGAATTATTTTTCCAGTGTGTACTTCTTTCTCTCTGAATCCAGCAGATTGGAGAGGTTTGGTGGGTTTTTTTTTTCCTCTTGTTTTTTGGTTTTAATCCGTCCTGTATTATTTGTCTGCTCCTTTTCTCTCCCTCCCTCTACTCCATGATCCATTTTTCCTTCTCTCCCTCTAAGTTCCCTGCTCAAGTGTACCTCCTGTTTCCCCTCATCCAGCTTTTAGCTCTCTGCTTCCCCTCCTTACCCATTTAATAGCACAGGACCTTGTTTTGGTATTGCCACAGTTCACAGGAAATTACTGCTTTACACCACGGCTTTCTGTGGTCTGTATACCTCTGGAAGATGGAAATAGTATGAAATACTTGTTGCCATATTAAATGTTTTTTTAACCGGTCATGGGACAGATGAAGGACTGGGGAATCTCAGCTATAATCTGACTAATGTAGTAGCACCATCCATGAGATAAATTTGGCCTCCCCACCTGCAGTCTGACCACTAATCCATCTCAACTAGAATTTCAGTGTTCCAAACTATGGAAATGCTTCACTGGATCAAGATTATTTGTAGTTTTCCCTTATCACAGATGGCTAAAACAAAACTAAAAATGTAGGAGATTTCCATTGTTAAGTGGCCAGGGATATACACACCTAGAGGATTCGTCTATGGCAGGAGAATGCAGTAAATTAGGGTTACAAACCCTTGCAGTCTTGTAGACGGAAAAGCAATTTAAAGTGATTTTTTGGGAGAGTTACTTTTAAGCCCTTCATATCATGTGAAACTGGTCCCATCACTTGAAGACAGCTTCACCATTCCCACAGATACATGCATAGAACAGAAATATTTAAAACCTTTTAAGACATTTCTGGAGTAGTTACTATGTGTATCATAAACTACACAATGCACATGGATGTACAGTAAAATTTAGTGTGTGTGGTCACTCTGAAGATGTATTCACCTTATTAATCTAACTACATGGGGGTTGCTAGTCCAGGATCAAGGAGAATCATTTCTGTGTTTGTCCAAGCACCTGCTCACATCCCCTAGGTAAAAGACAACACAATGGGGAAACTGTATGTACCAAAAACCTTGTGTGTCTGAAGCAGGTAAAGCTCTGGGTGTCAGTGGGAGATGTCAGAGATTTCTCACTATGACACAAGAGAAGTCACCAGCTGTGCGTCTCTGGAAATTTCCCTTTCCACTTACCCATTCCTGTACCTGGTTTGCAAACAGCACAGGGATTATATCCCCAGTCCTTCCCAAGGTGCACACCGGAGTGAAAACTGCTACCAAAAAAAAATCCTTGACTCAGGTTACATAAGGGGTGGGCTGTTTTCCAAGGGCCCTGCTGAAAGGGACATGGGTGTCACCTGCAGGCACCCTTGCTCGAAGCCTGCTTTGGCTGGGGATGGACAGCGTGTCAGATGCACTGCAAACCTGGGATTTTTGTGCTAATGGAGGACAAAATGGAGCACTGCCCCATCTTGGCAATGACTGGGGGTCAGGGAGGGGGAAAACCACAGATACCAGTGCAGCCCTTCAGGAGAAAGCAGCCTGTGAAAAGAACAGGGACCCTAAGCCCTTCTGCGTTTCAGTAAAAGCTGCACTGCTCACACCATGCATGTCAATCCTGCATTGCTGTCAGCAAGAATGTTTCCCACTGCAGCTGGCCAGGGAAAGCTGAATAAAGACCAACAGAACCCTTACGCCTTATTATCCACTCACCTGTCTGGAGCATCCTGCTTGCCTTCTCTGCTTCCCAGCTACTTGGCAAGCTATGTGCCAGAGAGGGTGTGCGCTCTTTGGCTTCTGGGCAGCACAGGTCAGAGTAGAGTGGAAATGTCAGGGCTGTAACTTATGCAGAGCTCCCAGCATTGTGCTTCCAAGAGCAGACAGCAGCTGTGGAGTGGCCAGCACAGACCAGGAGCTCTCCTGGGTGCACTCTGGCACCTTTGGCTCTTTCACCAAAGACAGCTGATGTGTCTGCTTTGCTCTGCTTCTGCCCAGGCTCTCTGCTATAAGGACAGTGTACTGGGTCAAAAAACCCAAAACATTAATGTCAGTAAATAGGCTGGTTTACTCATGTTCCTGAGCATCACATTCCTCTGTAAAAAGCAAGGACTTTTGGAAAATTCTCATGGGTAAGTCTGAAATGCAGGTACTGGAGAGGACACTGAATGGCAGGGCATTGGTTTTTTTTTTAAGGTGGTCTTTTATCACTTCTCAGATTTCTCAAAGAAAAGAACGTGGGTTATTGTGATTGATTTTCAGTTAATTGAGAATATGTGGTCTCTCTCTCTCTCTCCCCCCCCTCCATTTTTCTTATCTATTCCACCACTTCTATTTCCTATTAATAGACTGTGCTTTGCCTTTTCAACTTAGTGAGAGATTTCTCACCTACACAACCTTAGTCAATGGGAGCACTTACGTAAGGACTGCACAGTCTGCCCCTGTGCATCTTAATGAAATTGGAGAAATTATGGGGTTTTTTTTCCTCATTCTTTGAGATTGCATTCTTCTTTCTCAAAGACTTTTTTTGGCCTCACAAAATTAGATCACTACTATGCAAAAAACAACCCACTGTGATCACAGCTGTGATTGCACAATGCCTGCACTTTCTTGAATGTTGTTCCCATCTCTTCAAGATTAAGTAAGATCCAGTAGGTTGGACCTTTGATCTGCATAATAAAAGGCAAGGAGGTAGTTTGTAAATCCTTCCTTTCCATCTTTATTCTTTGCAGTTTGGGACGTGAAGGCCTGAAATAATTTTTGCTTGCTAAGAGGAAACTTTATTTAATATATGTGGAGATGCTATTATGATAATTAGTGTTGTTAGGAAAAATCAATGTGCGTAAGTCATCCAACAGCAAGCAATGATCTTCTCACAATCAGCAATTTATCATGCATTGCCAATGCAGGAGGGCTAGGACTATTTTATTCAGATAAATTTCTCATTCATTTAGTCAGTAAATCATGATGCACTTCATGATAGTAATTGCAGATAGTGACTGCATTTTGTTAAGTTTTAATCACACGTAATGGATTTTATCTGACAATGAGGTCAACCTGTAGTCTCTTCCTCCATCATCTGTATCTTACCATTCCATCATGGGCAAGATCACAGTCGTACCTGGATGCCCCAGACTTCAACAGGATAGGGAAATATGAGAGGCACAGGAAGATGAGCTGTTAAGACTAATTTTTAAAAACTGAGGCTTAGGTGAGGATTTACTCTCAGTGGAACAACAACAGATTATATACTTGATGTATCTTTGTGTCCAAGTGTAGCTGAATTGGTTTGAAAACTCTTTGCATGAGCTCTCTAATGACACTTTTGAGCTGACCAGTTTGAGTCGGGGCTGCACCTTTAATCCACTGGATACCCTGCTAGGGATGTAGCTGATGCTGCTCTTTTGTCTGCATTCCATGGTGAACTTTTTCATTGGAAAAGCAGTGGAAGATGAGGCATAGAAGTGAGACAGAGAACCTTTGTGGTTTTCAGTGAGAGACAGGCTCTTTTCTTCAGCGTCCTTATCTTGAGTCTGAACTCTGCTGTAACTTGCTCATTCTTAAGCTGGTAGAAGAAGCCCTGTGACGCCATGTGAGTGGGTGGGGTGGAGAGAGCGCCACGTCCGTCCCCATCGCGGCCCTGTCGGAGCAGCTCTGGGGGGTGCCGCGCAAATGCACTGGGACACCCTCTGACACACCGTAGTTGGTGGATACTCGCAGTCACACACACAGAGCCGGATAGCTCCTGCAGCGTCACCGGGGACAAAGAGGCGGGAGGAGTCCTCTGTATGAAATTCCGAGGGGTTTATTGGGGTCCCTGCTCAAAGGGATCCAGGGACAAAGAACACAGAACACTGAGGGGCACAGGGTTTTATCCGGAGCGGCACCGGGGGCGGGCAGAACATCAGGGACCTATCATTTGGGGGCCAGGGAGTGGAGAGGACGTGGGGTGACAGGACAGTGACCACTGGGGAAGGCAAGGGGTGGAACAATGGACCCGGGAACCAGTGGCGTATCAAGGAAAAGAGAACTATCTAGAATGTAGGCTTTAAAAGGGTAAAAGGGGGTGGTCTTAGACCTCTGAGCCTGCCCACCAGCGGACCCCCACTGTTTTGGGGCTCTGTGGCTCCTTGGTCATTCCTGCAGTGGACTCAACCACTGCAACAGCCCTGTTGTCTTCCTCTACAACAGGAATGTGCCCTGGATCTCCCTTGCAGCTTCAATACAATTCTCCAGGTCTTGCTTTTGTTTCTGAGTGGCTGTGGAGTGTTTCCATTTGCTTCTTATATATGTGGTTTGACTTGATGTCCTTCCCCTCTGAAGCAAGCTGTGGCTGTTTTTTCTCTTTCCTTCTGGCTTCCCTATGTTTTGGTCATCTTCTTTCCCCCTACATCCCCTTGCACAAGTCTGTGTTACATAGTCAGGCCCAGGCTTATTAAACCCCTGGGGCAAAGACCTGCATCTCTTGTCGGTGTTCTGTGCTCCCTCTGGCACAGGAGCTGCCATATGACCACCTGCATGGACATGGTTTTCTCTGCTCCCTTTCACTGGATGCAGCCTTCATGTGAGATCAGTATACAATTAAGAGAGGTGTTTGAGTTCCTTCAGGATGAAAGGTACTATAGAAGTATAAAATTCTCATAATGTCCCAGAAGGCTGGCCACTGATCTTGAAAGACCCATTTCAATTCTCCCTCCAGATCCCCGATTTCTTTCTTTTGTTGTTCCTCTGAGAGAGTGACAATCTGGAGACTGATGACCCTTTCTCTTACTACAGTACTAGAGGGAGGAGAGGGAGAATTAATTGTCTGTGAATTTTGCAGGAGTTTTTTCCTCCTGTATCAAAAGATTGGGATACCTTGTGTGTACTGAGGCTGTGACTTGCCACCCTGTGATGGCTTCCATGTGGAGCCTGACCTGCTCATTCTTGGTCAGACTCTCTCTTGTTACACGGCTGCAAGTCAGGAATATTCATTGAAGATAATGAACTTATGCAGAAGCCATTTTAGAAAAAAAAAAAAAAAGGAGGTAATTTTTTTGGTAAATGGAAATTGAATAAACCTTCTCTGATGTTTTGTTTGGGTAGGCAGGGGATTTTTTTGTTAATATTGAAGAGAAGAGCAACCTGAAAACATTTTGTCTTAGCAGGTTTTTAGTATCTCTCACTGTGTCTTTCTCTGTCTCACTAATGCAACTTTGCCTACAGCCTCATGCATTAGCAATGCAAAGCAGATTTTCAAAGCCAAGGGAATCCAGGCTCTTCCAGATGAACACTGATTTTAAAAAAGACAAAAATCTAGAAAGAATAAAGGTTGTCCAAGTGACATATGGTGTGACAGTGACCCTACTGTAAAGACAGATGTACAGAGCTAATGGTAATCCTACACCAGAGCCAGATAACATTCTGAGGTTGGAAAATCAAAGCCCCATGCTTTGGCTTAGCAGAGAATTAGCATGTGGAGCCTGCCTTAGTTCTGGAAACAGGGCAATGCAGTTCTTAGTCATGTTGCATTTGGGGCTTTCAGCTTTGGTAGCAGCAAGATCCTACCTCATACTGTGCAGGAAAATCAGACCCATGTAGTTTGACAAGGGAACAGAGTGTATTTAGTAAAGCTTCAGTATTTAGATGGATTTGTGGAGAAGGTGTATACTCCTGATAATTAGTTCTGAGAAGTTCGCATCTATTACTGCAGAAACAGGTTGTACACTGCTTCAAAGCTATGGGGCTTTTAAATTGGGGAGTAAGTGCTGGGGAATAAGCAGCAGTTGGTACCCAAGGAATGTTTTGGAGCCTTTTTCACATGAGGACCCCAGGAAGTAACCTACAGCAAACTAAGTGTGCCGGTTTGGACAAATTTGGAGGAAATTATCCTCTTATAGAAGGCAGGTTACAACCACCCCTCCCCCACCAGGTTTGGGAAAAAAAATTTCCTCGGAGGAAAGTGAAAGAGGTAAAAAACCTATTTATTTAACAAACACAGGAAAAGAATAGTAATGCGGAATAATAAGACCTCTCGCTATAGAGAGAAACCTGGGAAGATTTCAGCGTCCTTCTGTAGGTGTGGTCTCTCTCCTCCTCCTTGGAGCTGGGTCGGCGAGGGCCCACCTCCAGGGCCTCAGTGGAAAATTCTCCTGATGTGTTCTGATGTTGAAACAGTCCAGAAGAGAAGAAGGGAAAAACCGAAGTCCCAGGAAAACAAAGTTCCACTCTCTGTCTCCCTCCGGAGAAAAGGAGCCGAAAGCTGGCTGAAAAGCAGGAGAGGTGCTTCCTCCACTCTTGCTGCTGCAGCAGGACACCGAGGAGCGTGTATCCATGTCCTCGAACAACTGTTTTTAAAAGTTCACTCGGTTTTTTCCTCTCCCCCCTCTCAGGCTCATTTTAAAGGCACTGAAAGGCACAAAGTTAATTTCTGGGCATAGAGCAGTGGTAGGGGATACAACATCATAAAGTCACCCCAAGACACTAAGCCTCAGGTTTGTCCAAGAGCCACCTCTGCACGTGGAAGTTTGATATCCTTTAATGACAGAACTGAGTCCCAAAGCTTGGAGTGCAGCCATGGTTCCCTTGAGTCCCAGCACAGGCAGCCCCCGGCCAGCAGAGTTTTGGGGCAGCTTCAGGTGGTCAAGCACTGTGCAAAGGCACATTCTTCTTCCAGAGAAGAGAGAGGAGTACACCTGATGCAATTATTTTATTTGCCAGTGGCTTGGTATTGAGTGAGTGAATTCCTTTTTGCATAAATGCTGTGCCCTTGTTAAAAAAAAAAGTCGTGGTCAGTAGTGAAAACCAGGAATGTTTTGTGTTGTGTGGCAAACTACCTCTACCTCACCCAAGCCCACCTCTCTGCCCTACTGCTTGTGACTCCCCTCTCTTTCTTGTGGTTTTAAATATATTTAGCAATGAGATCTTCCTTATATGTATTTTCTGAAAATACAGAAAGTAGGTCATGTCTTCCAATACATTATATCAGTAGCAGTCCTTGGAAAACAGAAATTAATAGGCTAGGACCATAATTTTTTGTGCAGTTTTGGATGCCTTAGCAGCATTCAGTTAGGCTTGATTTTTAAAATGGCAAAATCATCCCAGTATCAACAAAAAAGATGATCGTCACTGAGACATTTTGACCCTACTCATTGCATTTCTTTTTTATGTTTACTTTGCTTTCCCATAAAGGAAGTATTTGGGTACAGGAGAAAAACACAAATCTAAAATGTCTAAAGGCAACATATGATTAAAAAGAAAAAAAGTGTTTTCAGGCTTATTTTGGAAGGAAATGTCCTGGCTCAGTTGCAGGTAGACAAGGATTTAAAGAATTTGTTGATGTTGTTCTTCAAATCCTATGTACATGTTTTGTATCATTATTGGTCAGGAATGGGGACCTGTCGTATTTTTTTTTCTATTTGCTATCAAATGTTTTCTGTCATAGTATCTGGATCCAAGTACAAAATTACAGTTACGACAAAGTGTTGTATTTCAGTCACTCCAAAGTTGAACTGCTTTATCTATTTAAAAGGCACATGTCAGATTTTTTTAATACAATCTTTTTGGAGGATTTTTGGGCTTATTCAGTCCTTTAGAAGCAAGCTTGCGTGTTTATTGTCATTTCTCTTTGCATTTTGCATTCAAATGGTGGTGTTATTAAAAGATTTTTTTTAAATTGGCCTCTGTGCGTATCTGTCTGCTTTCCTGTTGCATCATCTGCTTCTTGTTTCCGTCCTGCAAGCAGAGTTACATCCTCTTGCTTAGAATAATGCATGATGGTGGAAAAGAGGAAACTAATTTAAATACTTAAACCAGGAAACCATCCACTTATGCAATCCCCTCTTGTTTTTGATGGTGTCCCAGGAAGCCAGAGCACAGTTAGTCATTCCTGCACACACAGACAAACAGCCACCATGAATAGCGAATATTTAAAATCCAGGCTGCTAACAGAGTATCTATGTTGGGTTTTGTTGCAAGTCATGGATCACTAATAGTTTGAAACCCAGAGACTGGGAACTTCTTTTGTAAATTGAAGGGGATTATTTCATGCTGATTGTCCCTGTCAGAATAGAAAAGTCTATTAGTAGAGGTGGGATTGTGCATCCAGGGGTTGCTTGCAATATGTAATTTACTGAAAACATACACATGTAGCAAAAATCAAACCAAGCAGCTAAGATTTCAAGTCTGTGCTGCTACCCCCAGATCAAGCACCTGAAAAGGAAATACTACATAATACTCACCTGGCAAATGTGGCCTGATCAGGTTTTTGCCTTGTGAAATATGGTTTGGCTCAGCAACTGATAAAGTTGCTTGTAATACAGAGGGCTTGCTCAGTAATGGTGTTGTGAAAATTCTTTTAATTATTACACAGAATCACTCCTGAACTTTATGGTAATTCTGTTTTGGAGTACTAAAAATTAATTTAATAGAATCGTAAGAACTGAGCCAGTCTGCCTGTTCTTGTTCCATACACTTGACAGCAGGTGCAGTATTTCAGTTCACACGACTGTGTTCTTCACATGCAAAGGGAAGTTTTCAAAAAGGCAGTGGTGCTCCCGAATCCCACAGAAAGTGAGTGCAGGTTGGGTCTCTAATTCTCATTTCTTCTTTTAAAAATTTCTCTCTGTATCTTTATTATTTTGATCTGACTAGACAAGAATGCCCAAACATCTTCCACAGTTGGTAAATTTGATTAGAAACACTGACAGGTAAATACAATCCCTGCTACCCTTCTCATATTCCTGGTTTCACAGGCATTGGCTGTTAGCCCTTAAGAATTGGAAAATAAAATGTAATAAATCTTTCATTTCACCTGTTTGTCACCCTGTTCCTATCAGAGTTATGCTAAAGGGGCTTTTGGTCCCCATGACACCTCTCCACAGCCTGTGTCAGGGATGATATAGCACTGGCATTTTGGGAAATCCCTGTAGTTTTGGGGACTTAAAGATTGGGATCATGGCCCCTTTACTTGAGTCAGTGATCTTACTAGAGAAGTGTCCTGGAAACAAGGTTGTAATTTTTTGGAGAAAGATGGACAGCCAGCTGCAGGACACAGTTTTTTCCCTAGAACCAATGAGCACCTCTTTGTCATCAGAGTAGAGCAAAAGGCTCCAGAGTGGCAATGCTATCTTGGCAAATGCCTTTTCCATCGCAGAGGTGAACTGCTCAGGGTCCCTCCAAAATAGTGATTGTCAGCAACTCAGACTTTGACCTACTCAAGTCTTATCCTAGTTCTGTGCATCTGCACTCCTGTTCCTTTAAACATCCCACTGTTCCTTTAAACAGGCGCCCTTGAAAGGGCGAAGGAATGTACTACTAATTCTTACTTTCTGCTGAATTATGCCCTTGATCGGCCTCTGAGAGAGATAACACTTCTCAGGCTTATCGCCTTTTTGCTTTGGAAAACCCGTTTTTTCCCCTTCAGGGGAGGTATGTGTCCTTGGGTCTCTTGCCTCAAAGTCCAGGATAAGCCTTTGCTCTCTTTCTCTGACAAAAGCACAGTGAGTGGAAGGAGACTGGGGCATTCACAGCTGGCGTAGAAACCTTGTGAAATACAGAAGCTTCCTTCAATATAGAGTAACTGGTATGTCCAGAGTTCATCCATGGACGTAGAGAGGAAGCCAGGTCCCTCCTGTTGAGCAGATAGACGACCACTGAGAAGTGTCCCTTGCTGCAGTTCTCCTTGGGTTCCTCAGCCCTCACTCCCAACACAGCTGCTAAGGACTATTCTTAAATCAGAGGGAAATTTCTTCCCCTCCACACACTAAGGTCACTTTGCCAAACAATTAAACAAAAGTGAGATAGAGAGAGGGGCGGAGACATCATCTTCCAAGATGGCAAATGTTGCAGTACTCATCAAACCCCAGCAGAGAAAGAAGGTGCCTTTTTCTGTCTCATCTGTGGATGTGCAAGGCCCAATACATCCAGTCTCCTTGACCTTACCTATGATTCATGCACATTTCTGTAATTTCCAGAACTGTCTCACTTTAGGAGATTTGATCCTGGCTAGCTTGGAGTCTGGCAAATAGCAGAGAGTATATAAGGAGTGCAGACACAGAGAACTACTTCTAGGCTTTCTGATTTGTGAGCTAGAATAATATGTAGCAATAGTGACAGCTTCATATCAAAATGTTCTAAAATACAGAGCTTCTTATTTGGCTTGCTTTGAGTCACACCTCCCCAAAATCCAGCCACCCACAAATGAAGCACCAACAGCTTCAGCTCGACACTTTTAAATTTAGTAAAAAGCTCTTGAGAAGACTTTCAGGACAGCATATGCTTTTTGGGACATGTGGATCCATTTTTCTCTGTAAGAAGGAGAGGCTGCTCTGTGCAGCATGAACAGGAGTGTGGAGCAGCAATGGGAATTAGAGTGAATTTTCCCCATCACTCTAGAGAGTGATCACTCTAGAGTTCCACCTTGTTAAATGGCTGGCTGAAATCATGCATGATTAATGGACAAAATGAAAATTAGATTATGTGTCTTCACTCTTCCTGTGACCTCTACTTTCTCCTGTATCAATTGAAAGCAGCAGGAGACGGGGGGGGGGGGGGGGGGGGGGTGGTGGAGAAGGAAGGAAAAGAATTAAAGTCCTGTATAAAAATCCAGAAGAGAAAGGGAAGAAGAAAGGAAAGGTGCAGAGCCCCTCTGTAAATTGTATGCTATCCCCAAGAATCACGGCTTCCGAGGTATGAATCCTACAGTACTAAAGCTTGAGGAATTAAAATGTGGAACAAATGCCAGAGTTTCACGTTGCCTGTCAGTAGGCACTATGTATGTCAATCACCCATGTGGAACTGCATCCTATGGAGAATTTGGTTTCCCTGCGCAGCTGCACACGGCAGGTGACCTGTGGTTCAGATACAGTCAACCTATTGGAAGAGATGCTTTCCCCTTTCTGGAAGGAAGTTTTAGTGTGTGCCCATTTTTGGACTCCTGTTTGGGAGAAGATATGAGTCTTAAAGGCAGAGAGAAATCACTCCTTGCCTGCAGGCATGGGGTTCCTCGGCAATTTTGACATCCTTCAGTGCTGTCTTGTGATTGGAGCATGGATTTCTGCACTCACTCAGGGGCACCTGCATGTGTGGAGGCACCAGGAGCCTGTTCTCTTTTCATGCCTCTGTCTATAATACCAGAAAGCAAAGGTTTTCTGTTCCACTCACAGACTGCTTTGACAGAACAAAATGTGTCTTGCTGTGCCCTCTACAGCTTCATTCTTTGAAGGAAAAATGCACATATAAATACTATATTCACTTAAAATAGCTAAAAAATCAATATGTTACATGATTTGCTACCCCAACAACCTCATCGGGTAGGTTAACACAGGGCGAGTAGTGCAGGAGTATAGTATCAGACTGCATGAAATTGCTTATTCCCCCCTTTTCTCCATGTGCGGCCATTGGCCTTGGGAACTCAGGCAATGGGATCTCATTTGAAGAGACCAAAACTCAAATGTGACTCCTCCCTATTCCTGTGTCTCAGAAGTGTTGATGAGTGAGAACCATGCTTTCAGAAGACAGTCCATGTTTTCCGGCTTACATTTTAGCATGGAGTTGTTTTTTGGTGTCTTCTTTGAAAGGCTTCACATTCTGTGACGGTCTTCATTTTTGTGTTTTGGAAAAGGCATCTTCTAGGAAAGGAAAGCTTGAACCTGGCACCTGCAAAAATGAGCAAAGGAGAAAAAGACAAAACATTATACTAAGAAGAAATATTGAGGTCTGATCTCTTCTCTCTGGTGACCAGTGACAGGACCTGAGAGAATGGCCTGAAGCTGAGTCAGGGAGGTTGGACATCAGAAGAAAGTTTTCACCCCAAGGGTGGTCAAGCCTGGAACAGACTCCCCAGGGCAGTGGTCACAGCACCAAACCTGACAGAGTTCAAGGAGTGTTTGCACAGTGCTCTCAGGCACAGGGTGTGACTCCTGGGATGTCCTATGCAGGGCCAGGAGTTGGACTCTGTGATCCTTGTGGGTCCCTTCCAACTCAAGATATTCTATGATTTTAGGGATTTGCTTCCTGATTTTTAAAAATTCAAGGTTGGCTGCTCTGTGATGGTCTTTTAATCTCCCTTGCATAAGAGTAACAAAAATGCTCTAAGAAACTTCAGGGTTTCCTTTGGGAGTCACTAACTAGGTCGTGGGTATTGCTGCTGTGTAGGTACATACAGTTTCCTTAAAATTGTTCTGAAAAGCAGAGGCTTAAAGAAAGAAAGGATGGTTCTGTGCAGAAGCTCTATTTTAGGATTGGCATGTTTTTCCATCCTTTAATCAACTTGTCCAGATTCCATTCTTCTTTTGTTGTCGCTTGAGTTATCAGAGTTGGGCAATACAAAACTGAAGTGGGTAACGGTAACTGTAACAAGGACCGCGCATGACCTCTTTGTGGCTAACATTGCATGGTTCTTAGCAGGTTGGTTTGGCCACTTTCTGCCTAAAGTCTTCTGCTGTTCCACTGGCCTACAGCAGGAGATCCTGTCTCCATGGCATTGTGCTGCAGGGGCATGCTGAGGAACCCAGGACATGGTGCACCCTTGTTTTTTGTCTCATTCATGCCTTTTTTTTTTTCTGACTTCCATGTCAGAATTCTCTGTGCCTGTCCTGTCATCCTCCAATGGTTTCTTTTGTAAAGGGGAGCCCTCTGAGAGTGTGTCATCTCTGCTAGGGCTGTCTGTTGCTACAGAGAGAGATATAACTGAAGTGACCCACATCTGAAAATCATAGTGGGAGACCAAGCACTGTAGTTTTTATCTGGAAGTTGCTCATCAAGGTCAGTTTGGTCCCTCAGAAATCTCTCTGTCTCCTGTTTCTGCTACAGTTCTACAGTGAGCTTGCTCCCTGTAAAAATAATCTTCTTGTGTGAAGGGAAAGGTAGAGCCTTAGAGAATTGCAGAAAACATCTTTAATGAGATTTGTGAAGCTCCTTTGTAAAGGCTATCATTTTCTTATGAAGCCCATTGATTCAAATGCCTCAAACAGCAATTTAAGGACCATGTTCTTCGTAGAGGCGTAGGTGGTCATGATACATGTCCGAGAGTTGAATACATGTGTAATTGAACATACATTTCTACTCAGGTATTTTGACCAGTCAGCTAATAGCTATGAATAAGATACTCTGCCCTCTTCTCTCAGTTCATGTGCCATACGCACTTGCTTAGCAAGATATATGCTGCTTTTTACGCATATAACTCTTGTTAATGCTAAGGATCATTATGAGTGTGGTTTGAGAGGTGTCCTTGCTTCATCCTTTCAGGATATTGTCCCTGAGGAGAAGGAGTTACTGTTTTGTACAACATGGCTGTACAGAAATGCTTGCAAATCAAATGCTTTCATCTGCTGTTTATGCAGGGAGTGAGGAGGAGGGGGGCTGCACACCTTAAAAAATCCTCTCACTCAGCGTCTCACTTTAAAGAACAAAGTCTTTTTATGTTTGCAAGAGCGCAAAAAGGCATTCAGTCACATCCACTTTGAATAATTTGATATGAACCTGTCTTGTCAGTTAGATATCTGTCTGCAAAGTCTATTTTTAAAAAATTCGTTTTGGTTTATCTCTGTATTAGCCGGGAGCAGGTGTCAGGAAACCCTAAGTTTGTTTCCAGCCTCTAACACAGCTGGCCACATAACATACAGTGAGTCACTTAGTCACTTAACTTCTCTTTTTCTTCTTCTCTTACTAGTAGAACAGTTTCCTAATGTGTCTTTTCTTTCACGTTGCCCATCTGTTGAGTTCTGTCCTGTTGGGGTTTTTTTTGGCCCAGGATTTCCATTATTCCTCCAGCAAGGCATGTAGTCAGGGCATAAGGCATAGCAAGTGGTGATTGTCTGTTCAACATATAGCAAACGTGAGTGAAGAAAAGCAGAGCCTTATTTACACAACAGTCACAGTCTGTGCCATGGCACCACAGTCAGTGCGCAGGAGGCTCGCAGCCACGCAGCTACACATGTTCTGGAATATGGGTACTCCATGTGTTGTTTTTCAGCCTCCTGGGAGAGCTTGCCTGCTAAAGCTGTGCAATCTGGATCTGCTGTGTATTCAGTGTCATTTTTGTACCAGCTGATAGCATAAAGGCTGAATAAATTTTCTTCATGTTAGATGTGGCCCTCTGCAAATAAACCTACATGTTAAGAAAGCCCTCCATGACATAATTAGTTGTCTGTAAGCCACAGTATCATTGTGCAGGGTAATTAATTCTGTTTATTTAAAGGAGCCCCAGAAAGCTATTAGCAGTTGCCATTGGACCAACAAGAGGAAAAAGAAGAGATAAAGCCCCATGTGTGGTGGTTATTAGTCCCTTCATCTTACTAATGGACAGCTTGTTAGAAATTGAACTTGCTATCAGTGGCCCCAAGTACCAGCAATCATGCAGGGGCATTGTTTCTCCTTGCCAGTGATAAAGGCGACTTGTGGTGTCTTGGATAGGATGCTAATTTTTATCTGCTAAGTGCATGATGCTTGTAAAAACAGCAGTGGCCTTGTTGCCACTTGACATGACACTAGTTTTGGCTGTTTATGCTGACACACCACTGCAGTCTTTTAAAACTCTAACCTGGGCTCAGATTCATTAGAGAATTTCTGAAATGATAGTGATACAGCATCTGGGCTGATTTCTTTATGCTCCCTGCTCCAAGCAAGAGGGAGAGAGTCCATGTAGCCCGGTGGATGGTCTTCACTTGCGTGTCAGATTTACTTTCTGTGGTGAAGTGGTGGCTTTTGGAAAAGCAAATGAGATACTTCATTTATCTGTAGGTTGACTTACATGAGGGATAGAGAAGGGAACTCTGTCTGCAACCATTGAGAGGTGGAAAGGAAACGGGCTCCAGCACAGGTTGTGTGCAGCTGGCTGGTGGCCCCAGCTCCCAGCAGTGATGTTTCCGAGGGAAGAGCTGTGGCAGTGGCTAGGCTCAAACAGATCTTGCATAGATCTAGGCCTCCTGAACTCAAAAGGCTTAAAAAGCATGTCACCTACAGCATTTGCTTCTGAAACCTGTGGCATTTAATATATTGGAGTTTTTTCCTACAAGACTTCTAAACCACCTTATATAGGCTATTAGTGAATTATTTCCCTGTTCTATAATTGGCTTATAAATTTTACAGAGCGGTTATTAGCTATAAAGGGTTGTGACAAATGACCTGTGCAAATGAGGAAAACTTAGTTAAACTTTTCTGCCCTGCCTCCACCCCTAGATTTAGCAGCTATGCTAAGTCTATGCAGGCTTTCCATCTTTGTAAAGATGGGTACTTGTGAGGAGATCAGTGAGTGATCCCAGGCTTTAAGGAAAGGACATCTCCCGAGAGGGGGAGAAAACCTTCTGGAGTTCCCCATTGAGACTGCAGTATTAGTGATGAGCTGCCTGAGTCAGCTGAAATAGAGACTATAGGTAATTGTAGGGGCCCTGATCTGAGCCTCTGCACTGAGAATGCTCCCATTTACTACCCTAAATCCACACACAAGTTGGAACAGTTTTGATGGAAGCAAAGCTGCATCTCCCAAATTCTGTCAGGTCAGGGAAGAGGATGTTGCTACCTGCAAAAAAGGGACAGTCTTTACAAAGTGCTAGGAAACCTCTGGCAGTGGTGTGTGACTAGAATCCACTTAATATCTGTCAAGGCTCCTTTGTCTGAGCTTCTGCAGAAGCTCATTTTCAGATCTCTACTCTCCAAGGTGTCCTGAGTAATTTCTGTATATAAACCAAGCCTTAAATAAATAAGTAAACCCCATCTTCTCAGTACCCTCAAGTCACATTTTGTATCGGGGCTGTTCCTTAGATATCTTTTACTTCTGAATGCTCTCACTTCTACATACCACGTGATATAAATAATATTGCTAGCCATCTGATGGCTGCAGCTTTTTATGGCCAAATTGTGATATTATTCTCTGAATTCACATTACTAATTTTCCTGCTTGTGGCTGGCATCTGGCCCTCCTTTACACGTGGCCATCCTGCTGTTCCACCATCAGCTGCCCTGGGATTGCTGCATGTGTAATGCACCTGTAATCATTCAGCCTGAAAGCGTGGGGAAGGTAGCCAGCCAAACATATGAGTAAGATTTTTGCAAGCATATTTGAGTCATTTGTCAGGAGTTTCTTGTTTCCATGGGAATTAGTGAGTGAGAGAAGACATAAGTGAGTCTTATTCTTTGCTTTAGCCTCAAGTCTGGCTGCGTCAACCTGCAGGCCCTATAATTTAGACCCATGGAGGACTGAGAGCTCATTTTCCTTTTTAATTATTATTGCAGTGAGTAGATGGTGACCTATCATGGGAGGAGAGAAATTGTGTGTCTACTTGTTAGAATAGCCCAGCACTGCAGTCCAAACTTCCTTGTGCAACTGTGAATATGCCAGGCCTGCCTTTGTGGCGAACTACAAATGCTCTCAGACTTTTGAGAAGCCCAGGGAGTCAATTCCAGATCCTAAGGAAGAACAATTCGTCTCTTTTCCCATCCCCCTGTACACACATACACCATCCCCTTGTCTCTTTTTAGGTCATTTATAATCAGCAGTCATGGAGCACTGGCCTCATTAGTGATATAGCCATTTCTTCAGTGTTTCAGAAATAATCATTTAGAAAAAATGCACAGTTTTCTTCCCTTGAGAGCCCATGAGTGATGAATTTATTTCAATCTGGCTGTCTTGGCTGTCTTGCTCAGCCTTATCTCCATATGTATTTCAACAAATAATGTACTATGGGAACAACAAAACAGAGACAGATAGGACAGTCTGGGCAGGGAAGGGTTAACCAGGGAGATGGCATTGGAAAGCTGGGGCTCAGGGGGAGGCATTTTTATTCAGAATCATTTTATAATATATATAATTTCTGAGTGTTTGTGTTTGTAGAGGTTTAGAAGCCCTGGGATTTGGACATTGATTTATTCATAGGACACCATTTAGAGAACAGACATTGTCCCCTGAGTGGTCCCAGCCACCAACCTTTCTCCTGTAGGGACCATACCTTTTGTAAGAGCAGACAGGTGATTAGCTTTCCATGCCAGCTAATGACTTGGGTCTCTCACTAGCAAAGCACTGCTAATTGTGGCTGGCCTGGAGGGCCACTGTCCTGGGATCCATGTCCTCAGCAGCCCCCTGCACTCAAGGTCCAGCTGCATATTCCTCCATCTCCAGGAATCAGCACTTGCAGCTGCTGTAAACCAGACTCACAGAGGGACTTAAACTTGTGATTTTTATTATGCCAATGACCATTCCAGTAATTGAGTGTTACACTCTGGAAGCTGAAGCTCTAAGGTCAGTGGCCAAGGACTGGGAGGCAGAGCTCTTCTTCAGCCATCCTGGGCAGCCCAGATGTGCCATCACTTCCCAGTGTGCACATCAGAATTAAACACACCCTTTCCCTCCAAGCTACCACAGTCACAGTAGGTTTATTTGAATAACAAACACTCTGAATTCCTTGAAATTATGCTTTCTAAGGACTGGCTTTCCCAATGGGTAAGCTCTTCCTGTTAGACCACTTGGCACCCCTGCTGCTGGATAAATAAATCTGAGCATTTGGCATCACTTCGTGCCATGTGGTTGCAAGCACAAATCAGCTCTGCATGACAGGTGTTTTATTTGAAGTTTGGGTTTATGTGTACTTACAAAAAGGAACACTGAGCCTGTCCTCTGCCAAAATATAGCCCCTCTCCTTCACTCTTCCCCTCTCATGCAAGCTCACATGTGAAGTGGTTTTTCCACTAGGGCTTGTGCCTGCATTTCATTTGTTCCCTGGGATGGCTTTTCTGAAGCATCTGGAACGTGTCATTTTTGTGTGCAGCTGTAAAGTACGTGTAATTTGCCTTGCTCTACATTTTCAGAAGCAGTTCCTATCCAGATTTACTTACAGGTAGCATTTGTGAACAGAGGACCCAGCAGTTGACTGCAGGGTTCCAAGCACTGATGCACGTAGCAGCCCTGTTGTGTATTTTGTGTATGTGCACACATATTCTTAATGCCTCTTCCAGGTTTTGTTTTCTTTAGTGAGCATGGCATTCATTTACTGAAAACCCTTCCCCTGCTGACTTGTTAATTAATATATATTCCCAAAGTTTTCTTTCCTCCTCTATCCCTTTTATACTGAACTTTCAAGGGCCCAAGCTAGCCAGCTTTCTGCCAGGATAAGGATAAGAGGTGAGCGACTAATGTTTTAAAGCCAGTTCAAATGCTGCTTGTGTCAACCTTCAAATTTAGAGACAAATATCCCCCTCCAGTCTTTTCTATTAAGGCAAAATGATTGTTTAGTTATTTTCAGCTGGTTTCTTTGTGCATTGCTGTCTAATCACCTTGGTAGCAGGACTGTAACCAGGTAATGGGAGAATAAGTAGCAGTTGGCTTGCTGTCTTCTTCCATAAGAAAAATCAGTGCATGTATCTGCCCTACCTTAGAGATAAGCATCAGCAGCTCAGGAAGTCTGGGGGGGTGGTGGTATAACTAGGAAGGCTCGGAAAGGTGGCATCTCTCTGTGAACAGGCAGAGTTCTCAGGGGAGGAATTTAGCACTTTGTTCTTTCCAGCTGCTGGTTGGGAATGCTTTCAGCTTTTGCAAAGTCATACCTCCCTTGCCTTAGAAGAATTTACCTAAGAGGAAGCATAGAGCCATATCTTTGAAATACTGTGCTGGTCACCTTTATTTTACAGGTGGAGAAAATGACTTAAAAAGAATTTCACATCAGGCAGCAGTTGGGGGAGAAGGGATGGATTCTGAAAGAGAGCAGGTAGCTTTCACTTTGCTGTATAGGCCTCAAGGATATCTCTACTTTCTGACAGAGAAACTCCTGAAAGTCTCAAAGACATTTTTTTCATCTTTATTGAAAAGCTGGAAGCTTTGCATTTACAGAACAGATGTCCTTTGTTACAAATTTTTCATTCCTTATTGAAATAGATATGAGGAAAAATTCATACCACACAAACTCAGAGGGAAGCAGCATTTTAAATGGAATGATTAAAAACCTTGCCTTCTGCCATTGCTTCATTTTTTTACTTGTGACTCCTGTGATATCACCCGTTTGCTCTTCTCCAGTTGTCATAGCTTTTGCCAGAGAAGAGAGAAGAAACTCACCTTGGGTGTCCATATTCAATGTGAAAGGTAAGGGAAAAAGAAAATAGAGGACTATCTCTCTTAATCTCTTTTAATCTTTCCAGATCTGAATGAACTCAGGATCAATCCTGGGTCCACACCTGATACACTTTCTTGATGCTCATTAAGTTGAGCTTGTGGTAACCTACTGTAAAACATTAAGGCTCCAGACCCAAAAGCAGGCTAAGATGCTGTGCTGGCCATCGCTCCCAGATGAATAATCAGAAGTGACAGGTCAATACATCCAACAAAACCATGGCTGAGACCAAGTTCATCGTTAAGGCAGGGTGGAAGGAGGTCCCTCTGTGCAACTGAAGTTGCTGGATCCTACACCTAACGTGTGAGCCAACTAAACCACAGTTTAACACCAAAAGCTCATGAGCTTCTGGGAACTGTATGCTTGCTAGTGATATTAATTTAGTACAAATCCTTCCTGTAAGCTCTTTGTAGAGTTTCACACTGTGAGCTTCTTTTTCTGTTAATCTTTTCTTTTGTGAGGCTGAGTTTATTGCTGGTGAGGAAAGGCAGCCTGATGTCCATGGAAAATGAAATCCTTTATTTATCCATAGACTAAGCACCAGCTGTTCCAGCAGCAGAACCCACTGCAAGATTGAATTCAGCTCACTCAGCCCTCTCTTTCCCCTTGGTTTGCCTTCTCCGATTGCCTGTTGTGCAGTGAAATTGGTAAAATGGATGTATCATCCATTCTAAATTAGACTGACACCACTCAGTTGCCTTTCAATAGCTTTTCAGGTTTTGTCAAGTACAGTGAGACTGAGCCACTTGCTTCAAACCTGTCAGTCAAAGCAGGTGCTTCGGAACAGATGTGCTTTACCTTTGAGATTCACAAACTATGGTATATGCTAACCACTAGCAGAGCTTAAGGGTGTAGGAGTTTCTGCATCTACCTACGGAGAAACCCTGCAAAACCCTGACCACCACCCTGCCCATTACAAAAACACCATACAGAGCTCAGGTGCTGCTGCTTTCATGCGGGATGGGTAGGTTGTCCTAGAGACACCACTCTTCCAGCATCCTCATGTCCCAGCTGGACCACAAGGCTCCCTAAAAGGCTGAGTTGTAGGATACCCTGCTTGACTACAACAAGATTCAAGCTTCTTCACTGCCTGGGTCTGTGACTTGTGTGTCATAAGCAAGGTGACTTTCAATGTGCATTCTGGCCTTAAGAAGTGTTGAAGCCTTCATCAGAAAAGAATGATTAAAGGAGAATTAACAGAATGCAGACCAAAAGTTGGAGGAAGTAGTGGGCATTTTAATGAAAAAAACATTAAATTTTCCATTTACTTTTGCTTCCAACACTAGGTCCTGATCCCTTTTCATCCCTGTTATATTGGTTTGTCAACAGCTACTTAGGCCAGTTTTAAAGCTGGAGCAAAAACACCAAGCTTGCACTATTTATCCTGATGTTTCAGCCTCAGGTGGATTTGCTTTAGGCTGTGAACACTAGCCAGCCTCCTAATAGTGCTTCCCTTTTTTTGCATCTGTTGGTGTATCATGTAAGAGAACCTAGATTAATTGTATTTTTCTTCCCCTCTAGACCTGACTATCTTGAATGTCTGTAACACTTGCAGGATATGGTTCAATCAGGGATTCAGATGGATTAATATCTTCCTTTAGCCCATGGCCAAATGCAAGAAATCCCATCCCAGAGAATCCTAGCTTTCTTTAGTTTGTCTTTTGCAATACTGGTTTTAGACTTCATCAGATTTCCACAGCTTTGACTTGTAGATGATACAAGCAATCCTCCTTACCCTCCTTCCTTGTGTGCTTAGTTTTGCTGATATCTTGGGAGTGAACAATTCATCACACTGAGCAAATTCTGCCCAAATCCACATGGAGTGATTGCATTAATGGGAAAGTGATGTTTTTACACCAGAAATCCTGGAACAAAAGCAGTGCCTCCAGTTACGAAGCTGGCATTGAGCAACCAGGCCCTGTTTCTAGTCTATGCCCCGCTCTTAACCCCACAGCCATTTTTTAACTGCCTCGTAATAGTTTGGCTACTTCCACCACCCCAGAGCCCCCTTCACCAGAGCCACCAAAACAGGGAACTTTGCAGAAATTTGTGCAGCAGGATTGTGGCTGGATGTGGGATCAGAAGTCACTAATTGTTGATAGCTGCTAGTGAAGCTGCTGCTATAAGAGCTCTGCGCTAGCATCAAGCCAAGCCACCATTCCCCTAACAAAACTTGCTGTCAAATCTTTGCAGCCTTCGGCTGATATTTCATGCAACTTTGCTGAAAAGTTTGCAGGTTTCCTGACAGACTTACCAGGATCAGGATTTAGCCCTTCTTAGCTGGTATGGTGCTGAATGCCATACTTCGGCTTATCTACTCCAGGTATGGAAATAAGATATGCATTGTCTTATGTAACTTGGGGGCTTGCAGTCATGCCTGAATGCAAGGCTCTTTTTGCTACATGTAGAAGAGTTGAGGTGAGATTCATTTTCTTGCAGTTTCTTTCATTTTTCTAAAAATCTGTTGGAGTCAGTGGTGGCTAAGTCCTTGGTTTTAATTCCTCTGAGCCTAAACTTGGATTTATGTATAGGAGAATAACCTCTAACAAAGCTGCGCGACCAGCAGGTAGGGATGATATAAGCAGCGATGGCAGAAACACCATAGAAATCCGCATGTAAAGCACAGGGATGCGGGTCTGGTATAATTTCCGCTGCTGGCACATCTCGCTCCCCTACACACACAAAAATGGGGAGTGCGGAGCTTTGGGTTAGAGTAGGTTTTGCAGCCCTGCATCAAAATGGCAGTGCTTTGTTAGGTCCTTTCTTCCAGAGTTCCTTCTTTCCCAGCTGACACCAGACGGGAATGAGAGTTACGGTGTTTTCTTGGTGCTTCGCCTTGGTGCCATTCTCCTGTTCTCCCCTCTCCATCCTCCCCCCTCCCCTACTCCCCTGCACTCCTCTTACTCCCCACTGCCCACGTTGAACATGTACTGATTTTATGGTTCACTGGAGAATAAGTGGCTGTCATTTCACAGATGGGCCAGGATGTAATTAGCCACAATGCATCGAAGTAATGGAACAGATGTCTCTTTGTAAACTGAGTTTGCTGTTGCACACTCTGTGTGTGTGACCTGCTGACTGCTCCAGGCGATTCCTCCCGGCCCCCTCTCCCCCTCCCCTTGCTCTGTTGCCGAGCCAAGGGCTCAGCTCACATAAAGTGTTTGTGTGTTTGCAGGCTTGTTTGTCTCCCTTTCTCATGCAGTCTCTCCTGTTGTAAGGCCACTGATAATGTGATGGATTGTTAGCAAGCAGAATCTGCATTTATCGATGGAGTCATTCAAAATAGAAAAGGTGATACCCCTCTTATGAGATAATTGGCAGTTTCAAGCTGCTCTTATTACCCAATGATAATACGCCTGTAAAATCATAAATTACTGTTATGATGCCCAGCCTCCTCCTTTCTTTTTTTCTTCTTTCTTTAACTGAAAATAAAATAGCTGTTTTTCCTGGGCCCTCAAATTAGTATTTATATTTTAGGTAAGAGATGGGCTGTTGGATTGATTACAATGTGATAATGCACATAAGCTGACAACAAACACAGGCACTCTCAGAAAGGTGCCCATCTGACTCAGATAGGAACTGCAATCCAACCACCAGTACAAACTTAAAAGGGGAAAAACCAGAACCTGCTCATTTTGTAGAGCATGCTTGTCTCTGTCAGGTACAGAAAATGGGGAACTTTAATTCAGTCTAGTGGAAGGTGTCCCTGTACATGGAGGGTTGGAACGAGATGATACTTAAGGTCTCTTCCAACCCAAAACCATTATATGATTCTACAATTCAAAGAATTTTCTCCCTTGATATTATTGATGCATACTTTCAGGCTATATCTATGCAGGTTTTCCATTCCTTTAGCTCTTGAACCCTATGCATCTTAACTCTGGCAGCTCTCCAGCTCTGCTGCTTTAGCTGCTCCTGCTGAGGGTTTCCTGCCAGTGCTCCATACCAGGGCAGGGGACAAAGAGACCCACAGGGCCAGGCCAGCTCCTGGCCTCCAGCGCTGAATTTGGCTTCACTTACAGCTCAGCCAGGCAATAGAGGAGCTAAACACCATGACTAGGCATCAGTTACTATTGGCAGAAGCCAAATGGTGACACAAACAGGAAGGAGATTTAGAGAAAACACATGATTCTGATGCTTCTGGGTATTGTCATTGTTTGTGTGTCAGAACATTCATAGTCAAATCATGTAGGCAGTCCTTCTGTCTCTGTGTGTGTGTGCTTGCATGCAGTTATGGTTTATTTTCACACAAATTTCCTGAAGAGACACAATGTTTCCCCAGGGCAGTTTTGATGACAAGTTCCCCATTAGTTCTCCAGACTTTCACCCAGCAAGCTTAACTTCAGATTGCACATATTCTGAGTGTTAACAGTGGTGAGATACATTCATTAATGACAGCAAAAAGCAGGTCTTTTGTGTAGGTAGGACTAAGTTTTTACCTCGAGCTAAAATGATAAAGAGGCAAAGTAGCACAGTGATGTGTGTAAATACGCTGGATGTGTGGAACCTAGAGAACAGTATCATAACCCAGAATAATCCTCTGCTGTTTTGTGGATAAGGCCTTGGCCTGCTGCCATCTTCAGCCCATGGAGTGGTTGATTAAAGATTTAAAGGACCCAAGAATTTGGGATTGGGCTGCAGCTTCATGGGTACATCTCATAATAGCCATAGTGAAACACGAGAGAAATAGTAACCCAGTTGGTGCCTGCCCTTGAAAGGAAATCATCATACAGTGAGTTTCTCTAACCTACCACAAAGCTCTTTTCACTTGTGTGGGCACATGCACTGAGCAATCCCCATGCTGGCCTGAAAATCAGGAAACACAGAACATACCAGCCATGCAAGTACCCATCATGGAGGGCACCGGAGCTTTTCCAGTAATCTTTCAGGTCAGCTGGGTATGTGCACAGGATTGACAGTGCTGGAGAAGTCTTCAGAGTCTTATCAGACCAGCATCAAATTTTACAAACACTGTAGTGCAGATTCCTTTGAGTCAAAGACCATATTATGAGACATGAGAAGTAGCCTTTAGTGCAAGAATGTGCATTTCCACAGGAAAAAAAAAGAAAGCAAATTATGCTATGGAGTTGAGAGTAGTTGAGAGCTTTTAGTTTCCTCTGACAGTTTAAGCCATAGGTATTTTGTGAGACAAGGAATATGTAGTTTTGACACAGTTTTGTTATGCTGCTATTCCTGGCCAGGTCTTATTTCTGCCTAGCAACTAGTGAAGAGAGCAACGCACAAGGGTGCAGCCCAGGCCCACAACCTCACTAAACCCACTGACCCAAAGATCTGCCAATGGGGTTGAGCGTGCAGCTGTCTCGCTCTGGCAGAGCCATTCACATCTGCAGCCACACTTCCATGGAGTGCTGTCGATGCTGGTTCTCTGCAAACCTCATGTCCCCCAAGGAGGGCTTCCCTGAGCTATCCACTTCCAGCTCCTTCCTTTGTGTTTGTTTTTTTTTTTCCTTTTGACACTCATCTCACCTGCATTGATGAAAAGTACTCTTAACCCACATTAATGGGAGAGAAAAAAAATGATCATTTGTTGTGATTTTTCAAACTTGTTTTACGAAAAAGGTCCTGTGGGTTTCTTGGGTTTCAGTCAACATTGTACTCTGTATGGCTGGTCTGTGATGAAGCTGATACTTGCATGGTATTTGTGGCTAGTTTCATCTGGTCCCTGCCTTTCAAGAGGCAGAACTTGAGGTTTCTTATGTCTTTGCAATACAGTAAAATTGCAAAGCAGGTACAGTGGATTGGTTGAGCTTTTCCTTTGCCTTGTCTCAGAAGAACCAAGCCTATTGTTGCAAATGCAGGATGGTCTCATGTTAGGGAGAAAGAGGGAGTTTCTGTTTGGGTCTGAACGAAGGCGGTCTCTGGCAGCTTAAACTCAAAGTGGTTTGTCAGTCCTTCATCAGTGACAATTGCGCAACACTTGGGAAGAGACTGTACAGCAGCAAGTGCTTATGACCATGAACTATCCCTACTGAACTCTTTTTAAAATAGTATACAGTTTATTTGACAAGAATGATTTTGTTTTGATGAGTAAACAATAGCTTTCATGCTCCCAAAGCCCTTTCTCAGGCAAAGCTCCCCCTGACCCAGCAGAAGGAAGACTGAGTTGAAACCGTGACAACAGCTCTCATAGAACCACAGAATAGCTTGCATTGGAAGGAACCTTAAAGATCATCTCATTCCAATACCTCTGCCATAGGCAGGGACATCTTCCACTAGACCAAGTTGCTCAGGGCCCCATCCAACCTGGCCTAGAACACTCCCAGGGATGGGGCATCCACAGCTGCTCTGGGCAACCTGTGGCAGAGCCTCACCACCCTCACAGAAAAGACTTTGTTCCTAATACCCAATCTAAACTTACCCTCTGTCAGTGTGAAGCCATTCCCCCTTGTCCTGTCACTACATGCCCTTGTAAAATGTCCCTCTCCAGCTCTCTTGTAGGCTCTCCCTTAGGTACTGGAAGGTGCTATAAGGTACTGGAAGGCTGCATGTAGTATTTAAGTGCATGTTACTTGATTTAGAAAAACAGCAGGTGATAACCAATATGCACATCTATCTTTGCAAACACCTATGACAGTTCACACACTATCCCAAGATGGTAGTTTTTTCTGTATACTCTGCCAATGTACCGTTTATGGATGGGGTAAACTGAGGCAGGAAGCAATTAAGTACCCAATTCTGTCCCCAGCACATATCAGTGAGGGTCATAAAGTGTGATTCTGTGGTTCTGAATTGTAGGACGTGCATTAAATATGGAGAATCATGACTTGTCACTGGTATTTAATGCTAGGTTGTGTTAGTGGAAAGAGCTTGCCCGCACATCCCTGTGCTTCCAGTGTATGTGTTACACATACAGGAACCCTCTAGCTTGTTAGTTAGTGGTGGGTCCCTGGCACTATGGTTTTGGGGATTGCTGCTGCAAACCAACACAGGTACTGAGAGCAAAACCATTTACCCTTCACAAGAGCAGTGCAACCTTACTGTGATGTGAGGGTGACCCTGAAGGAAACATAGTCATGCGCTCTTAGTTTTGTGCTCAAGTGCTACTGGAGTCTGGCACCACTTGGGCTCCTGTGTAGCTTTGACATGTTTCAAAGTGTGTCCCTAGGTCCAAGGGCAACTTTATGTACCTTTAAAAAACATGGCCTGACCCCTTAGGGCAGCATAGTGGCCTGGCTAAGGTGGGATTAATGTGAATCTTAATTCCAGAGACTTTATGGTGAAGCAAAGGTCCTGTTTGCTGTGCTGTGCTGCAGGGAAAGGCTCTGGGTGCCAGGAGCAGGCAGCCCAGGAGACAGCCAGGTGTCCAGGAAGACATGGAAAAAGCCTATGTCACAGGGCAGGTGAAAGCTGGGCCCAGGATAATCATCCATCAGGACAATCATTCAAGAATATGTTTTCCTTTCTCTCTCTTTTTACATCTGACTGATTATCAATTGCTCCTCTTTACTGCAGTCTGCTTGTAGGGCTTCATAGCTTTTGAAGGTATAAGAATAGGGCTTTTTTTCCTCTTTTTTTTTTTTTTTTACTTTTCTCTTGCCTTGAAGTAATCATCTATATTTAGGCCAGTGACATGATGAAAGTTGTTTATGTGTTTTTAGCTAAAGCTGGAAATTGCCTTTCCGGATATCACTGAATGGAAAAAAGCTAATGGAGCCTTGTTGTGCTTTCATTGTTTTTGCAGTGGTCTTCTTGTTTTAGTACTAAGGCACGTGAAGCATCCCTTCCTCACTGCATGGCCCTCAGCTCTCAGCTCCCTCTTCGTCCTCTGCTGGCTCGCCTGTACAGAGGGGACTCAGAGAAGGGCAAGGGGAAGGTCACACAAAGTTGTTTCCGTCTCCAGCTACCTGGAGCAGGCATTGCCAGCTCTGGCCTATTAAGCAGAAAATGTGGCACTGATAAATCCTGTCCACTAAGGAGCTGAGCCTTTTTAATATGCAAGTGCTCAGTCAAAGAAAGTAAACAGACATCTCCTTCTGCTGGGAATTACTAGACAAATGTCTCCCTCCCCTTACCCTCCTTCCTTCCTCCTCCCTTCCATTTAAATGTAGGAAATTCTGCTTGCTTTATTTGATAAAGAGGAGGAGGGGAAAAGACATGTACTGAATCATGGTTAAGCTGCTGTCTTCTGCCTCAAGACCTTTCAGTGTAGATGTGCTTCATTAGTTTGATAAGCAGACACCAAAAGGGGGGAGGGGTGTGGGGTTTGCATGAGGGGATCTGCCATGGGGCTGCCCGGAGGTTTAAGAAGATGAACTGCTAATGATGTTGAAGCTGTACCTTTTTGGGACCTTGGCTCCTGGAGGAAAAATGGGCCCTTTTCACTAATTGTGTTGTGCTCAGTAGTTTGATGGAAAGGATCTCACAGGGGAACAAAACAGAATGAATATCGGCTGGGCTCTTCCCCTGAGCAGCCCCCTCTCGACTCCTCCCCCATCCGAACCCTCCTCCCTTCAGCAGGGTATCTGGCATGAAGTAATCCTAAATATTGGGAGATAACATTAAGAAAAGAGATTAATTGGTCATTTATTTGGACAGTCTGGTGCTAGCCTAGTGAACTGAACATAGATTTTTAAGAAATGTTGTCCAAATTGGCAGTGCAAATGTTTTGATGAATAGCTACCAGCAAGACTGTGAACTTTGGATCTGGCCCCGCCTGTGTGCAAACACGGGATCTGAGGACTTTCAAATGTTGCTCTCTCTAATCCTGTGCCAGCCCCTTTCCTCTCTGACAGATCCATGTCTCTAGAGTGGATAACTGTATTTCCCCTGTGCAGCGGGGTGTGCAGGTTTTCACCTCAGGTGCTATTGAGTGTTTCCAGGTGTACTTATTTTCCTTTCAGCAACTGAATGCCGCCCCAGTTGGAAAGGTAAAGAGCAATTCCCAGGTACGCTTGTGGAGCACCCTGACTCACCATGGCATTTCCTTTCTCCTGCAGGGACTTCAGCCCAGCTCAGCAAACTCTGGTGTTACACTGTATTGTCTGTGATTTTTGGGGTGGGAGGGACTGGTAGCGGAGTGACAGGCTGTGCTAGGCTATGCCTGGGAGCCTGTTTTCAGACTTCTGCCAAATGCCACCCCAGGGAACCCCACGTTAACTGGGCTCCTCCTCCCCTGGACAAAGGAGGCAGAGGCTTGGCACTTTCTCAAATACCAGCAGGCACAGCAAGCCCAAACCATGCAGATTGATGGGCTTCTAGGTTCAAAAGGGACTTTTTTAACCTAGGCATAGCATCATCCTAAAATTGTATATCCCTGCCACAATCAATGGCTGCCTAGTCAGTGACAGACAGGTGGGAATCACTTGAAAAGCTGTTCAGTAAAGGAGACATATGTGGAACTTCAGGAGGCAGCTGGGTACCCAGGGAGCTGCCCCAAATGTGCGATTTCCCATGATAATGTAGTATCTCTGGAGAATTTCAGCAGCACAGGAGTGGGTAGTAGGTTTAAAGCAGAAGAATGTTTTCATTTTGTTTTGTTTGTTTTTCTGCACAACATCAACTTAATATGCAGAATTCCCTGCTGCATGCTGCTGCAGAGATTGTATGTAAAAGGAATCATTTAAATGCACCAAGGAGAGCTTTGCAGCTGAGAACAAGGCTGTTAGATCTATACAGTCAACAGCACAGGATGTTCTTAATCCTAATTGATGGACACTGGGAGGGATCCCAGGGGCCGGCTCACTGTGCATCCGTCCTTGTTCCTTTTACACTTCCGTAAGAATTTGTGACTGGCTACTGTCAGAGATGGGACACTGGGCTAACAAAGTCTCTAAGTGTAAGAACATTATGTTACGCTGACAGGACAAGAATAGAATATATGCCTGAATTGGGACCTGAAATGGTGGGATAACCTGGGCAGCCCAGGCTGCAGAGCTTTATGGCACTGCTGCTGGTCATAAGTGGTTCCATACATGACTTCCTCAGCATTCCTTTGATGGGGTTGGTAAAATGAGGAGTGCTGGCAGATGGTGCAATAAATGTTGATGTTATATGTGTTGTAAACCACTTCACAGGGAGAGGTGAACATTTCCCAGGGATTGGTGTGGCGAGGCCGAGAGACAGACTGTTTGAAGTTATGACCAACTGCATCTCTTCCTTTCTTTTCAGAGGTGATTTTACATAGTGGGTGACACAGACAACCAAAGGCAACCCCAACCAGAGCTTATTTGAGAGTTTGTCCACCTTCCACGCTGCTGGCTCCTGCCTCAGCCACTTGCCTGTCCTCTGACACTCAGAGAGGGACCAACAGGGGCAGCTGGTGGATGCTCCCACCCAGCCTCTCATTCTGTAGTGCTACTGGTCCTCCCTCTCACTCAGCATGTTATATTTGCACTGCTGCCCTGACCAAAATACCTGCTCTGTCAGCTCCCAGCAGCAGAGGTGGTGTGGGGAGGAAGGTGGATCACCCCCACTCATGGAGGGGATGCAAGGCAGTCTGTTCTTGTAGAGAAAATGTGCATCACATGGGGTGGTGGAGAAGGGACTGTGCCTTGGTCCCTGTAATTATACCCATCTGTTACTTCCCTGTCTCTGCCGCCACCGCTGAAACACACGAAGAATCACAAGCGTGATTTAAGTCTCTGGAGAATACAATGGCTACATTTGAACAAGCTGAGCTGACCTCCAGTGCCCCACTTTTATTGGCCCAGTGCTGCATGCTGGGCTGCAGAGGGCTGTTCTGGTCCAAGCCATCAGCTCTCCTGCCCAGTCATTATTAACTCGCTGCCTTTTTGTGGCTTCTGCTGCTGTTGTCAGATTGGTGCAGAAGGGACAATGTTAGAGCATTTTCTCCTTTCCCTATCATAGTGACTGGTTTGGGAGTTCAGTGCTTTCCACATTAGTGGGACTGGTAAACTGGTTTGCATTGCAGTTGCTCTTGTTTTCTGTGCCCTCTTGTCATTGCTGTTGACTCATCAGGCTGAAGTGTCTGAGCTTAATTGAAGCAGTAACAATGCAATCAACATTTCTCTCTATTTTTATCTGCATCTCCCCCTCCCCTCTGTTTTTTCTGCTGCTTGACATGCTATTTCTGGGGCTGAGAGCTTGGCAGCCTTGCCAAGGGTTGCGCTGGAAGGGAATGGAGCCACAAAGAGAGTAAACCCACCAAAAGTAACAGGGTTTTTTTCTTCTCCTGAGTGCTGCTGGACTCCCTGCATTGCATTCATCCTTACTGTGCCTTGTCACCTCCCCCTGTCATCCTTTCTGCAGCTGAAGAACGCCTGGGCAGAGGGAAGTAATTCTATAGCAGGGCTGCATGGATACACCTAATTAGCATAAAATTAGCATAACCCTCTTTGTTTAACAGAATACTCAGCTCTCCTCCTTTATCCAAGTGATGTGACTAGAGGCAGGGAGGAGTGACTGGTCTTGGTGCAATCTTTATAGGAGATTGTGGGTGAAGATGCTGCCAGCTTGGTCTTTGAACACCAAAGCATTCACCCCTGGCTTAAGAAGGAGAGCAGAGCGTTCCTACCAGCTGTAGCCTATAGCAAGGAGATCATTCTCCCAGGGTATGGGAGCTGGAAGTTCTTAAGTCTCTGTAAACATGCCCAGTTAGGGGAAAAGTAGTGATGGGAGGAAGGAGTAAGAAAATGTGGCCATTTTGTAATAAATGAAGTAGCATCTTTTGAGTGCAGTTTCTGTGGACAGAGTAGCAAAAAACGCATGTAGTTTAAAGGTTTTGCATTTAAAAGGATGCCAGCTGGCTTTAAATTGTTTCTGCTTCTGAAATCAGTTAAGGTTACTATTGATGATAGCAAAACCTAAAGTGCCAAGGGGAAGAAGTATGAGGCAAACCAGTGTTTTAATTTTTTCCCCTATCAAATGTCTTGGTGCACTGAGCAGCACACGTGTCATTGGTGTCCGAGCTTTTTTCATCACCTCAAATGCATGTTTAGCTCTTCTGCGAAGTGATGGCAGGCAGAGAATCATCTGAAAGTATGAAAACATCGATAGAAAAAAAAACAGAAGTGAGAGCAGGCATCTGGGTAGGTGAATTTATTGAAAATACTGTAGCTTATGTCTGGGAAATGCCTGGATTTCAAGTTGACAGAGTCCTTTGCCATGAGACATGCCTCTCGTTTGTGTGAGCCATGCCACCCTGCATCCTCTTTCTGTACCTTTTTAGCGTTGTTATTGGACTGCTCATCTCTATTTTGTAATCCTATTGACTTTTTTTAATACAGAATTAACATACTCTTCTCCTCCCCCCTAACACCCTGCAGTACAGAGAAAGACTGATGCTTTGTTTCAAACCCAGAATTGTTTTTAAGTCAATAAATATATATCTAGACCTCTCAGCATTGATGCTGTAATCTCTGCTGGCATCCTCAATAATTTTATGTCCTTGTGTTAGACTTTGCATCCCAAATATATATACAAAGCCCACATCGTGTTATCTAGAGAACAAATGCTTTCAAATCTGTTCAAACTGTGTGTGAGAACCAGCCACTAAAGCAAAAGAAGGCAAGAGACAGCTGACTTTGTTAAATACTTGTTAATACCTCTTGCTGTTGGCAGTGCCTGAAGTTGTAATCAGCTTTGTCTGTGTGTCTGTCTATGCCTTCTGCCTATGCATGTGCCTTTTGGGCACATTTTTGGGTGATTTGTGTGTAGCTGCATGCCTGCTGGCATGTCTCCCGCATGTGCGCTGCGCTGCGGCACGCGTGTGTGCCTGCCTGCTCTACACAGTCTCTGCTCTGGTGTGTCCCAGCATGTCTGCCTGCATGAGGTCTCTCTGAAACGTGCCAGTATCTGCCTCCCTGTGCTCCTGAGTGGAATATGTGGATGTCCCTGGCTTCCTGCACACATCTCTCCCCGTGCCTTGGCGTATTTGTGGAATGGGATGCAGGAGGCTTTGTGTGTGGCAGGGCTGGCAGCATTTTAAGATCACTGTGCTGGTGTTGAGATGGAGACTCCATCGTTTCCCTCTGCCAGCCTAATAGACACTTGCACCGGGGAGGAAAAGCTGTTGCCTTCATGGCTTCAGTGAAGTGAAATAAAATGCCGCTTCAAGTCGGTGGGAGTGGGGATCACTTGCAGATGTCAGCTCCTTAAAAATGGCCTCACTTAAAATATATATGGAGAGAAGTAAATGGATTTTTCTCTTACAGGAGGGGCTTGTACCCTCACATGGTGTTGGATTCCCTCCCCCCGCCAAAATCCAGGCAGAATGCTGTGCTCTGAAGGGAAGGTCTTTAAAAACAAAACAAAAGGCAGCTGTCAATTTAGTCCAAGCTCCCTGATAAAATTCCAGCAGAGTTCCTTTTTTCAGAGATGAAATAAGAACCCTGGCAGGCCCTCTTGACTGGCCACATAAATCATTTGTGGTAATTGCTCTGAGAAAGACGAGTGCCTCTTAGGTGCAGGGAGGGGGGAGGGCACCCACAGCCACTGCACAGCACCTCAGGTACCTCAGCTTGTGGAGACCTCTGCCCCGGGCTTGGGGGCCAGCTACCTGCAGCAGGGGTGGGTGCTGCAAACCTGAGGGGACAATGTGCTGCAGAGGATGAATAATAGGGTTTCCTGTCGCCTTCCCTTTGTTGTTGGTCCTGCTTTTAATTGCCCTAGAGGGATTAGAAGTCAGACAGTGGGGGGGGATTTGGGGAAGGAGGGGCTGAGAAGGAAGAGAGGGGGAGGGAAGGATGAAGGCACAGGGAAGGTGGAGAGAATGAGATGGAGGTGAGAGGAAGAAGGAAGAGATTGATTTAAGCGACTAGCATTAAGTGCAATGGGGCACAGTTTCAATTAGCTAATGTCTCCTTGGGTTGGTGCATGACTCTGCATGCTCCTTGTCACTCCAATTAGGAGAGGAATGGCAGTAAAAAGCAGAGTGCCAGGCTCTGGTGTCAGCTTTTGCCGGCTGCAGCGGTGCAGGGGGACAGCTGCTCCAGGAAGCCGCAAAGCTGTGACTGCACTTTCCCTGGGCACTTGTAAAGATGGGGATAATAAAATAACAGGGATCTGAAGCAGCACTTACAGGACTGGCCACCAGCTGCAAACTCCAAGGAGAGGGCATTGCTCAATTCAATCCTTTGCTTTCAGGGTAGAAGCAGCAGGGTGTAGTTGTTATTGTATTTAGTATAAATCTGCAACTGCTGCTTCAAAATGAGCTTTTCTTAAGCGTTTGTCAAACCCCAGTGGCCTGAGTAGTTTTGGCAGCAGAGCTGCGACTAAGAATAAAAATGTAAATTATATATAAAATAGAGTCAGTGCATATAAGCAAGGGAGCTAAAGGTGACGGGCATGAGGACCAGAGTGGGAGCCTGGAGGTCTGGCTTGTGTTCGTGTTCTGCCACTGGGCCACACTGGACCAGACTCCTCTCCCCTGAGCCCACCACCCCTTGGAACCTACCTGGAGCAGCCTCTGGCTTATGGGAGGGATACATGAGCTGGGCAGCAGAGTTGCATGATGGCACAAGAGCCACTGCTGTGGGAGGACCAACATGCTGGCTCTCAGCATCTCATAGGTGTGCTGCTGGTTCTCTGTGTGAGCCCTGCCTGCTGCCTTGCAGGTGAGTATTGCTGTTCAGCAATTTAGCTTTGAAATACAACCTGCACCAATTGGTTCTTTGGCACCCACTTATTCTGCTGATGTCCCCAGGGGAAGCCCACTGCCATGCCTAGTGCAGCACCAGAGCTGACATGGCCTCTTTTCCTTGCTGCAAACAAGCTGCTCTGCCAGTGCGTCAGACATCTCATTCCCTTCCTTCTTTGTGGGCATGGAGCCCAGCTGCAGTCTCCCTCTGAGCAGGGCCCTAAGAGAAAGACTGAGGAACAAAGGAGTGCAGCCAGCATGGCTGACAGGCAGCTGGAGTCAGTCTCCCAGACAAGTTGCTTGTACTGTCTTCAGCACAGTCTCTGGGCTGAGAAGAGGGGACAATGTGTGCTCGCCGTGCACTCTCTTCCTGCTCGCTCCCAGGTTCCACAAGTGCTGGGCTCTGGGCATGGCTCTCAGAGCCAGTAGCATCCTCCCCTTTTTGGGTTGCCATTTCCATGCTCTTCAGGCACTCCTCTCTCTATAAAAACACATAGGCACTTGCAATAGAGAGGAAAAAATAGTTTATGGGTTTGTCTGTGGGTGGGAATGAGTTAAGGTGTGTGGGAGAACAACTGCAAAGGGATGGCACATGGCCTTACACGTGTGTGCCACACCTGACAGGGTCAATATTAAACCAGACTGTGTTAAGTCCCTCAGTCACCTTCCCTCCTTCTGAGGGCCCTGCCCTGGAAACTTGTGTGAGTTAACATGCAGCAGTGGAGGAAGTTACTGTGCCCGGCTGTCATCCATCCTTGATCCCAAAGTGGCTGCCCTTGGAGCAAGAGCCGCTTAATCATTTTTGAATCAGCTCGTGAACAGCCATAGCTCACAGCCCAGCACATTAAGGTGAACTGGCACAGACTGCAGTGTGCCTTAATGGGCTGCAGCTGTGCAAGAGAGGCTTTTCCAGCAGTGAAGCTCTCCCTACCACACAGGTAGCCCACTGTGGAAGAGCAGTGGGATGGACACAGCTCCAGCCTCATCTGTCAGTGCCGGAGAGCTAACTGACAGATGGAAGGTGAGTGAGCTTGCATGCTGCAGGGGAGTGCAGGGATTTTAGCCTGCTTCCCACACATGCTGGGCCAAGCTTGGGGAGCCCTCCTGGCCCAGTCCCCCTCTGTTATCACCAGTAGGTGTGCCAACAGCACCAGTTAGTGATGGGGTTATCTTCCTAATTATGAGAAAGGAAGCACTTGATTTCCCTTTTAGGAAAACTGGGACACAAAGAGGTAAAGAGCCAAGGGTGAAGAAGTAGTTTGGGATAAAGCCCTCTGTGTCAGCAGTAGCATCCTACTATTTCTCTAGTACACACTTCTTGCTTTCCTAAACCCTCTGGTTCATTCTAATCAGTTCTGCATGAAAAGTATGTACTGTCTTGCAGGTACAACATTCAGTTTCCTGTTCCATTTATTCTCCCAGTTGCCTACATTTTTCTCTTTCTGTTCTTACCACTTTTGTAAAACATATTAAACTACATTTCCTGCTGTTTAAAAATGAACCAGAATTAAAAAGCACCTTGCCTTTGAGGTGAAGCTGTTAGGAATCATAAAATGGTGTTAAAATGTCTGCATCTGCATTCTATTTCACGGTGAGTCTCAGTTCTAAGGAGGCTGCTGACTGAGTGGAAAAACTGGCAGTTCCCATGTGGAGTGATAGGGGAGGGCTGATTTCCTGCACTGAAGCCTTTATGACAGAGGTGATGAAGCCCTTGTGTCACTCAGCAAGGACTGTCACCTCAAGAGCCACCCTCCCACCCTTGCAGATGGGTTCATTGATCCTGCAGGCTGGCATGGGAGAGAGAGGTGAACTGTCCCTGCTCCCTGCTACAGCCTCTGGATAGCCTCTCTGAGAGCCACATTTAGTCACTGGCATCTCTCACCAGCTCTGACTGATGGCACGGGAGTGGTTCCAGTTTCACTGGGGGAGAGACAGAGCGTGAGGGACTATGGGAGTTCCCAGTCAGAGGGAAAAGGAGGATGGCCCAAAGAAAGGGCCTGTCTCTCTCTCCTAGCAGTTCCAAACAGCAATTCCAGGGCCAGCTGCCAGGTGTTTCATTTGTTACACCAATGAATGCATGGACACTGCTTCATAGGATGGCTGTCCAGAAAATTGGGCTAGATTCCCCCATGAGACCCAGGCTGCTGAAGCTGGTGTGTTCCAGGTACCTCCCAGAGAGCTCCTTTGTGAACAAAGCTCTGGGAAACTTTAACTGAAAGTGTAGAAGAGTCTGCTTCTCTTTTAGAGTTAAGTGTGTGGTCATCTCTGTTAACTGATTGATTGTGGCCCCTTGAAGAACTTCTGAGTCATGGTAAAGTTGTTTCATTACTTGCTTGATTTTAAAATAGTCTTCTTTGTATCTTCCTGCAGAGTTTACTAGGGCTCTAGTTTGCACATGGTTCCGCTGGAGCTGACTTGAGGAACACATTTATTTCTACTTAGCCAGCTGAAATGTCTACCTCACTGCCATCTCTTGAGGTGGAACATTCAGAGATGCTCTCTAAACCTGAGCCCTACAGGCTCACAAGGGCTGGTTGGATCCCAGGGGTACTTGGACACCTTGTGTTGATACTAATAGTTGTCAACATGCAAGTCAATGTAGTGATATAAAGGTAAGCAAGTGTATGCTCCCAGGATAAAGCTGGAAGCTTCCCACAGAGAATAGGATAGGATTTTTTACAGTTAAAGCTCTATCTTTTTGGATCTACAAGCTGTGCAGGTGAGTCCCAGTTGCAGTGGGAGCTCTCCCTTATTTTTCCTGGACAGCACAGAAGGTGGAACTGAGGGAAGACTTTACTACAGGCAATCTCATATGTGCTTGGGGTCAGAGAGAAACATTGTACTGGCATTAACCCAAACCCCAGTCCTGTTTTTAACCTCTACTGTGTGAAATGCATAATCCAGGGTTATTTTTTACTTAAGTGTAAGCAATGGCTAAACTAAGTTTCCAGCTGTGAATACAGCTTACCCTATGACTGTAGCACTTGGATGCTGACAGATGTGTGTGTTACCAGCTGACACTTGGAAAGCCTGATTGATTGGCTCAAATAGAAATTCAGAGATTTATTTGAAGGGTTGTATAGGATCTTCAGAGCATCTCCTCCATTCAGGCTGTCAGTTCTGCCTTATGAGCACATCTGAAAGGTGGCTGTATAGGTTCTGTTTAGATGCAACATGGCAGAATTACAGTTTGTTCTAATTTTTTTACAGATATAGAAAAATAAAGTCAAAGGTTTGTTTCAGTTCATTGCATAAGGTTATCTGTAAGCTACAGATCTGGGAAGTGCTTGCTTAGTTCAGGCTGTGGCATATCTAGCCCCTCCTCTGAGGCTGTGCAAGGTTTTAAAGCAGAGAGCCTCAGAATCTAAATGGTATTTTAGCATGATATATTTCATTCTGTTTTCACTGTAATGTCTTTTTAATGACAGTACAGAAATCTCTGCAAGGTGTACTTTCCACCTGTATCTCCATACTCAGGTCTTACACATTTGTACTCAGGAAGTATGTCCACTTTGTTCTTCCTAACTTGGATCAAGTAGATTTTGTTTGAGCACATCTCTGGCTGTGTTATGCCTTATACCTGAATAATCATGAATTGAATTTCCAATTAGCTCTCCTTTTGCAACTGAAATCATGTTGATTTCAACAGTATAGCCTGGTTTGAAATACACAGTGAAACTGCTCTCCCAGTGCATCCCAGGGGAACCTTGTAATCTTATTAGATGCACCTGCTGCCATTTCATTTTAACCTCTGAGTTTTTCCCTGCAGCATAATGAATTCAATATTCCTCTGCCACAGAAAACCTTCCCAAATGTGCTTTGCCATCACTTTGAGGAGGAGCATACCTGCCTCTGAGGAACTGCCAGCAGCACCTCCATTCTCCACTGCCCAGCCTGGAGCAGCTGGGAATCACCTCCACCTTCTGCAGGTGCCAGCAGACCCTCCCAGGTCCCATGGGTGCTCACACGACCATTCCTGGTGTGTGCCCCAGCCCCAGAGAGGCACTGCAGGTGCTTATGTGGAGCTGTGTGGTCCTCTCAGTCTGCAGAAACTTGGCTCTAAATCTTTTCATGTGGCTGTTAAATCAGTAATAAAACAGGATATAAAGTGTTTTTTGCAGCTTCTGGGATATCAGGCCTCTTCACTGCTGGCTTCACAGCTGTTACTTCTAATCAGCTGGGCAGGCACCATAGAAATGTCAATTTTAATAAACACTCTTTCATTTCAAGTTGGGTTTATGTTTTACTGGTGGAGGGGGGGACCGCTGACCTTGCGATCTCCCATGTCAGAGATGCTCACAGAATACATGTTGCTTCCTCCCTTGCTGCTCTCCCTGTCCTGAAAATGGTGGGGGCGGGAGGGGACATTAAGCACCTGACAGTGACCAGCCTGAGCCCATGGACTTGGCATCCCAACCTAGCATCCCATCCTGGACAGTGGGTGGGAGCCAATGCCTCAGGAGCAATGTGAGGGCATGAGAGGGCTATGGAGCTTTCCCCAAGAGACTCTGAGGCTCTCAGTGGTCCTCATCTCAGGGACTTCAAGAACCACCCACCATGTCTCTGTGTTTAATTAGAGGTGTTTAATTAACAGTGACTCCGTTTGGATCTCAAGCTGCTCTGAGCCCAGACTGTGCCAAACTTGGTAAGTACTGCAGAGCAGCCACTTGAAAATCTGGGAATAAATAAATGGCAGAGTCAGCATCTTGACTTGAATCCCTTCTAGGAGCCTGATATGGTGGGCTGAGACCTGGGTCTTGCCTTCAGGACTCAGGTTCCTCTTTGCATCTCCTGATCTGTGCCAGGCCATGAGCTCTCAAAGGAGAAGACCTGCCCTTGGTACCACTCTCTTGCCATAAGGCTTCGACTGCCCACCTCCCTTCCCTCACCCCTTCTCCCTGCCATTGCTGGCAGTGATGTCCCCCACCCTCACCATCTCTAGATAGGCCATGTCCATCCTGTTCCCTCCCCTCTATAAGCCAAAAATACATGGGCATCCTGTAACATTTTTATTGCTCTTCGTTGGCCTTGCTATGTCTAGGAAAACTCCCAGGTGTTATCCAAGGTTTGGGGAGAATAGCTTCTTGCAGGTGCCATTTTTTATCAAAGCTGTGTGGGTTAAGGGAAGAAAAAGAAGAGGAAGAATACTGATTTTTACATTTTTCAGTCACTGCTGTGGAGTCACAGGCATGGGAATGAATCCATTCCCAGGAAGCCACCAGCAGAATTTGTTAAAGGGTATGAGATGAAGTATTCTCAGCAAGTGGAAGTAAATCATGCTGGGAAAGAGCCAGGGAGAGGGGGAAAGCCCCCATGAGCCCCATTGCAGATGCTGCCTTCTCAGCCCAGCAGCGTCGCAGGGCAGACACTGATGTGGTTTGGCTCGCCCGACTCCCACCACCACTTTCAGACACAGGAAAAGCATTCCCCTCTCTCAGTGCCGTCAGAAGCTGTTGCACAAGAGGCTCTGCATGTCCATGTGCCGCTTGTGCATGTGCACCTCAGCACGGGGGGAGAGCAGGCAGGGTTTCATGCTGATCCTGGGTAATTTGGCTTCCTTTAAACTCAGGATCTCTGCTCAAGCTCATTTTTTCCCCTAGCAATCCCTCTTTGTCAGGACCTCAATATTTTCTGGAGACATGTAATATGTCTGGCCATTTCTGTCTGTTGAGGAGAATCGACGTGTGGGTTGTAATATGTATTAATTCCCTGGAGGAACATTGAACTGTTTCCTCTGCCCAGGTGGAAAAGGATAAACACAGCCACTGACATGCTGTTTAGTCTGAAAATAGCCCACTGAATGCATAATGAAGAGCCTCCTGAGGTGTTACTCTGCATGTTAAAATGGTGTTCAGCAGCCTGTGCTGTCACACAACATAATTTGACAATAAATGTGCATCTAATCAGCCTCCCAATAGCTGACTATCACCGTCTGGCCATTAGTATTACCTGCCTGTTCAATGGTAGCCGCATCTTTGGGAAACAAAAACTTTGTCGGTCCCAAAATACATCTTATGTGTGAGCAAGATAAATGAGGAACTCTATGTCTTGGCTTTGTGCTCGGTGTGCATTTCAGGCTGAACAGCCACTTGTGTTTAGCTGGTGAGGACAAAGGAAAATGAACATTTTTCTTCATGGGATGAAAATGGGAGGATTTCTGAATGATCAGGGGAAAGAGCACCCCATGTCCTTTGTAAGCCTAGTGAAGGCAGAGCGGCTGAGGGTCCTTCAGTGAATGATGCTGCATCTTCTGGTGCACGCAGTCCCTGCCTGCAATGAAATAAAAATCGTCAACCTTCATCCTTTAAAATGCAAGCCAGGGTTTGAGCAAAATGGCTCAGGTTGGAGTCAATTGACAAGTGGCTTCTGCTGTTTAATTCACACCCTGGTAACAACATTGCATGAGTGATATATAGACAACCACTTTTGTCTCTGAACGTTTGACAGCAATTAGGGCTTCACTCCAGGGGCAGAGCATCATACTAACACTGGAGTGCTGGAGGCGGAGGTTAGGGTAAAGAAATTAGCCATCTGTCTGGTGGAGACTGTATCCTCCAGGACGCAGTTGGACGTCAACAACAGGCAAAATGTTTCCATTCTCATTGTCCTGCACTTCAGTTGTACACAAAGGCATGAAAGACACACAGAAGCCCCATTCACTCCCAGTTATATAGAGTTCTGCCACCAGCCACCCCGACAAACACCCCCTGGCAGTTGCAGCGAGTGGCAGCTGAGAGCTGCTTCCCTCTGTGCTGTTTGCCGAGCAACCTGTCAGTTTTGGCTGTCCCATCATGGAGAGCTGAGAGGCAGGGACATAGGTGTTCAGCAGGGGAAAGCAGAGCCTGACTGCAAATGAGGCAAAGTGGTTCTTACAGCCCTTCACTCCAGGCAGGAGGATGGATCCAGTGCAGGCTTGGGCTCCGCAGCACATTTCTGTGCTGTGAGTCCTGGATACAACACTGCGGCCATGCAGAAGAGGAGCAGGCAGATCTCAACAGCCCTGGGTGGTTGTTTATCAGCTCACTCAGCATGGCCATGCTCCACACTGCTTGGAGCAGCACATCCATCACACTGGTGCTTGGATCCTTGATTTAAGGAACTCATCACTGAGGACAGTCCCTGCTAGATTAGGCTGGTTGAGGGTTTAGGGAGCATGTGTTGACATTTGGTCGTGTTAGTCACACTGAGCTACACAGCCAGGGAAAACTGCCAGGTCTCTTGCTGCCTGCTCCGAAGGACTGTTTCTATAATTTCTGCTGCACAGGAATGTTACTTTTTTCTTTTGTTTTGTTTTCTTTTTTTTTTAAGAAACCAATCAGCTACAGCATTTTCCTGACAGGAATCTAGTCTGATAAACACAATGCCCTTGCACAAGTCCCCTAGCTTGATGATTAGAAAAATTCAAATATAGGACAATTTTTCTTGCTAATTTTTACATGTGTCTCTGTGTCTATAGAGAAAAGTGCTTGTGAGAGAGCAAGGGGCAGCAGAACATGTATTTTCATCCTCTCTATTTGTCAGCTTCACAGGGTAAATTATCAATAGCATAACTTGATTCCAAACTACTGTCATGGTAAAAAAATACAGCTCACCAGTAAAGCTCCTCTATCAGCCTTCCTAATGTGCAAAGAAAGCTACACACAATGGCTAAGACAGGGCTCTGGCCCCCTGGTGTGTCCCTGCTGACAACTGTTGTCTCCCTCCAGATCCCTCAAACTAATTCTGTACATTTATTTAGTGGAAGACTGTAATGAAAGTTAACTTTCTGAAGCTTCCAAAACTCAAGTGAGACTTGCAACAGTGACAGAACTAGGAACTGCTCTGTTTCCTTCCCGGACTCTCTCAAATCTGCCTTTGAAGGCTTGCACATCAAGCTGTTACCTTTCCCCAGTCTCATGTCTGGCATCTTCCTACTCCTACACTGAGCTGTAGGCTGTATGTACTAACTTTTGGTCAACTGGGCTGAGTTTGGACAAATCTGTTTGGCTTCCTCATAGGAGCACATGGCCAGTGGCAAACCAAATTTTCTTTATTAACAGTAGGGACAGTCCCTGTGATTAAATATATTTTAAATCAGTGGTGCACATGCACACCTGCCTGCCCAGCAGATGATACCTCCAGTAGATTTTTCAGGACATCCCAGCAGATGTCCTTCTCAGTTGTCTTTCCTCAGCAAATGCTTTTCTTTTTCGTAGAGTCCCTCTCCGAACTTCCTCAGTTTTTGTTCTTGTTCCCCTCTGATTTGTGTGGAGTCCTTCCCAAACCACTTGTTAGCTGGCTAGAGGCAGGTAGTCAGACCTGCAGTGCTGACAGGGCACATTTTGTCCCTCAGCAGACGCATGATCATTCATGGATGGCTTGCCAGGACTACTTGTTTCATTCTTGGTAGACTTTAATGAAAAAAAATAATTACATTTATACAGTAAACATTACCCTAACCAGGTCAACTTATAGAACTCATAAATTGTTACTGTGGCTGTTTTAGGGAACGAAGATCCAGTAACTAGCCTGGCACACAGATGCCCCAGGACACTTCCTGCACCTTGTATGAAAGTCATAGATTTAGTATTTCACAGATTTAGTATTTAGTATTTCAGAGCAAAGTTTGGTAGGGACACCTTCTTCTTACCCAGTTGTTAGGATTTAATTACATATTCCAGAAGCAGTCAGTACCTAAAATAAGTGGAGGACTGATGTGAAATCCTCCGACCTCTTACGGTCCCCCACATCCCTTGGTAGAAAGGAGCAGGGAAAGCAAAATATTAAGTGGACAATAATGACAGTAGAATCCTTGGGAAAAAATGGGAAAAGAAAGTAAAGGAGAAGGAGAGAAATTTTGTTACTTCTTTCCTTTTGTAGCATGGATTGGGTTTGGATGTCTCTCTGCAGCTGCTGCTCTTGCTGCTGCTGCCACCACTACTTAATATTCATTATTTTAGCACAGTTAAGGAAAAAGAGTTGCAATAAACTCAAGAACATGACACTGGGTAACAAATGATTTTTAATTCTGTCCTTCAGCATAAAGTTTCAGATTCATATTTCAAAGGCTATATAGGTGGAAGATCCCACTGTGGATGAAAATAAAATCCAACTGGTGCATATGTGGATCTGTAAATAGATGCTGGTGGGCTTTTTTTCCTAATCAGTCTGGCTGCTGAAACTTTCAGTAGCCTGGACCTGACCACAAGTGCAGTTCTGTCTTCTGACACAGGTACTTATTGAGAGGCTTAACACTGTACCCAGTGATTAAGGATATTCACAAACATGAGTTATGAGTGAGATTATTATTTCAAAACAGGCAGGTCACAGATGAGCTCAGTACTGCAACAGGGCTTTGAGCTGTCCTGCCCCTCCTGGCACCCCAAATTCTGAAATGGCCTCATCTGGGAAACCCCATTTTCTACAGAAAAAGGTGTTAGGTGTTGGTATAGAAGATGTAAAAATGCTAAGCATCAGAAACCTAACTAAGCAGCTTACACAGAGTGTTGAAATTATGTGGGTAGAGATTCTCTGAGAGGCATTTTTGGTGAAAGTGAAGATTTTCTGGTGACAGCAATCATTGGGTGTTACTGGCTCATTTACCATCTTCACTCTGGTTGTGATCTCTGCAATCTAAAATTGTTGACTTTTGTTGGGACTGGTTTGTACTATACAAGTTTCATTTGGGTCAGTAGAAAAGATGCCGGTGTGAAGGAGAGGGCCATATGTGTGCCTGCCTGTAAAGTCCCTGAAAACAGATGTTTCTGTTGGATAAAGAAACATGTTGAGGCTGAGAATCCTGGAGCACTTTACATGCTGCTGCAGACTAATACAGAAAAGTAGGAGAGGGCAAGGATGGGCCATGCACTAAAACAGAACTGTTGAGAATGGGTAGAGAGCAGTCAGCATAAAGAAGCATTATGTAGAAGATTTGAACAGAAGTTACCATGGCCTTGCTGCCCCAGAAGTTAAAAATTTGTTCTTTCCCCTTCCCTCAGCCAGCTGCCCCTTCTCTTTTTTTGCATCAAAAATGGACACAGCAGTAAAATTCCTCACAAGTGTAATTTCTTCATGAAGGGTTACTGCTTCCTGCCACATCTCCTATGATGTGAAGTCTGGGATTTGCTTCATGAAATGAGGTAATCGTGAACCTCACAAGCAGAGATATATGTGGACAGCAATTAAAGCTAAAGCTATGCAATGTGTACCATGGCCTAGAAGAGAGGCAGATCATTTAACAATGAGAAAAATAGGAAAAAGAAATAAACACTTCCTTACAGACCTTGGTGCAGTCCCTCCCTCCTTTCCCAAATGAATCCTCTTAAGTTTCCACAGAGCGCATGTGTGGTTGAGTAAAACACTCGTAATTTGTTGTTTTGCAGAAGGGTGGTTCCCTGTGCCTTTGGAAAGAGGCCTTTGCTGAAAACCAAACAACAACAACAAAAATTTTCCCTCCAGGAAGCCAAAACCTGATGTTTGAAAGTGTACAAGCACATCCATTGTTTTTGGCTTGGTCTTTGTGCAAGTGTTCAAGAACAAATTTTGCTCTGAAAGCAATGAGACGTGTGTGGAAGAAGCAATAACACTCTGTACATGTGTCACAACACACTGGAAATATTATCCCCACTGTATAATACATTCAGGAACTCGTAGTGGATTCTGGGCAAGCAAAGGGCTGCTGCATCTTGTATTTCTTGGCTTGTAGTGCTCCAGATAACCATTTAAACTTTGGGGCAAAAGTCTTAAGAAATGGGTATTAAGCAAGAAGCAAAACCTATCTTCCAATTCTAAACATAACTAAATGCCATCATAACATTTTGTTACATTGGCAACTCTATAAATAAATTTAATCAAATTCTACACGATTTTGCCTTAAGTTTCTGCCTTCTCAGACTTCTTCAGGGAGAACGGTGTCTCTTCTGTTGATCCGTTTTGGAATCTGGCCATGTATACGCCAAGTGGTAATGCGGTTACACCGTGGGATTTTATCTGTTGGTTTTTGTCCCAAGACTTGGATTCCTGGAGTGAGATGACTGAATGTCTCACTACAGGTCTTGTATTTTTTTAAGCAAGTTTCTGTACTCCATGGATGTAAAGTTTTACATCTGGAGCAGAACCAGCTGCAGGTGTATTTTCTGTCCTTATCTTTGTGGTGGAGTGTTGTGGGTTGAATTTTTTAAACCAGGCAGAAACACCAATTTAGTGTAGTGGTTTCGATTTGAAATATGGATTACTTACTGATTTCTTTTGTGTGAGATAAAAATTAGGAGAAAGCAAAGCAGGCACAAAACTTACAGAATATAAAGAAGTTTATTAACAAACTTAAAAGACAAAAAGAGAAAAAAGGGAAAAAAAACTGCTGTGGTGTGAAACATCTCTTCCATGAAAACTCTTACAGTTTTGTTACACTGCAAGGCATGGACCATTACATGGGGTTATTAATCTGTTTAAGGATGAGTTATTTTGGCTTAAACACAAAGGTTTTTTCGCCACCAGTCTCTTAAAAGACTCTGCTTTTAAATAGCCTGGCATGGGCGCTTTTACAACCTTCACGAGCCATATGTGAATTGTCCATCCCCCCATGTATTTCAAAATGGATTAAAGAGACAGTTATGATATTACAGTTTTTACCACAGCATTGCAAGAAGTATTTTAAGCTGCGCGCGGGAAGCGCGGCACCGCCCTCCGTCCTCTTCTGAAGCCATCTTTAGAGGCTCTGGAGCTTCGTCCCACGTGACCAGCTTTCTCTTTCTCTCTCTGCCTCTGAAGTTACTGTTACCGTTCAGAGTCCATGATGAGGAGAGACCCCTGCTCTCCCTGCGCCACTAACTGCGCGGTATTCGCTTCAGTTTGGCGTGCAGTATGCTGGCTGTAGGCTGGAAGCTCCCGCTGGCTTCTTAAGAAAACCGCTTCGGACGGCTCCATAGTTCCCCCTCCCAGCGACCCAGGGTCCGTGCTGCGGCGTTGGGAGTGGGGGGGGGCAGGAGGGGCAAGGGTGCCCGGCCCGGCCCGGCCCGGCGGGGCCCTGGGCTCTGAGGCCCTCCCTCCGTCCCATCCCGGCCCGGCACCGAGCTGGAACAGAAAAACCCTCCAAATCCTGCCTTTCCACGCAGTTTAAATATGTGAAATTGAGAGAAGCGTAATTGGTTTAACAGGCTGTCTGTCAATTTAGGTCAACCCACGACATGGAGAAAGGCAAGACGAGCTCCTGATTTTGAAACGTGAGAGAGCTGCAGCACTGAGATTTGCAGCAGTCCAGAAACCAGGAGCATCTTGTCGTTCTGCGAGTTTCTTGCAGAAGCAGTGATCACCAGGGAGACGCATCTTCCAGTGGTATTTACAGCTTGATGTTGATTGTATGGCACAAGTCATTAGAAGCCTGACCACTTTCTTATCCCCTTCAGTAATGTGAGTAGGGTATTTCACTCCCAGGCTGTGGAAGCTTGCAGATCACTTTCTTGCCTCTCACTTTCCCATTGGGAGGTGTTTGCCAAGCCTCAGCAGCACTTTGGAACTGAGTGAAACTTAGAGGCATCTTTCGTCTGAGTAGGCACCTCAGGTTAAAGTTAAGCTTCCAGATCTCCTCTCTCAGAGCCAAGTGGCAGCTTCAGGGAGTGCATCCAGGGAGGGTGGTCAAGTAGCACCTTGCTGCACATGCAGGGATGTGGTTTCACTGCCAGTGCAGCCTTTACCCACTGGCATGTCACCCCTCCTTGGGCAGGGACCCAGCAGGCTTGTGGCATGTTGGTGGCTCTGACAGAAACTAACTTGGAAAGCTTCTGATGGAGCTCATCAGAAGGAGGCTTGTAGGGGAGGCACCATTCCCCTTTTGTGAAATGGCAAGGCAGTTTTACTCCAGAGAGCCTCTGAGGAGGCTCCTCTCACAGCAGCCATGTGAATGAAAGACCACAGGTAAAGGCTACTGGGGAAAAACACCCACCACATTTTTCCTTTGTACCTAGTTTGACTTTCTTCTTTCAGATGTGAAAGAAAGCTGGCAGAGAATGCCTTCCCTTCCTGCAAATGAGATTTCAATACCCAAAGAACTTGATGGTGTCCCTCTCTATCTTATTCTCTGACAGAGTGGAAAGCTTCAACTTAACCCTGGTAGTTAAGCCATAACTGTCTGAACTGAGCCAGGGGGGAGCTGTGGAAAAGTGACACATGTATCCCTTTTTTTTTTTTTTAATGTCACTCATCCAACTGGCTTTTAACAAGAGCACTCTCCAGGCCATCTCTAGAAGGACCTCTCTGCTAACAGGCATATATATCACAAAGTTCTTGATCACCTCCTCTTCCCAAGCTTTTCATTGTTTGTTAAGGAGCACTGATGTGCTGCAAGATTCTCTCATTACAGTAATTCCAGTGCATTGGACTGAAAAGTCCTCATGGGAGCTGAGAGATGGGCTAGCTGATCTTCTCCATCACTGCCTTCTGTGATTCTGTTGTTCGTACATGACACTTCTCTAAACAGTGCCCTTAGAGAGCACTGCTGGCAATATAGGTCTAAAATGCTGGGATTATCCAAGGAGAGCCTTTTTAGCTCAAAGCACATCACATAATAGAAAGTATAGACACCTTAACCAAAGCAGTGGTTTTGCAGTCTAAGCATCTGGTGCATACTCAGGGGACTGTGGCTTGACTCCCATTATCTGCCAATCAGGTAATGACTTGGCACGGCAACTTTTTGGGAGCACGGCACATTGCTCTGCAGAGCTGTCACCATGCTGAAGAGCGAGCCACCCCAGGAGTGCAGGCTGCTGAGCAGCCTCATACCCTGGCACATGCTCTGGCAGCTGGACCAGAGCCTTGGTGCAGAAGAGCTCCACAATTTCCTCAGTTCTTCTACTCATGGGAAATCTGTGGGCTTTCTCCCTGCTTGGGGGGTCTCCTGTTCACTGAACTTTGCTTCCTGTGGGCACAGTAGTGAGTGAGTGCTGGTGTTGTAGCACAGCCTGAGAGACACCACTACAGACATCAGCACTGCCGAAAGTAGCCCAGAGCAGGAACCATGGCCAGCCTCGGCCCTCATCTCCGCATGCTCCCTTAAATCTTCCGATGGCAACTGAGCATTGCTCTAGTGCAGCAGAGGTGCCTGTAAGGAGGGGCCGACTGTGTGCCTGGTAGCATGCAGCACTCAAGTGACACCTAACAAAGGGGAAGCAGTTTGCTGAAGGGGGAACACACGGCTGTCAGCTCCCAACAACCATGATGGACTCATGGGGCTCATGGGGCTCTGCCGCTCCATCTCACCCTGGCAGAAATGAGGAGATGCTTGTCTCAGCATCCACAGAAGCTGGCACTGCCTAGGCCACAGCAAAGCCCTCAGTTTTAGCCAAGAATCCTGCTGTCCTTCTCCTGCCTGCTCCTTAACCTATGTTTTTTAGTGACATTGCTCAAAGAAAGTGGGAATCACATAGGATAGAGAATTTTATTTTCTTTCTTCAGTCTTGAGGAAAGGTTGTCAGTTGATTTGTTTAGGTGCATGCAGACAAGAAATAAAATTCTGGGCTTTTATTTGGAGAAAATGTTTTATCTGGGGATGTAACTAAAGCATGCTGGCACTGTAGCTCCCTGGATCCTGTTGCCTTGCTGGGGTTGGGGCAGTTTTTTGGAATCAGAGGAACTGTCACTGTTCTGTCTGTAGGGGTAGGGATGCTGAGGCATCAGGCACAGCAGTGATTTGTCCAAAATCTGGATTGTGAATATGTCAGGCTGCCAAACACCAGTCTTACAACATTTTCTCCTGTGTAAGGTTAATAAAAACATATCCTGCACACTTCCTAGGCTGCATACACCCACCTGCCCCCTTTCCACCAGTTAATAACCTGTCTGGAAGCAAAGAAATTTGTCTGTTCTTGGGAGACCAGTCAGCTGTAGCCAGCTGGCACCCCAGGCTTTTTGCCTGAAAGAAAACAGGTTGATCTAAATAAGGTTCTGAAATAAGTTCCTTTTTTCCCATATCAACAGCATGCAGGACCCTAAGACCACAGTACTTCCTTACATTGCTATTGACAGAACACGCTGAATCCCAAGGAGCTCTTCAAAGAGGGACAACTTGTTTACATTTACTCGTTTTTGATCTTGCTTCATAAACACACAGAGCTGTCCTGTCACTGAGCAAAGAGAGGTATGCTCTGGCTGACTGGATTTACTTGGATGGTACAGAGCATTCCCAAAGCTGAGATGAAATGCAAACAGTCAGCTAGCCATCACTTGAGAGAAAATGATAAGATAGGGTAAGAAAGCACTTATTAACAGAAAACAGGAGCTGGTTTTGCATCCTGCCTTTTCATTATCTCTGTAGGGAAAGGTTCTGTGTCATGTTCATGCCTTAACTGTGGTGAAGTGAAGGGGCCTGATCCTTCTCCAAGACTGAGGCAGTAGGTGAGGTTGTGGCCAAGGTGCCCCATGCTTGCCCAGTGCTGCAGAGGTTGCTCAGGAGCCATGAAAGCATCAGGCAAAGTGCCATTTAAAAACATCAGGGACAAGGATTTGACAGGATTCTCTGTCTGTTCACTTGCCCCACAATTGGTACCACAACCCATGTGTAGATATTCTTAATTGGAAAAAAAAAGCCTATGTTAGATGTGTGTTCTTTTTTATGATTTCTCTCTCTTGAAATGGATCTGACAACTCTTAAAATTTCTGAAAGCTTCAGAGGAGGAGGAGGAGATCTCTGTGTGCTCTTTCAGCACAGTAGCGCCCGTTCTCCCTCCTCAGACTTCTCCCCCTCCCATCTACTCATGAGCGTGGGATTGGGAACGGGATGTATCAATTCAGCCTTATCCCAGCAAGAGAAGAGCCTCCTCTGTTGCTATTTTGGGTTCCGTGGGTGCACCCTGCCTGCCGTGAACCCAGCATAGTGAAGTGTTTAATTCAGCCTCCTCGCTCATTTGAAAGGAGGCTGTTGAGCACTCTGGCCACCACAGCCCCACTTGTACAGCTGGCCGTGAATTTCCAAGTGTGCAGTGATATCTTTAGCTCTGACTCCAGAGATTTCCTGTGGAGCTGCGAGATGCAATCCCGCAAGCGTGCTGGAGCTAAATATACTTTCTGGGCTGACATGCCACCAGACAAACAGGGGCAGTGTCAACACTAGCCTTTTCCAGTGCTGAACAGGTAGAGTCATTCTGGAGGAGGTGAGGCCTAGTTCAATTAATTAGGTAATAAGTTTGTTTTGGTATTTAACCAATCTTTGGACCTCTCTGTGCTAATCTTGTTTGTAAATCCCTAGAAAATGCCATGTGACCTGTGTTGCAGTACTGCACTCAGCTTTGGCCATTGCAGAGGAAGGTTTTCACCCTCCAGGTAGACTTCGGCTGCAGAAAAATGTTGTAGGTTTTCACTTGTGCAAGGCCACAGCCTTCAAGAAAGATGAGAAAGTAAATTTTGAAGCAGTCCAAGTTTAGTGAGGGATAATAACAGTAGAAACCTGGAAATGAGACACACAACACTGGCTTGTTTCGCATACGATCACCGAACTGCCAAATTGCTGCCACACACTTTAGACCATAAGGAAATATTTTGAGGGAATGAAATAAAGCTAATTAGTCCTTCAGGCTGTGCACCTTGATTTTGTAATTATAAATCTTCAGTCATTTTCTCCTGCAAACAGCTGTGTCCATGCCCAGCACCTGCTGAAGATGCAGCAGCTTTCCTCCTCTGCAGCTGCATTTGGCTGTTGATCTGTGTGAGTGTGGAGCTGTTTGGTTTTCCAAAGCAAGGGTGCTTCCAGGTGGCAACTATGGCTGTCGCTGCACTTACAGTCACCGTGGAGAGCTACAGGACAGAGGTTCACAGTCTACTGTGAGGAGGAACAGCAGGAAGACAGGGCCATTCCACGAGCTTCCTGTACCACTTCCCCCCGCAGCTTTTGAAGGCTCTGCCTTGGCTTGCATCTTTGCTGGTTTTAGTGGGTAGCCAAAGGAGCTGGAGTTTGCTGCAGGATTGTTTCTGAAATGTCAGGGAGAGGAAGAATGTGGTTTATTTATGCTTGGGGTTTTTTTCCTGAGCATTGTCATCATGCCTTTTTCAGGCAATGGTGCGTTCATATCTTTTAAGAGAGAAATGTATCATTGTAAGCAGTGAAAACACGTACTACTACCTCAGCTCAGAGTAACAGATTAATTTGGAAGGAAGCCAGCAAAGAAAACATGCCACTTACAGTTAAACAAAAATAATAATGCTGGTTGATGAGTATAAGGCAACAATGTACATTGCTAATGTGTTATGCTTGTTAAGGAGCTGGTATCTTCGCAGTGACAAACTGAACACTGAAGTCTGATGACTCTGTTACAATTTGGAGATGTCTGACAAAGTTAGACACATGTCACCATGCTAAGAATCCCAATCCTTTTTATACAGCTGAACTGCCTTACTGCGGTGCACAGGTATTCTGGCTGCAGGACAAGGAAGTGTGAGCACTGCAGTTGAGTTGCCGGAGATGTCCGTGAGGTGTAAAAGCAGCACAGCACTGGAGAGTCCCGACACTTCTGCCAGTGGTGTGGCCTTCCTGCCTGACCGCTGGGTTTCTCACAGAGGAAATGCCTGTAGTGGGTTCGGTTTGCAACCGGGCAGAAACACCAATTTAGTGTAGTGGGTTTTTAAGCTAAATTATATACATTACTTTTTTGATGTTTTTTTTTTCTGTGAGATAAGCATTAGAAGAAACAAGCAAAGCAGGCACACTACTTGACAGAATATAAGAGATTTATTAACAGACTTAGATGGAAAGGCTACAACAGAACAAACTTTCAGAACTTTTTTTTTCTCTTACTTTTTCCTTTCCTAATTAGTATTACAATTCTAGGAAGGGAAAAAAGGGGTTTCTCTTTTGCCTTGCCTGGTTTTGCACACTGTCACTATTTTGCAGGTTTGCTTAGAATTAACAATCTCTGCTAGGGTGTAACACATCTCTTTTCTATGAGCCCTCTCCCAGCTCTTTCAACTGCAAGACACAGGCCCTCACATGGGGTTACTACTCGTTTAAGAATGAATCATTTTTCTTTTTGGCTTGAACATAAGGGGTTTTTTTTCTGCTACTAGGCTGCATACATTTTTTTTTTTCTGCTTTACACACATAGCTTAGCATTGGTATTCTTTAACTTTTTACAAGCTACTTGAGAAAAAAAATGCTCATCCCCCCACATACTTTAACACGGATTAAAGAGACAAACAGTTTGCAATATTACAGTTCATACCACAGCGAGGAAAGGAGATTTTTAAGCTCTGCGCGGGACCCCGCAGCGCCGCCCTTGTAGCTTCGTCTCACGTGACCCCGTTTTTCTTTCTCTCTGGCTCTGAAAGTCGCCATGTTGTAGGGTGTTCTCGGGCTCTAAGGTGGAGAGAGAGCCTCCCCTTGCTCTTTCTGCGCTGCCGGGTGCACAGTGTGGAAAAGGGGTGTCTTCCTTTGTTCGTCGCAAAGTATGCTGGCTGTACTGAAGGCTCCGCCGGCTCCCCCTTCCTCAGGATACTGCGTCAGATGACCTCAGCCCTGTGGCTAGCTATTGCCACTCGCGGCTCAAAAGAATCGCTTTTTTTTTTTTTTACAGTTTAGAGTCCGTGCTGCAGCGTTAAGAGAAGGGGCAAGAGGCAGAAAGGCAAGAGGCAGGGGCGCCCGTCCCCAGCCCCGCGGGCCAGGCAACGGGGCCCACCCCTCCCCCTCTCCCTCTCCCATCCTGCCCTCAGCCGGAACGGGGGAGAAAACTTCTCTAAAATCCCGCTTTCCACAGGGTTTTTATATGTAGAATTGAGAGAAGCGTGATTGGTCTGAAGAACTGCCTGTCAGTTTAAGTCAAACCACGACAATGCCCCAGATCACACTCTGACCACTGGCCATCTCTGGCAGTCCCTAGGATGTCTTGGAGAAGAGGCCTGGTAACTGGAAAGACCTGGAATCAGCCCACTGAAAGCACAGTAACTCAGTGGATATAAACTTGGCATTTTTCTAAAAGCAAAATCCCCACTGCATTTCATTCACAGCCAAATGGGTAAAGACTTTCTGTCTTTGTGCCCCTCTGTGGTAGCAGATCCTTAGCAGCATCTTCAGCAGCTTGTTTCCCAGAACTTGTTGGTAGCTTTTGGTGAAGCCCAGAAAGATGCCAGCAACAGGATGGATGGTGATTCTGATGGACACCCCAGCTGCCAGTCTGTGTGTCAGAGATATCTCAGTCTTACATGTGTGTTTTCATACATAACATCTGAAAATCGGGTGTGGGGTAATTAGCTTGAAATCCAGTGAAAATTCAACAAAATGTTTGCACCCAAAGGATACAGCTCAACATTTTCAGTGGGCTACCGTGGAGATGCCTGAGTGCTTTGATTTTTGGACACTAAGAAGCAGATGAGAATCTGCAGAGACTCACAAAAATTGTGACACTCCTAGTAGTGATGACTGCATCTTTTATTTGAAATATAATGAATCCAGCTTACCAGCTGGAATATGGCACAGGAATATCACCTCATGTGGTGTTAGGGGGAATATTTGATTAGCGAGTTTGCTAATGAAGCAACAGTGCTGCTGAAAAATGACCCAGACCTGTTAAATATGTCTGAAGTAAGAGTTGTTATTCATTTAGGTGTTTCCTACTAGGTTCCCAGTGTATTGCAGTGTTGTAGGTAGTTTTGGAGGAAAACATTTTTAAGATGCTAATGACAGAGTTACAGCTACAGCCTCAGGGGAGGTGGAGCTAAACAAAAGGAGGATTCATTAGAGAACAAAAGAAACGTTGGAGACTTTGAACCTAGGAGTCTCCCACACATTAACTAGGTGTACTGCCAATATGCTACAGATGTGTGTTACATGAACACATAAGGTAATGATATGTCTACAAAGGGCTGAATGCAACTGTTTGATATTTTGTAGCGAGTTATATTTAAGCAGGTGGGAAGCTGCAAACTCCCCAGTCCCTCCACATATCAGAAATAAGGTATTAAGTGGTCCAAAGCTATCTTCTGCAGTTTTTGTAGGCTCACAGCTGACAGCCACACCATGTGCTGGTAAATTGGAACCCTGCTCTATCGGGAAGTACAGCCCGTGGTTTCACAGAGCCACTGTTGGCTTTGCTTTGTGAAGGGTTTGAGGTGTCAGCTCTCTGGGCAAAGACTTTTGAACACAGACAAAGGATAAAGTAGCTGGAAGGAAGGAGGCAACCCATATCGCTGGGGATTTCAGAGGCTCCCTTTTTCCATAGTTCACGAGGTGAATACTGGTGGGATGCTCAGAGAGGGACCCGTGTTTGGAACAGGGCACACACAGAGCTCCCAGCCAGCCTCTGTTTCCACAAATACCAACTGATTTCAGCCTGGGGAGCAGGGGGTGTGCATAGCACTGATTACCAAGAAGACTGTGCAGTCAGACTCAAAATAATTGGGCCTCCAAATCAGGATTTAGTCACTGGGAAGTGACTGGTATGCCAGTAACCCAGGGTGTAGCAGAAGGAAGCCCAAGCAGAGGTACTTACACAGAAAGTTGTACTGCAGGAGTTTGCCCAACAACCTGCTTTGTGCTTCACTGCAGAAAATAAAGCAACATCAGTGTTCAGGACTGTCCCTTGTGATCAAGATTGGGAGTTCCTGGCTTTACTGTAGCTTTTCTTATTCCTTCCAAGGAGAGCACAGCTGGGAGATGTGGATAAGATGTGGCTTTTGCTAGTGACTTCTACAACAGCGAGGCTGGACCCTTACGATAGGGCCAATGAGATCTCAAGGGAAGCAGGAAAGGGGATGGGATTCTTGCAGCTGCAAAAAGATCAGGGTCAGAATGCAACTGCATTACAGACACTTATTCATCCATAGAGATGCAACCAAAATATGCCATTAGCACCAAGTTCTTCAGAATTAGATTGATTTAGCTCTAGGTGCATCTGTATAGTTTCTCTTGTGCTGTTCCATTTTTTGCTATTGCACATTGGTTTCTCATTAAGCATATGATAGAAAAGGTATCAAAGCTGTTTCGGAGTTCTTTAATTGTAGGTTGTTCCCTTTTTTACTATACATTATGAAAAAAAATGTAGTAAGGAAATGTGAATGCTCGGCTAGAGGAGGTCACCGATAATCTATGCAACTGCCAATGCCATTAGCTCCTTTGGATTTTGCACTGTATGGGGCCTAAAGGAAATGTTTCCTAAAAATAGCCATCTAACTTACAAAAATGAGTCAGCCAAACCTTCCTTCAGTGGAGCTGCAGCTGTCTGAGCATTCTGAGCAGTGGTAATAGAAAGCTGCAGTATGGATGCTTTTTCCTTTTCTCAGGAGACTCAGCTTTACAAAGGATAAAAAAATGATGGATGGGAGATCTGCCCTGTTTTCAGTTAAATAACTTCTAATATCACCTAAGAGGAAGCAGAGAGATTCTGTCATCCCATCAGTATTTTAGATTTGTGCAGAGCACAGCCTTGGTTTGGTGGCTGGGATTTTGAGTCACCAGTGCTCTGGCACTTACTGTTGTTTTCTTCAGATACACATATAGCTTTGCATTGGGACCCTGAGACATGGTCAAATTCACAGTCATGGCAGGGTGTATTAATGAAGGGCATCATTCTTTGCAAACAGTAGTGTTTTTAATTAATAACTCCAGCAGGACTTTTCTGAGATTTGCATTTTTCTATTCCATGTCCTTTTTAAGTTACTGAGATAATGAAATTACAAGGATGAAAGTGGGGGCAGGGGGAACCCAACTTAAAGTCTGGAAAATAATTGCTGCATTTTTTTCTAAAGAAAGACTGTAGTCTTCATTCCTGTTAGTGATAGCTCAAACAAGGCACCAGAGTTGAGTGGCAACTGCACCAATTAGCAATGCTGCTGTTGGTTTGTGAATTGCATGTGAAATGTAGAATTTGTCCAGAAGTGCTAATGCAAATTGCTCAACAAAAATGTGCCCTCTGTGTCAAGTCTTTTCATTTGTTCTGACACACTGCTGTCTCCCCAGATTTCTCTGATCGGTAGATCCCTCTCTCAGTTGACAGCTACCAGAGCTCATAAAGTAATGAAAATATTTCTTATTGCCATTAGCTGTGTCTCTTCAAGGAGGGCTCCAATCCAGCACCAGCTACTTGCTATACAATGTAATTCTGACTTTTATTTATAGGGTATTGGACTTCACATTTCCAGACTTAAATGCTAAAAGCACAGTAAATACTTAAGATTTTACCTGCACAGAAGTTCAAAGACCTGGTTATCTCCATGACAGTAATTTGGTCACTTTGCATGTGTTCAGCATCCCCTCTTATTGTACATGGTGATAACCTTTGTGCTGCACTGGAGGGGGCTGAGTTACAATTGCCGTGGGAACTGTAACTTAACATTTCCTGGCTTTTTCAGCACACGATAGCTCATCCTTATTTAAAAGAAGGAGAAGTGAAGCAAGGGCACAGTGAAATGTTGGTGTTTTCACACCTATAGAATATAAAATAGTGTATTTAGCTACATACAGTTTTTCAATGCAGATTGAAGTTGTATTTGTTACACTATTTATTGCACCTCTGAGCCGTAGTCCCAGTTTAGGAGTCTCATTGTTCCGGACTCTGCAGATGCAGGATGTAAATATGTTTCCTTCCCTACAAATACTTCTAACCTAAGAGTAAGATAAGAGATAATGCAGAGAGACAAACCCACCGTGGAGGACAAGGAAACAGAAGACAGCCGGACATCATGGAGACAGAAACTTCTACAAATGTAACCATACTGGGGAAAGAATTCAGGGTCAGATTTGTGTGATTTGGAGGCTGTCCTCCCAAGAATGAGATCCAGCAGGGAGGAAAGCGTGAAGGCACTTCTAGTTAAAATGTAACATGTGGAAAAGAGTGGGTTGTGATGGGGTGACAGAAAGTCTCAGCAGTGAGAGAGAGATGATGTGTGAGGTGGCATATGCTGCAACTGAATTTGAGAGCAAGGGAGGGTGTGGAAATCCAGAGTAAAGGGAATCCAAGAGAGGGCTGCAAGGAGAGAGATGGCACAAGCGGGATGACAGGCAAAGAAAATGAGCAGGACAGCAGAACTTGGGCTGTCTACAAGCAGGGTAAGATTGCAAGTCTCAGGGTGTGAGGCAGCGGGAGCCTGGCTGTGGGACTGCACAGAGCATGGGGGCACAGATAATAACCAGGCCATGGACTGAGTGACAGCCAGGCCATGGTGTTGCCCACAGGGACTAAAGGAACAGGAAGGAGAGCAGACCTAGGGAGTAAGATGAGAGCCTACTTCGAGCTTGATCTGACAGATATCCACAAGATAATCTCAGAGGCAGAGCATGAATTTAGTCGGAACAGACGGGAAGTGGCCAGGGACAGAGAGGCAGGTCGGTGAGTCACTGGTGCAGAGAAGGTTCCTGAACATGTACGGAGGGAGAGCTCACTCTGAGACACAAGGGAAAGGGAAAGGAGACAAGGGATGAGGACACAGAGCCACAGAACAGCAGCAGGTGGGAGGGTGAGCAGTGACGAACTAGTCTGAGTAAGCACATGAAGGTGTTGGAGTCAAGTAGGAGCACTGGGAAAGGAGGACCAGGTTTCCAGAAGGAGCTGACAGGATATGACAGAGAGCCTGGCATAGTGCAGACCTGAAGCCAGACAAAGGAAATTAGAAACTCTGGGATTCCGGTTCTGTGACAGGAGAGATGTGAAAGCCTGTTTGGAAAAGAATCTGTTGGAGATGGAGACTAATTTCAGTCTAAATCATATAAATCAGCAGCAGCACACTCAATAAGCTTAAAGCTGACAGTGAGAAGAGATAGGGAGTGAGAGCTAGAGAGTCACTAGGAGTCAAGGGTTGACTCCTAGTGACTTTTTTTTTTTTTTAAGCATAGAGATAAAGCATGCATGTGCTGCAATGGGAAAGAGCAAGAGAAGAGTGAGATATAAAAAAGGAGAAGGCAGATGGGGGCAAGAGAGATGAGAAGAGAGGACCCAGTGCGGCTGCCAGGACAAGCAGAAGGGCTGGGAACCACTGATGAAGCCACCTCGTCTGTGGCCAGGAGCAGAGATCTGGGCAGGATGGGAAGTGTGGGTAGAGGGAGATCATGTCTTGCTTTAAGTCTCTCACGGGAGAGATCAACACAATCCTGTGCAAAGACCTGTCTCCAGTGAAGGTAGGGTTTCAGAAGTGAGTCAAAGGCTGCAAAAAGGCAGCTGGGGTTGCGCTGGGAGGGCTAGTTAAGCTGGCAAAGATAAGTAGGCATTAGGAAGATGGCGCATAGAAGGAGGTAAAAAAAGCATTCATGTTGTGGAGGAAGTAAAAAAAAGGGAAAAAAAAGAAATTTGAAGCTTAAGCAGTATCAAGGCTATCTGGAAAGCCTCAGACAGCATTAATAAGGGCTTGATCAGCAAAGCAAGCTATGCCTTAGAGACCTGGAAGTCTAGGGATAAAGTCAGTTCTTCTAAAACCTGAGCTGAGTTAGGCCTTGCAAAGGAAATTAATTCAATTGTGAGGTTTCCTTAGTCATATAAATAGAGGGAACCATACAGTATGGGACATGTCGAGGTTAAAGACCTTAAATATTAAAGACCTAGGCATAGCCCAAATCAGAATACCTTATCTCAGTTTTCAGTAGGACTAAGATGACTGAGTGTCAAAGTACAGGCCAAGTGGCTAATGGAAACACAAATACCACATCCAAGAGGGAAGAAAAATCAAATGAGTTTCAAGTGCTGGAACTAGGTGATCTGGGTTGCTTGGATTCAAGGATGTTAAAAGAACTGGCTAATGAAATCTTACACCTGTTGTGCCATCCCAACCACCTTGGTTTATCAGCAGCTAATTATGTGAAACCACAACAAAGATCCTGTGGCTTTGCCAGGCAGCTGGATCACTTCCCTTGGGCCTGCCATCTACCTTATGGAAAGATTTGGCTGTTGATTTGAGATGGAAGTCCCACCTCCACAGGGGCTGCACAGACAAGCACCTACAAACAAGGCAAGGGAGTTATTCCAGCTCTTTGAAGTCACTGTCAGGTAGAGGAAGATCATGGAATTTACACATGAATAGATACAGATAACCATTCCTCATAAGCACCAATGCTTTTATCAGTCCCACTCATAATCTGCTGAAGCCCACCAGGGATCTGAGTTACTGGGTATCCAAAGTACACTCTCCCTCTGTGTCCTGTATGGGCACAGAGCAGAAGGAAGGCCTCACTGCACCCGATCCTGCTGGTGTGTGATCTCCCTCTCCTGAGGGCACGGTGTGAATGAGGGAGAAGAGAGCAGTGTGAAAGGAGCAGTTGTGAGCTGCAGATCGCTCCCAAGCTGTGCCAGGAAATACCCAGGAAGACAGTGCCGCTTTACTGCAAGCACCAGAGACAATGCAAACACACGCCCTGACTCCTCCTCGCATTCCTACCAGGCCAGAGACCAGCCACAGGGTCAGGGACAGTGCAGGAGAGGTCCCTGGAGCCATGCAGGAAGAGGGCTACTTTGTGAGAGCCTTTGCCATTCATTTTTCTGTGGATATTTTTTTGCCTTGGCAGAAGCAACACCATGGGGGTGATTGCAGCTTCTTCCCAATTTTTGAGGTAAGGTGCCTTCTGCATATGGGAAGGAGAGCATATGGCCCACTGTGTTTATTTCTCAGCCAGGATTCTTTCAGGCGTGGCAAATTACATGCTGCTTGCTGAGGAGCAACACAAGTGCCAAGTTGGAATTTCTAAAAATTAAATATTTCATTTGTAACAGCACAGAGAAGAGGATCTGAAAAACGCCCCTAAGTGTGAAAAAATACCTTTTGTTTATGCTCAAACAAAACAACCAAGAGGAAATTTAACAAAATTCCACCTAGAGTAAAAAAAAATCTCTGCAGTCATCCACAGGAGACTTCAGGCAGCTTCTGCTAGGCGTGAGCTAGAGCCAGGCTCTGCAAAATACCTCAACAACCAGTGAGCTCCATGGGGTCCAAGTGACAATATGGTACGGGCTCGGGCCATTAGAAGGAAAGGGGCTGCCTGGTAATGGGGAGTGTTAACTGCTAGAGAGCTCCATTAGAGCATCTTTTTCTTACATTTTTGCTTTTTCCCTGTGTGTGCTTAGAAGCTTTTCTTTCTCTTACAGCATTTATTTTTATTGTGTCATTTTCTCTCTGTTCCCCCTTTTCATTGGCCCTGTGTGAGTGTTTGTTTAAACCATTTGCCTGCTTTCATCTTCCATTTTTCTTCTCTCCCTCTTTCCAGGGGCTCTCTAGCCGTGATTATCCTTACACTTCACATTAGCTTTCCTCCCTCCTGCTCCAGGATGAGCTTGAAGGGGGCATTGATTAAAGCTAAAACCTGCAGCAGGAGAATTTCCATCAGGCACCAGCTTCAGAGTCCAGTGGCCTCCGTGAGCTCAGCTCTCACTTAGTTTTTCTCCAGAACCAGTTTCCTAAGTCCCAGGAAATCGGCCAAGACAGAGCCGAGCTGGCACTGAAAGGGCAGGTCACAGCTCCTCTTGAGGGGCTGATTCGTACCCTTGGAAGCCCTCGGCTGTGGGAGAAGGCAGCGGGGATGTGGCATGGAAAAGTTTTGGCATGGGCCAGGTTCTCAACTCCCTCCTCCTGCCTTTTGCTCCCCGAAGGTTCCCTCTTGCTTTCCAAGTGGTAGGGCACACTGTGGAATGCCATGATGGCACAGCTTCACACGGCAGTCTTTGAGGGGAGTAATTACAGCCTTCATAATATGCCTCAATTATAAGGTTGGGCATTTCAGTGTTTCTTCAAATCCTTGCCCTCCTTCCTGCTCTGCCACCAGTCTTGCCTGGGAGCCAGTGCTTATTTCTCCCTTTTTTTTTTAAGATATGGATGTAAAGAGGATATTTTGGTTTGAATTTGGGCTGATCCACTTTTTTTTTCTCCTAAAAATAATAAGACCAATAAAAATTGCAATTACAAGTTATTTGTAAAATAGTTATTTGAGATAAATTAATACTTCTCAATGCACAAACCCAACCATTATATCCTTACACTCCATACCATGGTCTTAGCTGGTGAAACTAGGGATAAACAAAACTGAAAGCAGGAGTGATTTCCCCTGCAAAGGTTTCTTTCTTGGGGGAAGGGAGAAATCGCCAGAGCTATTTTCATAAAAGAGGAAATGAGCCTGGTTTTATTAGGCTGGTTAAAGTTCAGTGGCATTCTGTTGAAATGCTACATTCCTGAATCCCATCATTCCTGAATGCCATCGGTTGTGCTCAGGGTTTGTGGAGTTAAACCCCTGGGCTGGAGCAGAAGTGGGTGTGTGGGGAGGTGCCAGCAAAACGACAGCCCCTTCTCTTCACAGGCTTTGAGAAGAACTTCTGCTGGCTTTTAGCTCTTAAACAGTGTTAGAAAAACAGTTGTCCCTTTTAGAGCCCTTTGTTACCTACTTCATCACCAGAAATTAAGACGGAAAATTCCTAGAAGAAAACAAAAATACACCGAAGTCTGACAAATCCTGTTTGTTCTGTGGGCAGAATAAACTGTATGGAAAACACAGGGAGGAGAGATGCAGGTGAAGAGAGGTGAAAGGAAAACAAATTGGCTGCAGAGGTCTGGTGTCAAACATCAGAGGGATGTTGTTTGCTCAGATACTGTATGAAAGACCATGGCAACCGGGGGCCTGGGGGGAGAGGAGAGGTTTGCAGCCCCTCCCTGAGGCTGGATGACAGAGGAAATGGGTGAAGCAATCTGCTCTGCTGAGCCTGCTGCTGGAGCTGGAGTTGTGAACCAGCATATTCCATCCCTTCATCCTATACACTGTTTTTTCTGAGGCAAAAAACACCCCCAGAAGTCTGAAATGAATGGATTTGTAATTCCCTTAGTCTGTCAGATGGTACCATTCTGAGAAAGGTGGCTTTCCTGTGGGCAGTCTGATTTAGAGAGAGGATGAAGATCCCTGCAAGACACAAGTCACAACATTACAAGGAATTCAATAGAAATATTTCTGGGGGAGTATAGGAATGTGTTTTCAGGCTGCCCTGAAAACACTGGGTAGAGATGATGTTTTACTGTGACCTAGTGTATGGAAATGGAGTAATATTTTTGATCCCACTAATAGGTTGAAGACCCCCCTTCTTAACACACACACACACACACACACACACACACACACACATGCAGTGCCTGTGTGCCCAGCAGCAGCTCAGGGCTGTGTAGGGGTGAGGGCTGTTCTACCTTGTACATCACAGCCATTCCATTGCAGTAGTGTTGTGTTTATCCAGAAAGGTATTCATCCTTAAAGACACCAAATTGTGGAGATCTGCCATTTCTGATGGGTAATGGAATCAGAGGGTAAAAAATGTGATTCTTCTTTCTGATTTGAATCTGTCTTCAGCTTCCAGTCCTTGTATCTGGTTTTGCCTTCTTTGCTGGATAAAAGAGCTCTTTAAGGAATTTCTTCCCTCATGAAGGTATTTTTATCCACCATGGTCAAAGCATCTCTCTGTTCTTTTTGTGGTAAGCTAAATGGATTGAGCTCTTTAAGTCACTCACTGGCAGGCACTTTCTGCCACAAATCATTTTTTTGTCTTCTTTTTCTGCTCTGACTCTAAAATGTAGATGTCTGATTTTTCTAGTGTCATTCTTTTTATGCAGTGTGCAGGATAAGCTATCTCCTGGCTTCTATTTGCTTTGTATATTCAATATCCATTCACTCACATGCCACAGAATGGCACAGGAAATTATGTCTGTTCGTCCGTTTTGCACATTCACACCTTGCTTTCCAGGCTATGTTTCTCTCAGCTTTTTGGGCACCACTTTGTTCCCAGATGTGGAATACCCATCCTCTGTTGATTTCTGCCAGTAGTTGCCTGGAACAGCCCCCTTTTCCCTGAGATGCCACTTCGCCCCCCTGGCCTTCAGCAGAAGCAGAGCTGGCTCCTCCACATCCAAGGGCTCTGATGTCAGTCTGTGCACAGAGGGATAATGGGCAGGCTTGGCTGTCCCTGCCTGCTTCTTAGGGCTTCAGCTGGTGGTCATTCTGCTTGTTCTGAAAGGAAATTGTGTGATTGCTTTTAGCTGCAATTGGGGGGTTGAATGACATGTGGAAGGAATAAATTGCTGCATGATAAGGAAGAGGCACATAAGATTTGAGACAAAGAGGAAAATCTCATTTCCACTCCCCTTTGTTATCTTTTTACTGTGCATAACTGTACATATCACACATGTTACTCTGAGCTCCTGCAGAGTATCCCATCACTCCAGTAGAGCCCTGGAAATACACTAGGAAGACACAGGATTTATCTTCCTGTTGCTTCACTAAGGATCAGTTTATCCAGAGGGGGCAACTCCCGTGGAGACATTAAGTAAGCAGCCAGATCCCTGTACAAGTTCATCTTACCGGGTGCCCTGCAGCTCTACAAACCTGCCCAGGTGTGTTATGCTGACCATTTGGAAGCAGTGGCTGCTTTTTGGCTCTGTGAACAGGCAGCTTTTTGGCTCCTTCAATACCTGGTTTTGCTCCCAAGGGCCAAGCTCTCGATTCTGTCCCCAGGCTGCCTTAAAAGTAGGCAGCTGAGGCTGCAGGGGCAGGAGGGCTTCTGGGAGGCTGAGCCAGGGCCATCCTGTGTTTGAACTCACTCTGTGGCACAGCTGAGGGGCCTTGGCACCATCCTCCCTTTATGTAACCAGCTCTTGGCTTCACCTGTCCCTTGGTGAGGACCCTGCAGTGGAGCTGCAGCACCAGTGTTCCCGACTGGAACGCCTGTGACTCTGCTTGAGCCACTGTTAGCAGGAGAGAGCTGTTTGCAGCCTGAGAGCAGCACACAGTGGCTTTGGGTGGTGTTAAAAAGAGCCAGAGTGAAAAATGAGAAATCACATTGTACCATTTTCCCAGATATCACAGCCTGAGAATACAACTTGTGTTTCCCCTTCTAGGGCATCTTGTCACTCTCTTCAGGGACTACCCGCCCACAGGGCACCCCCTTACACACATGCCCACATGCACACGAGCACAGGGCCCTGGGGGAAGGAGCTGGGCAGTCCCCTTGCTGCTGCAGGTCCCTGGGAGTTACAGGGTGAGCCAAGCTGTGAGCATGGGCCACTGGGGAGACCAGCATGGGCAGCTGCAAGGGTGATATGCAGCCACAGGCTGGGTGCTGATGGGGGTGTCTGGAGAGTGAAGCAAGAGGCAGCAGTGCCAGATGGTGGAGAAGGGAAAATGCAAAGGCTGGGCAGAGGGTGTAGGAAGGAGAAACGGATAGCAGGGAATGAGGAGGAGGAGCAGGAAGTCTAGGGGCCGGAAGACTCAGGGTGCAGTAGGACAATGAGGGAGCTGTCAGGCAAAGCAGGAGCAAAGAGGGTTGTCAGTGAAGCCTGGATTAGTTTGGTTTTTAAGCTAAGTGTAGAAGTGCTGCACTTAGCCTGAGTTGCTTGACTTGGTGTTCGGCTCCTGTGGTGAGATTGCATCTGGGTCTGGAGCTGCCATGGCTTGTAAGAGGCAGCTCTGTAGAGTCCAGTGTTGCTTCCTTCATCCCCAGTTCCCTGCCACACAGCCCATTGCCAGGGGTCATCTCCACACTCTCCCCTCAGAGGATAACAGCAGCAGTGCTGGGATGCAGAGCGCTGGGGAAAGAGCTCCGCTCCCAGGTGCTAGGGAGCATTTTCCTGCCTGCAGAGACCTTTTGCCTGGGCTGTGCTCTTATTTTCAGGACATTCAACCCAGGGCTGCTCCCAGTGATCTCAGAAGGGCCTTTCATCATCAGTTGGGAAGAGCTTTTGCCAAGAAAAAAAAGGAAAGGAGAACAAATATTCTGGGCAGGAGGGTGGTCTAGATGAAGAAGGCCTGGCTTTAAAGCTGTTAAAACCAGAAACAGGAAGTTTTCATGATGTACCTCAAAATGACTAAACACACAACACTGGAAATGACACCTTTGTGCTAATCTTCGTATTTCCTTCAGCTGCTGCACAGTGCACCAGGCTCATGTCAGCTGCTGGGGCTCTTTTCAAAACTTTCTTCCTTTTAAACTCCAGAATTCATTTATAATATAATCCAACAGAGAATGGAGTGCTTTTTGCATGGGGTGAGTGTGTCCCTCAGCTAAACCCGTGTGTGCATTAGGACACAGGACAGGAGTTCTGTAGGAAGATTTTTTTGAAGGCAATTCAGTGACGACTTGGCTGCAGCCCCAAAGGCAGCTGTGCACTGAAGCTTGCAGAGGAAGTTCCAAGGGATGTCACTTCACAGCATGCCCTTCGGCTCCTGGGTTTTTTCCCTTCCTTTTTCTGTGCCTTGTAGTGGCTGCAGCAAAGGCTCCATTATTTGGCAGCATGGCACTGCTTTTGTCTATAAATGGAAGCAGTTGGCCCGTCTCCCGGTATAACACAGGATAGTCCTGTGCATCAGTTATGCAACTGGTAGCTTGATGACTTCATCTGAAGCCAGGGGAGGGCCAGGGGGTGGTAGGAAAAAGCCTTTGCCATCAGCTCTGCTGGAGACAGCCAGTGAATGTGTGTGTCTCCCCAAAGCAAAGAAAGCAGGAGCTTAGCGACAGGGGTGGATGAAGGGTTTGGTGCAGGAGCAGCTGAGGGATCCTTAGTGATTCCCTGACCCCAGCTTGGGGGAGACCCAGCCACTGCTGCAGCCCTGGCCCTTAGAATGCTTCAGGGGCTGTGCTTGACCAGGTTGTAAAGTGCAAAGTGCAATGGGGGATGGTACTGGGGGAGAAGTGGAAAGAGGAACAGGGAGAGAACTTTCAAACCAAGACAGATGTTAAAAGGGGAAAGAACCTAAATACCAGAGAGCTGCCTTTCAGCAGAGAGCCCTTCAGGGAGTATCTGTGCAAAGTAGAGATGTGGACAAATTGTATTTTGTTATTTCCTCAGAAGGGTCCTTGAAAACCTGACCTTCATGCAGAAAGGCTGATCTTCATTTCCCAAGCTGCACTCCAGCATTGAACTTAACCCTTTCCCTGACTGGGTTGGGGTGGGTGCTGCAAGATCACCTTTCTGTACGTCCAGATCACGCAGTGACTGACATAACTCAAACCCGCAGTGAGGCAGGTGAACCTGAACCTCACCGTGGCAGGTTTTGCACAAAGGATGCTAAAGTGATACAGGTCCTTTCCATCAAGTTGGTGGTTTTGAATAAGTCCCTGTCGTCTCTGTTCATCAATTAAAGAGGTTCTACGGGCTCTTAACACCCGAGGCACGCAGTCGCTGGTTTTCAAATACGGCATGAGGGGCGGCCTGGTGCCGGGCCGGGCCCCTCGGGAGCTCTGGAGGTGTCGTGAGCCCCGTTTGTCCTGGCCGCGGGACAGCCTCGGGCTGGGCGGGGGCGGCTTGGGAGACCGCAGCCGACTCCCGGGAACGCTCCCTGGAGGCGCCGGCAAGATGCCGGCCCCGCTCGGCCCCGCTTGGGCAGGGCCGCGGGCGCGCAGCGCCACCTGCCGGCGGCGGCAGCGCCGGGAGAGCTCCGCTGATCCCGACCCTTCGCCGGGACGCGGGTTGGGTTTTACCCCGGCCTTTCGTCGGTGCTTTTCCTAGCACTAAAAGGCAACAAATTGGATTTAGAACATGAAGAGAGAGTGGGGTGTGTGCAGGGAAGGCGCTTGCCCTGAGTCCTTCCAGCCACACACACTGGTCCAGTGCTGCAGGATGGAAATCTTGAATAAACACTTAATGGAGTTAAATCCTGAGGATCTGGAGAAGAATTAGTGCTGCCAGCTCCCACTATTCGTTGTGTGCACCTAACACCTTGGCTTCTCAATCCAGGGGGCTTTGTTAAATTGCTGTTATGAAGAGAGGGAAACAGAAAGGAAGAGAAAATGTACTTGTCTCCTTGAGAAGGGAGAAAAAGTTTAGAAAACCACGACTCTGAAGCATGAAAAAACCTTAGCACACAACCCCAATGTTTCATTATTAAGGAATTATAAAGTGCTCCTGCTTTACCTGAGGGGCTTTGAATTCCAAGAGAAAAGAGGAACCTATTCCCTGTGGGGAGCAGTCCATGGCTCAGTCACAAGCCGTGAGCATCTTTCCATGGACTCACTTTCTCCAAGCTCTAGGCTTCACCCATAGATTCTGTGTGTTCTCAGCTTGGTGAGCTGTGATTTCCCTTGCCTGTGGAGCACCCCGGTAACAAGGCCTTTCCTCTCTCTTTGCACAGGAGCACCAGGTGGGATTGTCGCGACCCACAGGGCCCATGCAGCCTTCTGTCCCGGTGGGCTCCAGCACTGTAGTCACAGGCACCAGCTCCGGGGGGCCCTTCCTTGGGAGCCAGCCCCAGGCGGCCATCATGAAGCAGATGCTGATCGAGCAGAGAGCGCAGCTCCATGTGATGGAGCAGCAGAAACAACAGTTTCTCCGAGAGCAGAGGCAGCAGCAGCAACAGCAGCAGCAGCAGCAGCAGCAGCAGCAGATCTTAGTGGAGCAGGTATGGTATCCATCTGTCTCCAGCACATGCTGGGATGAGCATGAGTGCTACAGAGAGTGCAGCACCAGTTCTTCCTCCTAGATTCGGGAATTCTCTCTCTGTGGCTCCTGTCTGGGTATTTCAGCAACAGTTATCAAAGAAGAGGCAACTGTATCAGTCCTACCATTATCTTGGCAAATATTACCCATGTTTCCAGTAGTGGGCTTGACAGTCACGTTGGATTTTAGGTACTGGAAAAGTTAGCTCTTAACCTGGCATCTAATTTATTTGATTTATAATGCATTTACTCCAGCAGAAGCAGACTCAGCTGCAGTTACAGTCACAGGTCCTCTCCCCTAGCTCTGATTATGGTCTTGCAGTAGCAAAATCTGTGCATAGCTGCACAGGAATCTGGGACAAAGAATGGATGTGGGTTAAAAGAAGCCTTAGCAAAGAAAAATGTTACTATTTACCCAGACCAATTCCTTAATCTGGTTTATTGAGTGCCAGTAGGAGCAATTAGGTCATACAAGGGAGAGACAGCAGCAAGGGGAGAACCAGAGACTGAAGTGGGACAACAGTAAAACCACCTCTGGCAGTGGCAGTGTGGAAGAGCTGCATTGGAGCTATCACCTGGCTTCCTGAGTTGTGCCACAGAGTGAGTTCAAACACAGGCTGGCCCTGGCTCAGCCTCCCAGGAGCCCTCCTGCCCCTGCAGCCTCAGCTGCCCACTTTTAAGGCAGCCCGGGCTTTGCAATGTGGATGTTAAACTACCCAGTCTGAATGGTGGGGTGCGCTTAATTCAGCTGTAGTTTTAAAGCAGCCCAGGAGAAAGCCAGTGGAAAGTCACACTGTTGAGTTCCTACAAGATCATACCCAAGTTTAAAGTTGCAGCCCCCTAATGTTACTTAGATAATGCTCTGGTAGGTCACCAGTTGCTTTAAGCTTGGCTTCTCCTCTCTTGCTAAGGAAAAACAGCTTAAGACCGTCTGCTTAAATTTGTGTTAGAACACATGCATGCCGTGTAACCACAGAAATACAGATTGCCTCCCCCCCTTTCTCTTGTTGCTTCTGAGAAACAGAAAAATTTACTCTCAGTGAACAGGAAGGATGCTCCTATAAATATTTAGGATAAAGATGCCTGAACTGATTCAAGTGTGAACAAGTGCATGAGAGTGAGGATGCAGTAATGCATCCCATGGATTGGGCCAATTCACATGCATAAAGCCAAGAGCCAGTCAGTGACTTGGCTGCTTGAGGGCAAGCCTAAAAGTGTTAAAAAGCCACCAAGCTGAGGCTGTCAATTGTGCTGGCAGAGTTGAAAAGTGGCAAAGTCACAGTCCTCAGGCTCCTAGCTTTGGGGTAGTTTGTGCCTAACAAGAGTCCCTCTTTCTTTTTGATAATTTGTAATACATACTTATGAATGCAGGGATCAGTACTTCCTTCTTTCCCATCTCTGCCATTCTCGTACCTTTGTTACATATCCTTGGTTTTGGACACAGTATTTGTATGGCTGCAGATGATGCTACAAGACATGTCCTTTCAGTAAGTGCTTAGTTGAGTACACCTTAGCATCTGAAAGCTCTGTTTTTATAATCAGCCCTTGATTCTGTTTTAAAATATTCACAAGTATTCGTAGAAAACAACCACAGATGAGCAATGTGGTCTGGATCAAGGGAGCAATGCATTTTGCAGTCACCACTCCCCAAATATCATTTACTGAAGCACAAGAGGAAATGTGCCTTAGTATCCATTTCTGTTTTGGCTCAGGAATGTTCCTAGGCTGCAGTGCTTGGGTCAGGATGCAGTAATCCTTGCAGCTGAGTGTTATGAGTGCAGACATGGAGCAAAGTCTTGCACCGGGAACACAAACCTCTGGACCTTGGCGGGACTAAGGGAAGGAAAGCGTGTGTGTGGATACAGTTGCCCTTAGACCTGGGTGAGCAAAGTTAGTTCACATGCCTCCTTCTCCCTTCTGCCTGAAGACAGTTAAGCTCATGCTGTAGAGGTCAAGATGAAATGGCTGTAGGTAAGGAGCAATGATGTTGGCCTCAGTGCTTGTTCCTTTTTGAGCCAAAAAGAGTCTGAGTGCTGAGTAGCCCAAGTGCTCTGAGGAGGACTCTCCAGATGACTCTGCCTGTCTCTCCAGAACACCTCACCAGATAAGAACTACTGCAGTTCTGCAGTTTTGCCACCAGCCCATTAATTAATCACCTCTGTCTTCTGTCTCTTCTGCTTTTTTCCCCCTCCTTCATTTGCAGCAGTTGCAGCAGCAGTCACATTTGCCTCGGCAGCATCTGCATCAACAGCGAAGCCCATATCCAGTGCAACAGGTCAATCAATTCCAAGGTAAAAGTCAAATTATTTTTCCTGTTTTGGAGTCAATGCCCCTCAAGGTAGCAAGTGAAAGCTTGTGCAGTTTGTGAATACCGGGGTTTAAGCAGTGTGCCAGAAGAGGAACACAGGCTGTTGCACACACCACATATTTTACCAAAGGGGAATGCCCAAGTTTGCATATTCAGTTAAGTTTATATTTTCCTTTCTGCTCCCTTCAGTGAAAGCTGCTTTTTTTTCCTTTTTCTCTTTTTTTTTTTTTTTACATTTGTTTTGCCTCTTTGACATCCAGACATGGGTTCATTCATGGATTTATCTTGTTTGCCTCTACTCTTATGACTGTTTTTTTCCTGATAGCATTTCTGACTGTATCTTGGTTTTTCCCCTCCTTCATTCCCCACTGTATCTAATTTGATGAGCAGAGAATTTCAGAGAGGTCATGCTTACCTGGAGAAGGGATAAATGTCAGGTGTGGGAAACACAGTGAAATATCTGAGATGTAAATAGAGATTTTTTAATGATCTCAAAAAAAGCACAAGTATTATTTTTATGTGCTCCCAGGTAACTGAAGAATGTAAGTGTACTCATTTTGACTTAGAAAAAGAAGTTAATTCTGAGCTTTTAGGTGCAAAGCATCAGCTGAATGTCTTCACTAACCATGATTTCTATATAGACATGAAATGAACACACACATGTGCTGTATATTCATGAAAATGTCATGTAGCTGCAACAGAAAACAAGGGAGGCAATTCTGGACAGTTCACATTGCCGTTCTGGTTCCCAGGACATGAACAGGCAGCCACATCTTCTACTGGCGTAAATCAGGGTGGCTTCTTCTAATCACCTCCTCATTTTTATCTTTGGCACCGTAAGTTCTGTATGAAATTACTTTTTTTCCCCCAATAATTTATTTCCAAAATCAAGAAGTGTGTGTGCACGGCCATTCACTGAGATGCACACATACAATCTCTCTGCATTCATGCTTCTTTGAAATGTTGCCTTTGTATGTGTTATTTAAAAGAAACAGAGAAGAGAGTTCGGGCTAATCTGACAGAGCAAGGAATTCATTTTCATAAATGAACTAATTTAAATAGTTCACCATTTTTTCCTTTTTAGTCACATGAATGTAATCCAGTGCAGTAGGTTATGTGTAAATGAGACCAGAAGGTGGCCTAAAATCTTAAAATCTGTTGCATCTCTCATTTAACTACTCCTTGTATGATCTCCTGTCGCTTACGCCAAGCACTGTAGTTAACAAAAGTAGTATGTGAACCACTTGCTGTTATTGACTCCTTTGGAGCTTTTCAGCTGACATTTTCAATTAAAAAATACCTGAAGATGCATTAAGATTTTAACTTTCTCTGTATCTTAAGCACTTGCTGGAGTCGTCATAAAAAGACTGTTTCTAATCATGGAAGGAGCTGATCTAAATTAAGAGAAATCAAGGGAACCCCAGTGCCAATCATTAAGAAAGCAGTTTGATAGCATGAATAAAATAAAGGCTGCCACTACATGTGGCCTGTTCCAGTGAGATCCAGATGGTCTCTCTTTGTGATACAAAATGTTTCATTTAGCTGTGTGCTGAAGCTAAAAGCACCCACCAGAAGCTTGTGGTGCTGCAGAAAATGGAGTTGTAGCCATCCTCTGCATTATGTAATAGAATGACATGTATAGAAATGATGCTTCCTTTATCCACATCCATTTCTCATGGAAACCAAGCCAACATCAATAACAGGGACCAGTGTTCTCCACTCCCCCCGGATGTTCGGGGTGTTGTCTGCCACTGAGGGACAACAAATAGGGGCTGATTTAAAAACATTCAGATTCTGTTGTACAGTTCTGAACTCTCAAGCAATGATTTTATATTTACACCTGGCATTTAATAACATTTGAGCCTGGAGCAATTGTGTGCCTCATACACTCTGAGCTTCACCTGCCGAATACCTGTTGTATTTAGTTAGTCACTCAAATCTGAAGAATTTGACTATTTAGTTAGTCACCCAAATCTGACTGTTGTATTTGGTAGTGCTCAAATCCACAATGAACCCCTGCCATAATCTGAGCTCCAGGTAATTGTCTTTAAATAGAGTTAGTAAATACAGAAGCGTATTGGCTTCCCAGAAATCAATAGCTCCCCCCTACCCCTGAAAGTAAGACACAAGCATGGTTAAGTTATCTGCCACAGTGTGGAATTTAACAAGGCTAGGATTTTCTGGTTTCCCATCACTGGCCTAAGGTGAGTAAAATGTGCTTATAGTATTGATTCACTAATACACTCTCCCTGCTTTAAATGTCCACAAAACCCCAATTTTTCTTCTTTCCTAGAATTAATCAGTAGCAATGCTATAGAAAATCCATTCATTTATGCCTCCTGAGCTATTAAAAAAATTGATTGGCCTTCTGGGCCTGACACTTCCATTTTAAAGGCTAACTTTCCAAAGACAATGGAGATATTTAAAAGAGAACTTCAAATGGTAAACTGAAGTTCAGCTGCTTTGCAGCCAGTGAAGAAGACCGGTGGAAGTTTTCCCATTTGCTTGCTAGAAGCTGAATTAGGTGTAGCTGAAGTAGATAAGTGCTGCTGAGGAGGCTCCTACAGATTATCTCTTATGCAAAGATGTGTTAATTAAGATTTATAGGGTTGTAGGCTCTTTCTTACCTTCCTCCCTTTCTGGTGCAGGTTCACCCCAGGATATAGTGGCTGTGAGAAACCAAGTAGCGCTCCAGAGCATGAGAACATCCCGAATGATGGCCCAGAATGCAAGCATGATGGCCATGGGTCCCTCCCAGATCCCGAGCACACTGCCCACCACTGCGGGCCAGTCGGATATGGGCATGGCTCCTTACAGCTCTTCCAGTCAGCCAGGAATGTACAGTATGAGCACAGGGATGAGCCAAATGTTGCAGCACCCAAACCAAAGTGGCATGAACATGGCACACAGCACAGGCCAGGGAACAAGGCAGCCTGCCTCTGGACAAGCGGTGGGAATGGTTGGCAGTTTTGGTCAGACCATGCTGGTAAACTCTGCTCTTCCCCAGCATCAGCAGCAGATGAAAGGACCTGTGGGCCAGGTCTTGCCAAGGCCACAAGCACCACAACTTCAAAACCTGATGGGGACTGTCCCTCAAGGAACACAAAACTGGCAGCAGCGAGGCTTGCAAGGCATACCTGGAAGGACTAGTGGTGAAATGGGGCCCTTCAACAATGGCACCACCACATATGCGATGCCATCCGGGCAGCCACGGCTATCCAAGCAGCATTTCCCACAGGGGCTCAATCAGACAGTTGTGGACACAAGTGGGACAGTGAGAGCCCTGAACCCAGCGCTGGGGAGACAGTTGCTGCAACCACTACCTGGGCAACAGGCAGCCAGCCAGGCCAGGGCGATGGTGATGCCAGCAATAACCCAAGGGGTCCCTGCCATGTCAGGCTTCAGTCAGCCCCCAACGCAGCAAATGCCAGGCGGTACCTTTGCTCAGAGCGGCCAAGGCCAGGCCTACGAGAGGAATCCCACTCAGGACATATCTTACAACTACAGTAACGAAGGAGCAGGGGCATCATTCTCCAGTTTAGCAGAGGGCACAGACCTTGTGGACTCCATTATTAAGAGCGGACCAGGGGATGAGTGGATTCAAGAACTTGATGAGTTGTTTGGAAACCACCAGTGAATGGGCTTGTATAGTCTGGAGCTTTAGTTGTTACGTTTGAACAAGCAAAGAGGGAGTCAGATGTTCTCCCCATCCCTGGATTGTGGGGTTCTGTTTGTATTGGTTTGGTTTGGGGTTATTTTGTTTTCTTTTGTTTTTAATTATGTAAACCGAGCTGATCTTGTAGCTGACTTTGGAAGATTCAGGGAATGATGAAAACATCAGCATCCCAAAACTTCCACCAAGCAAACTTTGTTGTGTGGCAGCGCCCACTCTGTGTGTGTGTGAGGCAGAATGGGGAAACTGGAAAAGCCAGCTGATGCCTTTGGCTGGGAAAATTTGTTCTCTCCCCACTTAAAACAAAGCTTCATTGCACACTAGTGTGGGGTGGTCCCAATATCTCCCACTTTGTATGACTGTGCACGTTGCAGCTTCCAGGGGAGCAGATGGAAGAGCTGGGAGCAAAGCTTAGAGATATCCAGGGGCAATTGCACAGGCCATGGTCAGAAACGGGCTTAACCCCGGGGGCAAGCAGGTCTCGGAGAGCCATGGCCAGGCCCATGGGGCTGGCTCTTGAGCTGTCCTAAGGGAACGTGCAACACTCACATGACAAACCGGGGAGGTGACCGTTTTCACTGCAGAGTGATAAACCCAACTACAAGTGCAGGAGAACGTAAATTTGGCAGTGTTGTGAGGGCAGATTGATTATGTGACTGCTGCTGGAGACAGCCTAGTGGTGGGTTAACTTAATGAACTGCTCAGTCCCCTTGGGACTTGCAATAGTGCTTCCCAGGTCAGAGCACTTGGCATGGCCCTGCTGCCTGGGGTGTTGAAGGGCTGAGAGGTACCAAGAGACATTAGCAGAGGTCCTCAGCGGGTCCCTCCCTCTCCCTCCCCCTCCCCAGGTTGTTCTCAGTTCACTCCCTTCCCCTCCTGTTCCTTCAGTGTAAAGCAAGCTGAGCTGGCTGCACTCTTTTTTCAGGCAAGCCACAAAGGGCAGGCAGGGGAGGAGAAAATAGGCACGAGAAAACATACAGTGAGGGTTTGGCAGACAGGAAGACTTTCTCCTCCCCTCTTGAAAAGTGTAGGTTTGGCAGGTAGTATTACCCCAGGGTATCTGGGCTCTAGATGTGATATGTTCAGTTTTAAACAGATGGTTTTGGTCTAATCCCTCTGGTTTGCTGGAATAAAATTCACTGCAATATTTGAAGAACAGGAGTCAGTGAAGGACTACTGTAAAGAACATTCATGAGTGGGTAAAATAATTGATATTACAAACATGGGGTCCGCCCAAATAAGGTTTTAGGTAATAGGGATGTATCACTATCTCCACTGTTTGGACCAGTGCTGAGCAGCCCTGTGATGAAGTTGTGATAGATCTCACACATTACTGAGTCACCAGCCATTCTGAGTGTGCACCCAAGCTGCAGTTGGAGGCTGTTTTCTGGAACCTATAACCTCTTTAGTGTTTTCAGCTGAGAGCTGCTTATCAGGTTACATAGTTGTGCATTAAAAAATGTTAACATGACCCACAGTCCAGAGCTTTAGCACCCTCTGGCCTAGTGCTGGCCTCTGTGAGCCATGAGTCTTGCTCTGCAGCAGAAGTGTACAAGTGCCAGTCCCAATTCCCCAGCTCCTTTTGCGCTGCTCTCCCTGGGCCCACCTATGCCAAGTGCTGAGCCCCTGAATTCCATGGAGGCTGAGGGCCTTGGCACTTGACACTTTCACATCCTGCCTTTTCCTGTGGAGCACAGACATGCATCACATTAAAGAGCAGGAGCAAATGAGCCTGGAACCATCTCACTGCCCCACTGAGACTCCCTTTTGAGCAGTTTCCCTAGCTGGGCTTGCCTAGTGGGGCGAATTACCTGTTCTAAATGCTGCGATGCAGCAGGACAAGGTGCATTTTTAATGGACTCAAGGTGAGCCATCAATCCAGCCTGCTCTGACTGCTACATTTTAAAAAACTGCTTTAATCACATCTCTCTTAGCTGACCCCTTTTTAAAATACAGCACAAGGGCCAATTCCAGCTCCTGCTGAGGATGAGCATGGTTTGCCTGCCTGCTGCTTCAGCAGGAGCCAGGCTGGGCCCTAATTCAGTGAAAGGGAGCACCAGCCAAAGTTTTTGGTTCATCCTGTGGGTCAGCATCTCTTGGTCAGAATGGAAGGGATAGGCAAACATTGGGAGAAGCAGCACCCTGAAGGGACCAGGGTGCTGTGGCTCTGTGTGTGTCAGTGTGAGCATGGGGCACAAACCTGTGTGACAGAGCTGTGACCGGGTGAGGAGGCAGCCACCCTGCTGGGCAGAGGACAGCGCTGGGGACAGCAAAGCACCCATGCCTTGGGTAAGAGCGATCAGGGCTCACCTCTCAACACAGAGCTGGGAAAGGGGGACTTAAAAACACACATCCACCACACAGCAGCCAATGCAAGTCGGTGTGCATCAGGGAGATACAGGCCTTGGTGAAAAATGGTGGTGAAGATGAGTCTCTGTTGTCTTTGTAAAGCTTCCTCCAAATACTCCATACTGGGATCAAGTACTAGAGAATAGATTTTACAAGATTTGGGGTCATTTTTTTTTTTTTTTTACTATGGTGCTGATGTATATGTAATGGTAAAAAAAAGTAATTTGTAAATATGTTTTTACAATTCTACAGAGATCACTGGGTCTACTATCTGTAAAATATATACATATAAATACATATATATATATATATATATACTGTTTGTTTAAAATAGAGTATTTTTATTTCATTCCTTGACTCATCCTTACTGCAGTGGTATTGCACTTCAGATGATGTCTAATTACTAATTTGTACTGTATCCCTGACAGCAACTTGCTCCATTTTATTCAGATTTTTCTAGTTTTCTGGTTTTACTTTGTACATTAAGCATTGCTTATTTCCTTTTAAGACCTGTACAGAGTCTGAAAATGTAGAAAAATACCTGATGTTAACACACCTCTTTTAAAGAAAAAGAAACAAAACAAGAACAAACAAAAAAAAAGAAACCAAAATAAAAGATGGTTATCTGAGTCATATACCTGGTGTATATGGATCATGTCTTGCCCCACTCCTGCACCTCAGTGAGCAATCTTCCATGGAGGGGAGGGAAGCTGTATGCAGGCAGGTCTGAATCAGCCCTGGGGTTTCTGTATGGCTGCATCACAGCACCTGGTGTAGTTACAGGTGTTACACCTCAGCAGTTACAGGCTGGGTATGGCACATCCCAGGATGCCCCTCTTGCTCCAGCAGGTTCAGCAGCCAGTGAATCCCTGCATCCCAGGCAGCCCCAGCAGCTGTCCCTGTGCAGCAGAGCCCAGACTGCTGTAATGAGCTGCTAGATGGGACATGCTTCACCACCTTCTGCCATGGTGCCGCTTTCTCCAGCAAGGAGGGCTACCAAAGCTTCCTGTGCTCTGAGGAGAGGCCTGTGTTCAGGCAGATGCTACAGGGAAGTTGGTCCTTAATTTGGCCTGTTAGAGGTGGCAGCTCCAACCTTTTGTGTTTATTCTGTGCTGGGAGCGAAAGTAGGGAGTAGGGAGGTGCTTTCAGGGGAGGAGACAAGATGGAGACGAGGTGGGGTGGAAGAAGGGAAATGCATAGCTGGACATAGAAGTTGGAGAAAATGGGAAAACTGGGGAAGGATAAAGACACATGCTTAGGGTCATTCCCTATCACCTACTGCTACAACGGCGTGAGAATTGTGTTGTCAGACGCCTTTTGGAACGTGCACATGGACATATTGGACATGTATGGCCCGTCCAAGGTAAAAATGCCATGCAGCCTTCAAGGCTTGACACCACTTCCTGTGTGTTCCCAGCCTACCAGGGAGTCATGGAGGATCAGACATTGGATCTCTGTTCACTCAGCTGGCTGTTTGGGGTGTCAGGTGTGGTTTGGCTCCACATACAGCCTCTAAGGTGAGATTCCCCTTCTCAATGCCAGTGTCAAAGACTGAAATATTATAGTTTATGATTTAAACATCTTCATGAAGGACTTTTGCCTATTATAGCAAAAACTGTATTACAAAGGCTGCAGAGAAGACCACCACACCCTGAATGGGGCCCTGACTGAGGCCCTACATCGCTCACCGATGAAGGTAAGATAAAGTAGCAACTCAGGGCTGGGGGAGAAAAATACATTCATAGAGCACAAGCTTAACACCTTCAGGGTGGAGACCACAGCCCCAGGGCTATCAGCTGCCAGGTTCGAACAGGCCCTCGAACCAAAGGGTGGGGGAAAGAGGCTTTGCGGGTGCGGTGAAAAAGCCTCTGGTGAGAGGCAGTGAGCACCCATTCTCCGATGTGCAGACCAGCTCAGCTGTGGAGCCCTTCACTGTGGGAGAAGGTGCATCCACAGCAGAACGGGGTGTCATGGCCCATCGAAGGCCATGGAGGCCCAAGGGGTCCCCAGACCCTGCACCAGAGCACTGCAACATGATGCAACACGTCCACAGTGTTGCAAGGGACAGTGTCAAACTGGCCCCCTGCAAGGGAGGCATGTGGGCGTTCCCACCTGCCCCAAACATATATTAATCCACTGCATTCCAGACTTTTTGGCGTGGCATGGCGTGGCATGGGGCGGCGTGGCGCAGCAGCGGGGGACCCTCACCACCAGAAGACCAGATGGAAGGGCGCAACGAGATGTCATTGGGACCCTCGGGTGGGTGATATATTTCTACCTAACCCCTGTCATTCTCTCCCCTGTCCCCCCACCCCCCACACACACTTCTTTTTCTATTTCTTTCTTTCTTTTCTCTCTCTTTGCCTTTTGCTATTAAATAAAATATATCAATTTTTTGGCACCAACATCTAACCACATTTGGTTTTAATAATGTTTTTGGGTATATTTTGAACCTTTCTGGGTTTGATCCACTTTATTCCCAGAGACTTAGTTTCCTCTGCTCTTCTGTGCTTAAACTAGATCGTAACAGCCAGTTCCTTATGGTTCTAGATGTGAGTAAGGAGGCACAAAGAAGAAGACTGGCCCAGATCAGAGCAGCTTGCTGGAGTTGCCCCTCAGCATGTGTTGACGCAGAAGAGTCCTTGCTGGGAAAAGATGCTTTCAGCAAGAGACCCCTGGGTATCAACTGGCTTGGAGGCCGCTTCCTCATTTCTGGACGATCATCATTTCTGGTCGTGACTGACAGATGAACATTTGCATGTTGAATGCACAGCCTGATACTGACTCCTCCATCAGCAGGCAGGAAGTGGTGTGCTTCTCACCATAGCCAACCTAAATACTGACACTGCCAGCATCCATCTGTTATAGGTGTATTTTGTTTTTAATTATAGATGAGTCAGTCTTTAACACTTTTCCATCCCAGACATTCTGCTCTGGCTTACTGGGGACAAAGCAGTGATGCAGTAAACAGGTGGCATCCTCAACTCCAAGCCTACTTTCTCCCTCTCATTAGCTGGTGGAGCTCCTAAAATGCTCTGTTTATGTTTATCCCCTTGCTTTGTGTTGCTGGATGATGCTTTGCATCCTCACACGTGCCTTTTTTGGCATGTGAAATTGTCTCTGTTTATTTCTTTCTGGGGAGGGGAGGGGAGGGAGGGGAGGGGAGGGGAGGGGAGGGGAGGGGAGGGGAGGGGAGGGGAGGGGAGGGGAGGGGAGGGGAGGGGAGGGGAGGGGAGGGGAGGGGGTGACACACCAAAGCACTACAACAGGTAAGCTTGGAATGGAATAATTTCAGAGGCAAAGAAAGACCTATTTGAACCAGTAGGTGATGTTTGGACCTCCTCTAATCTGTATTTCAAGTCTTGTTACATAGTTTGGAGTTTTGTCTTGGTTTTGGTTCTGGCAGCAGTGCTTCCTGCTGCCTGTGTGTCTTGGTTTGAGAGACAGATGCCTGCCAAGGATGGTGGGAACCTCCCTTGGAATGGAAAATATGACCCCCTACCCTCCAAATTATTATAACTTTGAAATTAAGGGGCTTTCAGGCAAAGATATGGGAAAAGGAATAACAGTTCATACATACATACATACATACATATGCATATATATATACACATAAATATATAAATATGTATATAAAAAACAAGGCAAGCAAACAACAGCAGCAGCGGCAGCGAACAGCACCAGCAGCCCAGTGGCCGCCTTCTCTCGGCCGCAGCCCCTTTCCCCTTCGGTGCAGTTCCGCTCACAGCCGGCAGGGGGCGCTGGGGGCTCCCGGCCGGGCAGGGCGGCTGCGATGGTTCCCCGCGCCTGCAGGGGGCGCTGTGGCGCGAGGCTCGGCCGTCTCTCCCCACACGGCGATGGCGGCTCCGCCGGCGGGAGAGAGAGAGAGAGAGAGAGAGAGAGAAGGGGCTTTCCTTTGCAAACCCACAGGAAGCAGCCGGTCTCAGTGCCCCTCTGGGTCATGAAATGGACTATAGCAGGAACTTCGGAGCAGCGGAACGGCAGAGGCAAGAACAGCCAGGGTGGCAAACATGATGTAGGAAAAACACCAAAGGCGTGTCAGGAGCCACGGGGGTCGGGGGAAAATGGGATGTCGGGTTAAAGTGTAGCAAAAAGCCCGAAGCAGCAGCAGAAACAGCGGGGCTGGGCAGCGGCAGCCGGGCTCCCACAAGCAGCCAGGAGATGCTCCCTCTGGAGGGGGTCGGGGTCCCGGATTTTCCCGAGGCACCCAAGCAGATGGTGAGGGTCCTTCCCAGTGAGGTTGGATGTTGAAAAGGTCCCAGTACAATGGCCGCTCGTGCGAGCAAAGGCTCACCCACGGTAGGAGAAGCGGTGAAGGACAGAACTGCACCGTGTAAGCGAATTCTCCCTGCAGTAGCAGCCCAGCACCAAGACCACGACTGTCCCCCCTCCTGTCCCGAGAGCAAGGAGCAAGAGAGCAAGCGAGGGCTGAGCCCAGCCCCTCATCCCCAGCCAAAATCTTGAGGTATCTCTGCACTTCCCAAGAGAAAGTGCCCCAGCTAAGAGATGGTAGCAAACTGCACCCTTCCCCTCCTCCTCCTCCTCCTAGCCACATCTTCTGTCCCTTAATTATCGTCATTATCATCTCTTAGGCAACAAATGGGAGAAAATTCCCTGAGAGAAAGAAAAAAAAAAGAAAAATCCTAACTTCCTACACTGTGACTGACTGAAGGCATCACTGGCAGGTTGGTATATGGATTTTTCATATTTTAGCCCATGGAAGGAAAATTAGTGGAAGAATTCCTAAGGATTTCTGTGGTTGTTAAATCTGGCCCTGATGTACTTTCTCCCTGAAGGTAAGTGACGGAGAACTGCCCTTTCTGCAGCTGTGTCAGCTCCAGCCTGTTCACCATCATGATCTGTCCTTTTCCCCTCAGCAAATACTGTTGGACTCAGATCTTGCATCTTTGTACTTGTTTCATCTTATGGTTTCCAATGCCATTTCAACCTTTCCTACCTGCAGGCACTAAGTTATGTCTTCTTATCATGAGCCAACTTAATAAAATCACAGGATGGCTTGGGTTGGAAGGAACCTTAAAGATTATCTCGTTCCAGCCCCATTACCATGTGTCCATACATGTCCACCTTTTTAACATGAAAGGTTATTATGAATCTGATCCACCTCTCAGTTATCTTGTGGTCTGGTTACCAACCTCAGCACACTACGGAAAGACAATAAGCATGTTCATTATATAGATTTGACTGAACACCACTATGAATGTGCAGTATTTTTGGCCAAGTCATGTCTTCAGAGACATGACAAGGAAAGTTTCTTCCTGCTGGCTCTTGCATGAGTATATTCAGCATTGCCTAAATAACTTGAATTATCAGGAGCTGCCAAAACAGGCATGGCCTTGCATCTCTGTTCTTCTACGTAGTTTAGATTGGTCATTGGCGTACTTTGAGCTCACAATGGTAAGCCATGACTTTTCCCTTCTTCTGGCAGAAAACTGTTTTTAAAGTCAGTTTACTTTTCATTGTGACTTTATGATCCCCAGAGCTGTGGTCATGCTCTGGGAATCTGGGAATGTTTGTCTAGTCTTTCTCACACCCCAGCCATCTTGTGCCTTGGTGGGAGGCAATGCAGTGGATCCAATTGTTACATGAGCATCTGTGCCTTCTTTTTGTCTGGGCTGGTCTCCCCTTCACAAGTGGCGTGTTTTGGGCACAGCCTGTCTTCAGGAGGCTTCCTGTGAGGACAGGGATATGCCCACAGGAAGGCCTCACTTCTACAAGAAGAGTGTTTGAGCATGTGTTGAACTTTAAGCACATTCCAAAATATAAAATCCAAAAGTCCTTTGCAGAAACGTGGGGCCAAGTGAAGCTTTAAACATTTTTCTGAAGTGAGCACTGTTTCCATATATGCTTATACAGCAGTGAAACTGGATATACTTGGAAAATGGGGATCTTGCAGCAGCATATTGCATGGAAGTGTTTTTACATTTGCACAAAACAGAAGGCACAGCTGGGGGAAATGAAGAGCAGTGCAGGAAGATACAGAAGCATTCGCAAAACTGAAGGGCAATGGGCGAGATGGGCTGATGCTTGCAGTGCCAGTTGCATCTAAATTACTTAGCGAATTAATGGGTTTAGTTTTATGTGATTTGTTTGTGGGGTTGCAAGACCATAGAAGGAAAGAGAACATTTGAGAGAGCAAATGTAGATGTGACATGACATTCTGTCTCACTGACTTTTCCAAGAGTGTAGGGAAAGGAGCAAGTGTAAACAGCTCAGGAAAAACATGCATTTTGCATTGCAATGAGCTGCTGGGAAAGAGCCCTGATGTTTTATTCACATATAGCTTATCATCTTTTTGGGGTTCAGGCAAAGCATCCATGTTATTTATCTATTTAAAAAAAAAAACAGTCTTCAGAGCAGTTTATGGACTTTCTCCATTATGCTGAAAGGTATTCATCCAGAAAGCTGTTGACAATCCCAGCTGCACCCAGGGTTATCAAGCAAATCAGAATTACCACACTCAAGTAAAACCCTGTTAACCTCGAAGTGGAATGCAGAAAGTTATGAGCTGTTATGAGCTGTCCATGGTATGTTATAGTGAAACTGCTGGTCCAAAACAGTTGAAGTCTATGGAATCAGAAAGGACCATGGCTGGAACACTGCCTTGGGGTGTTTTAGTAATAAACCATTCCCATGCATGACTTTTGCTAGAGACAAGAGATTCCTAGTACCCTCTCTAAGGGAAAACTTTCCCCCAGTGTTTCTAAATTTTCATGTGGAAGTTAAGAACTGGCTCCAGGATGAGGCTACGGCATCCTGTGACATGAAGACCTGTGGAGGGCTGTGAACTTCTAGCACAGGAGCCATCTGTGCTCTCTTGGAGGAGAGAGGCCTGACGGCAAAAGGAACACTATCTCCAGCAACTCACTTCTAGGTTACAGCGACCAACCCCAGCATGCTTTGTTCCCCTATGGTAATACCTTGTATCCAGTTGGCTAATTGGTTCCACCCCACCCCCTGCCTCCCCCATAAAAAGGGCCCTGAGTGTGCCCTGAACCTAGGGAGGTTTGTCCCTGGCCTCCCCTTCACAGGGACTGCTGGACCATTAAAGCTGTCTCTCTGTCCCCGAGTTTGCCTTGGGTGATCTTGCAAAGAGCTGAAATCACAAGAGCTGAAATCACTTGTAGCTGAGAAATTGCTACACTTGCTGAGATCACCCACTGCCTAGGAGGGCTTGCCCTTGCCTCTAGAAGAGTTGTTCTCTGCAGGACACTCTCTCTAGGAAGGCCGTGGCATACTGGTGCTTGACAAGCATCGAACCCTCACTAAGACAAAGACCTGTAGGTAAAGCCACAGAAAACCTTGAGCACCTGATTGCAACTCCAGGTGTAGGAGTGTGAGGAAAGAAGCCTAATGGAACTGAGGGAGAGGTATGCATGTCTCTTACATCCACATCTATTGGGCAGGTACCCTCTGCTGAGCTGGGAGATCTGCTACTGGTGATCACTTTGACTTGGAGATGGATTTCTGGACCAGAAAGGAAAAGCCTGAGAATCTCACTGGTGCCTAAAGACTTGCTGTAAGTAGCCTTTCAGGGCATGCCATGTCTAGATGAAAATAGTGAAGTATTTTCTCAGTTTCAAGAGAGCATGAAAAGAGTCTTTAGCTTAGCCCTTCTTTGAGGATGCAGACTGGGTTTGTCTTTATAACTAGCACGCCTTGGAGAAAAACCATTTCCCAGGGCTGCCAGGCTGGCTCTCAACACCTTCTGTTTGGTTTAAAATCAGTCTCACCAAAGTGTGACACTGTCTAATAATGAAGCCAGCCACTCTTCTACAATTTCCTTGAGAGGCTGAATCTATTGGTTTAAGAGTACTGAAGTAAAGCATGGGAAAGATTTCTTGAACAAAGGACTTTTTCATTTGTTGATTAAAGAAAAGTCCATTATGCTCTGCTTGTTCATTTATTTACGTGCTTCTGCACCCCAAACTTCCTTAGCAGTTGCAGGTCTTCTAGCTGGTGTTCATAGCACTATATGAATTACTGCATCTCTTACTGGGAGGTATAAAAGTATCTCCACATATTCGCTCTGGAAAACAGCCTCTCCCTTCTCTCCAGCAGCAACTCTTCCAAAGAGGGTAAAGGATTGGTGGAGCTGTAGTGAAGGAGAATGGGAACATCAGTACACAAGCCATGGAAAATAGCCCTGTAGGACAGTCTTCCTGCTGCTGCAGGATTGTTCGCTACAAAATAGTCTGTTTTGTATCTTCCTCTAGAAGACATTACAAGTCTTTTAATTTTATGACAAGCATATATTGTGCTATTTTCTCCTTATGACTGATAATGAGTGGCAGAAGAGAGCCTTAGATCTGAACACAGAAGACAGTGCAGTGCCTTCAGTGAAACGAAACAAACCATGTATTTCAGTGTTTATAGTGGAGGATATACTGCCAATGTTTGTCGAAGCAGAATTCATATCAGGAGATGCTGTGCACTCAACATTCATTGATGTATGCTTATCTGCAGCCCTGTTCTCTTACCTGCTTGGTGAAGGTTCATCAGCCTACAAAGCCAGATTTGCTTGCTTCCTTTAGTGAAACTTGTGTGGCTAGAGAAAAGGTCTTAATGTGACAGAGGGAAAATGCAGATAGCAGATGGGCAGACACGGTGCAAGCCTTGCATGAGAAGCCTCCCATCCTACAGCAGTCCTGAGATGCAAAACTGTGCTTCTGTTTCCAGATCTCTCTGAGTGTAGTTGTAAATTACACCCAGTACAAAGCAGGTGCTCATAATGTGAGCATCAAAACTCTTCTCTCTCCTGGCCTGCAGCACATGCACATCCTAACCTAGGCTTCTGCTGTAACACCCAGCCCTCTTCCCTGAGGGTTTCCAGACCCATTGCTGACATTTTACACATGTTGCATTCAATTAGAAACACTTTTCACTGCCAGTCCTTGGCTCTCAGCCCAGCTTCAGAGCGCAGCCTGGTGCTGTTAACCTGTGTCCAGTTGGTAACTTCTTACCTTCCTTTCACAGACTGGACGCAACCATGGAAGTACTTGTAGCAGGCAAACACGTACAACATACCCAGAAACAAAACTAATTCTAAAAAAGAAAATATTAATATGGTGGGGAAAACAGCTAGAAAACTAAAAAATTTGGATTGCAGATAGTTAACCACTCTAGTTATGTTTCCTAGTTATATTGCTTTGGGAATTTTTACAGTTACCCATAACTTGGGAAGTTATCTCGAGAAACAATCATTAAAAAAGATATATGTATTCTTACACAGTCACTGCAGGAGGCTCTTCATATGGGTTTACAGATAGGGGTGGATATAGGACTGTCCAAAAATATCCAAAAGCATTCCTTCAAAAGGACATCTCAGGAACTGACAGGAATCCTAATCCCCCCCAGTCTGGTGATTATCCCAGAAACAGGATAGTGGGTTGGAGCACTGTGGCTTGACCCAGCTCTGTCATTTTGCATCGTTATGGCAGTTTGTGCTAAGGGGAGTGTTTGTTTTGGGAAGAGAATCCTATTTATGTTGTTAATAACCTGCTTTGCATTTATATAGCAGCTTTTATCCACGGACATGGATGGAAACTGTAAGTGAAGTTGACTTTCTGACTCCCTGAGGGAAGAGTAAAAAGTCACCTCCACGTGATAGATGGAGCAGGGCATCGAGGTCAGTTGTATTATCCAGGACTAAGCAGCGCTTGTTAATTTTGTGGTTTTAAACTCTGTGTGTGGTGGCCAGTGAAACATACATTATGTTAGGGTGACCAGAAAGGCTTCTCCCAGGATGCATTATTCTGTTATGTTAATCTATCCAAGTTTGAATTCCCCGGTTGGCTGCTTGCCTCAACCCCTTGCCACTCCCCCAGAGCTCTCCCATTGGTCCCTGCTCCCTAGTCCCGCCTTTTCCCCGCCCCTGGGTAAAACTGTGAACATTGAGATAATGTTGGTATTTGCCACTGTGACCTTCAACAGTGAAGATGCAGTAAATGCTCCTGCCAGAATGCAAGCAAATATCCTTCCTGACTCTTTGCTACCGACCATAATGCTGAACCCACCTGTGCGTCTGTGGGGGCACGTGGGACCCCACGGAGCTGGGCAGGGACGGTATTATCTGTGTGTGTATTAAAGAGGACAGCTTTCACTGAGTGCTGGATTAACTCCTGTAAACATACCTGTGGCACATAGTTGAAACATTACTTCAAGGGGAGGTTATCATAATCTTTCATTTCTTTCATGTGACAGCACCTGTGTTGCTGGTTAGCAGCTGTGATCTTCCCTGATTCAAGTGTCTTGTCTACGAGCACACGTACTATTTCATATCCAATCTGCTGATTTAAGTGGTGCTTCTTCGGATTTACAGTGGATTTACAGTGGAGATGGGACTGTAAGAGAGCCTCAAACAAAAAATTACTGGTTTGGAGCAAAGAGAGAAAATGGAGAAGTTGTTTAGGAAGGAGTGATGGACATGAGCTAGTTATCCTTTCCCCAGCCCACAGACTTCATGCTTCTAAAACATTAGCTGGGAAATGCTTAATAAAGGAGAATGCAAAGGTTAGGCTGTCGTAAGTTCTAGCTCTGTGAGAACTCCTTGGTTTGCAGAGAGAAGGGAAAGCTTTTGGGGCTCTGTGAAATGCCATGGAGATTTTAGTGTCACTGAGCGTTCTTCTAGGAAGGCTGTGTTAAAGTAATGCAATTAAAAGAAGGAAAAAAGATGTCTATAGCCAATTACTTCCTGATAATACTAACATTTTAAAAAGTTATGTAAAACTTCTCCGTCCAAGATAAAAGCAGAGAGTGTTTACGTTGATTGAAAAACATCCTGCAGTCCAGAGGTCAGTTAGGAATATTGGGTAAAACTCTACACAGTTTTGTCTGCAGAATAAATTTAGGCAAGCATCTGGATCCCAGCTACATGGAAATAAATAGGACAAATAACCCTCAATCAAGTGCCTGTGCAGCAGAGATAGGCTGAAATTCCAGTTCATTGATGTGATGTTAATCACTTATCTCCACACTTGGTATGCAAGTTTTGTGGGTCAGCATTACTGGGACTGCCAGAGGAATTTGGATTACTCTGCTGAGGCCAGATGCCTTTATGAAGGCACAGACAGCACATCATAGATTTTCTTATGGCAAGGACCATAGCACCTTTATTTGTGGACATCAGTTTTCCCACCAATATATTGTTGGGGTATCTTCTCTCAGTTGCTCTGAATTTTCTTTTTAAGGAATTAAGCAAACTTCTGTGTCTAATGAATCATGTTATCTAACAAGTTGTCTAATGCATATTATGTCTCATTGTTATCCACTACAACTACAGTTACAGCAGATAAGATTGTTTGAAATAAATATAAATGATTTTGCATAGGATCATTAGTTAATCACAAACTGAAGCCCTTTAGGAGAACAGTCTTCTTAGATAGGATATTCTACCATTATCCACTGCAGACACAGGTTTTCTTTGCTCATCTTCATCTGTGGTATTAGCCACAGCCCAAGGACTGACAGCACAGCTTGCTAGATCCAGAACATCTGAATTCCCTAGGTTACAATCAGTTGGATCTGAGACCCCAGTTAAGTTTAGGTAATCTGACTGCCTAGTTTGATCAGAATTTGAGCAGTGACTTTGAAATGAGCTGGACTTACCCCATTATTATTAAAATAATAGCTGAACCATTTGAAAAACCATCTGTTCAATCTGTTCTTTTTTTTTTTTTTAGCAAAAGATGCAAAGAAAAGGTGACTTTTTAAGAGAAAGCTTTTGCTTCTCTGCTGGACTGAATTGTTAGTCACTGCCACCATCTTAATGATCTCTAGATTTAGTGTGCATGAAATGTTCTGTGAAATTCAGGAGCTCCAGTGACAGCTGGGGGTATGACCTTGTGCTTCATTCCTCATTTCCCCACCAGCCAAGCAAAATGACCTGCAAGCCAAAATAAGGGCTCACACATGACCACATGACACAGTTCCTTGGTTCAATTGCATCTCTAACACTTTTTTTTTTCATGGAAGTCATTGTTCTTCAGCTTTTTCCAGAGAAAGACCAATATTAGACAAACTAGTTTTTCCTTACAGAAGTTTAGGTTTTATCTTCAAGAGTGACATTCGAGCTGGACTTGATGATTGATCCTTCTGGATCCCTTCCAACTCAGCATTTTCTGTGATTCATGGGGAAGGGGGAAAATTGTTACTTCAGAAATATATTAATTCCTTTTTTTGCATTTGCTGCGCTAGCTATGTGTTGGAGTGAAAGCTCCTCTGGACCCAGGCCCAGAGGAAAGCCAAAGCACAGGGGTTGAATTAAAACCTTTGGATAAGCTGAGATACATGAAGTCACATCAAAGTGAAATAGAAATATAGATTTTTAACTTTTAGTAGAAATATATGCTAAGCACTTTAAACTTTGAAAAGCTGTAGCAGAGACCTTAAACAGAGTTCTTACTTCAGCAGTGTTACCTTTTCACAGAATTTCTTTCCTTTAGACAAAACATAGATGGAACTATACTGTTCACATTTTTTAGATAGAGTGTTCACATAAACAGTAAGAGCTGATAGAAACTATATATGCAAATCTGTGTAATACCTATGTAATACTTGTGTAAGATTTATGACTGTTAGAATTAGACCAGGATAGGTTAAGAAAAGAAAAACTAGAATCATGTGTTAATTTTATTGGTCAATTAACAAATATAATCCACACTTCTGTAAGAAAAAATCAGAATTAGAATTAGAATTAGAATTAGAATTAGAATAAGAAGCTGTTTTCTACTTGCTGTTTGCCTGCTGCTGCTGCTGTTACTGCTTGGACTTATCATGTAAACCCTTTGAACTCTGCCTTCAGAAAACTATGAGACTAGGAAATAAAGAACTTAGCAGAACAGCAGCCTCCTCTGCTCTTTCACCCTCGTCTGAAAAGGAAGGGTATCCCATCAAAAGCTCAACAGCTATGGCTTAAATATCCTTGTGCCTCATCTGGATCCTAGAACCACACCGCCCTGGGGTGCAGCCTAGTCACACTACAGTGGCCCCAGAGGTGCCTCAGTAACCAAACTGCACTGGTGGAGGTCACTGCCCCACTGGTTTGAATGACATATGGTCATTTTTGTTTAGTGACACTAAGAGCTATGAGGCTTTGAAGTATGGGGCAGCATTACAGTCTTTGGAAACAAAAATCTGGTAGCTGCCTTTTTAAAGTTTTTTAATCATAACTTATAGTGCATGATTTTCCATCTGTCTTGGACTCTCAAAATTCAGTCTTGGAAAGAGCAAAGAGAGTTGCAACTGGGGAGGCTGTAGCCTGTTCCTTGCTCTCCACCTTATCTGCGGAGAGCTCTGAGACCTATCTGTTGGAAAACCTATGCTGTTTTTCCTCTGCAGACTGGAGCTGATAGTACTTTCCTGTCTTGTAAAAAGCACTTTTTAGAACAGAGGTAGTGCCATGAAAAGAAGAGATTATTTACTGTACAGTGACTAAATATCAGTCACTTACCAAAAACCCCCAAAACAATCACACACTATCCCTACACTTCTGCCCAGCATTCTAAGATTACATCTCACATATATATGCACACCTCATTTTACTGATGCCCTCATTGCAGAAGTCTCCCCCTGAAAGCTGAACAGAGGCTGTCACAGGGACAAAAGGAAATACACAGCAATTTGCTATACGCAGCAGAGCTATTGGGAAACATCCTGTTCGCCTTTTAAATTCCCTGGGTACCTGGAGTTAATATTATTATTATCACCAAGATATTTTCCTGGCCGTGTCATAGCCACCCTGTATGAGAAGCTCACTGCCTACCTTGTACCTAATCTACCTGGATCCAGAAACCAGGCACCCACCTGAGCCCACTAAAAACACTTGTCTAAGGGGGGAGCCTAGGAGATACCTTCTGTATTCCCTTGTGGGATCAGTGGGACTAAAGTACAGCTAGAGATATTAGTGGTGCTGCCCTGTGCATCTCTGATGTCTTAGCCTTGTGGATTGTGACTTTGTTTGCCTTTACCCCAAAAAAGCATTTTCCCAGCTGTCTTCTCCCCACATAAGTAATCACAAGCCATGCTCAAGTGACCTCTTAACCTTCCTCTCCAGAGAACAGTCAGGGCAGCTCAGCTATCTCTCTATAAGGCCTGTTTACAGGACCCTTCTTTATATTTGTATCCAGCAAGACCCCCTCTGCTCCCACAGGTCTGACCTGATTGGTCAAAGTGGTAGGTGATCTGTAGTGTTCTGTGCAATGGCATTTTTAGCCAGCAATGTGTTCCTCATTTTCTGACTGCACAGAGCCATTCAAGGCATACAATCAGTCTGGGAGCAGCTTTTTCTACTGAGGAGCTAAGGCAAGCCAAGGCAGCTCACTGCATCCAAAGCAGTTTTTTTAAAAAAAAACCCTTTGAATGGATTCTGGATAAAATAAACTTACTGAGGGAAATGAGATTAAGGCACTGTAGGGCCAAATCATCTTTGTTCAGTACAATTAACCAAAGCAAATCATCAAGGCTATGGTTTATCAGCTGTAATGCCATTTGCCCTTGCTACTGCTCCGGCAGCAAGGCTCTGGTTTGAGGGACACGGGAGACTCTGGTTATCTACACAGTCATCCACAGGTGAGCCTAGTGTGCAGAACAAGACAGATGCCAACCAAGGGACATGAAAACCACTCAGGAGAGGAATAATCACTGTGGGTTTTGTTAGCTGCATAGGACTTGCCTTTTAGTTCCCCTCTGGTGAATGGGAAGTAGCAGTGTAACTCCAAATTTACATTTTGTGCTGATAGTTTAACAAGAGCTAGAGTAAATAAAGCACTGAAGCAGGAGTAAGTAAAGATTTTCATAGCTTTTCTTCCCCCTGTATCAAGTTGTTCAATTCTAACAGGCTAAATTAAGTATGACTGAGGTAGTTACAAAGTATGCTTGACTTGCCTTTGTATGCCTTTTTTTTGCTTTCATCTTCAGGTGGCACTTACGGTTACTGAGCCAATACCTTTACTCTGAAAATATGAGACAAAGCAGGCTTTCAAGGAACATTACTCTCAAATATTTTATATGTTTAAAAAGCCTGAAGAGAAGCTGCTACCTGTATCACAGCGTATGATAGTGCATATTAATTTGCATGGCCTGACCTAACAACCTGTAAAAAACCAATCAATCCAACCAAACAAATTGCTTTTTAATAATGTCTTCCTAGGTCCTGGAATTAACAAAAATTAATTTTAAAGTGTCTAGTTCAGAGACGTCCTTCAAATTAGAGGAGTAGTGGGACTCCTGTGTCCCTGCTCTTTTCTGTATCAATGACTGGGATTCATTCTGCTCTTTTGTTAGATTTTCTTGTTTTCCCATCATTCTATAAAACACGAATCTCTCATCAAATCTCAAATGCTTAAAACTAGATTCATAACTGGAAACCAGTTCCTGCATTGTTTCTGCTCCTTCTTTCTACCCTCGAGCATTTCTTGAACAACTTAATCTTCAACTGACCTGATTCTTTGAATAACTCCTGGTTCTGAGACACTGAATCTTGTACCTCTGATGGCTGCTAAGTGAAGCCGGACTTCCATCACTGCTCCAGGGAGGTTGTATTGCCCATTAGCACCTTTCTAAGTCAGGACTGGAGGCTCAGCAGAATAAACAGAAGAGCAAACAGAGCACTGAGTGCTCTGCGTGTTGTATTTAGTTCACAGGAAAAGGTCACAGGCTGGGCTTCTCCCTTTACATGAACTGGTTATAACACATGCTTGCAGTTCTGGTTTCACAACATTCATCTGAACTCCCATGAATTAATCTGTGTTGGGTTACCCATGCTGGAAAGCTGTGATAGTTTAAATCAGGTCAGCTGGTCAGATTCTTGCACAATTTTCTCTTTGGGCTTGATGTCAGATTGCCAATGTAAATGAAACTCCAGCTTATATTACCTTTTCTGTGATTTTAACTAAGATTAACTAATATAGGTTATCCATCATAAGGAAGAACATAGGTATTGTTCACCTCCCTTCACAGTGTCAGTATCTATAGAACTCCTTGAGTTTTCAAGATACTTTTCTGAATATTGTCTGGGGTTTTTGATTGGTTGTTTTTAATCCTTCATACTTCTAGGTTAAAAATCAAGGCAGGCAAGCTGAATCTTCTCAGAAGTTGATGATAAGCACTGCCACCAGACAGAAACATTGAGATCACAGGGTATATTGGAGCTGATCTGATGACAGAAAAAGAGGATGTAAATTTTCAGTCCTTTTTATTTGCCTTCTGTTGTGTTGGGGTTTTTTTAACTGGAAGAGTCACATTCTCAAGCTTTTTCTTTTTGCTGGGTACAAATGTTGTTTCAGTAGCTGAGGCTCTGAGAACAAATAAACAAATAATCAAGCCACATCGATGGGTTGCTAGATAAGTTGGCAGTGCTATACATATTTGGAAAAAAGGCAGAGTAATTATTTTTAACCTGCTCTAAAGCTCATGCTAGTATAGCACAAATGCCTTCAAAATGTGTCTGGTTCCCTGGTGTAAACACAACTATATGAATCAACATATTTCAAAGAAAATAATGACAAGCATTAAAAATTATACTGCAGTTTCAGATTGATGCACAGCAAAAAGAGCTTCTCAGCCTTGCCCCCTTCTAATCATAGAATAGAATCATTAAAGTAGGAAAAGACCTCCAAGATTCTTGAGTCCAACCCTTAAACCCACACTGTCATGTCCCCAGAAGCCACATCCACATGCTTTTTGAACACTTCCAGGGATGGTGATCCCACCACTTCACTGGGCAGCCTATTCCTCGATTCTCAGTTGTATTGGCAGGGCATAAAATAAATCCATTTGCCTCTTAAAGAAATTTAATGATGAGAACATAAGATGTAATATCTCATAATTTTGTTGCCTGATGTAAAGATTTGCTTTCACATTTCATTTCAGATACTGAGTATGTATCTCTGGTACTGGAAACATTTTTTTACAGCACTTTCAGTCCAGTATTGGTGTATTTGATGTCACAAATTTACTTTCATTTTTGAGGTTTTCAGTTGTGTAGGTGCCTTAAATAAGATTAAAATCAAGACACAACATAGCTTTGAGGTAACTTTGCAACTAGTTAGAAGCTCTGATAATGTTATGATTCCAAGAAGTCAATAAACAAAAGAGACTTGAAATCAAATTAGTTTCTCCCACAGGGAAAAGTAATCTGTCCCACTAAGCCAACTCCCTCTGACTGCAGAGAGGGTAAACAATGCTCTGGTGAGAAAATTTTAGGACTTCTCAGAAATTAAAGTTGCAGAACAACCAATTTATCATAAAATAATTCCCAGTGGTTGAGAACCAGTGGAAACCTCCCCAAACCCCAGCCATGCAGCCCACAGCTCTTGCTTACATTGCTGGAAAGCAGAAAGAAGAGAGACAGCCACCAGCCATGAGTAAAATTAAATCACCAGCCATGTTCCCAGCAGTTTCTGTGTGCCAACAGGATGTGTGTATGGGAGAGAGCTCTTCAGTGAGAGATAAGGAAAAACAACAGGTGGGAGACTTATAGTGCTTTTCAGCATTGCAACAAAGGCCTGCCCCGGAAATAAAACAGACTAGCTTTTTAAAACAAGAGTGCAAAATTATGGCCAGGTTTTTTTCCTGAAAAAGTTCAACCCTGCATACGTCTTGCCTGTGTGAAAGCACAGAAAGAACAAAACCAGCCTTTCTTGCCTCTGTGGATTCAGCTGTTCCTTTATCCTTAGATTTCAGTTGCAGCCTCTTTGGGGGCAAAGCCTTTTTGTTCTGTTTTTGTAAAGGGTCTATGTCCATCACCAGCAGTGCCCCTCGGAAGCAGCAGGTGTGAGACATGCGACGGAGGAGCAGAGCTTTGTGCTGTCCCTACTCTTGATTTACAGGTTTTGCTGAACATGCACGACATAGGCTCTGACGGGTGGCACGGCAGACACATCAGTCAGCCTGCCAAAAGGAACTGTTCAGGATAGTTCAAAGGGTAAAACAACTGACAAAGAGAGAAAGGAATACCTCCCCTCATCATACTGCCTGGAACACACTTCCTGTAGCTTATGCCTAGTCTTAAAACTGGGAAAGAGTCTCTCAAGGAACATTTTTTCATCACCTAACTAACAGGAAGCTCAATGTCATTAGCCTTTACAATCCCATAAGAGCACTGGAACAAAACCAAAGTAATGTTTGTTTTGACTCCAGGATTATCTATCCACTTTGCCTACAGCTGATGTTAAAGTAGGATATTTCATTACCTTTCATCAAACTTGTTAATTTTAAGGGCTAGCATAAAAAAGACTTTAAAGAGGTTATTTTACCTTGCCAAATTTTACTTTCTTGGATGTTAATATTGTTCTTTCTAAAGATTGGAAGAGTAGGTATACTGTAATAACAGTAGTTTGATGTTTGTGCTTAGTAACTCTTTAATTGATGATTTAGGCCCTTTAATTGCAGTTCTTGGTGTATTATGGGTTGACTTTCTGACAACACAGTCTCTGTTTTTTAGGAGCTGGCTCAGAAGTGTTCAAAGCATTGTCACCTTGCTGATAGATGAACGTGAAGGAAAACTCTGACAGGGATGGTCATTTGAAAAGTTAAAACCACAAGGGTTAAACATTTTAAGGCCAGATGTCATTGAAGTTATATGTTTTTTCTGACTTTATTCAGAAGATGCAAATTTCAAAATGTTGATTGACATGCAAAATCCAGCAAAGATTGACATAAAAGGAGGCAGGAACAGAGGTTCTGAGCAGTGAAATGTCATGTAATTCAGAGACGCTGGTGGTGTCTTACTAGACATAGGTCTCTCTTGTTTGGAAAGAGTGGCATTTTATTGCCTCTTGGTGACATTTCCAAAGAGGCTGGCTCCTCTCTCAGGAGAAGCTGCTGTTGACCAGAACTGCTGTCACAAGAGAGCAGATGGTTTGGCTAGTGAGAACAAAAAGCATTTTAAGCATGAAACCAGACTGATCAAATAAGCACTTTTAATGGAATTACACTACCAGAGCTGCTCAGGTTTTGACTCTGGAAGAGCTGAAAAGAGCTTTGCAAAGGGCAATGCTCAGCCTGTGCTGGGGTGCAACTTCTTGAAGACCAGTCTCAAGTGCCAGTGCAGCATCTTTTATTCTTGAACACCTCCTAGAAGACAGACTCTGAAGAACAGAGAGGCTCCGCTGGGTGGAAGGGAAAACATACTTGAACTCTCATATATTTCACTGGAAACATTTATAGGATAAATCAATGCTATTACAATGTATGAGGCTGGCTCATGTATCAAAAGCAGTTTAGCTACAGCATCAACAGTAGTGGGCTCTGCAGTTTATTAATTTACTCTGCTTTTCAACAATATATTACAAAGAACATGGGCCTGTGTGGCACTGGGTCCTACTCAGGCTTTAAATTTATTGGAACTATGAGACAAGTGAAAGAGGAAGAAAATATGCTTATTCCTTCAATTGTTCCTCTTTCTGCCTCCTAAATACCAGTTGTAACCCATGTCTGGTGTCATTTCATATATACTTTGTGTGGGGTTTCAGAAGAAGGATGAATAGTCCATTTTATCCAGTTCAGTTTAAGGTCTGGCTGTTCAGAGTCCCTGCTTTGTGGCAGTGTTACCACAACTGATCCTCGTTTGCCATCCCCATCCTCTGGACACTTGTGGCATGAGCACATGCATGATGGCGGCAGCAAAACAGATCTAGAAGGATTAAATAGAGCAGTAGACAGAGGTTTGGATTCTTCCCTGAACTGCACCTTCTGCAGCCTTGTGTCACCTCCATCAATATTGGATATAAGTCAAGAAAGAATTGGTTCATGATGTTGTCATCTGGGTGTACAAAAGATTGATGTGCTTTAAGCACATAAATTCCCACATGCCCACAGGCCTCTTGGATTTTCTTATGGCCTTTGGGGATCATTACATTTTTTTGCTTTGGTCATTGCAAGAACATATCTGGGATGCAATTCTGGACTGCAATAGAGAATAATGTATTTTAACAAATGTGTATAAAACATATACTGTGACAATCTTGTATGATATCCCATTGTAATCACAACAGGCTTTCAAAGTAGCAGCAAAAAGAGGAGTTTAGGTTATTATAAGAAGTACCTTATGTAATTACAATGTGAGGTTGTCTTTTGTTAAAACACTGCTATTCTGCTAAAAAATGGTTATTTAAAAAATATCTCCACCTGTTCTTAGCTCTGAGGAACTCAAAAGTGCAAAGGCTTGGAAGAATTCCTTCAGGAAAATGGTGCACACACAAGAAAACCTGCACTGCTGTACAAAAGCTGTGTGTATGTGGTGATCAGGGAGTAGCTGGGGCAGAAAACTGGGTAGAGGCTGAATATTCCTCATCTCCTATGCCTCAGACCTTCTCCTCCTCCTAATTTGAATGTTTCTGGAACAAGCAGTAAATCTACAGAGAAGAGGTACAGCCTAACACAAGAAGTGAATTCTGCAAACTCTGCCTCTCCTGTTTAGCAGCAGAGGAGAAGGAAATGCAGTAAACAAAGCTGCTCTTTCCTTTGACTTTCCTTGTGAGGGTTTTAATGTGTGCTGCAAAACCTACAAACATGGAGACAGTATGTGATGGGCCTTGCAGTCACATGTCTGAGGAGAGAGTTAGGCAAAGTCATATTTCTTTAGTCAATGCCTGTGATGTTGCCTGAAGATTAGAAACCACTCTCCACCGCATGGAAATCACTGTGGCTTACACTCCATACCTCGCCGGCTAAAGCTGCTGAGAACCAACATGATCATCTTGCCTGTGTAACACAAATTGGCAGCATTTCAGCAATGAGAAACAACTCATCAATAGGTGATGGGAGCTGGGAAGCAGTGGTGCTGCCAGATGTCAAAATACTTCCTGCCTCGCACAGTTCCACTGGCCCTGCATGTAGTGTCTCCCATTTGCAGCAGAGAGTCTTGGGAGAAACAAAGGCTGGTCTGCCAGTTGCATACCCTGCACAACTTATGTCTGGATCAAAAGGAGGTTTAAGATTTTCCTGGTGGTATTGGCCAAGTGGAAGCAGATCCCCCATGCCAGTGTAACTGCTCTGATATCTAAAATGCAGGGAATTAATGAAGATTCAGCAAGAGATTTGAAGACATGTTGGCTGTACACCTCTTGTCTCTCTTCACAACACCTAGTAGATTTGTGATAACATAATACTTGCTGGTTTTTGCCTTCCTAACCTTGGACAAACAGTTATTTTAGTTGGTGAATCGCTTCCGCTCAAGGTAGGCCTTTCATCCAAACAAAAGTTTAATTTCATCTTTGTGGAAATCAGCTGTCCTTAGGAAGCACATGCTCATGTTCAGCCTTACCTGATGCCTTTACACAATGAGGCAGATCTCAGCATTTGCTCAGGAGTCTGGTAAGCCAGGCCCTGAAGATGGCTCTGCTCTTGAGCATGCCTTCTGTTGGAGACAGTCACAGCTGCGTGCCATGATTTATGGCTTGCATCTTCAACTTTTCAGAGACACTATTGGTAAATGTTGGGTTTTGGTGTCAGAGTTTGCTTGGGTTTGCTTAACCCCATGTACTAATTTGAAAGCAAACCAGTGAGAGACTCAAAATCAGAACTACAATTTAATGGGAAAATTAAGATAAAGGCAATAATACAGAAATATTGGCTTGACCTGACAGAGTCAGAGTACAACCTGACACCCTGTTGGTCAGGGCAGTGGTAGCAGTCCGATTAAATGGTGGCTGCAGTCCTGTTGAAGTGATAGATGTGGTTCTGTCGAAGCAGTGATCCTGTAAAGGGGTCTGGTCTTCCTCTGAAGGTCCAGTGGTGGTTATGTAGCTCTTGTCCTCTGGGAACCCAGTAGGTAAGGGCTGCCCGTGATGTTCCAAACCTCAGATTATATCCAGGTAGGAATGCTTGGTTCCTCCCCCTGGGCAGAGCATCTCACAATGGGATGTAATTTTATGAGTCATGGAGTGAGGCTGGATGGCCCATTAACAGAAAATATCTCTCTGGGGGGAGTTATCAGGGATGTGTCATGGAAAAGACAAAGAACACTGCCCCACCTGGTTTTAACAGACAGTGATAGAATACATACTTTTGGTTACATCTTACATTGTAACCTAAGACACCCCAGCTACTGGGGGAATTTGGCAGCTCCAGTCATTGTCACAACTGAAAAACTGACACTTTTCCAAGGTGCCTGCTGCAGTTACACATTCAGCTGCTCCCAGATTTCTATCAGGTGTGTTGCCTGAATTCCTGAGATTCATTTGAAAGTCTGGTGTGACTTGGCTGTGCTGACAGAGGAGGTTAATGGTAGGTATCTGGCTGCTGCCCTTGAGCTTTGAATTCCAGAGTGCAACCTCCTCCCATCAGGCAGGTTGCAGAGCATGCAGGGCCTAGATGTCAGCTCCCTTGAGAAAAATAACCCAAGTAGCTGATGGTGTGAATGCCATATTTACTTGGGCATGTTTTAAAACAAAAAAAACTCTCCAGAGGCCTACCATGCTCCTCCATCTGTCTCTTCAGCCAGGGAAGCCCCACTCGCGTCCAACCCTTCCACACTGGAGCAGGGTTTGATCCAAGCGCTATTGAAGCAGCCACACTCCCAGGCTGACCACTCCATCCTGGAATTGCTTCTGTCTATCCTGTCTATCCTCGGCTCTTTTCTTCACCCCCCCCCCCCCCCCACCCTTGGCACAATTGCCATTTCTTCCCTTGGTCTCCACAGCCTCTCCTTGCCAGCTGAAGGCTCTGCCCTATTCCCCTTTCCTGCTCCCTCGCTCCACAACATATCCACTCTCCCCTGATGGATTCCAGCTCAGCTTTCAGAGCACTTGTACTGGGAAGCCTTGTTTGCTCCTGAGCAGGGGAGGGGGTGCCCTGGATGGGGTCTCGTTGCTTGGCAACCTATTTCTCTCTCCTCCAATAGTGATTTTCCCTAGCAGTGCCTGATGATGCAGGCACAACAACTGACAGCAATATTACAGAAGCAGTTGCTCCTGTCACTGTTTACTTGTTATTTATGGTTATTGTCGTGAAAGGATTTGTAAACATTTCCTCACTTCCTTCCTCGGTGAAAACAGGTATCATTTTATGCTTTTGTAGCATGCCTGCATAATTAATAGATGGTCACTGCATTTCAGTGTATGTGACATACAATTTTATTGGTGGTTTTTTTAAAGTGGTTCCTGGTTCTGGGTGCTTCTATTTTTCAGCCCCAAATTGAGACATATAAGGTTTTATATTCAGAAGTGCAAAAATCCAGTGTACAAGAGTCTGGCTTAACTGCCTCAAATTGTGGTTCTTGTGTTTAGGTGCACGTATACCTAAAAAAGTCTGCACTGAATCACTTTCTGTCACCTTCAGGAGGACCTTAAGTCTAACAATGATATTTCAAAACAAAATGCTTCCATGAACAGAGATAAAGCAACCAGGGTTTTTCCTGTTTGCCATTTCCTCCTCCACACTAACCATTTCCAGCTTAGTCTTTCTGGTTTGCATTTGTGGATGTGCCAAGGAAGACACACAGCTTAACTTATCTATTTTCTCCAAATGAGCACAGCAAGAAAGCCAGACCACGCGTTTTCTGATCTTACAGTGAAAATGCTGCTGAGGCCTTTCTTTACTTAACAAACTAGTCACTCAGGACAGATCTGGAGAGCTTCATGCATGCTGCTGGCGAGTTACATGCTGCCAGATCTTCTACTGGGCCTTGATTCAGCTCTAGATAGGATTTATTCCATTTGTTAGCACCAAGTGACTCCTGAGCTTGTGATAAGATCTGGTAGGCAAGGGAAAACTTAGTTTTCTATTGTAGGGGTGCTTTGCAGGGCCGGACTCAGATGTACATCTGCCATTGCCCTCTGCTGGGGTATGCCAGAACTACTGGTGTGTGCCTTCTGCCGCGGGAAGCCTTGGAATTTCCTGAGGAGAAGCCTCTCCTTTATTCTATGAAATTACTGCTTTGGGAACTCAGGATGCCTCTCTGGCAAGCGAGATTTGTGGGTTTGTTCAGCAGGTGACTGTCACACAGAGTCCATTTGTTACTCTACTACTTAGACAGTAGTTCGTTTTTGTTTGTTATTATTTTATTAATTATTTATGTTGTTATTATTTTATTATTAAGTTGGTTATTGTTTGTATATTTATGAATAGTTGGAATTGGATGCAGAGATGGTTTCTGACCACAGCTCTGCAGCATATTGCCTGCACGACATCCACCCACTTATCTTCATGCTGAGTAGAGACAACTGCAAATCTCAGCCTAAAAGCAGTTAGGTGGCAATCCTGAATCCACTTTAAAATCTGGTCTTCCCACAACAGGCCTTATTAAGGACAGCCTTTTTGAAATGGGTTTTTGGAATTAAGACCTTTAAAAGGCCTTGAAATTCAGTCCTTTACAGAAATGAAGGCTCAGTTCTGAGGCACTACATATCTGCAAGGAAGGGGCATCTTGCATTTCTGTGGGATTTTGCCAGTAGAGAAAGAAGAGGAGGATTTCACTAGTAGAGAAGGAAGAGACTGTGGACCAGCTGTTCCTCAGAGAAAGAAAACAAGCTCCAAATCAGGCACACTTAGACTAGGCAGGCTGGTTGTTTAAGAGGGAGTTCTCTGAAATCAAACCAGAAGTGATCTGCTGTAATGACCCACTGTCAGCCCTTTCTTTCCTGAATCTACACCAACCAGGAGAAAAGTATATTCTTTATGGGTTTTTGTTTCTTTTACTTTGGACCCTTTCTAAGCACAGACTGCTCCAGAACCAGAGATCTGAGTGAGTTTCCCAGCTCCACCTACTCAGCAGTAGCTCTGGACATGCTGGATGCTGGTTGGGTTCCATAGGTTGCAAATCAGGAGTTTTGTGAAACTCTGAAAAGAGATTTGGAGAGTGCTTTGAAATCCTTGAATGAGTATAGCCTGGCCAGGGGTAGTTCTCAGCCTTATTCATCTTGAAAATCCCTCTGTTTTCTGGTGGAAACAGAATTGGACCAATATCAGTTCAACACATAACCTGGTAAGTCTCATGTGATGGCTTGCAAGAGTTAAACCAAGTAACAAGGGAATGCAATTTCCATGTCCTTACCCTGGTCCCTGTCTGAATCAGCTAACATACTTGTGCTGACTGACTTGCCTTTCTCAACTCAGAGAGAGATGATATTGCAGAGTATAGAAAACTGCTGATAAATTAGCAGATTTTACAGTAAAAGTCATTCCAGTTCCAGAAAGGCCTTACTACTCTTTGAACAAGCCAAATGTGTCTTGATATAGTTCATTTAGCCAGCTCTGAAACAGGGAATGTAGAAATAGGTGTCATTGACCTGGGACATTTATTTTAGGTAATGCTTTTGGTTCCCTTTCTCAGCATAAGAACTACTTTCATCTTCTTCAGAGACAGAGTTATAAATATCTTCCACTGAGATCCGGGGCCTCTGACATGAGTGTGTAGCACTTCTCCTTGCTGTCCATAGCAATCATATTTCCTTCCATTCCACAGCACTCTCTCACCCCTCTGACAGAAAAAAACTCCTCATCTTGTAAAATCCATTAGTTATTTTCCTGAGGAGGAAGAGGATGCTTGTGGAAAACTGCACGTTATGTGTTGTATCAGTATGAAATATAATATGTCCCGTTTCTGCCTATTCCTAACCAGTCTTACACACTTCACAGCCCTGGATCTCAGTGGCCTGGTTCTTCTTCGTGCAATCAGTAACATGTGCAAAGTGCTCCTGTCCTTGCTCTCCTCTGCTTATTGGTGCTTTCACATTGCAGTCCCTGCTCATGACACTTCAGATATGACAACACTTTATTTCCCAGGGTGTGTTATAGAAAGGACCAAGCAAGAAAGAATTGAAAGTCTGTCAATGGCAAATTTACTTGCTGCTCTCAAAATATGTGACAGACCCCATACACATTTGTAACCCATTGTTCCCCTAGAGAAGGACCGAGGCTTGCCTTTTGGTGATTTTCTCTGATAGGTACTGTTCCTTTAGGAAGCCTTGCTCAGGTAATCTAAAAGAAAAATGACTGGAGAAAATAAATAGAGTAATAAATAAATAAAATTGGTGGGGGGATGCCTACCTGACAATATCTGGAGATGCAGGTAGGGAAGTGGCATTTCCTATTAACTATCTTAACTTTCAAGAGCATCAACATACATTTTGTGCTTAGTTTCCCTGGCGGATAGAGCTATGGGTGCATTACAATTCATGGGCATGATTGGATAAGCAGTGTTATAAGACACTCGTAACCTGAAATAAGCACAGTGTGACCATGGGCAGAGAACATCAGAATGTACTTCAAGTTGTACAGTTTCAGCATCATTCATGATTTAGGAATGTTCAAAAGGAAATAAAAGCATTTTAGGTCATTTTGGAAATGTGTCCATTTTTAATGTCTTACGGTCATTATTGTGGTGTTAGTTCTTAATTAAATCTAATTTTTTGGCATTTGCTAGTGTTGGGGGTTAGGTTTCTACAAGGAATTTTCTTCCCATTTGTTGTCATGGAAACATTAAGAGACAATACCTTGGCGTACCCTTCAAATGGTTCTGGGGGAGGGGGGCGGGGGAGAAGCAGTGTGGTTTTGGCAGTTTCTTAGCTGAGGGTGGTTCACTCTTTGCCTGGCTTAGAGAGGAGATGGTTGTGGTGTTTGGTGCTGGACTTCTCCTGCCCAGGGGTTCAGCGGTGCTGTGAAGTTTCCCTTGACTGCCTATTGGTGAGAGCACTGTTTACAGTGAACTGTTGGTGGACTGGGACTCCCTCTGCAACCCACCTTCACCGGAAGAGATCCTCACCATCTATGTGGGTGTTTCCAACAGAAAAGACCGGGTCCTCACCTCCTCTCTCTCTTTCTGGAGAGACCACCTCCTCCTGCTGGTGGACTGGAACCTCACCAGGGTTGCCATCACGAGGGTACCACACTGGACACATGAGAGCATGGGGAAACTGAACACCCTTCCCCCCAGCTCCACCCTCTCTGTCTTCCAGGGCCACCATAAACCCCTGGCGAGGCTCAGGGCTCTCACTGGAGCGTCCCCTGGAGTCACGGGGCGTCACTGCAGTCCCTCTGCCTTGCCAGGAGCCATCAGCACCCGCTGTCAGTTATTTGGTCACAACTACACCAAAGGGGAAAGTGCTTGACAGGAGGGAAAAAGGTTGTTACTGGGTTTTCTGGGGTTTTTTTGTTGTTGCTGCTGTTGTCGTTTGTCTCTTCATATATATATATATATATGTGTGTGTGTGTGTGCGTGTGTATGTATGTATATCTATATACATGTATGTGTGTATATATATAGTCTAGTAAAGAACTGTTATTTCCTTCCCCATATCTTTGCCTGAAAGCCCCGTAATTTCAAAGTTATAATAATTTGGAGGGAGGGCATCATCTTTTCCATTACAGAAAGGTTCCCACCTTCCTTGGCAGACACTTGTCTTTTAAAAACAGCTAGCTTAGCATTATTTGAAGATTTTGGTTCAGATTTTACCTGTCACTTTAAATCTCACATTTCCCTGAAGGAGAGCAAAAAGGGCCCAAATCTTTAATTGGCAAAACAGGTTAATATTACAAACATTTGTCTACTTTGAAATTAAACCAATAATTGTACATGGAGAAAAATATTTAAATGTGCTTTAAATGCAAAAATTTAGTTTAAAAATAAATTAAAATTTGGTCTTTCTTGAAATAGTTTTACTGCTAAAAGCACACTACTGAAAGTATTAACATCACTGCTAAAAAAACAAGTATCCAGATAAACATATTTCTTTGTTAAATATATGCTTTTTAAATTTTATTTTGTTTTATTGATTATATAAAAATATTAAGGATGTAGTACTTATGAAAAATTGTGTCTTTCTAGATTATAAACTTTGAATAAGGTAATTTATATAGAAAAGAGAACGGGAAAAATTTTGGTTTGAGGCATGTCCTGGTATCAACACAAGTCATGAATTCATGTCAGATCCACTTTCTTTTAAACTTCATGGACAACTTGGAAGCATCCTCTGTAAAGGTTTAAGACAGTTCCGTTTCTTTCCCATGATCCAAAACAATGTCAATGTGACAATGTTCAGTACTCATTTTTTTTGAGACCACCGGCCTTTTAAAGAGAAATGAACAAATTAGCATTTTTGGACTGCAGACATGCTGTTGAATACGTGATGTACTGGAAAAATCCATACATTGATTATTGTATTTTGTATAGTTGGCAAGGCATTGAATTTAAAACAGCAAATAAATTAATACACCCCATTGCTTTCCCTCTTTCACTTGCTTGTGGTTGCAAATTGCAAGAATGAAGTGAGGCAAAAATTGGAATTAAAAAAAAATACATGTCTAAAGGAAAAACAAGGTAGTCAACTGTAATCCAAATGAAACCATTTCCTGATACAACTTGGAATATTATTATTAGGGTGTTGAGCTGACCCTGCTTGAAAAGCGCAAGAAGCCCTGCCTTTGGCTGAAAGGCCTTTGATTGCTACACAGCAGTATCCACTCTCTAATTGAAACCAATGATCTCATACCATCAGGGATCTGACATGGGGCATAAATTTGCCACAGTTGTAGTTTATAAATTAGCATCGTTATTATACAGTGATAAGAGACCAGGGCCATTTTGGCACAGAAGTACTTGCCATTGCTCTTTCCAGGCTCAGGTTTTATTTCCTTGCTAATCTGAAGAACTACTCTTGAGTCAAGTGAGGCAGTCTAATCCTGTTGTAAACCTCTGAGCCTATATTTAACATAGAAAGTAATTGAATTAATCAGACAAGGAACCTGCTGGAGCCTAGGAGAGCCTCATAGGCTCCATGTATGCTGTAGGTGTGTTACAAGACTGCTGGCCTGGGCTGGGGAGCCATGGAATGATAGTTCTAATCTGCTCCCTAGCCCCTTGTTTCCAGGAGGAAGGTCACCAGACACTTTGTTTGCCTCTCTTGCACACTCTCTTCCAAATAACCCACATGGGGTCCAAGAGGCTGATTGCCAAGTGTTGGCATTGCTGCACAGCAATCTCTGAAGCACCACTTAGTCACATTCCTGATATGTGCTCAAGCTTGTCCTCAGATGGATGCATAGCTGCAGGGGAAAAAGTGAGGAGCAGCCTGCAGCTCTGCGTGGGGCCAATGCAGAGCCCCATTCCCTGTGTGCTTCTGCCAGAGTTGCTCCCTTTGTACCATCAAGAGGGAGGTCTCAGGTTCACTGGCATCATTAATATTTACTGGTTTAACTGAAGGGACGGGGCTCGTGCTTTTTAAAAATCAGCTTGTCCTCCAATGCCCTCTGGTGACGGGAACTAATTAGATGCCATTGCTTTTACAGTTGCGAAACACTTATGTTATTTCATTCCTATTAAATATTTTAGGCAAATACTGAGATTCAACACAAACCAAATCCACTAGTTTGAATAAAACCCTCCCCCTGTAATTGCTACAGCACTTCCTAGGAGTTGAAAAATAAGCACCCTCTAGACACACCATAACTTAGGGAATCTCCAAAGATTTTTAGGTTGAGCCCTTAAATACTTTAATCCTGATCCTTACTGCAGAGAAGTACACTTGTGTGTGTGTATGTGTGGCTGCACGGCTGCAGAAATGCCTTGTGTCACCTTCCACACTTTATCTCCCAGGATGGAAAAGCGGTGGCCCCAAAAGGCTTTAGGAAAACAGGTTGCTGAAATGATCACAACAACTTGTTTGTGCTGGTGTGCAATTTCTGTCCTCTACCTGTCAGGGCTTGTATGAGGTGAAGGCACAAAGCAGCCAGGAAGGAAGAGGGAGGCCAGGGGGCAAGGCGGGTAACCTTGATTTGGTATTTGAAAGTCTGTCTGCCTCATAAATGCGTGGACGCTTTTCAAAACCAGGCTTAACAGGAATGGCAACATGTGACAGCTTATCCACTAGCTCTTTTTTTTTCCTTATCCTGACATTACTGCTGCACCATTTGTGATAATAGGGAAGCAGGTAAAAACACTGAAATGCACAGTAACTGGTTGGTGAAAAAATATTGAAAATAAGCAGGTCAGATTTTCATTTTATGAGCCTAGTGACCTTCTGAGTGTATTTTTTAAATTGTTTCTTCTACTATTTGCAATCTCTGTTTGTTCTTCAAAAACAAACCCCATAGAAATAGCACATGCTTTAAGAACAAAATATTCCAAGACTTTGCTGCCACAGTGTGCTGTCATAGACTGAGAGCCTACAGCTTAGTTACTGACCTATGATAAAGAGAGTTTGTAATTAAAACTACCAGCAGAACCTTGATTACTGATGGGGGATGTAGATCCTAGTATAATTTGATAATCCTTGGGCATGCAGACCTGCAGCCCTTAGTTACTGCCTACGTCAGCACGTAACATCTGTGTTGTACCTCTACAGTCTCTCTGCGCCTGCAGCCAGCACCGGTTGCTGTTCACTCCTGCCTTTCTCCAGCAGCAAACCAGCTGTGAATGCCATGTGGGATTGCAAAAGCACACCCAGGGTTGTGCTCCAGCTTCCACCCTGTGGGACACTGGCAATGAGTACGTGAACGTGTGGTAGCTGCTGGCTTTCTGCATCCTAATAAGGAGATCAGGAGCTCCAGAAGTGACACCAACCTTCCTTGTTTATGTTAGCAGAAGGTTCTGCCCAAGACAGGTACATCAATGAACGTTTTCCTTACTTGTATCAGAGCAGTGCTCAGAGGAAAGAATGGCCAGAACAAGCTGTCCATCAGGGTGTGCATAGATTTACCCCTCCTGCATGGCCAGGGTTTGCAATCTCCCATATTTGTGCAGTGACCTTTCTAACAGAACTCTTACCTCCACCCCCCGGAACAGCTCCTTCCATGCCAACAGAGCCCTCTCCCTGCTCCAGGGGTTATCAAGCCAGTTGCCTTGCATTTTACACATGAAATAGCCTGTTGCTGTAGCCATGTATCTATCTAACAAATCCACTGGAGCTTCAGAAATAAAGACAAGAACTAGGCATTTTATGAGGTTTTTGGAGGAAGGAGATCCACCTTAAAAATGAGCTGGGCAGAAGCAAGGAGCATCATAGAAACATGTGCAGATTACCTCACCCTTGTGCAATGAAAGACAATCTTTTGGAAAAGATGGGTGCCTGTTTATTACAAGCAATTACCATTGGTCATAATCCTTTTAGGATATACATGGAGAATGACTCAGGTAATTTGATGAGTTTTACTGCCAGTTTTCCCTGAAGCACTGGCCCAGCAGAATTACTAAGGCTGGCTCTAAGCTTTTGGAATGGGAGGGCATTAGGGCAGAATTTGGGTGAGCTCATGGTAGCAGGCAACTAATGGATTGGGGGAGACTAAGGTAAAAGTGGCAGCATGTGAAAGCTCAGCAGAGGTTTGGGTCTCCCACAGTGGGCATCTGCTCACACCATCTTTCTGTGCTCTTTTGGTAGGTCTACAGAAAAAGAAGCTGCAAATACTTCAAATTACATGGCTGAGGATCTCAATGCTTTACAAATATTAATTTAGCTTCAAAGCAGGTATGTGAATGGGATCCCACATCTTCACATCTACAGCACATGTGAGGTATGGAGAGAGAGAGAGAAGGAGAATAGTTTTCCAATCAGTGAGAAGCAAGTCAAGCTCAAGACTTTGTTCAGCCTTGCAGAAGTGATTTACTCCTGCACAAGCAGACATCAATGGCAGTAAGTAGACACGAATCAGGGGAAAATGTTATGGAAAGCATTGCCTGAAATGCCTTGTAGCTGGCTCTCTAGGGGGTCTGTCACACAGCCTAGAATATATCCTTCATCAAAGGAGCATTTTTTCTGCTCTCAGGTCCAGTGATACCACCAACGTGGCATTTCAAAGGAAGAAAGGGTTTGCCATCTACATTTTTAATTGAGAGTTAACCCAAATTTTGAGTTATTTTGAGCACTGTCTCTGTGCGGGTGGATGTGTGGATGTCCTTGCTAACAAGATAGGGGTACTCTAAGCAGAGGGCTTATTTTAATGTCTTTTCTTTGCATGCCTCTCTGTGCAAACTGCTCAGAGAATGCAGCTCTTCTGTCAGCACTAGATGTGTGCATGTAAAACATTTACTACTACATTGGCAGCAGCATCTGGAAGCATCACTATTAGGAACAAAGTAGCGAGTACTCTCAGCAGGTAGTGCGCACAGCTGCTTCACAGCAGTGGCTTTAATTTTCTGCTGTTGCAGGGCATCGCTGACCTAACATTAACTGTGGGTTTGCACAGTGTCAGGACAGCCCTGACAATGTCAAAACAAGGCAGGGATATTGAAGGAAAAAACTGGCAGGGAAAATTCTGCCCAAGACGGATTGGTGTGAAGTAGCTTGCCTCAGAGACCTTGGCTACCTCAAAGTGGAAGCAATGGGAGGGCAAAAGCAGTTCCCACTCCATCTGATGCCAAATAAATTGTGTGTTGTTAAGGCATGTTTTCAACAGCAGAATGGAGAGTTTAAGCTATGACAATTCCACATGACTGGTGTGCTGGTGACTAGAACAAATCTAGCTTTTCACATGGGCTCTGTGAACACAGCTGCAGCCAAGCACTGTGAGGATTCACAGCTGCAATTAAAACTCCCATATGGCAGTGCCTGTATATACATCAGACTTCCTTGTTCATTTTAACACAGGTTTGTAGACCAAAGATTAAATGGAAACTTAGAGGTTCTTCATTTCTTCTTGCAGCACCATTTTAAATGCTAGCCATGCCTCTACAAATATCTGGAATAAATTATTTTCTCTCTGTTGAGGTCTGAATAGCCTGCGCATCAATGAATTGAAAGGATGTGATTACAGAGTGAGTTTTGCACTATACTGAACCTTGCCCTTCTTTCTCTTTTGTTAGCAAGCCAGACTAGCTTCTGTAAAGAGTGGTCCTTTTGAAGATCAGTGAAAAGGGAGGGAAATATGTAGAGATAAATAGTTTAAGACTGCACACTTGGATGCTGTGAAACTTAAGTAGTGGCACAACTGAGTATACAACTTTTATCTATCATTAGTTGTCTTTAAAAAGATAGGGTTATGAAAATTTGATTTTCTGTAGGAATAGATGTTTGGGATGTTTCATGCACACACTTATGGCATATTACTTATGGCAATAGAAGATGCAACTACTAAGCATCCCCATCTGCTTCTCAACTGAGACAGATTATTAAAAATCCCTGTGGTAGAGATAAGAACTTAAAAGAGTAGTATCCAGATGCTTGTACACATGTACACATTAACCATGCCAGTTATTCACTCTGAGTGACATCAGGTTGCCATTCTGTTGCTTTCTGCAGTATCTGTTGACAGATGTGATCCCTTACATCCCAGCGCCTGAGTCCCACTCCATGGCCATGCACATACACAGCCATTGTTTCCACATCCCAGTCTTGCTATGCCACTGCAAACTTTTCACCTGGGTCTCCGTAGGGCAAGCACTGTTTGGTGAAGGTGTTAACACAATCTAGTCAGACAAGATATTGTCTCACCCCATCAGATCTTGACTGAGTTTGCCTTTATACATTACACATACATCCTCAGGAAGGAGGAATCTTATTTCTCCCTCCTCTCTCTTTTTCTGCACTGCCCTCTCAAACACCCATGCATTGCCTTGTTTATTTTTACAACTGGTCCATGGAGAGACAGGCCAAGGATGAGACAACTCCCTGCACCTACAGCCTCATGGTCTCTGCATCGTGACACATCTTCCCAGAAACAGCAGGACATTCAGTGCAAGGAGAGAGTTTGTTAGTGCTGTAAGCTGAAGACTCAGCAGCCAGTCACAGTGCTGGCACCTTCAAAGGAGCATCAGAGTCTTCATTCTCACTGTCTGGTTCCAGAAGTACAAATGGTTCCCAGAAATGGTAATTGGTACCAGTTATTGAATCATGTTTTAATGGAAAGCTACAGTTAACTCTGCACATCCCTCAGAGAGACTAGATTGCAAAACTGCAAGCAGACAGGAATCCGTCTTGTTGTTAACAAGTGTCAGAGTTTCTATTTTGAGTTTAGTCATGCTTTTTACAGTAGGTAAGTCCAGCATTATTTGTGTGGATCAGCTTGGCTTGCTCTCAGGCTGACACGGATGCTTACACAAATGAAATCAAAGCCTCTGAATAGTACAGGGGGATCATAGATAAACGAGGTGATAAAAAAATCACACAGCTCTGTGCAGCACACACATGCTAACAAAGGTTTTACAGCAAAACTTCTCATTTATCACAACTTCTGCAATGAGATCCTTCTAGCAGACAGATCTAGCAGACTTTTAGCTTTAAAAGTCCTCAGTCAGTGCTGAAAATTAATCTTCACTTTCAGATGGGCAAATAAATATCAGCAAGGGTGTTGTAGAAACAAACAAACAGCAAGGTCCGAGACTCTCCTTGGCCTTTTTCCTTTATCGGGGATTCTTCTGAAGTGCTGGGATTAAACTCTAGCACACTGGATCTGGTGTTGTGCTGTAGCCCTGTAAGCAACTCAGACTTTGGCTGAGCAACAGGCAGATGCAGTGCAGAAAGAGGGTCACCCACAAAGCTGGAAGCTGGCAATAAAAATGGGCGTATGCCTTATTCGTCTTCTTTTAGCCCTCTACTTTAAAAATGGCTCACGATGAGTTGAATGAAGGGTAGGTAGGTTTGCCTCTGCAAGATGTTTCACAGGAGTATCTTTGGCATTGTAGCACCCTAGAAGTGCAGGTCGGTGGCTCCATCCCATCAGCAGGTATGTTCTCTGACACACACGCTCTCAAGATCCTCAGTCATGGTTGTGGGACTGAAGGAGCATGAAGGATAAATTTATGTGTCTCCAGTCACTGCTAAATAGCTGAGAGTTGAGGAAAATAAGACAGCTGCAGTAGAAAGGAGGTTTTAAAACTGTTGTGTGATTTTCCTACCAGGATAAAGGCCCTAGAGAGGGAAATGAAGTGAGAGTTCTGACTTACTGAGTCAAGTACTTTTCCATAACCGTGTGTCAAAAGCTTGTCTGTCATATGAGCTCTAAGCCAAAGCTGTGGGATGTGCATGGTTATTTCTTAACTGCCAGACACTGACTTGGGTTGGTATAGTATTTCCATACATTTATCTCTCTGCTATTTTTTTAATAAGAAATCTCAGGGGAGCCTTAAGGTAATAGAGGGCGAACTCACTCACTGATATGCTATTTAATGTCTCTGCAGACACCTGACATTAAACTCAGTGCTGTGCACAGTAACACAACCATTTTTCTAATCCCTAATCTCCAGCCACAAATGGGACTGGCAGTGACCTGAAGGACTCCAGCCAGCTTTCACTGCTCTACTGTCCAGAGGCTTGCAAAGGCAAAGGCTGCAAGAGTGTTCAGGCTTGCAAATGGCACATCACTGGAAAACTAATGCAATGTTATTTTGAGAGAGAAAATACCAAATACCAAATCCCTACTCAGAGAAATTACATGAGAAACCACTATGTGGAGCAGACAATAATTATTTGGCAGATGAGAAAACTGGATTCAAACTAGTTGTTACCTGAATTTCAGGTGCCCGTGCTACCCCATTGTCTATTGCTTTACCTCTCTCAGAAGCCTAGGCATGGTACAATTTGCTGCAAATCAGATGCATAAAACCACCAGTGAACTTACTAAAGTGATGCTGTGAAGACAAAAAGACACATCCTTTCCCTGTCATTGAGAGAGAAGTCTCCACCAGGGTTGCTATGCTTCCGTCTACCTTATTCCTTATTTTACTCCCATCTAGTCTAAAGTCTTGTGGCTGTGAAAAGAGTATACAAGTTTCCCAGACTAAACAAGAGAAGAGTGTAGCTCAAATGTCATTACTGACAACATGCTGTGGTTTGTGGAGTTCATCCAGCAGATACAGAGCCTCTTTAGCCATTAGATTAGGATGAAATTTGATTTAGAAAACAGAAGAGCTTCTAGGTAATGTCTATATTCAGAAGGCTGGGAAATATGATAAACTTCTTCAATCTCAGGTATGGCAGGCAATTTCAAATGTTGTGGAAGAAGACAGTAAGAAATTCACACACCAAGCAAACCTTATCTGTTACACAAGGCTTTCTCCACTGATCAGCCATGAGAATTTATGGACTAAAAGTTAAAACTCTGCTTTGCACTAAAAACTTTTCTCACCATTTACTCCATTACTTAAAGTGATTGCTTCTCTGTGTTTCCAATACTCAGTTTAGAGGTTTTGTCACAGGCAGGCAAATGACTGGGATATAGCAAGATGCAGGTACTTTTTGTTTGGGAAAAAACCCTCAAGGAAAGAAGAATCTCAAGAGTAACTCAGGTTTTTGTAGCAATGTGAGATCCATCTCTTTTATTCCTCCACTATCTCTGAGGAAAGAGAGAACTGAAATACAGAAAAGAAAAATTCTGACACCCTCAGCAACCATCAAGCAGTATTTATTATTTGATGCAGGCAGCAAGAAGCCATAGAGAAAAGATTCATATTGTTGGTACTAGGAACTGAATGTCATCTGCTCAGGAGTGTCACTTTGTACGGAAAATCATGCTATGAAAAGCTAGTGTCCATAAAGGAGACAGAGGAGTCCTTCAACTTTATTTGAATAAAGGGAGAGAGTCCACTGCGACACAGGCCCGCGGGCTTTTCTCTCTCGAGGTTTTGGAGGGCGCAGCCTCCTTTTATCCTAAACTCCCGGCCGCATGTTGCCCTCTTCCTTTCCCCACTGGCTGAGGTACTAGGAAGGTACAGCCTTCCCGTACCGCCTACACATATTCCCCCCCTTGAACCTACTGTTTTACCCGAAAGTTCTGAAGTTCAGGCTTGTGCAGATCCTTGTCTGTTTCAGGAACCAAGCTGTCTGGGCTCTGTAACAAACCTGCTGCCCAAAGTCAGTAGAGACATTAAGACCCATTTCAAAGACGTTAACACCCATACCTTCTCCCATCGAATTGTTTGTAAAGACATTAGCATACATCTTCCCTCTCAACTTAAACACAGTCATGTCTTAGAGAGCACTCAATTGCAGAGGGAAGTCTTCTGTCCATACGGAGTGAGTAGCTGGGAAGAGCATGTGATTCTATAAGCAGTAAGAGGCACACAGTCTCTGCCCTGCAGTATACTCATCTGTATAGCACAAGCCTTAAACACAGTTTGTGCATCTGAGAGGGACCAATTTGATTTTTATTTATGCCTCAACATGCGTTATACATAAGGTGAAAAATTACTATAGGGGCTGTACACGTGCTGTGAGCTATGTCCCAAAGAGACTTCGCCTGGCAGCCAAACAGGGCAGAGGAAGCTTCCACGAGCAGGCTGCAAGCGGCCACCCCTGCCGGTGGGGCAGACCCCCGGATGCCAGGGAAAAAATGCCCGGGAAATCGGGCTATGGGAGGAGTCTTAGCACATAAAAGCAGTGAACTGCAACGTAACGTCTGCCATTTTCCTTTGGGTTCCTTGGAGGCGCGCGTGCCCCACCACCCCCCCACCTTATTCTCCCTGCGGTCCTGCTTCTTCCCTGGCTGCCTTCCCTGTCCGCACCTGTCTATCTGCTCTACTTCGCTGCTTCCCTGAGGCAGCCTAGTGCTCCAGTGCTTCCCGACGGAGCCGACACCGCCTGCACCCTGCCTGCGCCCCGACCCTGACAACCTGCAGCTGCTCCACCCATAGCCACGGCGACCTGTTTGTCGCCAATGGAAGAGACACGCAGCCTGCTGCTGTTTGGAAATCGCACCGAGCCGCCACAGACTCATCGCAGCTTGCAGCACACGCGCTCGGTCTGCCGAGGTGACGCTCACGGAGCGCCCCGGGGCACAGCGGTAATGATCTGTCCAGGTGTTCTGGTTCTTCACGCCGTCTCTCTTTTCCCCTTTTTGCTCCCTTTTCTATCCCCTTTCGGTAGGAACACTTTCTTTATCAGTAAACGGTTCTCAGACACAATATTTGCTGCTTTTGCATTTTATTTTCGTCCAAGAAATCTATCAAAAATAATCCTTCCTGACTCCCTGTCTTGGGGTGACTTCGTGATGCTGTATCCCTTATCGCCTGCTCTATGCCAGACATGAGTTTTGTACCTTTAGGAGGGGGGGGGAAGGCGGTGGAGTATATTCGGCGGCCTGTGTTCAAAAACACAACTTGCTTGCTCTCCTCCCCAGCTCTCAGCGCTCTGCAGCAGGGAAGAGAGGTGCATTCTTTTGCTTTTTAGCTAGCTTCTTGTTCGTTAGCTGAAGCAAGGAGTTTTCCTGGGACTTTGGCTTCTTTTTTCTTCTGGAACTGTTCACCAACACCAGAACATCACTGGGAGGCCCTATACCGCGGTCCGGAGGGGCCAATGCCGCACCCCAGCTCCGGAGAGAGCAGAGCCACGCCTACAGACAGGACTCTGAATTTAGCAGGTTTTCTCCACAGCGAGAGGTTTTATTATTTAACATTACTCATTTGGTTTTTTCTTTCCTCTCTGGTGCCTGCGTGCACCCTGCTTGTTAAACAAACAGGGGTTTTTTTTCACTTTCCTCCGAGAAAATTCTTTTTGAACCTGGTGGGGGAGGGGCTGCTGAAATCTACCTTCTATCAGAGAACGTTCATTTCAGATGTTTCCTTCAAATTCCTGTCCCAAACCAAGACACTCCCCTTTTACAGCAGGACAGGACAGCATCCTATGATATTATGATGAAAGAACTTGAGAACATATATGTATTTTTTCCCATAGCATCCTTTCTCTGGATTTCTCCCTCTAAGTCTACAGACAGGCAAACAGCCACATATATCCTTCAAGTTTTTGAGCTAAGGCTGCTCATACAATTCTGATCTGCAAAAGGCATTCACCGCACCTGGTGAAGTACCTCAAGTAGCCAGTAAGGCATGGAGGAGACAGGAGTTGTAAATTATCTGCAGAAAGGCTCAGGTTTCATGAATGAACAGCCCAGCCTCCATTAACCCAGCTGTAAAGAAGTGTCTTGAAAATTGGGCATTCAAGTTTAAGCTTTGTCAGTCTGTCAAGTGAAACATTCCCAAGGAAATAGTTCAGTGTTGATTCCAGATGAACAACTTGGACACTTTTGTCTCTTTCAGCTCTGAGTCTCCCTGGGTTTGATAAGATAGTTCTTGACTTTCCCAGTCTCTGGGGTTTTAAAAGCACCGTTTTTGTGGCATTATTTGGGGTAGCTCTGATCCTCCCACAGCAGAAAAACAGAGGAAACTTGTGTCCAACTATCCAGTAGAACCCACCATCCCAAGGTGATCATACCCAGACAGCCCTGAGGGCCTGACCATTCACAGCAGCCCTGAATTTGGGAGCCTCCTCTAAAAATTAGAGATAAATGGCTGCCTCTACATGTGCTGGTGTTGCAACTTTAATGCATAATAGCACGTCCCTAATGCTAGAGCCCCTCAGCAGAGACCCAAGCTGTTACAGCCCTAGCCAGAAATATCAACCTGTCTTACAGAGGAGCAGTGATAACCAGCAATAAGAATAAAATGACAGTGTTTTAAATGTAAATTGGATTAATAAATTACATTGCTGCTTTGTTAAAAAGATGAAAAAGTTTTCATGTGTTAGAGGAGCCATTTTTTTTTTGTTACAAACGTCTGAAGGAACAGGTCAGGAATCGCCAAAGAACAATCCACTCTGCCCTGATTTAAGCCTTCAAGTGCTGTCCTAGAAAGGGGCTATCTTGTAAACACACTGCAGGTTAAATAAGCAACAGTGTGGGGTGTAGAAAGGGTTATTGCTTATTTTAGCATTTCAGGTAGTTTTAGGAAGCACTCATTCCCTTTTTCGTCTTAATAAAGCTTGTCCTACTTAGAGATGCCAAAAACCATTTGCTATGAGGTGACAGGACCTGAGCTCTGGCGGAAAGGGCAGTTGAGCCTGGCACACTGGGAGCCTGGGAGAGAGCTGGCAGGGCTCAGTTCTGAGGGGAGGGAAAAGGATCAGAAGAGTAAAGAGGGGGAAAACTGTAAGGAAGGGGCAGGAAGGCAGATGATGAGGGATATTGTTTTGTTGTCTTGTTGATTTAAAACCAGCAAAAATCTTCCAAAATCTCAGAGATACCAAGTCTCTAGATCCTCTAGTTGCTTTGAGCAAGCAGCTCTAACAGCCCTTTAGAAAATAGTCAACACCTTGCCCAACCATCTCCTCTCCATGGGTGACAATGTTCTGGTGCTACCAGTTCCTGCATTAATTCTGTAACCTTAGGAGCTCAGCTGGGATTCACCGTGATACTTTTTGTTGTTTTGTTTAGCAATCTTTTGAACTTACATTTACAAAGAATGCTCTTCCAAACTGAAATACAAAGGAAGTAAAGGAACAGAAATTGCATGTCCAATCTCACCACATTATTCTTTGTGTTTTGCTGCTGTCTTTCATTATGAGCTTGTTGCCAAAGGATCGTTACCAGAGTCAGAGTAGTGCAGGGATGTTGGGGTGCCTCGGACCACTTGGGGTCCGCCCCCTGTCCATCACGGCATGCCTACCCAATGGGCAGACGACTCGGAGAGCGAGGACCAGTCTGTGGGCGAGACCTGGTTCTGAGCCCGTACCACTTCTCCAGAAAGTTCTGTTAAGTTCGGTTGTTCATAGGTTTGTTCTGTAAATTCCCTCCTCTGTAACTTAGCCATTGCTTCTGTGTCCCCGGGATCCCCCTCCGGGCTTACCTTCTATTGGTTGTTTGTTCTGTACCACCCCTGTAGAAAACCACGGTGCCCCTGGCTGTCGTCAGCCAGTTCCTCCCCTTTGCTTTCGGGGCAATAAACCTTAGAAGCCATCACAGACTGGTCCTCTCCCTTGCCTCTTTCGCCCCCGGAATTCCTGAGAGGCTGAGACCTTCGGGTCCCCTCGCTTTTGGGTGCGCCTGCTGATACAGAGCCGGTGCAGCCCATTTCAAGCGGCCGCTGAGACGCGACACTTTTCAGTGCCTGTCTGCGGGAAAGGTCACTGTAGCCTCCTAGGCGGGACGAGTACCCCCCGAGGCCGACCCATCTCCCAGGGCAGTGACACAGGGAGATTTAGGGTATTTTTTTCCTCCCAGAGGTTGGCATTAAATAATAGGCAAGGCAAGGGATGGTATAAACAATAATACCATTAGACTGTTGGATGCGAAGTTAACGTTTAAGGAGAGCAAGCCAGCATCAAGTTCCTGCTTAGATGAAAATAAAAGAGGCAACCAGTCCTAGCAGCTGGAAGAAGCTTGAACAATGCCTAACGATGTGAAGATACTGTGAGCCCCAACACATCTGCTTGCCTGTTTAGACAGTTTATAAAGCTGAACACCAGCCTAGACGTGCCTCTGCAGTCTGCCGAGTCTAAACTGATGAGACCCTTAAACACTGCAGCCTACTAAGAGTTTGCTAGAGATTGCTCCCAAGGTGGACACATTGGCTGAACCAAACTGTTGGCAGCTGATGGCCACTTGTATTCCACTCCACAAGGGGCACTGGGGAATAGCTCAGCAGATGGCTGAGCTCTCCTGCAGCAGCCTGGCTTTGGGTAATGCGTGGGTGGGCTTTTCCTAGTTTGATGTTAAACTTTCCCCCACTTCTTAATATCCAACATGAAATGCTAAAACAGTGTGCTTACCATCATTTTCATTTAGGGTTTCTCTGCTGTTCTTAGAGCTGCATTTGAAGTTAATGCAAATTACACTTTGAACATGTGAGACACTATGTAATGCTAAGAACTCTTGACAATAATCCAGCACTTGATATTTGCCAGACACTTTAATAGCTTCAGCCTGAGCCTCTTAGTTCTTCTGCTGCAGACAGGATAACATGCCTAGTGCCACCACTGCTGCAAAAATATATTAATTAATGTGGGAGGAAGCTGGGTGCCATAGAGAGGGAAGCACAGAAGCTCTCACCACTGTCACCCTTGTATGCGGTGGAGGGTAGGAAATAAAATAAGCAAGGCCTGAGGCTGTATGTGGAATGATCAGGGCAGAAGGCAGCACTGTAATCATAGAGCAAGGCATGGGCCCTGTGAAAGAAGAGTATGTGGTTATGCAGATAAAGGCAGGAGAAGAACTTGTGCACAGAGCCGGGCACATTGCAGCTGGAGGGGGATTTCTTATATTTGGAGAACTTGTAACTTTAGTATTTTTACTGTGCGATTTTGGCCAAAAGGTGTGCTTTTAGTCTGAATGCTGCTGCCTCATATCCTGATGAGAACTCACCGCACTCCCATGTTTAAAGATCCTGTTGATTTGCACTTTGTGTAAGTCACAGCATGTCCTTTTCTTTGCTTTCTGTTGTATTCCCTGAACTCTTGTTATCTTTCAGTAAAAGGGGTACCTACTACATGTTCGAGCTCCAGCCCCACAGCCTCATCTCCCTTCTGACTACTAGGTATGTTCATAGCTTAAGCACATCACCTTTGATAACTCCAACACTATGTATGTGCTGATTATGAATTAGTCTCTTCAGGGACTCATAATTAGTGAAACAAAACAGGTACTTTGCATAGGGGTTCCTATTGTGCTCAATATTTACTCTTTCCTTTTTGGAGGGTTGAGATCAGAATTGTTTTAAGTATGTGGGCTTTAAACCACAATCTTCTCTCCTAAACAGCAATACTGACTGTTCTTTAGTTAAATTAACCACCCATGATACAGAGGCAAGCCCTTCTGTTCTGCTCAGGCTTCCTGTAAAAATCAAATCCTTCCCAAAGCTGTCGAGATTAATAAGTTCTCATGTCAATTAGGTCAAATACTAACCTCATTATCCAACTGTTCAAAGATTTCCAAACTCTCTTTCTGCAGACATGTCTAATTATTTAGTTTTGTTAAGTTGTAGCTGTCCTGTTTTCCTGGTGAGATGCTGTCCCTGCCTTCAGCAGCACTGCCTGGCAGCATGTGGCTGACTCAGCATAGACTTACTGAGACCTTCAGGTGGGAAGGGACCCCCAGAGATCCCTACTACAGCTTGCTGCTCACAGCAGGGGCAGCTCTGAGGTCAGGTCAGGCTGCTTAGGGCTTTAATAGGTCAGTCTTTAAATGCCCCCAAGGATGGAGACTGCAGAACCTCTCTGGACAATCTGCTGCACTGCTTGGCTGTTCTCAGAGGGAGCAAATTTCTCCATATGTCATGTCTTATGTCATGGTTTCAGTCATGCCCATTGTCTTTTGTCCTCCCTGTGGAGCACTGTGAAGAGCCTGTTTTCATGGTAGCACTGCTGTAAGTGCTGGTGGGCTCCTGCTGGGTCCCCCTGAAACTGTCTCTTCTCTAGGCTGAAGAAGCCTCATTCCATCAGTCTCTCCTCACAGAGCCCTGACTGTCTAGGTCACCTCCAGTAGGATGGACACACCTCCTGTGCTCCCAAGACAGCTGTCTGGAAGACCTAGAAACATTCTGTCTTTCCTTTAAGGTGATCCCTGCATATTGTCGAGCTGTGGTGGAGAGGAAGGTCCCTGCAGTACACTGAGATATGGTGGTGACAAAGCACCATCCTTACATCCCCTGGGCAAGAGCTCCAAAATTGCACCCTCTGCTTGGGGCTGTCACCCTTCCTGCAACACTGAGATCCGAGAGTGTGAATCTGTGTGTTTTGTGAATTAAATCCTTCAGTGCCATGAGGGGGAAGTCCTGCTTGTCCAACACGATTTCCTTCTACAACAGGGTAACCCACCTAGTTGATCTAGGAAAGCCAGTAGACATAACCTTTTTGGACTCCAGCAATGCTTTTGATAGTCTCTCACAGTATCCTTCGGGACAAAATGTCCAGCACACATCTAGATAACTGTGTTATGCAATGGGTGAGCAACTGGCTTACGGGTCGGGCACAAAGGATTATAGGGAATGGGGTGACATCAGGCTGGTGTCCAGTGACTAGTGGGGTTCTGCAGGGCTCCATCCTTGGCCCTGTGCTCTTCAACCTCTTCATTAATGACCTGGATGCAGAACTCAAAGGAATACTAAGTTTGCTGATGACAGTAAATTGGGAGGAGTTGTCAACTCCCTCAAGGGCAGAGAAGCCCTGCAGAGAGACCTCAACAAACTAGAGAGATGGGCAATCATCAATTGTAGGAAGTTTAACAATTGAAGGGCCAGATTCTGCACCTGGGATGGGGCAACCCTGGATGTACGGACAGACTGGGGAACGAGAGGCTGGAGATCAGTGCTGTGCAAAGGGACCTGGGGGTCCTGGTTGATGGAAAGTTGAATGTGAGTCAGCAGTGCCCTGGCAGCCAGGAGGGCCAGCTGTGTCCTGGGGGCATCAGGCACAGCATCGCCAGCCGGGCAAGGGAGGGGATTGTCCCGCTCTGCTCTGCACTGGGGCGGCCTCACCTCGAGTGCTGAGGGCAGTTTTGGGTGCCATAATATAAAAAAGATATTAAACCATTAGAGAGGGTCCAAAGGAGGCCATGAGGATGGTGAAGGGCCTTGAGGGGAAGTCCTGTGAAGAGTGGCTGAGGTCACTTGGTCTGTCCAGCCTGGAGGAGACTGAGGGGAGACCTCAGTGTGGTCTTCCACAACCTCACAAGGGGAAGTGGATCTCTTCACTCTCCTGACCAGTGACAGGACTGAAGGAACAGCCTGAAGCTGTGTCAGGGGAGGTTTAGGTTGGATGTCAGGAAAAGGTTCTTCAGCCAGAGTGGCTGAGCAGGTTGAACAGGCTCCCCAGGGAAGTGTCACAGCACCAAGCCCGACAGAGTTCAAGAAGTGTTTGTACAGTGCTCTCAGGCACAGGGTGGGATTCTTTGGGATGCTGCTGTGCAGGGCCAGGACTTGGACTCGATGATCCTGATGGATCCCTTCCAACTCCGCATATTCCGTGATTCTGTGGTAAGAGCAGAAGGTCAGCGGTCCCTGGTGTGGGAAGGGAGAAGGGGTGTCCTGGCGCTGCTAGGGACCCTCAACGAGGCCGGCTTTGTGAGGTGAACTGCAGCAACGCCAGTCGGGGTAAGTGGGCCGACAGAGAGACAGCACGGAATGCGCTGGAGGACCAGCGCTGAGTGGGCTGGCGTTCTCGTGCCCTCGGTGCCATAGGTGGGGACACACGGAACCAGCCTCACCCTAACTCTGAACTCCTGCGCCATTATCCTGAAGGGCGGGATCACCACACCTTCGTGTCCCCCCTCGGCCGCCGGGCGCGCTCGGACACGCCCTCAGGGCGGGGCGAGGACGAGACCCCTCCCCCGGGAGTATGGCGGAGGCGGGGCGTAGAGCGCGCGCGCGCCTGCCTGGGGTACCGCGGCTGCGCCTCGCCCGCGCTTCGCCCGCGCCCGCCGCCGCCGCTGCTATGGACAGCGACGAGGAGACGTTGGAGGAGATCGTGGAAGGTGCGTGTCCCGCGGCTCGGGGAGCGGGGCCTGCCGGCGCCGGGCGCTGCTGCAGGAGCTATGGGGACGCGGGGCGGTGGTGGCGGCCGGAGCTGGGCGCCCGGGGTCGGGCGGTAGCGCATGACATCAGCGGGCTTATGCAACGGACGGGCCGGGGCCGCGCACGTGGCGGAGTTTGGCTGGCGGCGGGGCCGGGGGGAGCCGGGGCCGCTCTGGCGCCCGTACCGGGCGGGCGCTTTGGGTGCCTTCTGCCGCCGAGTGTTCCGGCCACAGCGGGAGGCTCTGCACCCCGGACGCGGGGATGGCGGCTGCTCAGCTCTTATTGTCAAAAATAACTCATGACCGTGGTTTTCTGCCGCTGCTGTGCCCCCGTGCGGGCGGTGGCCTGCAGCCCGCACTCCCCGGGCGGTGCGGCCGGTGCCCCGTTCTCCCCCCAGCGGCTGAGGGACATGGGGATGCCCGTCCTTGGGGAGAGCCCAGGGAGCCAGGGCTGAAGTCACATACGTGCAAATGGAGAAGGGAAAAGAAAGAGTGACTCCAAAAAGACACTGTTGCCATATACATGGGCAGCAGAGCTGGAGCCATCCGTATGGGAGCGGGGCGGGCCACCTTATAGCTAATATGTACTCTGTGTGTGCAGTTCACCTCTCATGTGTGGATAACTAACCCTTGAAGAGTTCTAAACCCAGAGGCAAATGTCCTCTGGAAGTGAATTGCTGATGGAAGCCTTAGCAGGCAGGGATGCAGCTCCCCAGCGCGCTGTCGTCCGGTGAGGCGTCTGGGAGCAGGGAAACAAAGCGTGGTATGTCTCTGGGAAAGCACCGGCTCCCCAAAGGTTCCTCGCAGAGGGACCGTGGTCCTGCCGGGAATAGCAATCCAGGGTGTTCAGCAGTTGGGACAGAGAGCAAGGAGCTGTCTACGATGCGGGTAATGCCCATGTTCGCCGTGGGCCGTGAGTCTCCTGACAGAAGGATTAGGCCTCAAAGCGAGTTGCTCCGGAGAAGGTGTCTAGCACGGCAGCTTAGTCTGACAAGAGATGCGAGCTGAGCAGCTGCTGCTCGGAGCTGGATTTATTGTCTAGGTGTGTGGTGTCGGAGCCAAAGAGAAGCTTTGTTGTGTAGAACATGAGTGTGGGGAGTGAGGCTCTGCTATGAATGGGGTGTGTCCTGTGCCCTAACAAATGTGGTTTTCCACTGCCTTTCCTCCCACTCCTCAAATGTGTGGATTGCAGTTGTCTGGGGCAAGGAGTCATAGTTTTCATCCTCATATCACAGATAAAAGTATTCTGCTGTATCCTGGATTTGTTTGGCATTTCCATGGGCCAAGGAAACAAATTTTTAAAGCATCTTTTATTCAGCAATGTATATGAATGTGTGTGTTTTTCTGAGCAAGACAGAAGTGGGGTGCTCTTTGGGGCTGAATACCACTAATTGCACTTACCCAAAGGAAGTTAGAAATACCATAGAAATCAACACTTTTATTTTTGTAGGGGGGAGTTTGATTTATTGTTGTTATCTCCCAAACATCCATCTGGCATCTTTGTGGACAGAATCTTTTATTGATGACGCACGCTGTATGTCGTCTGTTAAGTAATAGTGATACTGACAGTAAAGGGCTTTTATCTTTGATTTGTGCACATCGGTGGTTCCAGTAAGTGACGCCATTGTGAACTAGCCCCTATTAGGGTAATTCCTTTTCTTGAAAAGTTCGTTGTCTGAGCTTAAGAGGAAATCTTGAGAGACCCTTAATGAAGCAACAAAAGTGAGGTTTTGCAATAATTAAAAAATATGATTAGATGTTTTGGGTTTTATTTTTTTGCAAATGGAGGAGAGTGGTGAGAACGGAAAGTGGAACACACTGCTCCCCATGAAATGATGAGGATTTTTTCCGTTGACTTAATCAGAATTACAGTCTACAATTCTAAAAAGGAATTAGAGCCGAAGATCTCAGCCATACAGAAAAAAATTGTATTTATGTTATGAAACTTGAAATTGCTTTTTTTCCCCCATGTTGTTGACTAAGAGAGACTATGTTTCTTGTTTTGTTGCAGTGGCGGGGGGATGGTTTCATTTTTTTTTTTAATAAGGGGAAACTTCTAACACATTAGAATAATTGGATTCTTTGTATTGTGGCTGAGATTAAGACCCTGTATAGAGGCCATTGGATCAAAGTTGACCATTTAAACCTCTGAGGTAGTCTGTATCCTGCTATGCAAAAGTCCTGACGTGTTCTGCGTACAAGCATGGCAGCTTTTGTGTTGGGCTTTGCATTCCAGCAAAATCTTGACAAAGCTGACTAGTCACAGAGAACAAAGTTGCAAGGGGTTTTTGTTGTTATTGCTTTGGGTATTTTTTCTAAAATATTACGATGTACCAATATTATCAGTGTATTTTTTAAATCCAAGTGTTTTATAAAAGTTTTGCCGATGTAGTGAGGGGGAACCTGGTATTGTATTGTTTAGGGTTTGTTAACTTACAGCAGTGTACCCTTCCTATATTGATAAAACTTTTAATTAAAAAGGCTTTTAACTAGAACTATAAATGTTGACTTAGTTTTTGGTCTAAAAGAGGTGTCCACATCAGAAATGCTACTGACCTTTTAGTTAAATTGGTCATTAATTTATTGGTTATTAATATTTAACCATTAATAATAAGTGGTTAAATGTAGCTAAAACTTGTCCTTTCTACAAAAAAGGGGTGTCCTGACAGAATGAGAGGGAAAAAAGCCTTTCTTCTCTTTGGAAAAAACAGCTTCTGTTTAAAGGGTTCCTCTTCAAAGTAATTAAAAGCCTTTAGTGATAGAGCTTTTTTCCTTCCACCTTTTGCTCTCTCTTTTTACTCTACTATTTCTCTCCCTTTGAACTGATAAGCAGTGCCTTGATTGATTTTACTAGTTTCTTAAACTTTTAACTGTTTTCAATCTAGTTTGGGCTAGGGACTTGAAGTGAGAGCACAGTCATGTGCAGGTGCAAGAGAAACTTCGTGGAGCGTGCAAGGGAAGGGTGAGGGAAGGAATCCTGGCTCTTGGGTGAGTTCAGATTCCTCACTGTTATTTTCTACTGTACACCTTTCTAGGTGCATTTCCATACTCAAGGATGTCTGGCACAGCTTGTTCCCTCTCTGGGCACAGGACTCAAGATCTGGTAGTACTGAAGTGCCTCTTGTTGCCTGCATCAGCCAGGGCTGTAAATCAGTCCCCCTCACACTGAAGTTTGTTTCTGCCTTTCCATATGTGTGATGAACCTTTTGGTCAGGGAAGAGCTTGACCCAAAGCCTGAAGAATCAGATGCATATACTGTCACTCATCTCTAATAGGCTGTGTATGCATCACCAGGGGACTGGGGGAATCAGAGGTAATGTTTTAGTTAGAAGCATGGAAGAACATAAATATAGGTTAGCTGTTATTTATTTGACAGTTTTCATGCAAAATTCATATGTGGTAAAATGTCACTGTGGGAGCACCTGCCCAGGTGTGTCCCTGTGCTGAGACCAGCCCTGCTGAGCTCTGCAGCCAGAGCTCACACAGCTAAACCAGGCAATAACCATCGTTTAAAACACTTCTCTGTCATTTTCCTTTGGCTTTGAAGAGGCAGTTAGAGATGCAATAGGAGCCTTATTATGCTTTAACTTAGTAGAATTGGCCAGTTATATTCAGTAAAACACAAACCATGCAGGTGAGGATCCAAGTGTGTTGTCTCTGCTTTCCCCCTGTGCAACAGCTGTAATAGGGAAAACTATATCAGCTACGGGTGGGAGCAGGATATAAAGCTAACACATCAGAAAGGCACTGGAGAACAGCCTTTAAAATATTAAATACCAAGTTGACTGACATATTGCAGGGGCACAGCTTTATGGATGTTACATACTTTTATTTCTTTAAATTCCTGTGGATACGGCTGCAGGGTGGCACACCCACATTATCATAAGGCATGTATTTATCAAAAGAAAAGAATCAAACCTTTTGTTATCCTGTTCTCACCGATAAATACATGTTTTAGATAAAGAATTATTATACTTTTGAACATGTATATTAATGCAAGTTAATATAAACCTTGTTTCTTTCAGAAACAAGTTTTGCTTATTATTCTCTTCTCTCTCCTGTCTCTCATCCCTTTTCTTTTATCCTTATCTTTTATTTTAAACTATGTGTTACACAACTACAAACTTCAGTTGTACAGAATCTCTGATCACTGTTCCTAACAGCAATGATCTGAATTACTGTTTTGTACTAGGAAGCTACTGCATTTCAAGCAGCTACATAATGAGAGCAGGTTTGAAATCTTGTATAATAATTAATGTGTTCTGTTGCTCTTTGGATTTTATTTCAGGGCATCTAGATGACGATGGGCTGCCACATGGATTCTGTACAGTAACCTATTCATCAACAGACAGATTTGAAGGAAACTTTGTGCATGGAGAAAAGAATGGCCGGGGCAAGTTCTTCTTTTTTGATGGAAGGTACATTCTGACTCTTTGATTTTTCTTCTTTATTCCTCCCTCTGCTTGTAGAGATGCAAAACTAATCTACATTGATTGTATACTTCTGAGTTTCTGGATAAAATTTCTCTTGAAAAACTGTAGCTGAAAAGTTTGCTGCTGCTGTAACCGTTCCTGTGGCAGTTTTGTGTGTAATGAAGTGCCTGTAGTCGTTTCTTGGAGGGATAATGCAGTGGTGTGAGCTCTTTTAGCACTGTGAAGTTATGAGCTGATTAGAAATCGTAAGAAATGGGAGGTGGTCAAAACTATTGAAAACCATGCTGACAATGACTTGGACATCAAAGTTCTTAACTGCAGGTGGAATTCTTTGCCTTATAGAGCTACACAGAGAGTGCAACTGGACCAGGAGCTCCCTGTGCCAGCCTTCACACACAGACATAGGACCTTGACAGAGAGGCTTGCCCTCTGCTTTGTCAAATTGTTTATCAGTCGAAGGACTGAGTTAAATACAGGTTTGTTAGCAACTCTGGTTAATCCTCTTGTGGCCTGATTTACTTTCAGAAAAGCCCCTGTTATTTCCCCTCTTTTCACTGGGAATTGTGACAGTGAAATCGGGCTAGTCTGTGCCTATGCATGTGTTTTCTTCTCTGATGTTCATTATGAGCACCTTGTAAGTCTTCCCCCCACCACCACTGCAGCATTCCTCTCTGTAGTTGCTCAGAATTTCCTCCAAGGGAGCAGCAGATGTATAAAATGACATGATTCTTCATGGTTTTGCAGCTGTTGGTGACACTATGAATAGCAGCTGTTAAACTGACAGTCGTGCCGGGTCTTCTCTCTTCCTGCTCAGCAAAATTCTGAGCAGGAGCAGAGGAATTGTGCTGTCTCAGTGAGTCAGCTCCGTGTCTGTACTTGCCTTTGCACTTGCTTCATACTGGGGATTGTGGGGCTTTTTTCATGAGAAAGATAATATATTTATTCAGTTATGCAGAAAGTGATCAGGCTTCCAAGCTTGGATGAAGAAAAATCCTCACTGTTGTTGTTAATGGCCTTATTAAATCTTCTCTGAGTAACTGAAAATCGGTACTGCCCAGCAGCTGACTTCTCTAAAATAGTTTTGCGTTTTTTTATGTTGTCAGACAGCGTCTTTATGGGCACATGTACATAATGTTTCTGTGCTGGTGGATGGTCTCAGCAGAGTAGTTGCTGATTGTACAGTAAGAGGAACTGAGCCGCTATTTTGTTTGTAGGGCTGCTCCTCCGTGTAATCCAGGGTACAGGCAGCATTTAGTCAGTCATTTTAGATTTAGAAGAGTCAGGTTGCTGGTGAGCCTTTTCTGTACTGGTTAAGTGTTGCCAGCTCTTCTCTTTTTTCTTTTTTTTTTTTCTTCATAACCCTTAAAAAACTGGAACAGTTGGTCACTGATGACTTCAGGAACTAGCAGAATGAAAATATGCAAAAATAGTCTGCAATGTGTTTTTGGAAAATGGGATATTTTCATTAACTATTATATATCTTAATTTAGCTAAAGCAGCCTTAACTGAGCAGTAACTAATTACTGAAGATGTCATTTATCTAGCTATGCCCAGCTAGCAAGACTAAGTTGCTTTCTGAAATGGATGGTTCAGGAATTGTGATGTGTCATAAGAATGACCTGGCATAAAACAGGACGTGCTATTTCCATTAACTCTGCCATGGGCAAGGCTGAGTGCTCATGAAGATGAGCAATAAATATCCAAAATGTCTCAAAACAGCTCTCCCTTTGCAGAATCCTGTGCAGTAAGCTAGCTAGTTTGAGCACTCCTGGGTGTGTTTCCCTTGCAGGCTGCTGGGTAAAGGCTGACAGCTGTACTGCTGTAGCTCTGTTGTTGGGGAGCAGCTGAGTCCTGTCAAATACAGGACTGGCTGCAGTATAAGCATTCTCATTTTTTGAGTGTTGGGGAATAGGACTGGCTGCCTGGCTGCCTTGTTTGGTCAAGGAAATTTTTCCATTTACTGGAATAGCTGCCCCCTGCCTGTCAATTATTAAAGGGAATGGAAACCTGGAATGAAATATCAGTTGGTTTTTTCCTCCCCATTCAAATCGCAGCATATTCTTTAAGAGAGAGAAGTTTCATCTCTGGCATACTCCCTATTTTGGATTGTGGACTTGAACTTTCCTTGGTGCCAGTGCTTCTGGAGTGTACTTTGCAGAACACTTTGCACTATAAAGGCAGGCATGAGAGCTGTGCTTGGCACAGAGCTGCAGCTGCCCTTTCTCCTTAATTGGAAACTCCTATAAACTGACATCTCCCAGAACACAGTTGAAAACTATTATTTTTAGGGAAAAAGTTTTCAATTTTCCCATATAGAGGGAGCAAGAGATGAATGGATCGCTCTCTATCAATATTAACTTAATCCCTGGAAGGATAATACCTGGAGTAAGTATTTTCCCCCCCAGTTCATATCACTGGTTTAATTTTTAGGTAAGGAGTATCTTCAGTCCCTTCTAGGCATAGTGGATAATGGGAAGATGGTACATCTGATAAATCTTGACTTTGGTAGAATTTATGTTGTCAGAAGTATGATCAACTGAGAAGCAAACCAGAGAAATACAGGCTAGCTCAGGGTTCGTATTAAAAATGTTTTGCTTATGGAAGACACAGAAGCTATTTATTCCTCTTTGTGCTGGTCAAGTCTTAGTTGCAGTTATCGTGTCTGTCTGCAGACACCATACTTTGAGATCTTAAAAAGAGAGAAGGGGGGAGCAGGGTGGAAATAACTCAGAAACTGTGAACATCATAAAAGTTTCAGAGAACATGACTTTTTAGGTGAGCTTGAAGGACATAGACTTCTTTCTTAAAGTATCATCCTTTTGATTTCGTTAGATGAGTTGGATCTTTTGGACACTGTTTGGAGCTTAATACAAAGAGAGGAAACATAGACGTTTGAGTTAAAGAAAATATTTTTTTTCCAGGGCTGAAGCACTGTTGTAATTTAGCAATGTTTTAACTTCAACTAGTGCAATTAAAGGTAACAAGACAAGATTTTTGGTGTTTTTCATTACATAAACTGGGGGTGGCTGCTTCTTTTAAAGAGTAATCCTACATATGGACGCTATGTGTGTTGTCACTACAATGGAATTCAAATCCAGTGATCTGTGATAAATTAGAGGGGAAAGTGGCATCATTTATTGTTAAGTAAGGGCACTGATTTCTGGTGGTTCCCTCATCCTTCCCTGTGCTGTAGTGCCGTAGCTATCTGTGCAGCTCTGTAGCAACCTGGATCAAGAAATCCATTTGACTGAAAAGTAAAATAGTTTTCCTGCCCCTTCTTGTTTTGCATCTGGTGTGCACTGAGGCTTTTACTGTAATGTATTTTCCCATGGAAACCTCATCCAGCTTGCCAAAGTTATGTAAAAACAGAGCATGAAGCAAGAAATGAGAAAGTGAATTCTGAAAAAACATTCCTTCCACAACTCTTGCAAATCTATTTTGTAAAACATGTAGAGTCATGTGCTCACTAACATTGTTTGGGCTTATACCTTAGATGTCTGCACTGAAAAAGAATTATGCAGTGAAAATATGTGTATGCTGACAGCTGGCCGTTAGCTAAGTGTGCTGAAGTAAAAGCTAAACAGGTTGTGTTCCCTTATGCTAATTCTAACATGAGAAAGAAATATCTGAATAGACCCTCTTTTATGGTGATTCTAAAGGGTTTGCAAGACAAAACCAAAGTGAAAACTTTATTTGTTTAAATCCAAGTGCAGCACTAGTTCTGTTTGACAGAACTTCCATTTTAAGAGAAATACATGAAAAATGACTGCTTTTAGCATGGCCTGTACAAATGGCTGCTAAGTGTATTGCTGGGGAGCTGACACTGAACTGTGGCAGGTTGCAGTTCATGCCGTATCTTGGTTCACCTGTACAGCAGCTTAATTTCATCTCGCCAGAGACATGTCAGTAAAGGTCCACATGTAGCAAGTAGAAAATCCTAATGTGAGAGTAGCCTGCTTGAGCAAGAATTCCTTCTTTGACCAGGAGTGTCTATTTGCTGACTATTCCAGCCTACAGAAAATGCCAAGCAGGTGATTGAGATAAGTGATGCTGTGTCCATGCAGCACACCCTGATGAAGCATTGCTCTAAGTTGTTTTCTGCCTTTGGAGCTCTGTAGAAAGAAGTTCTTTGTTTTCACCTTGGCATTCCAGTGTGTTGAGGCTTTGGGTTCACCCCTGAGGCATCAACAGTTTTTCACTGCTGTTTTCTTTCTCTCTTCACCAGCACCCTGGAGGGGTACTACGTTGATGATGCCCTGCAAGGCCAGGGAATCTACACTTACGAGGATGGAGTGGTCCTTCATGGTACCTACGTGGATGGAGAACTGAATGGCCCAGCCCAGGAGTACGACAGTGATGGGCGTCTGGTATTCAAAGGGCAGTATAAAGACAACATCCGACATGGAGTCTGTTGGATTTATTACCCGGTAAACCTGACCACCTGCTCTCCTTATTGTAGAATTAGGTACCTTTCTTTTCTCCCCAGCTGAAACAAATACCCACCATGACCTTGCTATCCAAAAATCAGCACACAAAGATCTGTGCATTCTGATTTTGGATAATCCAACACAAAGTTTAAAGTTTTTGGTGTTGAATGTTTGCCTAATAGATGAGATTCAGCGAGGCTGCAAGATGCCCTCCACAATTTTCATCTTCCAGGAAACCCAGCCTCATGGAAGTGCATTTATATATAATTTGTATGTAATGTAAAAATAGGATGTGTAATAATTTATGCATTATCTCTTTGGGAAGGCTGGACTAATGATTTTGCCACTTGGTAGTGCTGGCTGCAGGTGAGGAGCATGGAAGCCATGCAAGTTATTGCAACCTTCCTGCTCTTATTAAAGTAGGAGGAGAGACTTTTTCTCCGTTTCTGCAGGCTATGTTGTGAAGTCTGGCTTTGCCAATACATCCGATGTAACTGGTGTGAGAGCTGTGCCTCTGAAGTTGTGGACAAGTGATTTGCTAATTAAGCAAGTCAGTATTTTATCTTTTTGAATTTGTATGTTCTTTTACAACCATGCTAGTTAAGGCAATGACTGTTGTACTAGTTTTTAGGGAATTTCTGATGCAAATTTTTTGAAAATATCATTCCTATTCAGCCTTACACAGCAGAGTTGAACCTTTCAATCTTACCTTGTGCCAAGAAGGGGGTAACATCTGCATGTAATTAGAGCTGCTGGTCAAAACCCAGTCTAATTCTGTGCTGCATATGGCACAAACTTAAGATGCAGATTGATTACTAAATGCTTACCACCACTGGCTGTTCATTTTATTTACTGGCTTTCACTGTTGCCATTAAGCATGTATTAGGATCAACAAATGCTCGGTGTATGCCGCCAAAAGTTTTTCAGTCCTGACCCTTCACTTCATGTATTCCTGCTTCATCTTCCAGCTGACAAAGTGTTGCTCTACATTTTGGAAATGTGGATAATTAGAGGTTGTTTATCATTATCATCTTGCCAGACTAAAGGATGCAACATGTTCCAAAAAAACTCCTTTGCCATGGAACCAATTGTTTCCTCATGACTCTGTGCAGGATGCTATGTGCACAGTTTTTTCCCCTGACTTAAGGTTCACTGTTCCCTATTACAGCATGCTTGAAACTCTTTCATCCTTGGAGTTGAACAAAATGGTGTCACTTTGAAATGGAGCCTGTGCACAGTGGTCTTGATATAAATCGGTTTGTTTCCACATCATACCTGCTGGTCTTGCTCCAGGATGTTATTTGGAGATGCTTCCTTGTCTTTTTTGAAATAAATACCTGAAGTGGTGTCTCAGTTTGAAAGACAGGTGTCTGCCAAGGTAGGCGCGAACTTCCCTTGGAATGGACAGTATGACCCCCTTCTCTCCGAATTATTGTAACTTTGAAATTAAGAGGCTTTTTTCAGGTAAAGATATGAGAAAAGGAATAACAGTTCTTCACTAGTTTGTACATGTATAACAAGGCAAGCAAACAACAGCAGCAGCGGCAGCGAACAGCACCAGCAGCCCAGTGGCCGCCTTCTCTCGGCCGCAGCCCCTTTCCCCTTCGGTGCAGTTCCGCTCACAGCCGGCAGGGGGCGCTGGGGGCTCCCGGCCGGGCAGGGCGGCTGCGATGGTTCCCCCGCGCCTGCAGGGGGCGCTGTGGCGCGAGTTCAGCCACGTCTCCCTCACGTGGTAGTGGCGGGAGGGCTGGATGGAGAAAACGGGCTGCAGCCGGAAGCCTCGGAGTGGTGGCTGGGACGGCAGGGACAAGCAGATGCCGGAGTAGTAAATTAAGTGTATCAGAAACTCGGCAGCTGTGGCTGGAGCTGCAGGGTGTCCTGGCAGGCAGGGGGTGCAGGGCTACAGTGTAGTTAAAAAACTCAGAGCAGTGGCAGAGAAGCAGCAGGGCTGGGCAGCAGCAACCGGGCTCCCAAACGCGGCCGGGAGAAGCTCCCTCGGAGGGGCTCAGGGTCCCAGGGTTTCCCCTGAGGCGCCCCAGTAGGGCGTGAGGGGCTTTTGTAGTGAGGTGGGGTGTTAATAAGGTCCCAGTGCAATGTCCGCTCTTACGAGCAAAGCTTCACTCACGGTAGAAGACAGCAGGAGACGGAGCCTTGCAGTGGTGGTGAATTCTCCCCACAGTGACCGCAGCCTGTCTTCTCTCCGGTGCTGGCAGCGAGAGGGAGGAGCCTAGCCCCGCCCCGCCCCGCCCCCCCCCCCCCCCCGGCCAGAATCTCAGGGTCTCTTTGCCCTTCTAAAGAGAAACCCGCCCTCAGATAGAGAGTAGCCAGCTACACCCCTCCTCCCCTTCCCAGCCACATCTTTTGTTCTCTTAAGTATCGGTACTGTTTCTTAGCAACAAGTGGGACAAAATTCAATGAGTGGAAGGAACAAAAGGAAAAATCCTAACCCCCAACACGTGGTTAGACTTGTGCTAATGTAAGCATCTCATTCTGCAGTTCTGGAAATAGACCCAACCTGAGCTGCAGGCAAATCACAGATGGCAAAGCCCAGGGCTGAAATGTGTAAACCTTGGAGAGGAAAAGTGGTGGTGTTGTTGTCAGGAAAATCCACGAACGCCAGAGGTTTATGTCCAAAAAGGAGACAGAGGAGTCCTTCAACTTTATTCGAATAAAGGGGGAGAGTCCACTGGGCAAACACCCGCGGGCTTTTCTCTCTCGAGGTTTTGGAGGGCGCAGCCTCCTTTTATCCTAAACTCCCGGCCGCATGTTGCCCTCTTCCTTTCCCCACTGGCTGAGGTACTAGGAAGGTACAGCCTTCCCGTACCGCCTACACATATTCCCCCCCTTGAACCTACTGTTTTACCCGAAAGTTCTGAAGTTAAGGCTTGTGCAGACCCTTGTCTGTTTCAGGAACCAAGCTGTCTGGGCTCTGTAACAAACCTGCTGCCCAAAGTCAGTAGAGGCATTAAGACCCATTTCAAAGATGTTAACACCCATCAAATTGTGTGTGAAGATATTACCACTCATCTTGCCTTTCACTGTTGATGCTTTCCACAAACAGTTGTTCTCACTGACCACCATCTGACACGGGGGGCATTCTAGGACAGAGAAACTCTCCAGGAATAATTTTTCCTTAATAGGCTCTTTAGAGGTTCCACGAAATAGCAAGGCAGCGTTAAATTTTTTTTTCCTCTAGCACAGTATCATAGTAATCAAACTTGGACATCTGTGTGGCTTTGGTCCTTGTTTTGCACACTGTACACATAAAACTTTCACCAAGTGAAATTGAATATTTGTGTCACATGGAATGAAAGACCTTGGGTTTTGCCTATTTTAAACAACACAGAAAATCAGTTTTATCCTAACTGGAATTACTTTATCCAGCTTCTTCGTGTGTCTGTTTCTCCCTCGCTTTCATAATTTCATGTCTGAACTTACGATTGCGTTTTTAAAAAATTGAGGAAAACCCTTTTCATTTACTGAGGATGTTGCCTAGAAAATAGACTAGATCTTCCCAACAACATTAGAGTGACTATAAAAGCAAACCTTTGCTTGAAAGCTTTCAGGTACTCAATATGGTGAAAACTGCACGTGGTACAGTAATTCCACCATTTTTCTAAGGTTTGTTGATTAGTATACCTATCATATATTGTCCAATTAAAAGGTTAGTTGATTAGGTAATAATTCCTGAGGTTCTGCCCCACTGGAAGCAGTCCAGAGGCTTCTTTTCCCCCACTTTTGTTATGTCTGGTCCAGATTCTGGTTGGAAAACAGAATGTCCTTGTAGTTGGTACTCTTCTTGGAGTAAGACTAAAGAATATTTTAGGAATGTGTTTAGAAGGTTAGTTTATTGTTCCTAAATGTAGGGAAAAAGGATAGGAAAAGTACTAGAAGCTGCAGCCATGCATTTGCAATCTACAAAGCTACAAATACATGAAAAATATAAAAAGCTGAAAATCTTAGGCATCAAGGATAGTAAAGTATAACTAAATGCTTTGCCTTTTCTTTCTTGCCTGTGCTCTCAGGATGGAGGCAGCCTTGTGGGAGAAGTGAATGAAGAAGGGGAGATGACTGGAGAGAAAATAGCCTATGTGTATCCTGATGGAAAGACTGCATATTCTGGAAGGTTTATAGATGGAGAAATGATAGAAGCAAAACTGGCAACTCTGACAGCTGTTGAGGATGGGAAACCTCAATTTGAAGTAGTACCAGGCAGTAAGTTCAGCTAACACAAACTTGTATTCCTGCTACCAGCCCTTTGCTGCAGACAGCTTGGTTCCCTTGATATTCCCCACTGCAGACTGGCTGTAATGACAGTAACACAGGCTGTTAGTGAGGGGCCCTTTCTCCAAGTCACAACATTGGGCAGAGAGGAGGGTGATCTTTGCCCTGGGAACAGATGGGAAGTGCCCCCTGCATGGTCCTGCCCAACTGCATTCTATAGCCCTTCTCTCACTCCTCTGCTCATGGGCACGGTCCTGCTTGTCACACACCCCACTGCCCTCTGTGCCAGCTGGAAAACCTGTTCTGTTCACCCTGTTAATGGTGGCACAGCTACAGGCACAGCCACAGTTAGTGAAATAACTGCAAGAGGAGAGGGGGGCCCTGGTTTGGTTGTAGCTCTGTCAGCTGGGTTTGTGCAAGTCAGTGTTTGCACTGTGAATATTCTGGCACCTGTGTTGCTGGGCTGAGATTGGAATTAGTGAACCAGATACGGTCATTGTGTAACAGTCTGATTCATGAGCATCCCTCAGCGTGTCTGGTCCTGCTGACAGAAAGTGGCTGTGAAGTGCATAGGGGCAGGGTGGTGCCTTCTCCAGTGGCTTGAACCTATAGTTCTGGCGTGGGTTTGTTGCTCTGAGGTGTATGTGATGTTTTGGAGGAGTGTAACAAGCAGGGACTGTGCTAAAGCATTTATTGCTCTGCCAGCAAAAATTGTCTCACTTGATATGAAATAGGCACATAAAGTTCAGTGAAAAGGTATTGACAAGCAAATGCATATGAGTTTATTTTTTAAATCGCTCCGTTATGATAGCAAGTCAAAATTTATCTTAAAACTTATTTTCTAAGATGGTACAGTTGTGCTTTGTAAATACGATGAAGTTACACTCTGGAGGAAGCTGCCTTCAGCCAGAACAGATCCCGGACATCAGGGGCAAAGGCCTTTTATCAAACTTCATTGTATTCTGTTCTGTGGGGTTTTTTCCCATCTTATTTCCACCTTCTTTTTAATCTATCTCCAAGATAGTCCTCTGTAAGAATATAATTAGAGCTGTACCACTGAGTTGCTTATTAATGGCAAGAAATAAATGACTGTGGCAAGGGTGCTTTCTGATTACTGAATGCTATCTTCTGGCCGAAATCTCTTCAGGATTTGGACTAGAAAATATTTCATATTTGAAGTAATCAAAGTTTTGGGATTTTTTTTTTTAATGAGCTATTGAATATATCCTTTTAAATTTTGCTTTACTTTTAAATTATGTTTAGAGACACTGGGAGGGTCAGTTTTGAAAGACTGTCCAGTCGTCCTCTACAAATTGGTAGTTTGAAGGACAAATGTATCACCTTTTTGTGTTAGTACTGTTACTCTAGAATGTTGACGGGAAAAAATAATCAAGAGGCAATATCTCACTTAAGGCTTTTTACAGGTGCAGTTCAGTTTAATACCTTTTTTTGGAAGTGTAACATATTCTTTACAGCCATTAAAATCAAGTTTTTGAACATCTTGATTAAGTTAAGGATTGCATACTCTCAGTACTGCCAATTAGTTTATTTCCTTCATTGATTTCTTGATTTTTTTTTTTAGGCCCAGTATACAGTTTTGACAAATCTACTTCATCCTGCATTTCTACAAATGCCCTTCTTCCTGATCCTTATGAATCAGAGAGGTAAGCTTTTTTTTCTTCTCCCCATATTTCTTTACTGGTACATATTTAGGGCCTAATTTTGCAAACCTTTTCTCATCTAAAACTTAAAAGATGTGTAAGGATATGTAAAATGGAAGCCCTGCTCTGTGTGTACCTCAACCATAGGCTCTTTCTGATACTCTGAAATATCTAAATAAGTGATTAGTAAAACACTTGCTTTAATTTGCGTCGAGTACTTGAAGATGTGGCGCTTCACCTTGAGAACTCTTGCTTCTCAGTGCATGTACATACCAGCAACCCCAGCTTGGTGGGGGCTTCTGGGGTTCTGGTATGTTATTGAGGGTGTTCCTGAATTGAAGCCATCATTGTGGAGTAATAGTAGATTGGCACTTTAAAAAAAATAAAAATTTTCCAAGTCAGCCCAAACTTCCCACCAAATCTCAGTCTTGGCAAAATAGAGAGAACATGTGGAAGAGAGGAAGGAGTTCCATAAAGATGATGATGATGATAATAATAATAATAATAATAATAATAATAATAATAATAATAATGTTTTGTTGTTGTTGTTATTAGCTTTATTATTAGCTTTATTGTTATGCTGAAGTATTAGGCTTTATTCCAGTAGTGTTGTACTTCTTGAAAATTAAAACTGCAGCCAGTCGCTAATTCTATGCCCTATTCCTCTTATAGGGTGTATGTGGATGTTTCTCTCATTTCCAGTGCTGGAGAAGGATTGTTTTCAAAAATAGCAGCAGAAGCCAGTACAGTGATGTCCTTCTATAATGGAGTGCGAATTACACACCAGGAGGTAAAGAAGAGAAAAAAGTCAGTCTGAATTTTCATTGCTCCTTCAGAAATTTTCTTTTCATAGTAGGATCTTACACCCACCACCTTCCCACCCTTGATTTAACACTATGGCGTTTAATTGAAAGAAAGCACATGCTCACCTATGTACAGATTTTAAAGTGTGGGTTGTTTTTTTTAATTACATACACCCATAAAAAGCTTTATTTGCATATATTTTGAATGTTGGCTTTCAAACTGCTGACAAAGTTGACCCCTCCACACAGACACTGGATTTTTGCCTTGCAAACTAGGTAGACAGCAGAGACTGGGCCCTCAATGGAAATACGATATCCCTCGATGATGAAACAGTCATAGACGTGCCAGAGCCCTACAACCACGCTGCCAAGTACTGTGCCTCACTGGGGCATAAGGCCAACCATTCCTTCACTCCTAACTGCACCTATGACCCGTAAGTACAGTCCTGTGTTTTGGGGCAGAAGCTGCAGCCCGGCTGTCTGCACTCAACACGGAGGCCCTGGGCAGCTGGATGAGGAGCAGTGGTGGGCTGAGAGTAAAGAGTTGAGGCACTGAAGGAGTTTCTGTTCATCTAGGCTGAGCTGGAAATGGACTGGCATTATGGGTGTTTGATGTCTGTTGGGACTTACACCATGGAGTATCTTGAAGTTTGCACTTGTTAGTTTTGTCATGAATTTTATGAGTTGCTTCTTGATTGTAAAATGCATAATCACAGCTCTCTAAATCCTAGCTTGGCTAGAACTGCACTGTATTTGCTGAACTACTGATGCTTTGATAAATCAGTATTTTTGCTCTTATTCTTAAGTCTTTATGAGGTTGACTCAAGTCTGCTAATTCGGTATCAGATTATGCAATATTGCTCTGAAGTGAGTGAATTCTGAAACTGTAAAAGGGGCTGGCAGAGTATGTGAATTGACAACTGAGCCTAACAAAGGTGGTTTTTTCCCTAGGTTTGTTCATCCTCGTTTTGGGCCCATCAAGTGTATCCGTACCATCAGGGCTGTGGAGAAGGATGAAGAATTGACAGTGGCTTATGGGTATGATCACAACCCTGTGGGGCAGAATGGGCCAGAAGCACCGGAGTGGTACCAGCTAGAACTGAAAGCTTTCCAGGCTGCTCAGCAAAAGTGACATGGGAGCGCTTTCTCCATTCAGCAAACTGAAACAGAAACTTGGATCTATGCACTACCTTTATACTGAAAACTGGACAGCCAGGGATTGTTCACGCTGTTGCATCATAACTTCGCATTCTGTGTTAAGAGATAAGTTTCTTGCATACTAACTAGGTTTGACTGTGTTACTCATAGCAGATTTAAAAATTAGCTAGTGTTGCACCAGTCTTATCTGAAGAAATTATTTAATATTCTATACAAGATGTGGTATTCTTTGGTAGCTTCTGCTTTTGCACCATATGCAAAGATGCCAAAAGACTAGAAAGAAACTAAAATGGTATATCATTCACTTTTAGTCGGCAGACTTAGTGTTGCTCTCTATCTGCCTAGGCATTATTGTGCAACTGCATTTTGCATATATGCCACTTGTGATGATAACAGTAATATTTTGATATTCTCTAATAGTAGCATAATTTTGCCTTTTTAAACCTTTGATCTGAATCTTGCAATAGAGCAGTTTATTTATTAGCATATAGGAGGCTGGGTTTTAACTCCCCTTTCCTCTTGTCTGTTGTTCTTTCTACAAATCTCCTTTTGCAGGAGAAAATCCTTTCTAACTAGTGGAAAGGCTTATGTGTGTATGTGAGAGTGCTGTGTGTTGGTCTCTGTGGCTCTCTAAATAGTATAGCAACAAGTCTAAACCTAATATTTATCTAGCCTTTACGGCTGGCTTATTTTATTTAATTTATTATTATGACATGCAAATGAAGCTGTTCTTTGCATGAAGATTTTGTGAAAAGGAGAAAACAGATTTGCTGTTGAAAGACTTTCAGAAGTACATGTTCTGGAAGGCAAGCACATTACTTGCATCAGTGTCCATGACTTGGTTTGTGTATTTCACCTGTTCAAGTGTCCAGTTCTCAAGGCAAAAGATGCTTGGATCTCCCATGGATTCTCTGAAAGGAGGTGCATGTATTTGAGGGCAGACTGTAGTGCTTGGTGAATGAGATTTGTATCTTTTCTGTGTGTTCGCTTGACAAAACAACATAGCCTTATAGCCATCTTTTAGTAGTTCTGGTTTAAGACGCAGTGAATTAATATAGTTTCAGGTATCAAAATAAGATTTTTTTTTAAAGAAAAGATATTAAAAGATTGTTTTTGAAAGACAAATAATGAATGTAAAAACATCACTCAATGCTCATATTTAGAAACAGCAATCAATCCATAGCTTTGTTGCAGCCAACAGTGGGGGCTTGTGAATATTCATCTGCAGGGCTATGTTCTGGGGTTTTTCAGGGCTAGGGAAATTGTTGTGCAGTTTTTCAGATACTGTACTGCTCTTGCCTAATGCTGTATAAGAGAGAAATAATGTGTTGTCTTGGTCTGGATACTGGAGCCTTTCTGTGACTCCGATGTTTGTTCTCTCTTGGGTTTAGCAGCTTAGGAGAAACTTAAATGCATTTGCAACACTTTCTTTAAATGTTTGTAGTTTTTAAAAAGTTTGTATATATGTAACATAAATGATTTGGGAATCAGACCTACCTTTCTATTGCAACACATTTTGGTTGCTTGCTTGAACTGTTGGAGGTGTCTGGCTGTCTAGGGAGCTGGGCAGGGAGAATGTTTGGTACCTGCAGGTAGAAGGATTAGGTTGCTGTTATGTGCGGTTTGAGAATCCTTGCTCTGGTACCTGAGGAAAGTTAGGAATTACTCATACGAACCTAGGGTTCTAAGCTGGAGCTCTGTTTAGTCCCTGTGGCTGCTCACAAACGTTTTCCATCACCTCACCATTTCAGTTTACACAGAAGCTACTCTGTGCATGTGCTGGGAGAGGGGACAAGCAGGCTCAGGGTATTATGACACTGTTTCAGCAGTGATCTGCACGTGAGCTGTGACACCTCCCATCTCGTTCTGCTGGACACTCAGGTCGCAGCTCTGCGTCTCATCCAAGTCGGAGGTGACAGCTCAGGGACTAACCTGAGTGTGCAGAGACACAACTAACCTCACAGGTGAGAGGGAGTTGGCAAAGGTCAGCTGCTCAACTTCAGTAAATGATTCTCAAAAAGAAATACGCATGACTTCATATTTCCCTACTTGCCCATGGCTAGGTCATCAGTCACTTGCAGAGAAGCCTCTGGTAGGGAGCTGTCATGTGCATCTTGGGGATTATTCTGCCAGGATCATGAAGTTCGCAAAGTTGAGGCTTGAGTTTAGGTGCAGGGAAGAGCAGAAGGAAGATGTGACTGAACCCTGCTGGGAATGGATGGTAACTCCTTCCACAATCTTGATAACCTGCTTTGGACTGCTGGCCTCTCTGTGCTTGCTGGGGAATTGTGCTTAAAATGTTCTGATCTCTAGAGCTCCTTTGCCTTCATTCCTGATCAGTCTCCGATTCCTCTGCTAATTTCCTCTTTGTGTGGAGTTGCTGTTTTAATAGATTTGTCAGTCTTCATATTGCCTGATTTTGAGATAAATAGAATATAGGTGCTCTTTGTGCATCAGGCTTGAAGACTGTATCCTAAAATAGGGAAATTTTAGGGAAGAGAGGCACTGAGGTATCCTGTGTCTTCTCAAAAAATTTGGTGAGAGTCAAGCAGATTCTTTTGTACATGTGTGTAGCCTGTCAGGTAGCATGCCACAGCTGTGGCTGTTGTCTCTGTTAGCTCTGCTGTCCTTCTCAGCTCTGTAAAATCTGTTGGTCCTTCTATAGCGCCCTTCTTCAGCGACCAACCTTCTATAAAAGTTGTGATTATGGAGCTGCTTTGGCTTGATTCAGGACCAAGCCTTTTAACTCTTCTTTGGTTTCTCTCTCTTCCTGGTCTGTTAGAGTGGAGATGGCTGGGATGGCTTTTGCCACTGGGTGGTGAAAGGGCTCAGTGTGTCCTTCAGAGGTGTGTGTTGGCAGCCCCTGGTGCAAACACAGGTTAGTTACAGAACTCCAAATAATGCCTTAACTTGGTCAGTGTGTTGCAGCTCAGTTTCTGGGGCTCACTAGAGAGCAAGACCAGCTTCAAAAAGCTCCTCTTTGGTAGTGTGATGACATGTCCATAGACACAAGACCCACATCCAACCACGGTTTTCATTTGGGGCAGAGGAAGCATCACCTTGCACAGCAATCTTCTCGGGTCTGTGGGATGCAGCTGACTACTGGTAAATATGCAATAAGTAAAGAAGCTCCACTTCTTAGAGTCTGTCCAAAGACCTTTCCTGTTGGCACACAAGCTGGGAGGAGAGCTGATGCCTGTCAGCTGAGCCTGGGTGAGCAGCTGGCTCTTGGGATACCCATTGTGACTAAAGAATAGCATAGGAGAACCTGGAATTGCTGTATTTTTCAGGTACAGATCAGTTCCCAACATCTGCCTTTGGTCTGCAGTGCTGCATGTGGGTTCTCTGTGATGGGAGGATTACTTGAGCTCTTCTATGAGAAGCCTGTGTCACCCTGTATTAGAGGCTGCTGATTGTCTCTTTTAAAAAAAAACCAAAAAAAATCTGAAGTGGATCTTCCTGCAGTGGCAGCACAGGGTTTTGTCACCAAAAATACAGAAACCTTGTTTTCTGAAGAAGTGGCTACTCTTAGAGATATGAGAGCCAGAAAAGCTGCAGCTGAGAGCTGCCTGCTGCTGGGGTCACTCCTGAAAAAGAAGGAAAAGGAAAAGGGCTTAGACTGTGGAGGGGGTGTCTGAAGTTGAGTCTTGTGCTATAATTTTACTTTTGGGGATCCTGATTTTCTTTTAACAAATCCGAAAATGCTTTTTTTCCTTTTGTTTTTTTGATAGTAATTATAAAAAACTTACCCTACATAAATACCTGTAAATCTTGACTGCTGAAAAAGTCAAAAGAAATACATGGAAATGGCTTTTCAGCAGTAAAAGCTGTGAGAGCTTTTTGACTTTTTCTGTGGTTGCCACAATACCTGCTAGGATGCTTTTAATCAGGTGGAGCTCCTAGGGAGGTTTTGGGAGCTCTGGGAGGCTATGGGGTGAGGCTGTGTGTTTTGGGAGCGACTAGGCAGGCTTCTCCTTGGCACAGCCTTTCCAAATGCGGAAGTATTGCACACAGGTGGAAGTGGGTTCTTTCCTGGGGCTCTTGTAGCATATTGTTGGTGTGAAAGCAAGAGCTCTGTCAGGGATTTCTCGCCCTCCCCCAGGCACTGGAGGAGCAGAGTAGTGAACATATCCCATCTGGTAAGAGAAACGGAGAAATTATGGAAATTGCCACTTTTTTGTTTCCTTCCCAGCGGTCTTCCCTTGTCCTCCAGTCAGATGAGTACTCACCACTTGGGTTGTGCCAGGGGTGCAACGGTGTTGCTTCTGTCCCAGAGACCTCTGTGATATGTGTCCTTTCACTCAATTTGATGGTCTTTAGGAAAATGGTCCCGTTGCATGAGGTAACATTACACAGAGCCAAAGTAACATTACACACAGCCAGGCATCTACTGCTTTGTTCTCCTGTGGCCCAGCAGACTTGCTGGAGCTGTGGGTGCCTGAGGAATTCACCTCCAAGTGCTTAAAAAAACCAAATTGCTTTGGAAACAATGTTACTGAAGTGTCTCCTTACATGCTGGGGTGCTGCATATAGACGCCTGTTCCTCACTTCCACTGCACTGCTGTGTGCCTAGAGCATCCGAGGAAGGAAAGCAGGCGTGGGAGCAGCTTCACCTGCAGGTGGAAATGGGTTTCACCTGCAGTGAACTTGTTCCTTTTGTTTCATGTAATGGAAACATGAGAACTATATTTTTGGACAAAGAACTTCTAAGCAGTCTGTCTTATAAGGGATTTTTTTTAAAGAAAAAAAAAGTGCAAGATTGAGTGTGTGTGTACTTGCCCCATATCAAAGGCTTTGAACACTAAGGTCACTCTTTCTTGAATGGACCCTCCTCTGTCTTCGGGCAATGGAACTTCCTGCCCTTTTTCTCTTTACCATTTTACTGTAACTGTTTTTTTCCCCTAGGAGAAATATCTGTACCAAAACTAGAAGCAATTAAATGTTCAAGCCATAAAATCACGAGTGTGGGAAGACCCACTTCACAAGTTTTAACATTTGTATGTAAAATGGTGTTTGTATGAAATATTTTCATGGTAGAATGAGTATTTAAACAAAAAAGTTCCAGTAAGATCTAAACCAGATTTAAAGGGATGTCTTTTTGTAAGATGCAAGTGTAATTGAATACCAGTAAGTAGATTTTTTTTTTTTTTAAGGGGAGATGCAACAAATGGTCCTTACAATTACAGATGGTCGGTTCTGCTATTGGCGGAAGTATTTATGCAGCATTACATGCAGTTGCCATAAATACTTGCAATAGCAAGGCTAGTCACATCTTCAAGACGTACGTCTCAGCTTGTCCCTTCATGATATCATACAAACAACCCATCCCTCCTTACTGCAGATTCCCTTCTAGAAAACTTTTCCTACTGTAGCTGTAACAAATTTAACTCTGGGCTAAGATCCAGATTAAAATTGTGTATTACTTAACAGTTTCTGCTGGGCCTTCTGCTATTTTAATACTCTTTAGCCCATAATTACTGGGTGTCTCTGTTCTGAAGAACTAAGTGCTAAAGAATATTCTTTGGGGTAAGCTTATACATGTGTTAACAGTTAACCCCAGAGTATCTAACTTGTATACAGTACTTGATAGATGTTTTATGACATTTGTACTCGAACTATGAGCCTTACTGAACATCTGTAAGTTTATTCATGACTTTTAAAAAACGGATGACTCTAAGAAAGATGTTTACATGAATGATGATTGCCCTTCCTTTGATGTTATGAATGAGGTTTTTATAGTGTGTTTGGGCGTATGTGCAAGGAAGTAAGAAAAGTGTTTCTGGAGAAAAACAGACTTGACAAACATTTGTAATAAGTGAATTTTAAAGATTGCTTTAATTGCGCTATGAAGGCAATGCAAAAATAAAATATTCAAAAGAAAACAATTGTCTCTCCTTATTATTTGTGTGTCACAGTTTTGGGCATCCTCTGATCTCTCCCCCTTCCTTGTGTCCTGTGTGACCACAGTTTTTGCTGATGCACCGGAGCAGGATTTCACATGTTGAGCTTTTGATGGGAAGCTCTTCCTTCACGGACCAGAGCAAAAGAGAGCAGAGGAGGCTGTTGTTCTGCTAAGTTCTTTATCTCATAGTCTCATAGCTTCTTGAAGGCAGAGTTCAAAGGGGGTTACATGGTAAAGCCAAACAGCAACAGCAGAAGCAGCAGGCAGCAAACAGCTTCTTCTTCTAATTTCTTCTTCTAACTAATTACTACTAACTACTAACTAACTCTTACAGAAGTGTGGATTATTTTTGTTAATTAACCAATGAAATTAACACACGATTCTAGTTTTTCTTTTCTTAACCTATCCTGGTTTAATTCTAACAATCGTAAGCATTACATAGGTATTACACAGATTTGCGTATACAGTTTCTATCAGCTCTTATTGTTTATGTGAACACTCTATCTAAAAAATGTGAACAATTTCATTCTATCTATATTTTGTCTAAAATAATATATCTAAAAAATGTGGACAATATAGTTCTATCCATATTTTGTCTAAAATAACTCTATGAAAGAATAACACTGCTACAGCAAAAAGAACTATGCTCAAGGTCTCTGCTGCAGCTTTTTAATGTTTAAGGCACTTAGCATGTATTTCTACTAGAAGTTTAAAAAAATCTATATTTCTCTTTCACTTTGGTATGACTTCATGTATCTCAGCTTGTCCAAAGGCTCAGTTCAACTCCTGCACTTTGGCTTTCCTCTGGGCCTGAGTCCAGAGGAGGTTTCACTCCAACATCACACAGTTAACATACATCTAGGCCACTTTAGGTAAATAGTGAATGAACACCTGACACCACTTGTTGGTTTTTTCTGGCATCTCCGCTGCTTTTCTTACTCCTCTTTATGCACATAACATGGCCTTCAGTTATGTTGTGGTATCGAAGAACATCCCACCCAAAGTGTCATTAACTATTGTTTTAAACTGTGGTATATTTTCCTCTGAGGCAGTGGGAAGGTACAGCGGGGATGCCTTCCAGGCAGGTAACCTCTGTCTCCTAATTCCATGTACACACCCTGCTGGGTGAGTGGTGAGGAAGGGGGCAGCGCTTTCAGTGCCTGCCCTGCCTTCCCCTCCTCTGTGGTCACAATTGCTGAGGTAACTGAGCCTCTCCTGCCTGTGCTGGGTGTAGGTGTGCAAAGACTGTGTCCTCCCCTCTCTGCAAGGATGCAGAAATTACATTGCCCCTTGAACCTTCACAGTTGTAAAGGGCTGGAAGGATGGGTGCTTGGTGTGTATTTGCAAGCTGTGTGGAAGATGACACTGGGATTGTGGATGCTGCCATGTACTGGCTTCACCCAGCCTGGCTGTGTAATAACCCAGTACACTGTGGAGGTGCAGTGGGTTTATTTAAAGAAATTATACCTGACCTGTGAGCTGATTTCTTAAAAAATGTTTCAGGGGTAGGCAGGTTTTAGTGGTGTGCTTGTTAGGATTTGGCTGGAGGTGCTTGGTGGGGTGTGAGAATCATAGAACCATTGAATCATCAAGGCTGGAAGAGACGTTCAAGGTCATCCAGTCCAACCATCCACCTGCCACCCTGTAACCCCTAAACCACATCACCCGGATGCCTCTTGAATACCTCCAGGGACTGTGACTCCACTGCCTCCCTGGAAAACCTATCCTAACACCTGACTGCCCTAACAGTGAAATTTTTTTCTAATATCTAATCTGAATCTCCTCTGTCTCAGTCTAAGGCCATTTCCTCTGGCCCTCTCGCTGCAGACATGGCAGGAGAGACTGATCTCACTGCAGCCTCCTCTGAGGGAGTTGTAGAGAGTGATGAGGTTCCCCCTGAGCCTCCTCTTGTGACTAAACAACCCCAGTTTCCTCAGCCATTCTTCGTAAGACATGTTTTCTATGCATTTCATGAGCCTTGCTGCCCTTCTCTGGACATGATCCAGCACCTCAAAATCGTTTTTAAAGTAGGTGGCCCAGAGCTGAACACAGCACTTGAGGTGTGGCATCACCAGCGCCAAGTAAGGGGGATGATTACTTCCCTAGTCCTGCTGTCTACTCTATCCCAGACACAGGCCAGGATGCCCTTGGCCTTCTTAGCTACCTGGGCACACGCTGGCTCATGCTGTATCAACTGGCACCCCCAAGCTCTTTTCTGTCGAACAGCACAGGTTCTTTTGCTCTTTCCAACAGAGAGTGGGCACTGATGTGCCAGGGGAACCTTTGCCTGTCAATCTGAACAAACTGATCACACAAGTCATTAACCACATGTATAGAGTTTCATGGAATCTTACAATCACAACATGGTTTAGACTGGAAGAGATCTTAGAGATTATCTAGTTCCGCTCCCCCACCACGGGCAGAAACACCTTCCACTAGAACAGGTTACTCAAAGCCTCGTCCAGCCTGGCCTTGAGCACTTCCAGGGATGTGGCATCCAACAAGACCTCTAAGCAACCTGTGCCACTTTCCCCAACTCACAGTATTCCGTACGTATGTCGTGTGAGGCAGTATTTACAGCTGCAGAGCGGAAAAAACAGAGAAAAAAGGCGAAATTGCTGTGAAGGGCTGGGAGGAGTGCTCGATCTCGGCAGCCCGGGCGTGCCCCGGGGCGGGGCGGCCGCTCCCGGCTGCAGGCGAGGAGGGAGGGGGCGGGCGGAGTAGCCGCGTCCGTGCGTGGGTCCCGGCAGGGCACAGGATCTGCCGACCTCGCCGGCTTGTTTTGGCATAGGCTCAGAACTCCTTTACCCGGACGCGGAGTAGGAGCTCTCCCGACGCTGCCCGGGGAGTGCCCGCCGGGCCGGTGCCGCTGCCGCTGCAGGTGAGGGCTCAGTGGGCGCGGCGCTTCCCGGCCAGCGGGGTCGGGACGGAACAAGGGGACACGGGAGGACACGGGAGACGGGGCTGGGGCCGCCCCCGGAGAGGGCGTGCAGTGACCGGCAGCAGCCACGGGAAGCGTCGGGGCTCGGCGCTGGCTGCCCGAAGGGAGCAGCAGCGCCTTCCTGGAGAGGTGCGGAGCTTAACTTCCAGATGGGACAGAACCTAGGCACCCCCTGCGCCTCTGTGAGCTGCAGAAACCCCGAAGGGAGAAGGTCAGCGGTAGGGTTTGAGGTGACAATCGCTCATTCCGCTCCAGAAACATCGGGAATGGTGTCCCAGTCACCTGCCAGGCAGCAGCCCCAGGGACTTCCCAAAAGGCCGCTTGCCTTGGGTCACTAAGGAGTGAGCTCTCTACTCCTGGTACCGGTCTTCCGCACCAGCCGATGCCCACGGGGTGCTGATGCTCCTGTCCCTTCTTTCTCTCCTGCCTAGGAAGAGCCATTCTCCCGACCCTGGAAGGCCCTGGCACAGCTCACCAGTCTCCGTGTTCAGGCGTTTGTGTGGCAATCAGAGCAGAATGGATCGATATCGATATTTCATCTTTAACCAGAGGAACATGGTCGTGCTGGGGATGTTCCAGATAGCCTTCAGCACCGTGTGTGTCACCAGTGGGTTCATAGATGGCATTTTCAGAACAGAGTCTCAGCTGGGCAAAACCAGAGCTCCAATTTGGGCTGGCATGGTAAACTTCTGCTATATTTTCTATGCTTTGTTTTGCAGTGGTTTTTTTTCCCACTGCTACCTGCTAGTACTCATATGGGTAGTGGGAGGGAAGCCAGGATTTCTTGCCAGCTCTTCCCTTGTTTTATGCTTTGAACTCAGTTAATAAAAATTTCCTTATCATGATATAGGCAGAAGAGTGCAAGCAGACTTCTCTCTGAAGTAACTAGATTAAATACATTTCTGCTGGATAATGTAGAAAATGGGGCATAGTGACAATTGACAGGGGTTTTTTTGCAGAAGTACAGTGACCACAGAGAAGCCACCAAAGATTAGGAGGGGAACACTTTATCCTCTGGTCAGGTAGATGAACATCTGGGTGATGATCTCTGTCCCACAGCACAGTGCCCCTAATTTTGGTACTGCAGTGAGGAGTGGGCAGGAGGTATCCCTGCTCCCTGGCATTCAGCACCCTGATTTACCCTCCTGAGCCATGCTGCAAGGAAATTGCACTGAAGAGCTCTCTCCAGTGCAGAGGCTGCCTGTCTCCTTCATTAGTATCTTTCTTTCCTCTACAAGATGCATATGGACTTGGGAAAGCAACGTACATTTTTAGCACCTTAAATCAGACTTATTCAATCAGTTTCATTGTTTTGCCCTACCCATAAAGCTCTGGTCAGCGGTAGCAAGGCTGTGCGTGTAGCAAGTGGGCAAGATGCATGTCACTAATGTTCTGCCCCCAGGAGATGCTACAGAGGAAAACAGAAAATGAGCAATTCTCTTCCCATGTCTGATGAAGCAATTACTCTGATCCAAGCCTTGAAAACAAGGGCTTTTCATCACCCTGCAGCAGTTTATCTTCCGAATCTGATACTAGTCTCCCAGTTGCCAGCTCCTTTTGTGCTCTACAGGTGATGGGAGTCCCAGGCGTCCTGGCTTTGTTCTCCTCACAGAGGAAGAATCCATTTCTCGTAAGCTAGAGGGGCAGATGGGTGTTTGTATGTATGGGGTAGGGGCAAAATGTTGGGGCAATCAAAAACAATTTGAGGAGGGAATGAGCTGACTGGTCCTCCTGCAGGATTAAGAGCTTATTTCTTTGAGTTATCTTCACAAAGATATGCTGTGTTCATAAGCGAGAGGAGGATGCAGTGTTACCTTGCTTTCTGCTGTAGCAGACAGACTCTGGGCCTAATAAAAAGCAAAAATCTGTAAAAACACATGGTTTCAATACTTTTCTTTTGGTGGTCCTTCATGTTGTTAAGCACCGTGTACACTAAAATATGAAACGAGTTAAGAGGCTTGCATTTCCTAGGCAGGTTTCTCCAGTCCTGTAAACTCCAAGGGGGGATATTGTATGTAAATAAGAGATGTCTAAGACAAAGTCTTTGGGTAGCACCTCTGATTAATATTCAGGACTCAGCTGTAGCTCAGAAACTCAGTATTATGAAAACCTCTGGTTCTCTGTGTTTGGCTTCTAAGTGACTGTTGCTACTGGGGACTTTGCATTGTTATGGTGGGTCAAAGGCTACCTGTAATGCTTGTAACTTGCCAAAGGACAGCTTTATTTCCTGCTCCCCTTCTTTTTCTCACTAAAATTCTCTGTCTATCTAGGTGAATGTACTGATAGTTGCCTCCATAATCTCTTGTGTTGCCATCCTTATTGTAATAGTTTATAGCTCCTTCACACTGAACTATGGTGAAGAGGAGGAGCTGAGTTCTGCCCCAGACCATGTTATCCATACTGTAAGTATTGAGATCATGATTATTACTGGGGAACATGATGCCCTTAGTCTGCAAACAGTACCGGGTGTGGCTTACAAACAGAACCAGACTTCTAGGAGGGGTGACACTAGGTCAGGTTGGCTGCTTTTGCTTCTGAGTGCAAAGGGGTGGTGTGGGCTGAGCCATGAAAAAATACTGGTGCTGCTCAGGGAAATGTGCTGAGAGTATCCCTGGCCTGGTTTGAGACAGTGATTGCAAGGCTCGAATCTTTCCAGCAGGCACCTCAGGTGATAAAGTTACAGCAGTTACAGGTCAGCTGGTTAAACCTGGTGTTATTTCAAGTGTATCCTCCACAGTAAAGCTGAAGAGAAGGAATGAAGCCCTTTTGTATCTCCAACCTACAAGCAATGGCTTGCTGTGGGGGTGAAGGCATTCCAGACAGATGAAGCTGATCATTAGTTTATTGCAGGACAAATCTATAAGGTGCAGTGCAGCAAGATGATGTTTCTCATATTCAGTGTGAAGAAGAGCAGCCGTTCCTTGGGTTTTTACTCATTGTTAAAGCTATTTCCAAACCCAATGCCATTGCATAACATCTCACATTTAATCAGCAGCCTTACTTCACTGCTTGCTCTGTTTGAGGTTCACACTTGGTTTGTTTTTCAGAACACAGAAAAACCTTAAATAACACTGACTATGAATCAATCTCATATCATGCAATCACAGCATTCTTGCAGTCATTATTTTTTGGTGGGGAGTGTCACTTTTGAATATGGCTTTACTGTCTCCTTTTCTGTTTGCAGAGGTTCATACTCAATAAAGTTGTCAAGGGTGCTAACATAGCCATGCTGGCTGTATCCATCTGCAGTGCATTCTTTGTGCTGGCCATGGCTTACTTGGGATGCCTGAGTCTTCCACGCTGCTCCTGCTATGACAGTGTAACTGGGATGGTGAGTGAGGAGCCCAGGGCACAAGTTTATTTCTACTGAGTGTGGGTGGGAGGGGAAGAAACTGGGGAGAAAGTGTTTTTCTCCTATAAACCTAGTCTCAGCTCCTACCATAGTCATGCAGGGCTAATTCTAAGAAATTAAGTGGGATGTTAGAAGATTTTTATATTTCTTATATTTTTTCCTTTTACTGTCTCCCTCTTATTTACAGTCTCATGTAAAATCTAATATAGGTTATCTCTATTTTCCAAACCATTTGTGCTGAAGCTACTGTGGCCCCATTTCCCATGAATTCCTGCTGTCCTCAAAAACTGCTTCTCTCATGTTTAAGCCAACAGTTGCTTCTGGTGCAGCATTACAAAGACTCACTGGTACTTACACACTGGAACTTCAAATTCAGTAATAAAAGTATCTCCTGTACTGTGTGTGAAGTGTAGGGGTGCTGACATATATAATTTACTTCTCATTCATAAGGACTCTGTCTCAAGTGATGGGGCACACAGTGTCTCTGCTAAGGGATCTCAGTAATAAATACCAATTACTTCTCTACTAGAGTAATTCTGATGCTGTGTCAGTAAACATGTACATCCAACCATTTGGTTTGGTAAGGAATTAATGGGTGCGGGCCACAAGGCAGCTGTTCCTGACTAAAAACACTGAGTGGGTAACGTGAGCGTGCTTTCAACTTTCAAACTAAAACTTGTTAGGAGGAGTGGACTGCACAGACTTTTAAAATTAGTTCAGGTGTATCTTCTTGAACAAATTTCCAGGTGAGGTATTTGATGGTGCTGTTTTTTTCATAGGAATGGTTGCAACCTAGTGAGGACCAAAATCAGGCTGTGGAAATGGTTTGTGCTGTACAAAGTGAGTAACTCTTTTGCCTCCATGTATATGGATGTTCACCAGGGATGAGGAAGGAACATTCTGAATAAGGTTTACATCCCAGGCCAAAATCTTGTAAACCAAAAGGATTAACAGGATCCTCAGGATTTTGTGCAAACATCTATACCCGGTTTAATGGTTTTCTCTTTCTTTTCTCACACAGGCCCTGGGGGGAGAAGTTTTAACTTCAGAGATCCGTTTCTGGCCCAGGATGTAGATGCAGAAGAAGACACATCCAAACCTCCACCATATATCAGAATGACTTGAAAAAGTAGCCAAATGTGGCAAGAGAGATGCAATAAGTTCTTAAAGATGATTATGCACTTTTCCTTGGCCTTTTGAATAACACACAGAAAGAGAACTACTGAATGCCCAACACTGAGTAGAGATCACAGTGCAGAGGGAAAGATCTGCAGGTGATTTTGTACTTTCAGACTTTGTATAGTGAAACTACCTTATTGCCTCTGGAAAGTGAGAGCGTTTTTTCCTCCAGCTTTTGTACTCAAATCATGTCTTATTTCACTAGAATTCATCACGCAATTTGTGTAGCAGTTCTAGCCTTAGGTATTTAAATATTAAATACAATTCCTTTTTCTTCAACTGTTATCTCGATTACTCCCTCTTACTGCATTAATTATTTGGATGATAATGAAGGAACCCACTTCATCCTTGAGCTTCAGAATGTTTTCCTTTTCTTCTTGGTAGGAATGGGGGCAGGTAAGGTTTTTGATATCAAACCTTGATACTTTGATATCAAACCTTGGATCAACTAGTCCAACCCCCTCCTATGCCAACCAAACCTTGATAACGCCATTCAGGTACCTCTGTCAAAATGTGGCTTCTGTGGGGTGTATATGTTTCAGTACAATTAGTTTTAGCGCTGAAGTGTAACTAGAGTGTAGCAGGAACTGCAGCTGCAGTAGCTCCTCTTACGAAGCAACTTAAATATTCTGAATTCAGTTCAAGTTTTCCTATTTCTACTTTGTAGATTGAAAGTTTAAAAGAAATCCTTATTTTAGGGCCCATTCTGCTAAAATTTAGTACAGATTTAGACCAAGGTCTTTAGTTGTATTCTCTCTAGGGGACCTCTTGGTTCTCTAGACCAAGGAATTACAGCTTTCAGTCAGGTTCTGTCATCTCCTGAAGTACATAGAATTCCCATATATACTTTATGTTTCACTTTTAGGTGAATGTCAAGTGTGTTTATCTTGCCTTCAGGCCTTGAGCAGGAAGTGGTAGATGACTTATCCCATGATATAGATTAACACAGCATTTGAACAGGGCCTGGAAAATAAGTTCCCATCTTGAGAAAGCAGGTAGTAGGATAAGTCATGCCCACCATGAGGCATGTAACTCCAGGAATGATCTCATATAAAACTTCTCTAATCGCAGCAAGTAAGCTGCCTTTCATGGTCCCAAGAGAAGAGTTCTTCTTGATTTATTTTTTTCTCTAAAGACTGAAGTCCTTTTCATAATGCTGGTAAAGGGACTCCAATACCTAAATGGCTTTAAACTAAAGAGGGTGGGTTTGGATTAGATATTGGGAAGAAATTCTTCCCTGTGAGGATGGTGATGCACTGGCACAGGTTGCCCAGAGAAGCTGTGGATGCCCCATCCCTAAAAGCTCAAGGCCAGGTTGGATGGGGCTCTGAGCAATGTGGTCTATTGAAAGGTGTCCCTGCCTGTGGCAGGGGAGTCAGGATGAGGTGATCTTTAAGGTCACTTCCAAACCATGCTATGATTCTGTGATGATTCTATGAAGATGTTATACAGCTTTTGTTGTAATCTTGAACAGAGAAAGAGTCTGAGCCACATATTGAGGAAGTCTCAGTGAACTCTGGCACTCCTTTGTGTGTAAGGTGTTTGCCAAGTGCCTCTATTACTGACTTTAACCATTAAAATTATTAATGCCTGGGAATATCTCAGATCAAGAGAGCAGCCTTACTAACCACCAGGCTCCCTCCACAGCTCTTCTCAGGTCACATGCTGCTTCCTCCACTGCCCAGCTTCAGCCAGGGAAGCTGTCTCCATCTTTGGGTGCTTGGGCCAGCAGCTTAACTTGGGCCTGCAGGTCCTATTCTGGCAACTGGAGGCTTAACTATGTGCCACAGTAGCCAGATTCCCCCTGACTCTGGCTCTAAATACCTTCATGTGTTTGCCTGCAGAGCCACAGGATGGTTGAGGTTGGAAGGGGCCTCTGGGGATCAACTAGTCCAACCCCCTCCCTATGCCAACCAAAACACAGCTGGTGTCTTGTTCATTTGAAGGTGTCAATGTTTGAATTGCTTTAATATAGTAATTCAAACGTTGTGATTCAAAAAGGGACACTGTGCTTTTTCCTCTGAAATAGTGCCTGTCAGCCGGCACTAAAGCACCGAGCGTGACTGCTCTCCCTGTCCTTAGATGCTTCTGGCACAACTCCACACCATCTGCAATGAAATGTTGGGAAGTTTCTGCTCGATTAACACAAACTGTTGTTCTTGTACATTAGAAGAAAGTAAGACTCCCTGAGTGAGTATTGGGCTCACTGATAGCTGAAAGCAGCATGGCTCTGGTTAGTCTAAAACAGATTTTGCATTGCTAAAACGCACTGCTCAGCCTCTGCATCATTTCTGGGTGAGAGTTATGGTCCGATCCAGAAGTGCTGTTCCATAACCAGTCATTGCAGTGTGACATACTGAGCATAATTCGACAGTGTTTGACTGCTGGTTGAACAGGGCAATTTGCTTTTACTGTGAGTGTGCAGAGCAACACGTCACTAGTCCTTGTTCAAGTGCCGTGCTGTTTTCATCGGCTCAGGCTGATAATTCCTGTGATGAGGGTGGCAATGCCACCACAGCTGCTGCAGGTCAGGTCCTCCTGGCACAGCTCTGCGGCACAAGCCAAGTACCCAGCCTGGCTTTGAAAGCCTTTGATCAGTGGCATTTAGTGACAGGCATGGCAGGTACTCTTTTGGCTGTGAAATAGCCTTTGCAGCAGATATTGAAGTATTAGGGCGTAAAAGAGAAGTATGCTCTATGCTACTTCTAAATAAAAATGTATGCAATTGATTCATCAGTGGCTATAAGCTGGCTTATTTCTTACACAGTCCTTCTAGTGGTGCAACTATTGCAGATCACTCAGAGACACATGATTTCAACAGTTCTTTCTACAAAAGTGGGGGTTTCCAGAAAAATGACAGCTGCAGAATGGAAATTGGTGTAAACTGATTACCAGTTTAATGTCACTCCTCTTTGGTTAGCATTGCAGAAAATATATTCCTGACTGCAGTTTCCAGTGCTGTATTTAGCAGCCCGTTCCACATGCAAGGTACGATACCTTCCCAGAGCCTGCCTGCATCTCCAGGGATATTCCATGGCTTGTGTCACACCCAGCTTTCACTGGTGAAGTCAGGTGGAGTTACGGATGCCCGTGATGGACCCCAAGCATTTAGTGCTCACCTTGTGTCAGCATTGCTTGTATTAAGTCAAAGACAAGGCATTTACATAAAAAAACTTCTTTACCTCAAGTAGGCTGAGACAAACATTACCCTATTCCCTGATGCACAGAACAAGGCATACAAAATCCCCAGATGGATAAAAGCAAAGCCTGCCAGCCTCTCCATTAGCAGTGGTCAGAGTTTATCGCCGGGCACAATCAGAAGGTTAATCAGGGAAGCAGATTCTGGAGGTTAATCTTCAACTAAGGGCAAAGAATTTTTTGAAGTCATTTCCCCAACAGAAGGGGCAGGAGGTGAGGGGGAGGAGAGAAAGAGGAGGGATCTTCGTCATGGTGAGGATCAGGGAACCCTTTCAGGCACTTCTTTGACAACAAGCCTGTTTGGGATTTTTTAAATATATATATATATTTAATATATTTACATTTATTTATTTATATCTGAATTTTTATTTTTCACAGATATATATTTGGTGCAGTTCTTCCCCTGTGTTGCTGGGTTGCTGGTGCTCAGGGTCAGGGCAGTCTTTCCCGGGCACGAATGTCTTTCCCCTTTGTATCCCCTGGTTTCTCACTGCCTTTTGCCAGCAAAGTCACAGTTCTGCATCTCCATAGCCCACCCTGTTCTAGCATGAAGTAGTTGGAAATTGAAGTAAAGCTTCACTATAAGTAGATGAACTGGCCTAAAATATTTTGAGTGGGGAGTACATAGGTCTTGCTCATTAAACATGCTGCTGACTGCTAGGGAAAGGCAGGCTACAGAAGACAGCCTTAAAAGAGCTGGGAAAGGACAGGAGTAGTACTAATGAACTGAAATACAGATACGTTCTGAAAATAGGAAGTGGTATTTGCCTGCAGCTGAGAGGAGGAATATTCCTTTTTTTGGTTTTTGGGTTTTTTTTTCTTATAGTCAGTAGAAACCCCACCTAATATAAGAAGCACAACATGCATTTTTTTGGAGTCAGACTGTGTGATTTCTTGTTTCTTAGGATCATAATCACAGACTTCTTTAGGTTGGAAAGGACATTTAAGATCATTGAGTCCAACCATTGCTCTTTATAGGTCCCTTCCAAACTGAGATATGATTCTCCAGCACTGACAGTGTGTAAGTACAGGGAAAAGTCCTTGGATTTACCTCTAACTTGAGGAGGTAAAGCTCATCAAAGCAAACAGCATTTCCCAGCCTTCCCTAGCAGCTTCTCCATAAAAACAGGAATTGCTTTGTCCTGCACCTCTTCAAGTCAGTGTAACCCTAGTGCATTATCAAACTGCACAGTTTCACTTGCACTTTCTGAGCTGCTGTAATGTCTCCTCTCTTTTTTGTTTTTTTGGTAGTTACAGCTTCATAGTTACAGAAATGTGTGTTCTCTTTCATTGACTTGTTGTTTATGTCATCGTAATTTAAAATTACTTTGTTTAACAGTTCATGTTTCATCCTCTGGCTTCTGTCCACTACATGTTTTTAAGTACACTTATCACTTTCTTCTTTAGTCAATATTAGTTGCTGTATATGTTATGTTTATGGTGGAACAGTACCTGCAAATATTGCTAAGCCCTTGCCTCCCACCCAATAACCATAAGACTGATTCAGGATGACAGATGGTGTTTTCAGTTTCCGAATTCTTTGCTCTAAGCGTATCTTATAGCAGTTGCTTCTGTGTTTCTTGTTTTGTCTGACGCAGGCAGCATTCCAACCCCAACTGGCCTAAGTTTTTGCTTCATCCAACAGTTCTTCACCCATAAAACCTGAGAGCTGGAGCTTTAAAGCAGATGCTAGAGCTGGAATCCCACCAGTGTCATGTACCACACATCAAAAAGAGTTGGAATTCCACACAGTACACCCCCATGTGTTGCATTATGATGCTAAAATATGCATGCCTATGGTGATCAAAAATACATATATGTGAATATACATGTTTTCTGGCCATCATTTTAAATATATCATGGTTTGACACTGGTTAAAACACCAGGTACCCACAAAAATTGTAACAAAGGGCTTATGCATTGAGATAAGGACTGGGGGAAAGCACTTTAAGGGCAAACAGGCTCAAACTCAAAGGTATAAAGTAAATTTATTAACAGAGTAGGATAATGAGAAGTAAAATAAGCCTTTAAAACATCTTTCCCTTCCCCCCCAGCCCCTCCATCCTTCCCACCGACAGTGCAGGGAAACAGGGTGTGGGGGTTTTTGGTCAGTTCATCACTCGAAATCTTTTTTCAGTTCACTTAGGACAAGGAGTTTCTCTTCTGCTATGCCGTGGGGTCCTTCCCACAGGAGATAGTTCTCCATGAACTTCTCCAGCATGGTTCTAATTTCACGAGCAGCAGTCCCGCCTAACCTGCTGTAATGTCAGTCCCTCCTATGGGCAAAAGAGTTTTCCCAGAACTGCTGTGATGTGGGTCACTGATCCACGAGGTGCAGTCTTTTAAGGATAGGCTGCTTTAGTTTGGAAGCAAGGGCTTTCTCTCTTTATCTCTGGAAGCCAGAGCCCCCTCTCTCTATTCAGGTCCCCCACTGGATTGCATCTTTTCTGGCCTCCACTTGCTCCAGCGTGGGCACCTTTCTCACGGGCTGCGAGCGGATTTCTGCAACCCCCCATGGACGTCATGGATTGCAGGGAGAGAGTTTGTTTTATTATAGTCCTCACCATGGCTTGCCAAAGAATCACAGCTCTGACATTTGGAGCACCTCCTCCCCCTCTTTCTTTCCACTGACCTTGGTGCCACCAGATTGGTTTTCTCCACATGTTCTCACTTCCTCCTCTTCTCCGACCAGAGGGAAAAAAACCCTTGCTGCTCGTAAGTACCATTGCTAACAAATTCCACCGATTCAAAGACTTCTGCAGGATCTCGCAGCACTGAGAGGTTGATCTCATCTAGGTTCCACGTTGGGGAATCGCTCGCCGTGTTTCTGCTGCTGGCCATGTGGCCCCTGCTGCCACGGTGTGGGCGGTCACGGCCACCGCAGCGCTGGTGCCATTCAACGCCTCTCTTCATGCAGGGCTCCAGGAAGGAGAAGCCGCTGTCGCCAACCCTGCCCTTCCGCCCACACCACAGCTGGCTGACGGCAGCCAGGCAGGCAAAGCTTGCTGCAGGCCAAGACGGCGGAAGCCACACAGTTGCGGTAGCCCCATGGCTGCACAGCAGCACCAAGATGGTGCCAGAGTGGCGCCTCACCACCCCTGGGAAAAAACTGCACCTGCGTGATTTTGATTTGCTTCTAAAATATGTCATCACAGAGGCATTACCAACCTCTCTAATTGGTCCAGCAGCATGTCCATCTTCAGAGCCATCAGAGATTGGCTCTGTCAGACATAGTGGAAGCTTCTAGCAGCTTCTCACAGAAGCCACTTCTGTGGCTTTCCCCTTCCACCCCCTCCAAAAAAACCCTAGGCTGTGTTAAACCAACACAATATACATAAAGAGAATATATCTTATATATCTTTATTTACCATCTACTATCATCATGCATATAAATGAAATATACCTATTTAATGACAGATGAAAGTATTGAAATCAATTCTTTCAGGTCAGATGCAATTTGACAAAAGCACTGTGAGCCTTGGAAGCCAAAGGTCAGGGCTGCCAGCATTTGTGCTTTTTAAGAGCAGCATCATAGTGACTCAGATATTAGCTCAGAATTGAAGTTAGTACTCCAAGGTAGTCACAAGAATGCACAGGAACTTGAAAACCCTTTCTGATGAGCACATGCTTTTTTTAATCTACAGCTGAATTTTTGGTTGCTGAAGCCAGAAGCCCTTCACTGTCTCAAATTTATGAGTGTGTTAAAAATACCTTGAAGTAAATAGAAAAGCTGTTTCATGTATTTTAGGGTCAGTTTAGTCTTTTCTTCTTTGTTTGCCCTTCCTTAACTGAAGAAAGGACAGAGGGACAGAGTATGAAGGACAAGGAGCACCTCAAAGCCCCCTGAGCATTTCAAGTGTTTTCCTGTACAGGAGTGGGTGTGAAGGGTGTGGGGATGACCAGGCTTTGGAGAGGGTAAATGGTTTGCAAATGCAGCTTCTGCTTTATGACTCCTGATTTAGAGGCCCAGCATGATGTTTTTAGCAGTAAAACACTTAAGTTTAATTTTCAGAAAGAGGGAGTTTAGCATATTGCCTCACACCAGTCTTTTTCCTGCCTGTGACCTTTCCAAAGGGGTAGTGCAAACAGTAAAAATAATAATAGAAAAGGAAGTAATGAGCTAAGATCAGGATCTTATGACTCCTAGTTTTCATATGCTCAGAGCTCCATCCAGCCAGGCCTTAAACACTTCCACAGATGGGGCTCTGGACAACAGCTGCTCTGGGCAACCTGTGCCAGTGCCTCACCACCCTTAGAGGGAAGAACTTCTTCCTAGTAAGAGCAGCATATTTGTTAAGTGCAGGCCAGGGAGAGGATTATGCTTTGTTTTGGACTTTTTAAAATGATCACTGGTATTGCTGGGAAATTTGCTTTCCATTAATTTCAAATTATTAGCTAAGGATTCAATCATCTGTGGTTCACATTAAGCAGTGGTGATTCAGCAAGGCAGAAAAAAAATACACGTCAATAACATCCCCCCAGGGATTGTGCACCTCAGGGAGTGCTCCTGGATGACCAGTAGCTCTTACTTGCCTTCCTTTGGGCTCTGGAAATAGCTTCCAGAACTAAAAGGACCTGCCTTCAGCACGTGCTTCAAATTTGCAGGCAGAAGGCTGTGCAGAGCCCAGTGAATCCCAGAACATCCCTGGAAACCAGCAGCCATTCTTCCCTCTCAATGCCCCTTCACAGCCATCACTGATGACACCATTCAGCTGGATAAATGAGGCCTCCTTTGGGCACCCAGCATCAACAGAGGAAAGAAAAAAAATCCCTCATCCTCACAGACATTCTCAGAACAGTGGGACTTTTTTTGTGAGTCCTAGAATAATAACTTCGAATGTTATTTATGACTTTAGATTTAAGATTACATGTTGGTGTTGTGTTGATTTGCACAGAAAACCAGACTGCCATTTATAAGTAACATTACTATTACTTTAAAATAACACATGGCTCTACATTTATCTGGGAGCTGCAATGTTAAGCAACATCAATGAGTCAATGACCTTGAAAGTAGGACTCTGGAAAAAAAAGAGTATTAGAATTATACACTCTGGTGGAAGTGGAAATACAGCGAGGACAACGGATATGACTTCCAATGAATTTATAAGAGTTAAAGAGGTTTTATTTCTGAACAAGATGAGACTAGAAGAAGAGCGATGGAGAAGACTCCTTAGGGTCTTGACATACATCCAAGGGTTAGTAATTGCTATTTTTATAACTGTTCTATCACTTCCCATTCTTCTGGCACCTGAAATAAATCCTGAACATGCCTCTAAATCATCAGGTGGGTGCTTCAGATGCCCCAAAACCACCCAGAGTCATTGCAAGAAAGCACTGACAGTAGTCCAAGTATTGCGAGCCTTACAAAATTGTCACCCCCAGAGACAGAAACTAGAAACTCCTTTAACTCCCTCACAGCTTTTTTTTAACTATAAGGAATTATATTATCATTCCTATTATAATTATTGAAAACAAGTGGTAACAGTTTGTGGCAAAGCCAGTTTATTAGGTTTCTGGGATTGTGCCTTGCCTGCCCCCAACACATAGTAAAGAACCCAACTTTACAATCTGGTAAAGTGAAAATACATATACAAAGTATTCAGTACTCTGACATCCATTCTGTGGGCAGAACATCACCGCTGAAAGCCAGGAAGCAACACTGAATCCTGCATTACTGACCATACTGCCTTCATGGCAGAACCATTAAAACATGCTTTGTGCTGAACATGGAATTACACACTTGAACACCATTTCCACACAACTTTCATGACATGAGGGCTCTTATTTACAAGTTGTGATAACTCAAATAAAATTTAACAGATGTGCAGGTGTTTCAGATCAAATTTAACAGTAACACTGCAGCTACATTATTTGCTTACCTCAACCCCCAACCTGACTGACCGACTTTAAAATTCTTAATTCTGGGATATTTATTAAAAAAAACAACAAACCACAAAAAACCAAACAAACAAAACCCAAAAACAAACAAACAAAAAACCACCAAAACTTTCTGATATACTTAGTATACAAATGATTAAGAAGGACGCTTCTCAGAAAAAGGATTAAGGACATGAGTGAAAAACAATCTGTCCAGCAGGACTGTAAATCATATTTATTTACAATAGTATAAACATAAATTTAACATCAATCCTTTTCTTAAAGAAATCATTAAGGACACTAGTGTTAAAAAGGTGATTGTTTCCGAAACAACTGTAAATTCTAGTCATGTAAGGTTCAGAGTGAATACAAAAGCTCCCGTGTACAAACATTTCCTACGCAAAAATAGTCAAATTGAAGCAGCTTTATACAGGAAAAAGTATTACCTTTTGTTTATTTTTAAACATCTTAATCATATTAGACCAAATTAAATGCTCTTTCTAAATCGAGAACAAAGTCAATGCATTTTCTTCAGTATAAGCTGCAATGAAAGTACATCTCAAGAATTGTAATAGCTTACATAATAATAGTTATCTAGTTTCAGTAATTTGTTTCTAATGTGATCATTAGGGTGGCAGCTTCTAAACTAGCCCTTCAATTTAGCTTCCAGTAAGCAACACATGCTACACATTGCCAATAAAAAAATCTTCATTTATACTTCAAAAACTAAGTCACAAAACACTGTTTGACGTGGCACATGAATGAAGTCATAGATTGCATTCTATGGCTTACATTTCGCTTTATGCAACTATGTGCAACTTAGCACCATTTTTATTATGAAACTTGATCTTCAGATAGACCTGAAAAAAAGCAGTTGCAACTATGAGAACACAGAAAAAGGTGGTTCAAGAGGAGGAATTTCCCTCATCTGACCCCTACTAGCTCACATTAGTAATGCCAAGGATGCCCTACATGCAGTCACAACATTACACAAGCAGGTTTTAGCTCAAAAATCTCTTAACAGATGATGTACTTGGTAGATTTACTCCATACTTCAAGACCCAATTTCATTTGTGTTTGGAAATATTTTAAGAATGTACCATATTCCTAAGCATTCCCATTCCTGAAATACGTTAACAAGTTGGCTTTTCAAGATATTTGAGAAGCACTCATGATTTCTAAAGCCCTTCAAATCCCGATCTTTGAAAACCAGTATGCTTTTGCCAAATTCACCCAATCTTTTACTTACTCAACTGTTTTTACTTACCCTGAGACACTCAACTCAAATACAGCACCTTTAGAAATATATAATTTAAATTTTAGTAAGATCAGAGAATTTATGGACAGATAGAGTCCCAATTTTACCCCAAATCCTGTGCTACAGTACTTTCCATAACATGGGTTAACGTAACAGTTTTGTATCACATGCCAATTACGAAAAATTAATGAAGTTTTAAGCATCAAATAATTGTCTAGAGGTAGGGAGAAGTTTGTCAATTCCGTTACCACTGCCACGAAGAAACAGACCAAGTTCATAGTGGAACGACAGCCAAAACCTAGCAGGTTGCACCGACACTGACAGCCCAAACTTTGACAGACCTGGTTTTTTTGTTTTTATAATAAAAAGGTACCTGCTTACTAATTTGCTAGTAATCACCTAATATTCCTTCATATGCCAAAATCTCCCCACTTGCTGACCCAAAACCCAAGTTCCCTGGTTGTCACAAAAGGCTCTTTCTCCTACATTATTCCAATGCAAGTAGAAACCAAAAGTATTAGTAAACCAGCCTACTGTTTATAATCTTACCACAAGTGATGAAAACAACCTCAGGCAGCAAGAGCTCAAGTAGAATCACTTTGTCAAAACTTGACAAAGTGAGTATGTTCCCATATATTTATAGTGAAACTTTACTAATTCAGAAAGTACAATTACAAAGTGTAAGAGCATGAGATGGGCACATCTACACCAGGAAAAATTTTAAAAAACCACATTAAAGTGCCAAAGAGATTTGCTATAATTGCTACCAAAACCTGGAACTTTGCCAAGATCATAATGTTGAAGCACTTGCAAACAAGACAAGGTGATAGCCAGTGATAGTGTGACCTAACACCAGCAGGATGTGGTAGGTTTTGGTTCAGGCTTTATATGTATTTCATCATGACCTGGGGGTTGACTAAGCATTAATGGCTTGTGACTTTTAAGCTTGTGAGCCAGTGTCATGAATATGGCCTCCACATGGTCATTGTCATTGGGGTTCTTGGCAGAGGTTTCAAACAATGGCATGCTGTGAGTGTCAGCAAACTTCTGGGCCAGGTCCGTGGGCACCTGAATAGCACTTCTCAGGTCACATTTATTTCCAACCAGAATCCGTGGTATATCATTGGCAAGAAGGTGCTGTTTGCATTCCTCTATCCAGGATGGCAAGCTGTGGAAACTGGCAATGTTTGTCATATCATACACAAACACCACCGCATGTACATTCCTGTAGTAGTGCTGCACCATGCTCTTCCTGAAGCGCTCCTGGCCTGCAGTATCCCATAGCTGTATCTGAAAATGGAAAGATAAGGAGAGGAAAAAATGTTTTACTACTCATCTTGGAAAATAACACAAATTACCTGTAGCAAGGGGAGTTACATGATCACAGAAATCTACTCTTCTGAATTAATCATATGACAAGTTTGTGCTGAAGAAAGCCGTTGCATTCACACAATTTCAGAAGCTTTGGCTTTCAAAGCTGCTCACAAGTGAGGCCAGGAGGAATGATGACACAACTTGAGAGAAAATACAAATTTCTGAAAGTTTATTGGAGCCTGTATTTTTAAAGATTTTTATAAAAACAAATCCTGAAGTCTTAGCAATAGCACTTTTGTTTGAAAATGAAATATATGTTACTTCCCAGTACAACTCTCAGCTGACATGATTTTTGTTATAGCCAAAAATAATATCATCTTCCCCAAAATTCTGTTGTTAGCACGACATTAACTGCCATGTAAAAATAGGAAGAAATCAAACCATGGTTGATTTCAACATCACCAACAAAAACAAGACAAAGAAATCTTTCTCTGCAGTGTATTGGAATCAAACCCTCCTGTGATGAACATCTAACTTAAGCTTATTTAATGCTTAAACTGGGACCACACTATGGTTTGTAGTATCAAGGCATGCATAAAAGGAAAAAATTTAAAAAAAAAAAGCATAAACCTCCTGTTAGCCTAACATGTCACTATCGTTTCCAGGTACACACCATTCTGTTCAAACCAGACTGAACGTATGTGCTAGAAGCTTAGTCAGAACAGAAAGACATTCAGAAGAACTGAAATGCTTTCAAATTTCTGGGGTCCAGATCGAAACAAAACAAAACAAAACAAAAACAAAACAAAAAACAAAACAAGCTTTGAAGCACCAGCAGATGTAAGCAACAACTAACAGAAATTTTAAATATATTGATCATCCTGTGTAATGGAAGCCTGGAGTCCTCAGATGTGTAGAGAATGCTACAGAATTGTGCACAGTGATGTTTACACAAACTTGCTCTCCAGGAGACAAGGAACTACAATGCACAGCAGTCAGAGCCCCTTCACCTACAACACCTGTACACTGTCAGAAATAAATTGGTGTGTGGCTCTATCACGCACACCTTAGTGATAGTGAAACATCTGAAAGACATTTGATTTCTTGGGAAAAACCTGAGTCCTAGCTTCCTGTCTTGTACAGGTGATCCCAGCCGAGGCAGTTTGATTAGTTCTTTGGCTTTTGAGCAGAAAATTTTTCCTCCCTGGGAATGAAGGGAGTTTTCCTTAAGACTCAGAACTCAAAGAATACTAAATGTTCTGTAGACAGTGAAGATAAATTTGAAATTTAATCTGTTCTCATGAAAGTCGCAGCGACTATGTAATGGTTGAAATTGTTCTCCCATTACCATAGCTCTGCATTCCTTTGATCCAAACATTTCAGTAAAACTTCTTTAGAAATTGCAAATATCTTGAAAGTTGTGTTGTTTACCACTTTAACCAGTGACTTTTATATTAGAAAAAAGGAAGCCCAAGTGCAAGGGAAATCTGCTGAGAGCAAGAAGATGCATCACTGATAGAGAGGATTACATTATCACATAAAATTGTTTTGAAAGCTACAACAGTGGAAATAGGGTGAAACTGAATAGAAGCAGATGCAAAATCTTGGTAACAGTGACTGGCAATAAGGACTTTTTCTTTAAGCACAGGGTTCATGAGATTGGAAATTATTAAAATGGATGACAATCCAGATCCACGAGTCAATCACAGGATGTTATGAATCAGTCATGTGACAGACTGAAGAAAAAAGAGTAAGGGATGTTTCAGATGGTGTGACTTTTTCTGCAATATTATATTCAACCCTGGTCATCCATCCTCAAAAAAACTCAGACTAGAGCAGGTGGGAATGGCAGCTACTGGTTGCATCAGGGGAACTGAGAATTTGCATGAGAACATCAGAGCAGCTTGGCTTTTGTAGCCTAGTCCAGTTCTCTGCAGCTTTTGATCCAGAGACTTAGAAAGACCCGTATGCAGCTTCTAAAAGGGTCATTAAGAATGTCAGGAAAAGTAAGGCAAGTTGCCCTGGCTCTGATCCCAGGAAATGGTAGTCAGTTGCAATCTATCTCATTTTAGAGTGAACTCCCACGTTTTGCCAATGGTATTACACTCTACACACAACTGACAGCATCTCCATGAGTCTACACAATCGGACTGAACACGGGCACCTAAGTTTGGGTAAGATTCAGTCACACACCCAGGTGAGACATACTTCCAGTTCTGTGCACTTATAAAACATTATAAAGTCAGAAGACTCATAGAAAATGTTCATGAATTTGACAAATTAGAGAAAAAAGAAGCACAAACTGAGCAATCCTATGTATAGACAACATTATGTTAAGGAATCACTATAGATCAATCTTGGAAAATGCTATATCAAATTAATTTAGAGTTAATTTTCACAGGCAGCTGTGGGCTTACAATTCTCTCCCCAACTTACTCACAGAGCAGAAATTGGTCATGCTTTAGTCAAGCAGAGATCTGCAAGTGTATTGCCAGCCTTGGGTAAAGATGGGGAAATTAAATTAAAGGTTTACATAACTTGCAAGTGAAGCTTAAACTACAGTTCTTCCTAAATTTCATTTACATGCAGCATTCAAGCTTGAACAGCATTATCTCAAATTGAAAATGTTAATATTCTTGGCACTGAGTCATTTGCACTGACAGGTAAATCCTTTCCCAATGCTGAAAACTGCACACTTTAGAAGTTTCTTTTTTTCCTCTTTAGAGGTGAACCTGAGGAAATTGTTCCATTTCTACCTCTCCCCCCAAATATTTTCTCTACTGAAAAAAAACCACTGAAAATGTTCACGTTAATGGGTGTGCACTGATGAAGTAACATTAAGATTACTATTTCATTGTTGGTCCAGTAACACCCATCTTCAGGGGACCACAGTTTTTATAACAGCTCTTTTAAATATATAGTTTGATTGTTTGGCTTAACAGCATAATTCGGCTAATAAAACTGTACAGAATCACTTGGTCATATTCCCTAAGAAAGACAAAAGGCATAAAAAATATTAAATACACTGACTCAGCTATCACATCCCGCCTTCTAATTCTGTTCTATGTATCCAGAAAGGCTTTTTTGTAAACAAGGACTCACTTAGTATGTGTGGTTTATAACACACTGGTAAAAACATAACTGGCCTTGATGCTGTCTCCTTTAACAAGACACAGGGAAAAAAAAATTGGAATAGCTTGAAGGTACAGAACATGATGTTCGGACTTTCTTCTTTGAATTTCATTTGCATTTTGCTCTTTTAATGTAAGTCAGTGAAGACTAACATCATTGTTTTCTTCAATTTTCAATGCTTAGATCAATTGAGGAAGAGGAAAATTTAGATGGCAGAAAATCCATTTGTGGAAAGTTTTAATTTACTCATCACATTTAGGCATCAGTGTTTGATATGAAGCTGTCAGCCTACTGTACAAGGAATATACTTGTTCCTATGTCTTGGAATTCTACACAATTGCTGTGTGGGAGACCCTCAGCGAGAACTGTGCTTGTGTTCCTGCCAATGACACAGCACTTTTCCAGCTGTGAGGGAAACACTTACTGCTATAGCAGCACAAGAAAGAACCATCCAGCTGCCTGGGGGAAGAGAGAAGAGTGAAGACACTACTTTATAACCTCCTTCGATGCAAGAGGAAAAGTTCCCTTCAGGGCACAGCAAGCACTACAATAATTCAGTTCATCAGAGCTTCTCTCTCCTGGTTCAACTAGCATTGCTGGAGCTGACTGCTACATGTCAGAAAGGTGAAGAGGAGTGAGAGAAGTTGCCAAAACCACCCAAAATTGGTTCAAACTTGACAACACTCCCACTAAAAATGAGGGTCCTGGCCATAATGATAAAATTTATTCCTTTAATGCTGAAACAGAACTTACACAAAACAATGTGCCTCAGAAGAGCCTCCTTCACTTCTCCACCTTCCTCAACCAGAACTGGTTTATTTTACAGATAATATTCTCCAGAATGCAGCAAAACTATCTAGAAAAACATATATAACAGAATGGCACAATAACCTATGTGAAGCATCTCAGAGCTGTGGATTACTCTTATGTTCTTCTTCACTTCTCTCCAACGAAGGCCAGGCATCATTCAGAGGTGATGAAAATGGCAGTCAATAAGATGGTGCTGACAAAACAATATCCCTCAGGAGTTCTTCCTCTGTCATGAACAGCAACAGACAAAGGAGTACAGAATTTCAGCTGTCAGAGAAGTTCTAGTCAGTGGTTTTACAAAAAAAAAAAAAAAGAACAACAAAGATTCCTATTCACCTTTCTTTTTTAGTTGAAAAAGGATATGAGATAAAAGTCCCAAAAGAGCAGGAAAGCAATTTGGCTCTCTTATTCTTATATATCCTCCATAATGTCTGTAATCAGTAAATAAGCAAGGAAAAACTACAGCTTTCAGCTACATAACGGTAAGCTGTAATTATAACACCTGATGATAACAAATGCCCAAGTACAAGCTCAAGACTAGTGTTAACTTCCATTTTCTGCACAACTGAGCCTTCCTCATAAAAACAAACTGTAATAGAGAAGCAGACTGGGATTCTGTTTAAAACCATGTTAGCAAATAAACTGCATTTGTTAGCTGTTACAGAGTATTCTGCAAATGACTGTTAGGATCATCACACAGCAAACTTAACAGAATCCTAAAAATTAGAAGCTGAAACACATTGCTCAATCCTGAACCAATATTCGATTGCCTAATATTTTTAAAGCAAAATGATCATAACAGTGGCACCTACACAGCTTTGTGGTGTTGAACGTTAAAGCAACTGTGATGTCTGATGAACAAAGAAGCAGAATTTCTCGGAGGCAACATGCTGCTGATACCAGGCACAATTAAGATTAAAATACTGCTAAGAGATCTATATGTAACTCCATTGTAAAGATAAATTACTGATTAACATTTGACAAAAGACGCACGAGGGTCTGGCCTACGGTAGGAATTAGTTCACCACCACAGAAACCTACATCGTGACTACCTTTCCAACAGGAGCAAGGCCAAGCAGTAGATCAGTTTCAGGGCAGACACAGCCGCGGCTGCTGGAGACGCGACCCCCGCCTGAACTTCGGGGGTACGACGGTGACAGAAGGCCTGGAGACCGCTGCGAGAGGTGCGGCCCGGAACATTCCCCTCTCCCTTCTCCCGGCCGCCGGAGCACTGCGCCAGGCGCGGGCCGGGCCGGGCCATGCCCGGCGCTGCCCCTCCGCCCGCCGCCCCCTCAGCCCGGGCCGCTCCCGGCGCTGTCCCGGGCCGGGCCCCGCGGTACCTTGATGCGCTCGCCATCGATGGTGACGGCCCGCTCGCGAAAGTCCACGCCGATGGTGGCCTCGGTGCGCTGCGGAAAGCGGCCGGCGCAGAAGCGGTAGGTGAGGCATGTCTTGCCCACGTTGGAGTCCCCAATGACGATGATCTTGAAGATACGCGAGCGGGCGGGGGGCAGCGCACCGGGGAGCGCCCCGGAGCCCGTCAGGCTCAGCTCCAGCGAGGATTCGACATCTCCCGCCGCCATCGCGGCCCCGGGAGCGCCGCTACGGGACCCACGGAGAAGCGGCCAGCCACCCACAGCGCGCGACGCGTCACGGCCCGCCGCGGGCCGGTCTCGCGAGACCGCGGCGGCCAATCCCCGCGGGCGGGGCGTGCGCGCGCCGACGCCGGTGCCGAGGGGGCGGGAACAGGGCCTGCCGGGAATCTCCGAGAGCGGAAAACAGCCGGAAATAGTCGGGGCTGCGGCGTGCGGGGAGACCGTGCACCTCTCGGGGCGGCCTGAATGCCGCGAAATGTGGAATGTGCAAGATTTTCTTAAGAAAGGTTGTTCTGTGATGTTTGATCTTTGTCTGCTTTCCAGCCTAATCAAGGAGAAGGGAGACAATCCATGAAACAGCCGCCAACAAGCTCTAAGTGATGGCCATGTGTTCCGAAAACAAATTACTTGTTGGTAGAAATGCCGTTAGGGTTTGGGGCTAGACAGGCTTCAGTATTCTCAGACCCAGGGGGAGGTTAACAAAGCTTGGGAGGAAGGATGTACCACTGTGGACACAGTGGATGTCCCGTAGTGCACACCAAAAATGCAGAATTTAGGGGGCACAAGGACATCTGGCAGAACTTCTCAGATAAGGAAGAAACAAATGAAGTCAACTCAGTAATTGTGCTGAAATCGGCTCCAACTGGGTAACAGGTAATTCTGGCAGGGGCAGATCCCGACCAACTCACGGAGCACGGACCCGAAAAACCCACCGGCCCAAAAGGAGAAAGAGACTGAGCATGGGATTAGTTACCATGGGAAGTGAGAGAATCATTAACCAGCAGAAGATAGAGTACTAATGTGATAAATAGATGCTATAATATTGGCTTTCTGCAAATGTTAAAATAAGTGATGTTAAAAGTAGCCTTTTAAACAGTACTTTTGTCACAAATAGATGCTATATGTAAAATAGCTTTATTACAAAACAGATGCTGTATAAGGTAGTTTTGTTGTGAAGATGTGGTTTTTTTAATACTTTTTCATTCAACCAAAAACTTAGAAATAGCTATGCTTATGAACTATTTGGGCTCCTGCTACCAACTATCAGCAACAGATAAGATATCCCCACAGCTCGAGATGGGAGAACTGCATTCCATTTTGAACTTTTCCTGAAAAAGGTTTGAATATGCGACGCCAGAAGGCTTATCCTCACAGCAATCTGCTGATTCCGGGAACTACCGACAAAACGGGAAAATTGCATTCCATTTTGAACTGTTCCTGGAAAGGGTTTTAAATATGTATAATTGTTTATGAGTATGTATAATTGTTTATGAATATGGAATACTCCAGGTGTACGTAAAGGGTGTCTCCAAGATAGCAGGTGTGCTCTTGGCAGAGTGCCAAAGCACCCAGCGCTGTGACTTTTTGCTTTATCTTTGTCCCTTATTGTCCTTTATTAAACTTTTCAATCCTAACAGGAGAGTGAACCTCGTTTTTCACACTAATAAGAGAATTATGTGACTTGTAACTAATAAACCCTAATCCCTTTGTTTGATAAAATGTATAAATAGGAAAAAGCTCTGAGAGTTGGGGTGCTTGATCTGTGGAATACCATGGAGCACCAGGTTTGTGCAATCTGAAATAGATAATGTCTCTCTTGAGTAATTACTGGCTTGTTGCACACAAGGTGACAAATCCAGTTTTTGCAGACCACATGGGGAGCATCCACCAGGAGTTGCGTTTGTGAGATGTTTGCAGTGATGGCGAATACCCAAAGACAAGAGGCCTGGAGTCAGAAAGGGAAGACTGAGAGCATGAAGGCTTGTTTGTAATTGTGGGGAAGGTTTTCTGTGATGATGTTGTGACTCAGCCTGTGGTGTGTGGTGTGATGCCGCAGCCCAGGCTCCCCTCAGTTGTCTCAGTGCTGTACAGTCCCAGCTCCCTCAGCCTTTCCTCTAAGAGAGGTGCTCCAGTCCTTTAATAACTTCATAGCCCTCCACTGGACCTCCTCCAGGAGCTCCATGTCTCTGTTGTACTGAGGAGCCCAGAACTGGACACAGCACTCCAGATGTGGCTCGCCAGGACTAAGTGGAAGGGCAGGATCACCTCCCATGACCTGCTGGCAAAGCTCTGGGAAGCGTTGTGCTCCAGCCTGACTGTGCTGTTGCTGCCATTTATAGTCAATAAGCAAGTTCTCCCTGGCAGGGCAGGACACTTGAATCAGAAGGGATTGATGTATCTCTCAAGAAGAAGGGAAGTGTGGCATTGCCTTAACAATCTGTTAACTCACCAAGGGTATCAACACAGGTGAGAGGTAAGATGCAGATACTGAGTTTAAGCAATGTCCTCCAGCAAAAATTTTGAAAGAGTTTAACCCCTACAATAAAAAGCAAATGTAGATTACAGTAGTTGAGAGAACTGTTGCCCTAACAGGAGGTTTGCAAACTGATAGCTGAGCCAGAATTCCTAAGGTTTAGATCAGATACCTAATAATAGCCTTTGAGAGTCCTCCCCTTTTCACTGCTACACGTGCCCCTGACCACTTGGGGTTTCTGAGTGCACAAATAATAAATGATCCTGGGATCCTATAGAGCAACTGTCATGTGGTTGAAGGACAGTGCTTTGAGCAACCCATTATTACTCATATAAAAACATCAGGCTAGGTGAAATTTAAAAAGCATTAAAATATCCGGAGTTCAGAGCAACTTTAGTTACAGTGCCCATCTTAGTTTTTGTCACTCCCTTTCCCCCCACCCTTGGACCAATCCTTAAGACTGTAGAGATGTTCCTCCACCCTGTAGTCCTCTTCTGAGACAGGATGATTCCACTTATGCTCTCAAATAATTCATTCTGTCAAAGAAGAGGAGTAATTTTATTGAAGGGAAATTAGAGGGTGGGGGGAGGAGGTTGTGCCACCCTCAGGTTCCTACTGTCCCTTGCACAGAATTTTTCTTTCTTGTAGGCAGAGTGTAAAATGTGTTCGGCTAAGGAGAGGAAGTACAACCAAGCCCATCTCTATAGCCCAATGATCAAAGAAGTACAGAAATGCTTATTCTAGTGGGGGGTACTCTGATTTGGGCTCTGTCTAGTGTGCTAAAAGGTGAGTTTAAACGGCTGTTCACGGAGTCTGCCAACAGCTCATTTAACTGATTTTGATCTGGGTTATGCCAGGAGGGCCAAAGTGAATCAATCAGATCTGAGCTCTTCAACAGCTCTTGACTTCTTTTATTTCAATAACGAAGACTTTAAATGGCAGAATCAACACACCACCTAGTGGTTGAGGGTATTCCTAGTCATTAGTACTCGGCTAATGTTAAATGGACACCCCAAATACCTTGGCAGTGAATTTGCCTCACGATGCTGCCAACAGCCACCATAGTTCCTGTTTTGTTAGCCCTGAGACAAAACCTCCTTCATGGGGAACACAGCTGGCCCCTGAAACAATGGACTTAGAGTAAATAAGCTAATTTAAACCTGAGAGTTTAAATTTTGTCTCAGATGTGGATTCGTTTGTGTGAGCTATTTCAGTGTGGTACTGGAAATTTCATCACTTCTGCTATACTTGAAGGAATAAAGATGTTTATTAGATCCTTACATTTTATCCAGCACAGACTATTTCTGGATATTCCTTTTGCTTTCTAATATATTTGGAAACCAGCAAATATAATTGAATTTATTTATAGTAACAGAATAAATTAAAAATGCTTCTTGCTATAAAAGCATTTGAAAAAGTTTTTGTCTTGTGCAAGGACAAGTACTTTTAATGCACTCTTCAGATGTGCTCAGTGAATGAACATACAACAGCCTAAATTCACAGCTATTTTTATTAAGCAGATGTAGAATATTCTAAGAAAGGGGATTCTGAAAATAGTTGAAAGTCTCTGGACTTGCTTAGCATTTCAAGAATATTTATGTCTGTTGTCTCTTGAAGGAATATTTAAATGTGTTAGTCCCATGCAAATGCAGAGTGTTCAATATCTAAAAAGTATGTCTACTAGGTTCTAAGTTAAGGAACAAATAAGGGGGGGAAAGTGTAAGTCTAAGGCTGTCTCATTTGCTTGCTTTTTTCTGAAGGTATCAAAAAGTTTCCAGGTGTGTCCTGGTGATTTAATGACAAGTAGTTTAAAAATGCTTTTAAAGTTTCTGCAGAGATACTGTACTTCTGACTTCCCATGGGGCTTTGGTGTGAGGCTTCCCAGCCTTCATTTTTGCAGGAAAAAGTCCTGTGGTTTTGCGAGGAAAAGTTCTACTATTGCAAGACTTGACTCCGCAAGTCTTAAGGAGAGTTTGACCCTCCACTAACGTGTTCCTTTATGACAAAATACAGATGGCAGAAATGTTGGAGCAGCAAAGAACAGCTTTTTAGGAGATGGGTTTCAAGGACCCTGTATGTCAGACTGAAAAAGCAAGTGTTAACACACCGTGTTGAAATCACAGAGTCAAATGTCTCATCTATCTTTGCACTGAAATGAAGTTTTGACACAGCTGCTTTACTGCCAGTTACCAGACTGTGCCTTTCACATTCACTTCCATGCCCTTGTTCTTGTCAAAACTATAAACCAGAAAGCTTTCTGAAAATTAAAAGCAGTAAAAGCTTTCCCATTTCTAGTTTGTGCTTGAATGTTTTCCTCATTGCATGCCTGGAATGAGCCTTGGGCCTGTCTGAGTAGCTGATGTGACAACTCAGTAACTTCTCCATCAAGAGCTTGGCACAGAAACCTGGGCTCTTCACGCATCCCAGTCTTGTAGCAGCACTGCCTGCACATCGTGGCTCTCGTGTTGGGCATGCCCTCTGCCCTGGTGGGATGGCTCATCCAAGGGGAATCAGAAAAAACAGGAGCATCTTGACAGCAGAGCTGCAGACTGCCAGTGAGCAGCAAAGTGTGTGTTAAACCAAAAACTGTGTCCCTGCTTTCTCTGTCCTTGCCATTGTACGTGCTGTGCTTAAGAGTGTCTGTATGTCCCAAAGGGTCATCAAATGCCATAAGGCTTCTATATTTACCTGTGTGCACCAATACCCCAATAAATCATCCCCAGGCAGCAAACAAACCCAGCTGTACTGTGATCTCCCAGAGATTTGCCTGCATGTTGATACCTTGACTCACAAGACTTTAATGTAAGGATATATTGTGCATTTTATTTTCTGGTAACAGGTTTTGCTTCCAATAGTTTAATCTCAGGGTGTGGTTTTATTACTTATTTCTGCAAGAATAAGCTGTTCTCCTTTTCACCAGGCTCACTCTTGTAATGCAGGGCATAGTCCTACTGTGATTTCAACTAAAACATTGAATAAAAATACACGCTGTCATGGTTTCATCCCAGCCAGCCACCAAATCCCACAGAGTTGCTTGATCACTCCCCCACCAGCAGGAGCAGGGAGAGAATCAGAAGGGTAAAAGCTAGAAAACTCGTGAGTTGAGATAAAGACAGATTAATAGGGAAAGCAAAAGCCACACACACAAGCAAAGCAAAACAAGGAATGAATTCCATGCTTCCCATGTGCAGGCAGGTGTTCAGCCATCTCCAGGAGAGCAGGGCCCCATCACACGTAACTTGGGAAGACAAACACCATCACTCCAAATGTGCCCCTTTCATCCTTCTTTCCCTTCACTTTATATCCTGAGCATGGTGTCACATGGTCTGGAATGTCCCTTTGGTCAGTTGGGGTCACCTGTCCTGGCTGTGTCTCCTCCCACCCTCCCAGGCACCCTCAGCTTCCTCACCAGTGTGGCAGCACGAAAAGCGGAAAAGGCCTTGGCTCTGTGCAAGTCCTGCTCAGCAACAACAAAAACATCTCTGTATCATCAACCCTGTGTTCAGCACAAATCCAAAACACAGCCCCGTAGCAGCCACTGGTACTGCACACAGGACACCGCCTCTGAAAGAACATCAGTCTTCAAGGTGTCAGTCACAAATACCTGCTTTTTGAGAGGGCCGTGGGTGAGGGAATGTTTAAAAGCAAATACTATGATGTATTTGTGCTATTGAAAATACTATGATCTCACCAGGAAGAACAACTTATAATGTATGTAGAAAAAGAAAAAAAAAACCCCAAAACAGATGGGGCCCATGCATCTGATAGTATAGGTAGGTATGAGACAAAAGCTGTATTTTCCTGGTGATTTGCTAAGATGTCCTTTCAGATATCAGATTTATACACTTTTTTACTGTATTCAGAGTATAATCCTTATAAGTAAGGATAAATACTGCTTGTTTATTACTTATTCCAGTGGCTTCAGTCTTTTGTCTCTTCTTAACATTTGGCAACAGCCAGTGCCTGCAGCCTGGCACTGAGCTCAGTTTGCCTCCTCAGCTTCAGCCCAGCTGCAGCACAAGGCTGTTCCTCCATTTAGGTAAATTTAGGTCACCATACGTTTTTCATGTAGCATGTATGCAATTTGTGTACCTGCAATTTAGAAAAGGCAGGATGGTTTCAGTGCCATCGGGGTCCTGCAATATTAAACAGAACATAAAGGACGTGGTGAAAAGATGCTCACCAGGGGACAAAACAAGAATTCAAAAGCACAAACAAGTTCACTCTGCAATAAAGCAAAGACTGGGGTTTTTTCCCAGCTCAAACAGTTACATATCACTAAGATATTTGGCTGATGGTGCAAGTGAAGTGAGATGCAGAGTTGTGAACATTTGATGCTTCCAGTGAGGAAAAGAAATACTTGAAATGCACAATGTAAACAGCCAGAAGCCAACATTTTCCTAAAATTTTATAAAAATTCTTGCAGATTATAAAGACAACTGTAAGAAAAAAATAGCAAATAATTAATAAAAGCAGCTTTATAGATTAGGAGTGTCTGGTTTAAAGCTTCATATTTTTGCAATAAAATCATACAAAAAACATGCAGTGGAACAGAACTGTTCCTCCTTTCAGGGACATCTCTGTGGTCCTCTTAGAAGGATGGGGCCATGGCTCTTGGTTTTGGGAAGTTCAGGTGAAAACACCAGACACTGAAAGAGCCCTGACAAACCCACCACTTGCACTTACCATGGAAATGCCAGTCTTGCTGCACGATCCACTCAACAGCCACGTCATTGCTCCCCATTTACTTTCCTCTAAGTAAAGAGCATTTACACATCCCTCGGGTTCACTTTATGAAGGCAAATTGAGAATAAAGAGCACTTTGCATGCACTCCAGCATTTTGAGGGACAGAGGGACCACAGAGAGATGTCTTTCTGCTACTGCACATAGGGGCTTCAGAACAGATTCCAGAAGCATAATGACAAGGTAGGAAGACCTTTTATACCTGATGGAGTGGAGGGATACTGATGGAAAGCCGGAACTGAGAGATTTATGCAGATAAAATAATGCCTAAGCTGCCAGGCTACCTTGGCTCCTCATAAATCTTCTGTTCTTCAGATCACAAGGAGCTGTTCCCAGAAAAGGAAGAGGGCAGTTTCAAAGGATGAAAAGTTCAAGGCAGTTTCCCAGCACAAGTGTCCCTTCCCTCCCACAGAAGAACAATGAAGTTATGAGGACATGGATAAGGAAGGGATGCTATTTTTCAGGGGTGCTGGTTTTCAGTAGGGCACGATCTGTGCAAAGAAGCCCTTCCTGAAACTAAGATCGCCTTTACGATCCAAATGGGTGAATATGAAGATACTGCTGCCATCACTTCAGTATCACACCCACCACCTTCCCTGCAGGCATCCACAACCACAGAACCTGCAAGTGCTGCAGTCCTGGTGCTCCCTGCAGACAGGGTTAATCAGAGCTGTTGTTCATTACACACAGTTGTTAACAAATACGTTTTTCCAGGTAATCTGAAACGCCAGGTACACAACACACGATAGGTTCCTATATTGCTGTATCAGCAGTCTGCTTGGCTACTTTTGCTACAATTTGTCAACATTACCATATTTTGCATGTTAATTGATTAAAATCACAAGATACTCTGGGACACTGGATCAGGAAAACTTTGGGATCAGGAGGGCTAATGGGTGGGGAAGAGAAGCCTTATTTTATTTAATCCCCAAAAATTATATCTGAGGAAAACAGCAGATGCTTCTTCATTCAGCTTGCCTCTGAACACCCATTTATCCAAATTCCCATATTGGCTCTTTGTAGCCTGAAAGCGCAAAGGATTTTTTTTTGTTGTGCATACAGTTAGTTTCTGGGCTAGGATAGACAGCTCCCTGCCAAGGTGGTTCTTTTCCAGCATGACTCCAAAAGGAGTCACAGCCTTTTCCTATAGACTTTTTTTTTCTTTTTTGAGACCCGCACCCCCAGTAACAGCTCATCAGCTTGGAAGGAGACAAGGGGAATTAAGGGAACCGGCCGAGGGATTCTTTATTACAAAGTTGTTGGGCAATCCAAGGAGGATGCTGAACCCTACAAGGAAACACTAGTACTCATTTACAAACAAAACTCAGCATTTTTATTCTTTGATTGACTTCCTGCTAGTTTTCATACTTGCTACCACCAGAGAAGAGCGTAAAAACACAGTACAACATTGTTAACCAGTTAGGAAGGCTGGAAGGGAAAGCAAATCCCAGTACAATTGCAAGTAACTTGGTGGAGTTTATAATTAAGATTTTTTTCAACATCAGCAATGAAGCAATAAATATGCTGCTGCACTGAACCAACAATAGGATTTAATCATTAAGTTTGTGGTTTATTGCATTACAGTTTAAATGTTATCCATCATCATACATTCACCGACCAGGTAAATGACACTTTTTCATATGTTTTATGCTAAATGGCTAAAATTATGCAGTAGCCAAACTAGACTAGGACTAGTAGAGGTAGATATTGAATGGGCAGTGCCAGGCAGAAATATTTTGTGAAAGTACTTCTTTGTCTTTTGTCATGAACAGTTAGCAGGTTTAACACTTTTAATTAAAACAAACATCTTAGGGAAGCTATTCTAAGATGCTTTGGGTTTTTTAGCAATATTTGTCTTGCAATATTACAAACTCTTTGATATGATCTCTCATAAAGTGGACAATTTTTGTCTTCCCAGTTTTCTGCCACGATTCACATGAAGACTAATATACAAAGCTAGAATCTTTGTGAACATACTACTGGTTTTGCTTGTACCACTCAAGAAGTAATACACATTTACAGCTTCCTTGGCATGGGAAGACTGCATTTATAGTATTTACAGCTTCAGTCATCTTTCTAGTAACAAAAAAAGCTATTTTATATTTAATCTAAAATGGAATTTCTATTATGCCACCTCCTTATAACTCACTTCAGTCTCCTTTTGCCAAGCTGCTCAATCAGTTGCTCCTTGCCATTCCCACTGCTGGCTGTATGCTCCTGGAAAGTGTCTCTGCCCAACACAGCCATTAAAATTAGTGTTTGTAGACTGCAGCTTTAATTTCCAGGAAATATCATGACAGCATAGCTACAGGTTTTGTAAAAGCATAGGCCCTTTGCTCCTCACCTCATCCCACAACAGTTGATAACCGAAAGGTTCCTGGAAGCAAGAGCCTTTCCCCAAGCTCAGCAACCACTTTCCTCCAACTGGAACCTGACCTTTCATTAATGAGCTTATAGATGGCTCAAATAAATTACTGATACAACTGTCTAATTACACTACATTTGCACTGTTTTCCTTCACAGGACCCCAAAGCACTGTGTTACCACATGAGCGTAACGCTGACTTCCACATAGTTCAAGCTATTTTACATTACACTTAGGTACAAATGGCATTTTTAAAGCGAAATTCCTTAGGGGAAAAGATTTCAAAGCTAGCTAGTTACTGTGTACAGAACACTTAGAAAAACAGTTAAAGCAATCACAAAAAGGAAAAAAATAAAATTTTTATCTGAGTCTGTTGAGGTGGATTATGGTATCAAGTGGCCTTGTTGGCATTAGTAGCTCATGTTCAAAGCAGAACTGAGGCAACAGCATGTGAGCGCTCCAGGAATGATGGCACCATTGCTTCAACCCCCAAAAGCATCACATTAGACAGAGAGCTTAAGTTTTCTTATTTATCTTGCTCATGTGATACTGAAATTGTATTTGCACCTCTGGGTCCTGAGGCCTGATCTCACCCTGCCCTCATGGGTGTTTTCTTTCAGGGAAAACACAATTCAATCTGTGAGTTGCTACACCAACTTCCAGGGTCTACTGTTATGGCTGCAGCACCTCCAGATGTTGCTGGCAAATCCAAATGCTAAAGGAAGATTTAAGAGGCTTATCATAAACACCTCATCTAGCCCTAGAGAGCTCCCCGGGAAACTTGGAATTTGCTCCCCATGCTAGGGGAAAACCTGGGTGACAAACTTCCCTCTGTGTTCTGGTTGACACAGCACGTATCAGGACAAGTCTGCCCCCTATGAACACGCAAATATTAAGACCTCTACTGAAGAAAAAAAAAAAGTTGAATATAGACGGTTTTAAGGCATTTAATATGCAAAGAAATTAGTTACTGAATAGGTAGGTTTGAGGCTATTTTACCTGCTTGTTCACACATGTGCCTGCATGTTCTGATCTCCACATGGACAAAGCGAATATCTCACCCACCATCACACGGCAAACCACAACTTTCAGTTCCCTACAATTTAAGCCCACGTCTGACTCTGGCGTTGCTTCATGCAATGTGCATTTGCACCATCTTCTCTTATCTAGGCAAATTTGTTGTCTGAAATTTTTGCCCCCAGGAAAGATACCCATATCATGTATCATAACCAGTGGCTCCACTGATGGTGGAATCCTTCATCTCTAGTGAAAATCATGAAGAATCAAACCACATTGTGTCATGCCAATGCTCTAGGTCACTCTGACCACCACTACAATCCCTGTTCACCTGCTCTGGCAGCCAAGCACCGGTGATTACGCTTTTGGATCTCAGCACACAAAGGAAAGCTTCCATTGCAGCACAGCACTCCATGCTACCACTTTACAAGACTCATTGCACTGGATTTCAACTTCATTTCCAGCTCTGAAAAGCTCTTCCTCAGAAGTCAGCCTTGCATCTAACAGGAGAGATGAAGGAATAACAATTTCTTTGCCAATTAAAGAACACCCAACTTCAGGCAAACTCTTGGCTTAGTTTCCTGCCCTGGGTTTCGAGTCTTCTGGTAGGGGATGAGTAACCTCTTTAATCCAAAAGCACCATCTCTGAAGCAATATGGATGCCTTTCAGCAAGGTTATGAAGTGTCTTCAGGGAAATCACAATAGATGTGTAGATGGAGACTTCTGGAAGGTCCACTGAAGCACCCTTTTCCCCATTTGCACAATGAAAGATAACAAGTAACTTCCTGCTTTTAGTTTGTCCATTTCAATGCAAAAACAGGCAGTGAAAACGTAAAGGAAATAATCCCATTTATAGGCAGCACCCCAAAAAAACCCAGTATTTGGAAAAAAAAGAATTCGCTTGATGCAATTCACAATCTGTTACGAGTGAGTACTCATCTGCCTCCAGCTTAAGCGTTAGAAGCCAAGAAATGGGCAGCAATACTCAAGAGGCAAGGGCAAAAGCTCGCAGCTTGTGTAGGCAAGACTGAACCATCTCCAGGAGTTGCAGAAGACATGCAGTCCAAGTATCTCAGGCTGCAGAAACAACTGAGATCAAGACATCAATACCAGAGTCAGTTAAAGGCTCTGTAGGTATTCTAGTCCCTAAAAGCCCAGCAGGTTAAATATACAAATACAGCAACACACACTTCCAACAGGAACTATACCACAAATGTACACAAGGATAGGCTAACCATGAAAAGAAAGTGGAGCTGAAGACACAATAAACAAAAGCCTGTTGTTCTGACAGTTAGAAAACTACAAACCCCAGTAAGTCTTTCAGGATTTCTTAACTGTACATGTCAATCACTGAATTCCATTATGTGGAAGAGGAAGGCTGTGTATCCACACAACAGATACTCTGTAACTGAACTCCTGCAGCAAAGAAGGCACTCACTTTGTAAGCTGTAGTTTATTTCTGCTCTGTTTTATATGATGATCCTACAAAAGAAAACATTTGAGCACTTATCTATATTATTAACACAGTAGACTTGTAGACTGAAGCTTGACTTGGAAAAAAAAATTCAGCCTAACACTGGTGGACCTTAAAAGCCAAGTAGTAAAGCATTGTGTTATAGGACTTCCCAGACATTCAGTATTTACATGTAATGCATTTGCACTTTATACTCAATGACCACCCATCAGCAGTGACATTGTTAGCATGACTGGACAGCACAGTAAGCCAACCCTGAGCTGCACTCCAGCAAACCCATTCACTGTCGAAGTACAACATACATTGGTTTAAATATTCACACAGTTGTTTTTCAAAACATTTTTATTGCATTATATTTGGTACCTTATGTTTGACAAAGGAAATTACATCTGTAACTGCAGGAATAAGAAGCTGGTCTGTTATTGAAAAAAAATCTTGGGCCCCTTAAAAGTTACAAAGTCTTGGGCTTGCCTGAAACAACTGAGCAAGAAATATATTCTTAGAAATGTAGGGCTTCAAGTATTACAAACCTGTGACACTGTGGAAAAGTTCCAGAGGTATCTAAACTGCAGCACTTTTTTTTTTTTTTTTCTGCATAACGTGAACAAGGCCTGCTGAGGTTTTAATCTATTAGTCTCTTGATCAGTCAAAATGGTAGTCAGGAGTTTTCCTCTTTGCAACTTCAAGCCATGGTATGTTCTCATTTTGTTTTCACTCTATGTGAAAAATGCATGCGATCTTTCTAATTGGTGCCACATCACAGTGCATAATTTTATTTGGTTCTTGCATGACAGTTTTAAAAAGTTTGGCCAACATATGACGATAGGTTCATCTCAAGAACAGCAACGTTGATTCTCCCCTCCCCATCCCAAGTTTAATTCCAAGAAAGACCATTTCTAACTGGTTCCTTCAGATAAAAACTGTGGTGCAAGAACACCAAACTGATCGTGTACAGTGAATTTCAGAGACACAACAAGCTTATTGAACACACTATGTTTCTTAATTCTGGTTGATATCCATATGTCCAAGCACCCCCAACATAACATGTATGTTGCAGGTTTCTCTGTATATTCTGATTCACATTGCATACTTCCTATGGACACAATCATCCCCCGTATCAAAAATCAGTCAGATGCTAAAGCCCCATCAACTCTTTGTGCTCAGTGAAAGAATCCAGTGCTAAAACAGCAGTTTTGCTGTCTGAGATAACAGTAATCTCACAAGACAAATTTAAAGTTAATATTTCTGCCACACACCTGCTCTGAGGGCTACACACCTCCAGGTCACATATAAATTAGTTTAAAAACATGGATGGGTAGGTAAGGAGAAGGGTTGTTTATTTTTTCCTTTTTTTCAATTTTAGCAGCTTTTAATTTTTCAGAAACCAAACAACCTATAACCAGTAATATGTTAGATATTTTATATATATACTTTGTCAGCAGGATAAAAAGAAGTAAAATTATTTGAAGGCAATGGGTTTTTTCCTTCTGTTCTTTGTGTAAGTTAGAACAATTCAGCAGGTGCGTGACAAAAATATTATACACCAGATATGGTCCAACATCATTTTTTTCCAATAAAGTTGTTCATATTTCATTGGCCAGTTCTTCAGGTTCTGCAGAACTATCTCCATTAACTGTGATCTTCATATCCTCTTCATATCCAGGGGGCATGAAAGCCAAAGCATAAGGGAAAAGCTTGTGACAATTTGCTCTGTAAGTTTCAGATGCTTCTTTACAGTCTCCAAGGCTACCGTCACATAAAGCTTCTAATACCTCCATACAAGTCTAATTAAAAAGAAAAATAAAGACGTGTTATGGTTTTTTAAATGTTCAGCTGAACACTTGCAAACCAATGCTACAAAGCAAAACTTCAATTGTTTACAGGTTTCAAACAGCAGTTTGGCTTTCTGAGATAAGAAAAATCTCATGAGACAAATTTAAAATAGTATTTCTGCCACAAATCTGCTCCAAGGGCCACACACCTCCTTTCAACATCAAATGACATTTTAGCTAAACACAGCATGAAATACCAGTGTAGTCTGATTTGAAATAATGCAGTTTTAAAGGGAACTAAAACAGTTGGAAATCTTGACTGTAAAATGAAATACTAATTTGTCACTTGTTTCTTATTTTCGTAAAAAAATGTTATTCCTGCTAGTTGGCAACCAAGAGCCCCACCATTCTTGGGACACACTGGCCATTTTAGCAATACATAATATACCTTTCAATCAAATCAAATTACTCTGATATTACCACATTTTTCAGATATATGCAGTTTCCTGTCCATTTTTGTTCATGATTTAGAAGAAGAAAAGGAGATTTCCTGTGGAATTTTTTTCAGCTTGCATTCCCAACATGAGAAACCAACCTACTGAGCGCCACTAAAGCCTGGCAGCATTTAACACCCACCCGTGGCTGTGTGCAGACATTAGCATAGCAAGGCAGTCTTTTCCTGATCCTCTGACATTTAGTACAGTTTTTATTTCTTCTGTGTACTGGGATTAACTGCTCTGTCCTCCTGCTGTAGGATTATGGAGTTCTCAACAATCCCTTTTCCTCACATTTGCTCTTTGCAACACTGCCATCCACAGAAGGTCAAATATATCTGGTTTTATGCCTGCAGCATGCTCCAAGACAGCTGGTCTTTACTACAATGAAATGTAATAAATTTGATCTCTCTTTGCACACAAAAATGCCTTTCAACAAACACCTAGACTCCTTCAGACTCTCCATTTATAGGGCACTTTCAATTTCCCATCTAGAAGTTCAGTACAAGTCCAACTCTTACTTTATGTTGGCACCAAAAATGCTTAAATTCAACATTTTTCAGTTTTATCACAATGTAGTGTACAGGACATTTATGCACTGCTGAGTTGGTAAAAGCTTCTTCTAGTCTTACCAAGTTTGCACCTCCAAAACAACCAAGCTTTTTTGGTTACACTTAATCTTTCCCCAGTCCAATTCCCGGAATCCCACTAGCAGGCAAAAACCAGCAAATAGAAGGCAAATTAATTTTTGTTTTCTAAATCTGTTGATAATCTAGATTAAGCTCTTTGAGACCACTCAAACAGTTGGAAAATCCAAACCCAAAAACCAACACCCAAACAAGACAACTTTATGAAAAATGCTAAATACATACTTCGAATAAAAAAGACATGAGTTTGCATCCCGTAACACAACAGCTAGAATAGAGAAAGGATCTGAATCTTTAACATCCTAAACAAGTCTATAAATCAAGGCAAATTGTCCTTTATTGTCTCTTTTTTCCCCCTCTGTCTGGCCCAAAATTTCTGCTGTGAACTTAAAATTCATCACAATTAAAGTTCTATTGAACCCACTATGTTTCATAAGAGATCTTTTTTGGAAAACTCCAATTTTTGTCCACAAAAGAGTAATTTTAAAGTAACATTTACCAATTTTACTTGCAATAGATCTAAAAAATTGAGCTCACCGACTACTGTAAATTGCAAGTCAGAACTGACAAGCCTTCCCAGATGAAGGTGGGGGAGTGGGGAAAGGGGCATGGAGGCAGTGTCACAGGGAGATTATTCCATGACCACCAGAATGGAGCAAAGACTCAAAATTTGGTGAGCTTTTCACTTAACTACATGCTAAGGCAAAACTGTGCTTATGCAGCTTTTATTAAACCTACAGTAACTCCCACAGCTTGCAGAAAGTTGACTATGGAAAGCCTTCCCAGAGTCTGGGCCACTCCTTTTCTTGGTAACAGTTGCCTGTCTGGCAGCCAAAGCTCAGACAAACTACTACCTTTTCTTTTGCCTTGTGAATTCTCTCAAATTTACTAAGTTTTCCATTACCTGCGGCAATAATATGGTTGCTGCTGCTGCTGCTATTTTCATATTATCACAAAACTAAATTAATTTAAATGTGTAAAAAGGATATTAAATATTTCAGTTCAGATGAACCTGACACCCCTTTCTCTCACAACTCAACCTCTTTACTATAAGGCACAGCAATGATTTCAGCTTCCTCTTACCTCCCAATTTTGCTTAAAGCTTCCATAGATACAACAGAAGTTGTTTACAATTTATAAATATGTTACCTGAAGATTTCTGTTAATAAGGGATTCATCCAAGGTCATTGCCAGTTCCACTGCCCTTTTCTGACTGGAAGGATCTAAATAGTACATCATTTTGGCAGCTACAGGAGGAAAAATAAGACTCATCACCCAGTGGATGACCAAAACCATCTTATACACAAACACAAAATAGAGATAATATGAGGAGGAGGGGGGACTGAACTCTCCAGCAGTAGTTCAAAATGGAACCAACTTGGAACATAAAGCTTGACACCTAAGTAGGTAGAAGGGAAGCTCCAAACAGAGAATTAAAACAAACATTCAGCCACAATAGAGACAATAGAGCAGAGAGGTCCCAATATTTGCATTTCAGCAGCACAAAGAGAAAATTAAAGAAAATCACAGACAACCTCGCAATCATGCTGTCAGAAAAACACAAATAGAGAAGAAAAGCACTCCTGAGTGAAGGAGTGATTGTTACATCACTGGGGCTGATACTGAGATACCACTGCCAGAGAAGCACAGAAAATGAGGAAGTAGGGCAGAACAAGGAGAAAGGCAAACTACCTGATAACCTATGTGGCAGTGAGTCATAGTTCCTTTTAAGGAAAGCTTCATTGAAGTTCTTTGGATTAGTTGCTCCAAAAAGCCGATTCATTTCTTGGTTTAACACTGTTCTAACAGCATCAGGCAGATCCTTACTTTCAGATACTGCTGGAAAAAAAAGTTGAGGTGAGCACACGTAATCACAATAAAATATGCTCTATGTATTTATTTTAGTATTTTTCATGTTTACATTATTAATATAATTGGAAAGTATTTCAAAGGAAGATGCATGAAATTTGAAAAGGTAAATACTGGATGTGGTTAGAAGAAGCTTAACTGCGGCAGTTTTCTGATGCTTAGAAAAAGCCAAAGCTTTACATTAATTACATTAATACACTCTCCCCATTACTAATTAAAACCTATTAGGCTAAAAGGTTAATGTCATACAAGTCTGTTCTTAAATGTGTCTAGTCTGTAGCCCCCACCAGAAAGGGTGACCTTTGGGGCAGGGGAAGGGAGAGAATTCTTCCAGCTTTTACCAATAAGGACAGAATTCTAAGCCCTCTCCTTGCATGCTGACACAGGCTGTCAGCAGAAAAGCCACATTCCTCATTCTGCAGTTTCCATTTCTTCACTGCCTTCTTTTCTTTCAGGCTTCACATACTGCTCACAGTCTTAAAAATTCTTAGCAATGCTAGAATGACTCCTAAATCCAGCTGCAGTCATAATAACCATGAATGAATCAGTTGGTTAAAAAGCTTTCTAATACATGCATTAAATATTTTGAATTAATTGTGCTAAAAATCAATGACTGCAGGTTTGGCATCACCTGGCAGTGTGCACAGATGAAGTCCTACCAAACAGATACATACCACTGCTGAAGAGATGAATCATACACTCGTGAAGCCAAGGATGACTAGAATCAATAGCAAAGGCTCTCTTCACAGACTGAAGCATCAGAAGGAACTTCTCTGGAAAAAAAAGTGTTGACAAATGTTCAAAAACTTGTGGTAGGAACTCACTGCATTGTGTTACAGGAGTATTTCATGTTTGAAATTAGAATGATCAGAAGAATTTACAGCTGAGTGTACTGCAAAAGCTATTTTTAATAACATGCATCTATTTAACCAGTGAATTAAGTGGATAATCACCAAATGTTCAAACTTTGGTTTTCACAGACTGCTCATGGCTGGAGTGTTGGTCCAGTGAAAAGTTGTGTTGTGACAGGGATGGGCTCCTCATACCTCATCAATAATTGCTGCTTAAGTTCCAATAAACACCTTTATGATTCACAAATTGCTTGTTCTCATTAAGTCTTCTCACCTACCTTTTCGAAAATAAATCTCAAAGGCAAAAAGATGAGTCTCTATTTTGTTCTTTACTAAATTCTTCAGGGGTGTTAAAAATTTAATGGCTTCTTCCAAAGGTGCTTCAACCTACAAATTCAAGGAAGTGACACACAGCTAAGTCAAACTTCAAACCTAGTCACTACAACAACAAAAATCAGCTATTGCTGAGTTACATCAGAGAGTTATTCTCCTAAGGCAGTGCATAAGATGCTTAGAACCACTTCTGTTACAAATTTTGCAACTTTCATTCAATGTCTAAACACAGACTAAAAAGTCCAAAATATTTGCTTTCTGATGGCTACAAATCACATTTTGCTGTAGAGACACAAATCTTTTCCTTCTATCATACACCAGTAGTGAACACAACTGGACCTGAACCTGCACTGAAAAGGGCGGTGTGGCTGTCCACACCAACCTACATATGTAGACCTGAGATGATGGTAAATGACTGATAAATGCCCATGACATTCTGCTCATGTGAGCTTCAGACAGGTTCCTGAAAGCTGCCAGGTCATGGTGACAGTCCCAGACAAAATACCAACAGCAAGCTGGAAGTAACTAGATATTGAAAATGGTCTCCTGATCTTAGCTAGTGTAATCCAGTAAATGGACAGCTTTCACACAAATTAATTCTGTGCAAGGGTTCTTTACAGACAGATATCTTGCACATAGAGGTTTGGGATTACTCAAACAAGAACTGTCTGTTGTCCTTCATATTTTTTTTATGAACAGAAATTACTCTCTAAGAAGCAAATACAAGTTTTGCTTTTGCCAATAACAATTCAGCAGTGTTGAAGTGATACACTTCGTTGCAAACTTGAGTTGAAGATAGCAATGGACACCTTCCTGCTAAACATAACTACAGCACCTGTCATAAAAACACTCACATCACTTCTATGTGCTGCTGATTTTACATACACACTGTGCACATCAACTATTTGGAACCTATAAAACCCCATTCCAAAGGTATGCCTTTAGTGCCAAAGCTACATACCCAAACAAATCCAGGGGCAGCTGTTTCAAGAAAACTATTTGCAAGTGACCAACTATGTCAAAAATGGTCTTTTGGCACCAACTGCATTTGGAAGTGTCTATATCATGATTGTGATATTGAATTTGGAATTATATTATATTGACATCTATATGTTAAAGACATAACTAGATTTGCCAAAGGAATGCATTATACAGCTGCAACTGTTCCTTATAATCCTGGGAACTGGCTGGATTTTTCAGGGCTATCCCATGACATCCCTCTACTACAGAACAATTTCAATACATGCTGCTGCATTTCAGTCTTAGCTAGCACTGCAATTAGTTCTGCTTCTTGCAACCAGTGAACTAAACAATGGAAATACCAACAATATTCTTAGTAATTTGTCAAGTTTAAGTCACTTGTTTCCTGGCTACAGAATTAAGTTCACTGACTCAACTTTCAAATATCCCCTCAGAACTCATTTTAGTATGAATAAAGTATGAACAGTATGAATATAGATCCAGAATACTGGATCTATAAAGACTTGCAATCTATACTACTATTGTTATAAATGAATTTTTCCAGTCTCTATAATTTTCTTATCTTCCCCTCACTTTTTTTTTTCTTCCTGCTCCCTACAGGTGTAACTTGTGCTAAAAGAAAAGTCTTCTGGGTCACCTGCCCTTTTATATCTCGCTATAGTTCTTCATCCAGATCTCTAAATCCATCTCAGTCTAGTCTACTATTTACTACCACAACTTCTTTATCCTTTTTTTCCCCCCATTCAAAACATATGCAAACAAATCCCGTCAAAGCATTCAGTGCTTCAGTGTCTCCTCTTTCACAGGCTGACTATGCAAACAAAAGAATATCATGGGACCTAAGAGTGAATGATAATCACCTTCCATACAGGATAGAAAGACTTCCACACAACCAACTAGAAATAGGGTATAATCAACAAGTTAGTGCAGTAGACACATGGAGATAATTCCACCTGTAGCAAATGTTTATGACTTCAATTACTGCCTTTGAGAGCTAGGCACAAGAGCTGTGATTTCCACACTACTGACACTGTATCTAACAAACTAGCCCTAGAAAAGAATTGTTTTTAAAATGCCGCCTGTGAAGAGACACCATATCAAAAAAACCCCAACAAGTTATTTGAATGGCTTTTAAGTTTTATGTGTGCTCACTACAACTTTTCTAGAAATTTCTAAGACTTTATTATTACACTAGTAAGCACCTTTGCCAGTTTCTCAGGGATAAGTTCCTCTTTCGGTCCTCCAATTTCTTCATCATCATCATCTTTCTTCTTTTTCTGATTCCTCTGTTGCTTCTCCTTCTCAGCATTTTTCTTCTCCTCCTCCAGTTGTGCTTTCTTCTGGGCTCTTCTCTGCTTATTTCGTAGCTTCTTTAGCTCCTTGTCAGACATATTTGCTGTACACACACAAAGGACAAAACCACACAACACTGATGTCTAATATTAACAGCATCAAGCAGTTGTCAGCCAACATCACCTTTTTAAAACCATATCTACTAATGAGCAATGCTGTCATTACCTTTGTAAAAGCTTATTTACAATGGATAGATTATTTTATAGTCTATGCTGCCGCTTCGTAATTCACAAATTCCTTAATGGAATCAGAGGACAGGAATTAGAACAATAGTATAACGAGATGAAAAATGCTAAAACTTGACAAATTCCTATTGAAGGATTCTCTTGAAGGATCCTCTATTCGTACGATTTGAGGTGCCCCAAGTCATAACCACTTAAGCTGCTCTCAAATCACAGACAAGAGTAAAAAAGAAATAGATTATTTAAACATTATTTTTACATCAGAAGCAAGAGATGGTAAAATTTAAGTTGCTACCTAGTGAAATTTCTGCACATTGATAAAAAGCTTAGAAAGAGCTACCACGAAGCACATCTGCTTCAATCTGCTATTCCATGGACCAACCACCATGAGAGTTAATGTTTTTGCAGCCATTCCATAACACAAACATTTGTACTTAAGAGTTACAACTCTCACTACAAACCCATCATTGTTTTATAATAACCACAATAAAAGCACACGTTAGTTTAACTTCCAGCAGAACAACTACTTTACCATGCAGTCCAAGCTGCAATTTGCCTACTTTGAGTTGTGGCTACCACAGCTGACAAGGATAATGAATGCTACACCTTCCTAAAATATCCACTAATTAGTGAAACTGCATGATTAATAAATCCTGAGGGTTGAATACCTGTATCAGCCTCATGTTCTTTATTTTCATCTGTTAAGGGATTATCATGAAGTTTCAAATAGATCTCTATGGCAATCCGTGCTGCTTTGAAGTAGAAGGGATGTTGTCGAAGCACATCTTCTAGTTTTAACAAGTCCACGTAAGACCTAAGGGTGATCTTCCTCATACAGTAAGTGTGGAAGTCAAATTGGTCATCTGTGATTTCTACAAAATGCTAACACAATGTAACATAACATTATTTATCAAGTATTAACAATGAGATACTGACCTGGACTTTCAAAATAATAACATCATAAAAGCCTACTGTTTGACGAATACAACCTACCTATTACAAACATTCACAGAACCCTCCAAAAATAAAAGTCATGGTGAAAAGGACAGAAGGCATCTTAGCCCAGAACCAAAATACACCAATTTCACAGTCTCTTAAAAGTAACTACCTCTGAGAATTCGCAGTTTAGCACACAAAGGTTTTATATTAATTGTATTTAAACAGCATTTGAGGAGTTTTTCTTCTATGAACTGCGCTGGTTTTTTTTTATTCAAAACTATCATTTTAACTTCCACTAAATACTATGGCAATGAAACCCATACTAAAATCAGACATGATGTGAGAAAGTACTTTCTTTTGTTCAAGCTCTGCTTTCTGCACCATCTAATGTACCCTTTGTTTTTGTTTGAGAAGCAGTGAAAAGTCATTCCCCTCTTGAACTTCTTCAAGTACTTATGATTTCATATAACTTTATCCTAAAATCAGCTTTGTTTGTCAAAGCAGGATAGAAGAGTAAGCACAACAAGCTAATTGCAGTCTCTTCCTTTGGAAGTTACCTCACAGCAGTTGTTTTACTAGCATGTTTTTAAGAAAGTGTGACACTCAGATGTAAACAGTGTGACAGATTTACATAACGGAAGAAAAGTACTACTTCTCGAGTTTTAATTCCTCACATGTCCTTTTGACTGCTGCTCCACACCAGCAGAGAAATTTTTGCAGCATTATCTAGAATGGTTTCAGGATTCCTGAGCAGCAACAATTATTGTAAAACCTTTTACTACTTATGCATAGGCAGATAATTTGTCACTGACTACACTGTTGAACATTACATTTCATGAGCATCTTAATCATTTAGTACTGAGAGAGCACAGGTGTTGTCCTTGCAATATTCGGTCTGTTTCTGTGATCATTTACTGATAAAATAATGAAGATTCTAGAGATGCCTTAGTAATCTCCATGATAAAACTCCTTTTCTTGCAAAAGTTGATTATTTGCTCCTACTCCCTTTTCCCAGCCATGAATCACCTATTAAATCCATGAGGTCAACCTCCCTACTTTTTCTGAGACAGTTTAGATCATTTACGGCGTGAAGTATGAGACAAAAAGTGTTTCTGAAAAACAGAACACAGAAATTTTCTGTTCCTGAAAAACAGAAATTTTATCAACCAGAGTGCCCCCTTGGCATAACTGACACCTCTAAAAGATTTAAGAGGCACTGCTTTTTCTTACAAAAGCTTTGCTGATGGTTTTTGAATTCAACATATTTGCTTATTTATTTTTGAACTTTACTACACCTTCAATCAATCAATCCAGTAAATAAATTAAACATAGTGACTTAAATCCTTAGAATTATTTTTCTGGGTGGCCTAAGTTATCACTTCATTTGCTGACCTCTTCTGGTACCCAAGACAATTTACAAGACTAATAGTTTCTTACACAAAAGAATCTTACACTAACTTATTTAAAGGATTTGTGCAAACAAAACATGGTCCTGGCAAATCACAAAATTATTTGGGTTGGAAGGGATCTTAAATGTCATCTATTTCCAACCCTCTGGCACAGGCAGGGACACCTTTCACTAGACCAGATCAGGTTACTTTGATAATTTTCTATCACTTTTTTCTAATCAGAGAATATTCCAGAGCTGAGTCTTCCCTGCAGAAGAGCAGCAGTGCTGAAATCTCCTAACGCCTCTCTATTTGCAAAGAGGCACAGCTTCCTACTAAGTTCTGCTCTTTCAGCACTTCTTTTACACCCTCAGCTGTCTGGTCTTTTTTCTAGACTTTAATGTGCTTTAAAAAAACCAAACCCATATCTGCTTCTTTTTAAAGTTGTGCATCTAAATTTTGTTGTTTACCTCACTATGGATATCTGCATTTAATGTGCAAGTACTCCCCCTTTTAAATAAAATTTCTACTTTAAGAAGTCTTTTTTCTTGCAATAGCTTCTTTTAAACTGTAGCCTTTTTTTTTTAAGGAGAAGATAGTTAATATTTTTTGTAATTTTTTTAAACATTTATTGTCTACCTCTAAAACAGTGCCTTAATAGTAACTGACATCTGTCCTTTACTTTAAGGATGGGCTTGTGAGCTCATCCACTTATTTTCGGACTTAAAGTACACATACGCTTAGTTTGTACCTAAATATCCATTTCTTATGTACCCTGCCAAAACTAAGATTATTTTTGACAGTTTTCTGCTCTTGTCTGGATCTTCAAGTAACTATAAAATCTCTTCATAATATACAGTTTACAATGGCATTTTTAGGAAGAAATGTGAAATATGAACTTGCCAGTAACCAACATGAAATGAAATCTCTCCTGAAGCTACATGAAATGCACCCTTACTGCTCAGAAAAGTAACATATCAGCACAGTAAACTTAAACCAGTGTTTTCCAACCTATGCAGTTGAGCTGAATACATACTCTCTCAATTTCATGGCATTTCTTAAGTGCTTCTCCAAATTTGTTCATTGCCTTGTAGGCTTGAGCACATTCTGTCTGAAACCACATGCACTGCATTTCATTCAGGTTCTCTACTGCCGAGGTTCCTTCCTAAAAGCAAAAACAGCATTATACAAAAAAATAAATCTCATTGGATTTGTCAGCTGCTATTTCTTTTATCTTGGACTAATTAAAAGCACATATAAAGCAAATGAATGCTAAATCTCAGAACTGGAGTCTTGAAAGCTGGAAATGCCACAGTTAAGATCAACTTGCTTTGTTCATTAATTAAAACAAATATAAAAATCTTTATTACACCTACTGGAAGAGTCAGAAAGACACAATGAAGAGCCAGGCAGGGGCCATTTCACTGTGACAGTTCCTCATCTTTAGGTTAGGAGAGACCTTCATTCAGTGTTTCTAATACTGTGTGCACACAACACGTAGCATCGAAAAAATAGCAGAAAAGTTCTAGCCCATGGCAAGACACTGACACCTGCAAGAAATCCTGCAGGATTTTTTTTTCTCAACTAAAACTGCTACCGGTATCTTCCAGAGAACTGCTGATTGAGGTAAGTATCCTCACAGTAGTAGGAGGAGATTATTATTTCTAATGCGATCAGTACTAGAGAGGAGTAGCAAGGCAAAAGGAATACCGTTAACTTTGACACCTTCTGGTTCAAAAAGGGAGCTTACAGTTGTCTTTCAAATCTGGTATTTATATATACTTGCACATATCCACAGAACTTAGCAATGAAAGAGAAAGGCAGTATTCAAAACAGCCTGATTTAGGCAACTAAAAATGAAATGTCATTTCCATTTTCATTACGCTTGATCTAGGTCTCCTCTAATTACTGTTTTTTAATTAAGAAGCCTGTATTTGAGCACTAGACATAAGATCAAATGGAGATAAGTAAGATTCTAAAGAGCAACATCATAAAATCATATTTTTCAAGTTCAGTTTTGGGTAACTGGTATGCTAACCTTTTAGCATCATCTTAGAGCTATTTAAGGCATTGAGGGAGGTCAAATTAACCTAAATTCATAGTGGGTTTGCATCAAAACCCCCACACAAAGCTACTGAGCATATAAAAAAAACAGAACTTCCACTCCCCTCATGTCTGCCTGCACATAGCCTTCATTTCACAAGACCCTTCAGATTTCCTTTACAAACACTGCTCCCTCTCCTCTCTGTTCAACCTACCTTACACTCCAGGTTTCTCCTGCTCTTTAAGAGGGGAGAAAATGGGACAAGCAAACAGAAAAGACTTTACTTTTGCAGGTAGATCCCAACAGCCTGTTGCCTGTCTCCCATAGACAACACACAAATGACACTGCCAGTATTCCGAAACTATCATTTGACAAATAGTCCAGAGAGACTTCACTGAGCTGTTTTGACTTTCAGTTATGAAAGAATAACATCAAAGAACTACATTTAAAAAAGTAACTAACCTGTGTGACCATCAAACCTATCAAAATGGGATTACTGCAGGGACAAAAAGTGATGCATGAAATTATGCAATTTCCATAACACAAAATTTTTCTTCCAGATAACTGGTCATGTGTAAGTACGTGGAAAAATAAAAGAAAAAAGGTGCATGCAGTTTTCCTTCATCACTGATAAACAAGGACCTGGGGATGAAAGTTGGTTCACACAAGGAAGATACCTCACAAAGCATCTCAACTGTTAGCCACACCAAAATTATGTCCCAAGAGACATCTAAATTCTCAAACTTACTACCATTAGAAAAAAGAGACATGGGCAACTTTACCAGATCTTTCAAGTATCCTACAGAATCAAGATTAAACCCAAAGATTATTGTGCAAAAATTTTCTCAGAAGTTCTCTCTAAAACAGGCATGCTGTATTTTTCCTACCTGGCAAAAATAACCAAATCCAAGCTTTATAGACTTTTAACTTATTACTATGGAATCACGCTTATCCAAGATTAACTCAAACTCTGCTATGGACTACCATAACTGAAGCAAGCAACCATTGTTGCTCTGAAACAGAACTTAAATATGGTAGTAAAGGTGAGTGTAAAGTTAAAAACAAAAAGTTATTCCACAATGGATTAGGCCCACATTATTCCAAAGACCTCTAGTTAAGTGCAACAAACCCGCGTAAACTTAGAACACATTTCTTCTGCTTCTTTAATGGAGTTTGCTTTCAACATATATTTTGCACATTTGGAGTTGATAAATCTGTCTGCTGTGTCCAAAGCCTGAGCCTCATCCATCCACCTTGCAGCTTCTTTAATATTTCCAGCATGCTACAGAGATAGAAATTTAAGTCAGATTTAATAATTAAAAAACATGCACATTTTATCTACTCACTGTTTGATGTAATTAGGTTTTTCTAGACTTTTTTTTAATAAATAGCTTTCTTCAAAAGCAACAGATCTTTAAAGAAAAAAAGCAGTTAAATACCTTTCCTCATTATGGAATTACTGGTCTTTTAGCACTGAATGTTTTTCCTGAAAATGCTTAAAGAATCACTTTGGATAATCCCATTCTGATACAGTATCATAGTGCACTTGAGAAATTGTTTTAAGCAGCTAAAAAACCAGGGGGTAAGAATAGATGAAAGACTCCACCTAATTTATCAGTGTGATTTTTAAGCTGAGAATTCACATTTTGCTGTACATTTGTCCTTTATTGAGTTAAAAACCTTCACAGCAGCTTTTTTATATGCAGCAGAAAACCCCACCTCAAGTAGCTAAACAATATCCTTATCTAGAAACTCACTAAAATTCCTAACAAACTAGTAACCTTTGGTCACTAAGAATAAAGCCAAACTTACCTTATAGATTTTTGCTTTCACAAGGAAAAGTTCTATCAAAGTGGGAGTACTTTCTATAGCAGCATTTATATATTCTAGGGCCAGGGATGGCAGTCCAATTTTATCATAATGTTGAGCCAAATAATACTGGACCCAGAGTAAAGTGGTTGGAGGTTCTTCTTTACCATCATCTGGCAGGAGTAAAATGGAAAGTGGTTTTCTGTTTGGTTTATTACTAAAACAACATGTCAGAAGTAGAATGCAATAAATATAGCCACTGAAGTTAATTCTGCCTCTCTATCAGACCAAGGAGAGCTTCCAAACAACTGTCTCCAGGTATATACATGAGCTTCTAAGTTTATCCAAGACCTAAGCACATACGGCTCCCTTCTCCTTCTGTGGTTTTAAGGAAAAGGGAGTTGGTGGGTCAAAGGGAGTTGCACTTTGTTCCAAGTATTTGCTTAGGGCAGTCAGATATGCAAAACCTCCAAGAACACAAAACCTAGTCCCCACCAAAAGCTTCAAAACTACACCTGTCTGTGAAGACTGTGCTATCGGTATATATTGGTTTTTGTTTGACATTTCTGAAGTTATAGATTTGACACAGCTTTCAAACTTCAGTTTCCTGAACAGTGATAAACTCAAGTCCTGAAAATAGCATACTTGAACTCAAAATTGCGAAGGGATGACTAAATTCATGAATCCATGAAAAAAAAATTAGAACAAGTGACTATATTTTGAATACAGACTTTACATTTGACAGCTATGGTTCAGTTCTGTGTTAGGGGAAAAACAAAAAATCCACATCACCTCTATTTCTTCACTCCCTATTTCCTCACCTCTGAATGGACACACAATGCTTACACCAGGCACTACTTCCATGAAGCACAACAGACTCAGCACTCACCATTTGGGTTAAATAACCTGCAGCTTCTTAGAGAGGTTTCATAACCTATCACGAGCTCTTCTATGATTGCCACCTATACATGCAAGACGAGACACAGAAAAAATAATCTGTGGGCCAGATAGTACTTTATTTCAACTTGAGCTACTTGGTGTTAGCTAAACTAGTTATGTTGGTAAGAAGATTCTGCAATATCCTGAATTACATTACATTTGAGAACGTACTCAATCTCACTCTATTTTTAACAAATTAAGACCAGGCCTCCCTTGGTGAACACTTACACAGCTTAGAATTACTAAATCTTAAGTTTCCTACATTTACCAACTTGGCACATGTATGGTCAGTGTATGTACTTCATTTTTTTCCCAGCTATATCAGGCCATCTAAGGCAGTGCTGATGGAGTCAACACTAAAGAAAACGGTTTCCCTCATCTCTTCAATACACCACAGGTAGAACATGTAAATCTGGTTAGAACACTTACCTTCTCCTTGTCTTTATATAATGACCTCAAAGTATTGAAGACTGGTGGGCAACCTTTGCTGAAATTCATCCTTAAAAACTTGTCCAGACATTCCTTAAATTTTTCACCTTGAGAGGAAAAAGACCTGTTGATTTTGTTTTACCAGACATTACTCATCAATCGCAGATTGTTTATACTGTTAAATCAGAATCTAAGAAACAACAGTGTTGATCACTACTTGCTCAGCAAAAAATGCACTTACCAGACAAAAAGTTTAATGGTAATCTTCTTGGAACTAGTCCCCTTGGGTATTTAGTCCAGGCCTCTTCATAGATCTTTAGTCTCTCCATCATATTAGCTGGAAGAGAATTTCACAGTTTACTTTTCCCTTCCTTTTCCCTTCCTTTCTAGCAAAAAGGAAAAGGGGGCAGAGAAAGTGATTTATACCTGACTAAAAAAAGAATCAGAATATATAGCAACTAATGGCTATATCCTTCCTAAAGAATAGAATTTCCTCCTTATTCTTACTAAAACTAATGTATTGAATGACTCCAAGGTACTCAGCATCTGTTAATGCCTCTTCCAGCAGTAGCATACTAACTGGTTATCTCCCATCTTAAGCTCCTACCTTATTGCTGTCTAAAACCTTCAAAGAAGACTATTCACTTGTATTAGCTACAACATAAGATTAAGATAACAGAGACAGGAAAGGAAAAGCTCGAAATTAAGTGTTGTCTAAGAAATAATTCTATTCTTTCAATCACCCACAAATAGTATTGCGTTTTTTTATTCTATTTTACATAAGACAAGGTAACAACAATGCAAGAAATATTTCCAGCCTTTCTTAAGAAACCCCAACATTAGGACAGTATGTACACACTATGACTAAAAAGAAATATTTAAATGGGGACTTTTTAAATAATAGTTTTAGTATTTAAAGCAATACAAGCTTTATATGCTTTTATATGCAGAAAAAGCTTATTTACTACAAGATATCAAATCATTACCTGGCTTAAGTGCCTTTTCTAAGCCTTTGTAGTAAGCCCAGTTTTCAGGATTTCTTTCTTGCAGTCCTTTGTAGACTTCAACTGCTTCTTCAAGTCTGCCAAGCTGAAGCAGGAGTTCTCCTGTGTGAAAAACAAGAAGTTTTAAATTAAGGTAACAAGATACTAAAGCTGTGTAACATTTATCACTTTACAGTAAAAGACTGGATAATCTTTAATTCCACGCAGATTCTAATTTCTTGGAAAAAATGAGCACAACAGTAGTACAAACTAGATGACAGATGTGTTTCTACTTTGACAATAGCTGCAATGATAGTAAGATTTTACAACTTGGCCCATAATTCCTGAAACTTACTTGACAATTTAATGCAAAATGCACATGGTTTGTTTTTTTTTCCTCACTTACTGAAATGACTGGTTACCTAAAGTGCAGTTTTTACTGCAGAAGGCTATTAAAAGCAGTACATGGTAGCTGGTGTATACAGCATCTTGAAAACCAAACTGAAATTGCAGAACTGCAAGTAGGAGAATGGTTCTTCAATCTGGTATTTCATGAAACTAACTTGCGCGTTTTAAATCAAGCCATTGATTTGATTAATGAATTCTCAAGATTCTGCAAACAAGTTTCCTCTTAATGATACTTCAATACAAGTTAAAACTGATAAAGTTAAGATAAGGTCTAACAATTGTATAAACTTCTTTGCTAATGCTGGAACTGCAACAGGAGTCAATTTCCCATTTCACAATGGAAAACTGTATTTTACAAAGCTTTGCTATTTACAAATGTTAGGCATGAACAGATTACACACCAGAGGTTAACAGTGTCACTCTAGACTAAGGTAAGATTTTCTTACCCAGTTTCAAGAGGAAAATGCAAATTTACCTTTCTTCTTCCCTATGTCACACAACTGACACGAAATTTCGTCAACAGATGCTGCTTTCCACAGTTAGAATAACTTGAGGACTACACACAGAATCTAATGCCCAGGAAAACATCAATAGTTCACTCACTGAGAATGACAGAATTGGGAAAATAAACCTTAATTCTTTCTCTGAGGTGAAAGTTAATTTTTTTTCTATCTAACAGCAGCAAATGCCAATACAATTTTCAGTGTTTGCCATTTGTACTTCATCCACTGTGGCTTTTGCATGTGTGCTTAAAATTTGTACACACTCATTTATTAGCAGGCTCTCCTGGAGAATACACAGCAGCCAAGCCAGACCAAACAACACAATGGGAGCTGTGCCCAAAGAAATTAATCACTTGTACCCCATTGAAAGCATGCAAACTGCTAAGAGTATTTCCATCCTTTTGTGTGGTAACTTGCTAGGAGGTTTTATGTTTTGGTCTGGGGTTTATTTTTAATGAAGTCCTATCTGAAAAACCTATTTCACTACTAACCTTGGACCTTCAAACACTTAGTATGTCACATAGTATGTCAACATGAAACACAAAGTATGTCAAAAGACCTTTCAGATAAAACACAAAGTCACAAAAAACCCACTCCCACCCCAAGAAGTCCAGCTACTATGTTTCAAAAATGATCTGTGATAGCATTGCCTCTATATCCATTACCTTTTATATGCAAACCAAGTCAGATATTCAGCTACCGTGGAGAGTCATCTGCAATAATTTTCCTTGAGGAAGCACCACACCTCCCAGAATACTATCACTACTCAATTCCTAGGTTTGTTTTGTGTGACAGTGAGAGAGTACTATTAACAGAAACAGGGAACTAGCTACAACATCTACATGCATAAGCTAGAGTAAAAGGATTTCTTCTCTTTACTTCAAGCAATCATTTAAATAGATTCCAGTGTGGGCCAAGAACTGGCAGTACCTTCAATAGATTGGCAGTCTCACAGAAACACTGTAAAAGCATCAAGCAGAAGAGGAACAAAGCATGCTTTAAGAAAGTGCACCTGTTAATAGAGCTGTGAGAATGAACTTGTATTACTCTGCAATTCCCTCTATGGAATATAAGCTACACTATTGTATTGATCTGTTATAGTATACACCAGGTTTATAATAATACAACAGAAGTCTACACTGGGTTGCCTCACTAAAGAGCCTATTTCTATACACTGCAACGGTGACTGAGTACATTTAAAAGCCTTCTGCTGTGCCAAAGATGATTCTTCCCTTTCAGCATGTGGTATCCTTGTCAGGGCCACTATCAAAGCTGTAACAGCATGGGTCTGGGGACACTACTCAGACAGAACTTCAGGACATCAATTTAGGATCTCCTGGCTGAAACACCTGTTAGCTTAAAAGTTTCAGAACAGCATGTCCGTACTTCACTGATGTCTTACCAGTCTGGGAGAAGAACACGACAGAGACTGAATAAGCTGCAAGACAAGCAGTCCTTTACAACAGCAAAATTAAATAAATTAACCTAAAAACAAATCAAAGTTCCAAAAGATGGGAAAAGCTGACAGTATGGACATCCCATTGTACGCTATGTGTTTAAATGTATCTTCAGAAAGTGATTACCTTTAGTTTCTTCAACAGCCAGTTTATCACAGATCTGCTTTTCATAGGTACAAAGATGCTCCAAGGCTTCTTTAAACAGCCCTGCTTCCCGGAGGACTTGATTTTGATAGAGCAGCAGTTCACTGTACTCGTAGTCCACCTTGTCAGGTGATGTCTACATAGGAAAGCCAAACATAGGACATAGCTCAGCCTTCTAATTCTAAAATTAGAAGGTATCAAATTCATTTGACTAAAGAAACTGCATAAAGTTTTCTCATGATGAAAGAAATATTTTATTTTAGGCTTAAGCAACACTCCATATAGGAATTTCACATTCTCCTCTTACCTGCTGCGTCTTCCTAAATTCCTCTAAAATTTTTGCTGCCATTTCATAGTCTTCCAGTAGATGGTAAGCAATGGCATAACCAATCCATGATGCTCGCTGTGCAGGTCGGAGCTGAAGCAACTGGTACCTTGTTTCCTGCAAAGAAGTAGCTGCTAATTTTCCTGACTTTACTCTGATACTCTGTAGAATCCATTATGCAATATTCTGTCTTCAATATCCTAGTATTTGAGGAAGTCACTGCGAAATAGTTTGCTATATGCATTTTATTAACCAGAGAAAGAATAAACTTTGAATTATAATGGTGTTCACTGAATAAAAAAATAAGCCTCCACAAAATAACACGTCCAACCAAATCCTGATGAGTCAGACTAATTTTGTTAATGTATGACACACATGCTTTTCCTGTCTTACCACTTATGAACAGAATGTAATTAAGGATACTTGGTTTGAGTTGCAGGAACGTTTACTGGTCTTTCAAATAAACCTTGAAAGTACATATGTATTTAAATCATTAGAAACGTTCTTAGGCAACACAGGTCACGCAAACACATGCCTATTCTTTGGCAAGAGGATAATTACAGCTGGAAAACGCAACAGATTTGCTTGGCATCATGCAGTTTTAATCTGAGGAAAATGTTATTACTTGTTTTGTTATAGACTCCTGAAAGGCATTTTCAAGTAACTTAAAATAAAGGAAAAAAGATACTTCCTATTGAAAAAGCCTAAACAGTCAGAAGTAGGGATTAACAAAGAACTAAAACTAGTTACAGCTGTTTTAACAGAATGATGAGCACTCAAAATATTTTGAAGTAGGAGAGGCTGGAATTTAAAGCAAAGAAAAAAAAACAACCAAAACATAAACTTATTCCCAGTTTTGAGAGTAAATTCTCATTCTTCAGAAGCCAGCATATGATTAGCCATGAATTACTGACTTCTAAGCATCCTAACATTTAATCCTTAATGCATTCTGTAACCATGTGTTACTTGTATGTGTAGAGATTACAGAATTTGTATTCACATTTATCCAGAGGCAAAGAGAACAGACGTTTGCAAACACATTTTGGCACCTACACTAAGTTTTAGCTACCTTGTCTTGGCAAGAGTGGAACCAAATTTCTAAATTACTAATATGAAAAAAATCAGTGATTAAGAATTGTCCTGACTCAGGAATAAATTCTCTGAGGACCTGTGCTAGCTGATGGTTCCACACAGCTTTGTACACAGAACTTGCTCTTGGGTATACTAGTGTTACCCTAGTTTGAAAAGGAAATAATACATGAAGAGACCAACTAATGTGTTTTAAACAACACGACTTTAGAGGTGCAAGGGAAACCTAAAAAGATGAAAACTTGACCAAAAAAAACAGAGCTGTCACTCACCAATGCCCAAGTTGGCCAGGAACTAAAATATGATGTTTCATGCAGCACACTGCTTGTTATTACCCACTGACAAGAGAAAACTGGAGGCCACTGACGTAAAGGTGAAGGGATACAGAGTGCAAAGCTACTAAAAAATACAAACTCCTTTGCCTGAATAAAAGTCATGCTCTGAACACATTGCCTCTTACCTACGGGAATCCTTTCAAGAAAAGAACAAGACTGGAGAATGTCTACAGCTGGATTATACAGCATCAAGAAAAAAAAAATAAGGCAAGCAATTCTGCACTGAGCTGAAAATTTGACATTAAATCTTGTATTTTATAGAAATGGAATAGAATAGAAATCACATATTTTATAGAAATTGCTCAGTAGCACATCTGCTTTTACTTTCATAAAGTATTGAGCAGCATATAGTTTTAACCCTCTGGACCTAACTATTTTTTTAAAGTGTCATTAATCAATCTGCCACCTTTGCTGCAGTTCCCTAGAAGATGATTAAATGCAGTATGCATACTTACCCTGTAACCTTCAAGATCCCTCATTTGAATCTGTAGCAGAGAAAGGTCTCTTAAGATTTGAAGATTGTCTTTGTCCCATTTCAGTGCATTTCTATAGCATTTGATAGCTTCATCATACTTCTTGTCTGACCTCTGAAGAAGGCCATAGACATGCCAACCTGGAAAACTCTATTAAGGCTTCCACTGAATCTGAGCAGGGACAAATGAGCTCCAACATGGCAGTGACAGAATAGCTGGCAACAAGCTCTCAAGCTGCTTTAAAAATGGGCAGGAACACTACAATTCTTTTTGTCAGAACATTGCCAGTTATATGTAAACAGTCTATACAATAAGGTGTAAACTTTACTTTTCACATACTGGGGGATGAAATAAAATAACGGAGTCTCTGAAAACCCTATTAGGCTTACTTAAAAACAATTTTAAGAGAACTGAAGTGCTCATACTTCCTGCATTCTGCGTATACAACAATCCTTTAACAATGTAATGGCAACTACTCATGCTTCCTAAGCAAATCACATGTTTAAATGCCCACCATGAGTTTACAGTTGCAGATTAATGATTAAAAAATACACAATGCATGCCAGAATAATATGTGAGCTAACTGTGACTGCAAGGACTGCAAAACATTTGCCCTTTGGATAGCTTAGACAAAATATTTATTGGAAAGTGAAAATTCTGAACTTCCAGTTTTAAGTTTAAACTGGCTTTTATTGCTCCTCTATAAATCAAGTAGTTGCAGAAACCAATCTTTTCAATTCATCAGCAAAAGCCCTATTTCAGAAAGGATACAGACATGACTCTTCAAGTCATTCCTTAGGCCTCTGCGCACAAGTTCGTAAGCTTCCTCTTTCTTCCCTAGACAGTTCAATGTTAGTCCTTTCATTGCCAAGGTTTCTAAAAAAGCAAAAAAAAAAAGATTAAATAAGTATCAGTTATTAATTTTCACGGGTTTTAAGCTCCATATAGAAACCCTAAACATAGTCTAAATGCAAATTTAGATACAGTTATCACTATCAAGATTTCACATTCTTTTCTCACATGGAAAACTCTACTGTCAGATTACTCACTTAAGTACATCATACACAGCAATAAACCTTTTATATTACTTCCATCAAAATATGAAGCAATGTTTTATTTTAAAGGACAGTAAAACCTGTCTGCTCTACAAACATCTGGAGATTTTTCTTTTTAACTACTCAAGTATCTATTCACTACTCTGATATTTCTACACATCCACCCATACAAAATTAGTTGCAAAAAAACCACAAAGCATTTCAGAACAGTGCAAAGAGACTTTCAACTCAGTATTAAGAGCTGACTAAAAATACAGCAAAGGATCAAACACCTTTTTCTTCTTTTAAAATAAGACTATTTCTTCAGAAAAGTAGCAGGCCACAGAGTTGACAGTATTGAACAACATTCAGCCTCTTCCTTTCGTTTTTCACTTTTATGTGAGTGAATCTCAATTTTCCAGGAAAAGTGATTTAACTAATGCATACTTGTATTAGGAAACTTGCACCATGAAGCTTAGACTTGAAGGATAAAGAATGGGAAGCTATGACTACTGGTAAGATCAGTCCTTAAAATGACAAATCTTATCAACAGTAAGTGCCTAATAAGGAGGTTTCTGGATGTTCTTATTGCTTTATGGGCAAAAGGTTAGCAGTGAAGTGGTATAAAACATTAAAATAATTACTCTACTGTAAAGTACAGGGAAAAAGAGATCACATGCCATTTGAAAACTTACCTCCATGTTCTGCAAACTTGGGATTGGAAAGGATCTGTTTACAGAACTTCAGCCCATTTCTATACTGCTTATGTTCATAACACCTCTGTTGAAGAACAAAATAAGTTTATTCAAAAAATTTAGAGTGAAACTATTTATGCACACTTGAAATTAAGCATCAGTGCAGCTACCGATTTTAGAAAATGTACTAATATTTTAATGAACCCTGTTTATTGAGCTTCCTGTGTTTAAAAACTTTTTACATTGCCAGAAAAAAAAAAAAAAGATGTCAGCAACACCACAAGTCTAAAAGTATAACTACAGACATATTATCGTACAGCAGATTCTCAGGTAAGACACCACAGGACGCTTAAGTGCCTACAGAGATTCAACTCTTCCTTAATATAAAAGCAAACCTTATGTCATAACACCGGTAAACACTGAACCCATTTGGCCAATTATCCTGTATAATAACCCCACAAGACAACCTCCAACAACCATACAACCTGGAAAGACATTTAAATCATTGCAACTTGGCTTAAACTACCTCTGAAGGCAACCTCTTATGATCAATTTGATTACCACATATATCTCATGCATCTAAACTTTCAAAACTAGTATACAGTAACATTATCTTGCCATACTGGAAATTTAAACATTCCTCTACAGTTTTCTTAGTCCAACTCTTTTGTCTGAGCCTCATTCATTATGCAAGATGACTGCAATGCACAACAGCACACAGCATGAACTTTTAAAACCAGTTTTAGTATTTTATTTATGTAAATCCACTTCTTGTGCTCATCTTTAAATATAAGCCAAAAGAAATAACATTATAAACACCAATTCATACATTTTAGGTAACTTCAGCAAATGGTAGGAACCGCTTACATTTAATTTTACTGTCATGAAATAAACATTTATGAGCACAGGAGTAAAGGAGCACACACTGATTGAGCACTGACCCAAATCCTACTAATCCTGTTATTAATTACAAAGTCATTCATAACAGGACCTCACTGACTCTGGTTGATTCTGGTGGCAGGATGGCTGATAAGGGTGTAAAGATTGGGTGCAGCTGAGAGCTTTCAAGTCCTTCTAAGTAAGTTGTTGCTCAGGATTCCATCTTTCCTCACGCTGCTCCAAAGTAATTACCCAAGAGCATTCATAAGCACATACGGACACTATGTGTCCTCTCAGCATTCTCATCAAAAATATTTAGGAGCAGCAGACCCAACAGGTCTTCCCTTCAAGCAGAAGGTTGTAAAAATAAAACTTTAAAATGTTACATGAATGTTAGGGGAAATGCTTAAAAAGGAAAATGGCATATTTACAACTTCTGTGTTTTATGCTGCTCTTCATAATGGAAGATGCTGTTTAGTGTCTGGTTTTCTCTTGGAAACACCAACAATAAACTTCAAAGGTGTAAAAAAATAGTAAAACACTAAGTGCATGTATTATTTTCTAGTACTGAAGTCGTACAGCTGAAATAATATGACTGCAGACCAAGATGCATCACAAACCACCTATCTTGCTCCCCCTACACTGTCACCACCCTTAGGAAAAAGGGAATTGCTCAGATGGAAAAGGAGAGAGATAGAAGACGCTCAGAGAGAGCAAGCAAGATGTACTCAGAGAGGAACATATCAACAAAAGAATTAGAATGGTTTCAACTTGAACAGACCTTCAAAGACCATTTAGTTCCACGCACCCCACCCCCATGGGCAGAAACACCTTTCACTACACCACGTTGTTCAAAGCCACATCCAACCCTGACTTTGAACACTTCCAAAAGACAACTCCCTCTGTCACCAAGGACAAGAAAAGTCAGCACTGCAAGCACATAGCAAGAGCATGTTTTAAGGGTTAGGTAAGAGGAAATCTGTACAGGCAGCTATTTTTTTTCTATTAAACTTGACTGGGTATTACTAACACCTTCCAGTCATTATCAGCTTTCAAGTAGCTGGCTGAGTCACTACAACTAGCCACTACTCAGAGCTGACAGACTTTTTCTTTTTTTTAAAATTGAAACCATCAGTCACAATGGTTACCAGCCAGGCCTCCTCCCTGAAAAGTAGAGTTGCCATTTGCCCCCACCCAGGTAGTTGTGCAAGCAGCAGAACCTGTCACAAAAGTGGTGCAGCCACAGGAACTGAAGAACCTGTCTGCAGTGTAGTTAAGGCACTGTCACAAGCAGAAGAGGCACTGTGGAGTTTTGCAGTCTGGCTTTGAGAACAGCAGTTAAGATGCTGGCTACGAATGTGAAATCTTATCGCTAAATGGTTCCATTTAACGTACTCTAACAACCAGGCCCTCACCTTGAAGTTTAAGCAAAGTCACCCAAGATGGGATATATGCTAGAGACAGGAAATACTTGCACATAAAATTTTCTAGGGTGATACAGAACTTATAATGCAAGGTAGTTTGGAACAGAGCAAACTCACTGAAAATTGTAACAAATTCCTTCCTTTAGGCTTCACAGAGCAAAGATTTGCAAGTTTATATCCACTTACATTTACAGAAAGGCTCTCATAACCCAGAAAATACTCGGATAGGGCCAACAAATTATCAGGAAACAATCTGGATATACTTTTATCTCCAGAATATAGCTGTGTATATAGACACAGCTGTGTATATTCCCCAGTGAAGCATCAAAGGTCTCCTTTTACAGGTTATTTCTAGATCAAGGCAAATTGGAATGATCTCCTGTATACAATTTTTTTCAAGTTTTCAAGTTAATACTTCCAAGCTTATTTCATTCTGTTAATGCAAAGATTTCAAATTGCGTTATTTTATGAGTTTCCTTATTCTGTGCCTGTGTTCTATGTACACACTGTATGTTTTGATAGTGGAAGGAAGGGAACGAACGAAATGGAGGTCACATTTAGTTCTTCAGAAAAGAAGAGACTATTTCCTCATAGTGGGCCCAACAGCACCACTGAGGTTCCCCTGCCTGAAGCTGTGCACATACTTAACTCATTCTCCAGAGAGATTATGGGCTAACGAGCTTAAATTAAGGTGTGAATGAGACAGAATGAAGCCAGGAATGAATCCTAGGCAACCACAGCTGGTACAAACCTCGGTGAACCTGTAGTTTCAAGGAACAGACAATTCAAACAAAAATCTTTTCATAAAAAGGAGACAGAAAGTATATACACAGCCTGGGAAAGAAGATCCTTAAGCAAGTAAGTAGTTTCTGAGTAAGAGAAGAAAAAAGAACCAGCAATTTAAATTTAAAAAAAAAAAAAAATCACAGAAGCAGGTATGGTGTCATGTCAAGTATTCTCGGGACATAAAGATGCAGGCTTTCTGGAAACAGGAATTTTATTCATATGGGTAGCTTGTTTCCTCCCAGATGAATAGCTTGTGGCAGTCATTACCAGAGCTCCGACCCTTACTTTGGGACAGCTGCTCTGCAGAAGTAACATATTTCTCTGTTCCAGAGATGGCTACTAGAGCAGAGTTGCCTGCACGAAGTAAATAAATTCCTGCACGTACAAACTTCAAAGCCAGTAGTGAGAGCGTGCTTGTGATGCTTGACAGACAAGTATTGCAGCTACAACTTGTGACATCATGTAATGAGAAAACATAAAAGCTAAACTTAAAAGAGTAAGGTTAAGGCTAATGCTCCAGAAGAACAGAACCTGACTCTACAGCAGTACTGAATTTATTACACATTTCCTGCCCTTCGAAGTTTTTCATTTAATAAGTTACCTGATCTTTTAAGACATCTAACAAGCTTTTCTATACATGCTGTGGACAGAATGACAACCTATTCCAAACACACCAAGATTCTTTTTACACCTTTGAACTAATTTTCTATATTTATAGCAAGGAAATAACATCTGCTTTAATACAATTCTACAAAGAATCAGTAAGATGAGGCAGGCAAAGTATGACTCCTTCAAAATCATGCAAGACCATAGGAGGTAAGTGAGAATCTGCATTTGCATCATTTCCCCCACCACCAAGTATTTATTCTGTGGATTGGAATGCATGGCAATTACTAGACAGACTGACATTGACATTTTAAGCAACAGAGATGGCCCACATTTTCCAGAATCCCAAGTCTGAGGTGGAAGGAGGACTTGTATTCTGGTGTTCTCTGAATTGTACCAAGGCATTTGTGCAGACTCAGTCTCTGGCCAGCAGATGCCTTACACATGCACATGGCTCACTGTGTCAAATGCGAATAAATTCCTCCACATTTCTTCTTTGGTGGCTGCCATGAAGAAAGGTGAAAAGACTCCCACTATTTACAACTTACCCGTGTCTAGCCATAGCTCACAGCTACATGGAGTTTGTTTCCCCCCTTGCCCCAGCTTTCCAGTTTTGAATCTTCCCCCATCTATTCACTAAACCTTGCTGCCAAACCTACAGGTAGTGAGCACTGACATGGATTCTTGAACAAGGTAACCACAAGGTTGTTATACAAGGGCCATGCTACTGATTACAGGAGCACTAAGAGCTGCTTACAATAGCACAGGTTACTTTTATCCAAACTTAATTCAGCACTGTTTTCTTTATATACTGTATAAACAAATACATTGTCACAAGTGCATTTTAGAGATTTTATATTTTTGAAATGTATACAAGTAGGCTCTCTAATTGTTTGTTATCTATAAGCAGGCAGCATATTTTACCTCTCAAGTAATTCTTCCCTCTCAAACTAGACATTTTTATGGTCAAATACATGTGTTTCCAACTAAAACTAAAGGATAATAGTCAAGTGCAGCATTTTGACATGCAAGTATGTCCCTCAGCATCAAATACATAGCAGCCTGGACTCTGCCATTTATACACGAAATATTTTGCACATATTCACACCCAGGAGTGCAAATCCTCTTTTATCACAAAACAGTCTTCACATCCTGCAAGCATGTTTTAACTACGGTAAATAATTTAATAGCCATACAGACTTAAATGTGCTATTTATAAGACATTTTATAATAACTATGCTGCAGACTGAAGTGTCTTGTATATTCAGTAACACCAATAGTTAACATCAGCTCAATAGTCCTAGCTCAGTATAACACCAGGACTTACCATGAGCCTGACCTTCAGGGTGAATCTACACTGCCACCAAGTGCAACTCAAACTACACAAAGAATCACCTTGATCACAACACCAAATAGAAAACTCCCTTTCAAACAGGGACACTTGAGAAAATACATAAGTACAACCTAGCTGATTCAAGAGTGTTTTAAAACTAATTTGCAGCAGTAAAACAAAACAGAAAGTCTCACAGAAGTCTATCCAGCCTGGATTTTGCAGCTGATTAAACAGGCGAGAAGCAGACCCAAAAGTGTTTCATGAGCAAGATGAAGACAGTCACAGGAAACCAACATAAAGGAGAAACTGCCTTTTGTCTTCCCACCTGAAAGCATGCAAGACTAATGTTTTTCTTCAAGAGTAATTATCAAAGCAAAGATACCATCTACTCCCCAAGCTCACAAGTGGGAGCACCGGGGCATTATTGACTGCTTTATTTTATTCTTACTTGAATCAGCACAACTGGTTGTAAGAGCGAGCAGTGTGAGAATAAAATCGATATAGCACACCCAGGTGGGTGGGATCACACTGCCAGTTGTTATGCCCTTTGAAAGTGAACAGGAACCAAAAACAGTGTGCAATTTCTATTAAAGAGAGAATTTTACAAAAAATAGTATGAAGAACTTTTAACTGTTTTCTCTTCTAAGACTCTGTGTTTTGCCAGGTCACACTTTTTACTACAACCTAACACTCCACATCTGCAAATTAACTGAAGTAAAATGAATGCAAACTACCTAATGCCCTAATATTTAAAAACAACCAACCCAAACTAACCAAACAAAAAGCCCCACCAAAACCCCCACAGGAAATCACTTCTCACACACAGTAATGCCGTAAAAGCAAGCATCCTAACTTAGTCAATGCTGTGACAGACTAGCTGAAGAATATGATTTTTTTCACCAAATGAGTGCCAAAATTGGGATTAAGCCCCAAAAGACAGCAGAGCTGCAAAATGAACTTCTCATTGGTAGTTCACTGTACTCAGCCCCTCTCCCTCAGTAAGTGACATAGCCAGTGTCATCGCCAGAGGAAATATACTGCAGACTATTCCCTATCACATACAAGAGTTACCAGGACAGTTGATCTACACATGGGCATAGGTAAATGTTTTACTTGCATCTGCAAGTCCCCAAGAGGAAGTACAATGGAGAAGGGGCTGCTCAGCCAAAACAATTCACAGATTTGACATCTGCTAATCCTCTTCCCTAAGGTTCTGAGGCTTGAGCAGATCCATGGTGGACAAGGAGTTGGACTAGATGACCTTTAAAGGTTCCTTCCGACCCAAATTATTCTATGGTTCTACAACAAACCCTTTCAACTACAGCAGTGTGCTCTTAGGGGACCCCACAGTTCCTCCCAGTGGCAGTCATGGATGTACACTAGGGGCATCCGATGGCAACTACGATGCCATGAGCCCTCTGGCAGTGGGAAGCATTGAAATCCTTGGTCTTTGCATTACCTAAGGTGTGCACTTACAGCGCAGGATATGCACGTCTGCCACTCTGATGCCATCTATTTCTTCTGGCACTGTTCAGACGCAGCACTTACAAGATAGTAAATTCAGGTGCTGTGCAGCTCAAGGCTGTTTTCCAGCACACTTCCTCTCTCTACAGGTAGACGAGATCAGGTCAAGTCACTAAGGTGCACTAATTCAAGCTAAATGTCGTAAAGAAGATTCTGAAAGCTGGAAGCATTAGGAGCTACTACTCACCATGAATTAGTGGGTCCTTTGAGAACTAACCATATCAAACAGCTCAGCAGCTCCAGGCAAAAGATAGTCCACCACACCGATTCAATTTCATGACAAACACAAGATGTATAAACCCAAGGACAGAAGAAACCACACAAATCTTACAGCTGTGTTAATGCTGAGAAACTCTGGAGCAAACTTGCATAATTTTCTGCTGTCAAACTGAAACCAACTATCCTCTTTCACTGCTCTGAAGTGTTAATTAATTGAACTGTTCTGTGTAACAAACAGCTTCAGCAATTGCCTGGTTCAAGGGATTAAGAAATCCTCCTCTGCACATCACGCCTGACCTTTTGGAAGCCACTGATACCTTCATAACCAGCAGTGCTTGGTAGAATACAACCAGAGGAACAGAACAAGTTCCAATTCAAATTAGTTAGGAAGAATGTAAGAAATATGTGTACCTTTTCATTTAATACTAAGGCAGAAAAAATTCTATGCTATGTCAATGCTTTTGAACTGGTCTCATTCCTGTATTTAACAAAGTTCAGCTGGAAACAGGGGCTGACAAATAATTAACTACAGCTCTTCCAGAAGACTAGAAATCCTCTTACTGAAGACAAGACTTGCTGAAAAACACCCATTATTCAACATCAGTTCTGTTGGCCTGTACTTCCTTACTTTAATCTCTTCTTGGGGAGAATTATCATGAATTTGCCCTGTCAACTAAAATATGCTGACTTCTGTCCACGACCCTGGAACCCCTATATTCAGGCTTCATCCCTGAACTCATTAAGAAACTGACTGTACCTCACGAGAGATCCCATGTGCACAGGATATGTTTGGTTTTTAAAGATCATCTGAAACAACTAAGTGTATCAATTCAAATTCCAAGATCTGGCATAAAAATGACTAAAGGAGTGTCAGTTGTTCTGGACTTAGAGCTGAAGTGTACAATCCAAGACACGCGGTGAGGCTATTGACATCTTCTACCCTTGTATTATACCTAGAGTACTCCTCACCCTTAGCACTGAGGTATGCAAGATGAGGTCTGGTAGCACTGAGCGTTGAAAAATAGTTAAATGGGTCTATTATATTACAAGGTTCGCTAACTTGATTCTGTGGTATCGCATAAGCAAACAGTAACAAGTCTCACTGTAACAAGTCTCACTGACCTCACTTTTAAGGGTGGCAATGAACAATCACTAATTTTCTCTAAATTCCTTATCAGCAAAATCAGAAAACACACAATTCCTTATGCCCACTCCTGTTGCATTGACACGGTGCTGCTGCAGACAAGAGATTTAAACCTGAGACATCCAGAAAAAGTGCAATCATCAAAATCTCATTAAGAAAACCTTTCAAAAACAGAAATAAACACAGCTTCATCAAATTCTAACCAAAATAAAGAGTAGTACCATATAAATGGAATTAACTCCCCTGCCCCAATTAAAACCACTTTGGGTTCAGTTAAGAGTATCTATGGCCATAACAATGTAAGACTGGCTATAATCTTACAACTGTGAGGATGTTTCTGTTAACGAGTCGTTTATTTTCACCAGTGAAACAGGTAAAATTATGCTGCTCCTCAGAAATTTACAGCAGTGAATCTTGTTTCTACAATTTCTGACAGCCCCAGTGACAAAAAATGGCCTACTTTGGTGAACAGGCTTTAGTAACAGCTACATTGCTCAAGTGAATCCTCAATGGCACCCTAAAGTCTCAAACAGTAATTAATTTTTTTAGCAGGTTTAAGAAATAGTTCTGAAAGACAATATCAGTGATTCTGTTTAAAGCAGCAGGTCTATCCTGTACTTCCATTCCTATATTTCTGCCACGATATTATTTCTCTTCCTACTACTACTGACCAAGCAGATTATTCCTCTCAGAAAAGAAAAACCAAGTGATTGACATCTCAACAGACAAGCTACTGAAGAGCCTTGTTAGCAATTCCGTATTTCAGCTGAGAGACAGTACATGGTAAAATTCCAGTGGTGTGCATACTTGATTACTGTACGGCCATGCAAATGCAATCACTGGATTGCAAACAAACTGTGCTAATTTATTTGGTTACTGATAAAAATGAAATTCTGGAAATCAAGTCTTTAATCTTGAATTACGATGACTTAAGAGATTTCCAAGTCTGTCACCTCAGCAATCTTAAAGTCAGCACTTGAATTTCTATGGACAGAACATTATTTTTAAAGGATTCACGCTGATGAAAGCATTAGTAAAGGAGAAGCACTGGTCTGTCTAGTTTCAAAGTGGAGGGACAGGGAGCAGATTCTGGAATGAAGAAACAGGAAGATGCCCCAGCAGGAGGTACTTGGCATATTTACAGCAGAGGCATTGAAGAGAGGTTGTTCAACAGGCTTTTTATCATCAGGAAGTTCCTATATCACTTACTAGAACACTGATCAAAACCAGCACGGAAAGAAGACCATCAGCTCAAAGACAACGCCCTCAAGCACTGCAATGTTAAGGTAAAAATGACCACGTGAAGATGAAATTCAAATGTCCCTGTCCTGCAGGAGACACCCCAGTTACTGGAATGCCCCACTGGTAGAACATAGGTTCCGGCTATGCCCAGTCAAGCCTGCACAGCACCTAAGGAAACTGATAGAGATGAAAGACGAATAGCCTCCATATGTCATAATGGCCATGGCTAATCCCCAGTCCTGAACAGGAAAAGTAACCATCACACAATGTAATATACACCAGCTCAGACCACAAGGCATCTTCTTCCTCAGTACACTACTTCTACAGCACCTAATACAATTGTGAGTCAGTGAAACTGTTTGAACAAGGCCTAAACACACTTACACACCTGCATTGCTTGTTTCCAACAAAAAATACAACGATGTTTCACTTCTTAAATACTTGGACGTTTTTTCTGTTTGCTCATTAAAGGCTAAGCTCACTACCCATGGTGAGAAATACTTGCACCACCTTAGCCTGCCAGAACATGATGACTCCACGAACTGCATCCTCTGATGTTTCAAGGGAGTGAAAAACTCTTCCACAAAATATATGGCACCTCTAACAGCTTTGTATTTAATTTTTCTTCAATACTTTTTCAATATATTTAACTTCTACATCCAAAGAAAAGTTAATTGAATATTATCTTTGGGATTCGTGAAATAAAACTGAACATCTCTGATGAACTGTACCTGCCCAGATACAACAGATGACTAATGTGGCAAAATTTGGCAAAAGTTCAAGGAATATTCATCAGTTATATTTAATTTTAAACAATTAATTAAATAAAATTTAATTAAATAAAATTAAAAACAAAAATAAATTAAAAATTAGTCAATCTTACTTCCTACTAGTTCTATACTTGAATAGTAAGAGGGGAGGGGAGAGGAAATGGAGTAAACTACTTTTTCCATTACTTCATAGTGCATCCAGCCTTCTGTGTACCAAAATGCCAACTTCCCCATTACTGCGCTACGTTTACTATTCTACCCTTTCCCCTGCCTCCACCTGAATTATACTCCAGTAATTTCTGGACTGCCTAGACATTATGTGTGCTCAAAAGAATCATACGGACTCAATTATTTTAAATGTTCAGACGTTGAGATCCACTTTTGCTCTAAATTCCTCAGCATCTCTGAGCAGCAGAACATCTACTTGTAGACCTAACAGCAAATAGTTAAAACTATACAAACTATATAAGCTAGATACTTTCTTTAAATGGAAGTGCAAGTTTAAGGAGAACGGTGATTGCTAATCCTGTGGGTGTTTTTTTATTCAAGCTAACCATACAGATCTCTTTTCTGCTGTCCTACAGGAACTCTTGAATTGTAAAATGCCTTTCAAATGGAAAAATGTTTCTATCAGAACCTCCACATACCTGTAAAGTGACTAAAAGAGGTTAGTCTAGTTACAGTGTGTTGGAACATGCAAAGGCAAAATATACACAGTTCTGAACTCAGAATTTGTCAGGCAAGTGGAAATGCTGGCTTGTGAGCAAACCCATACACATGAGAAATGTACTGACCATGTAGGATGTTTATTACTAAACAAACAAAAAACCCCAAGTCTGAAAGCTACTTATTGCCCTTTGCTATGTAAAGCTGGGCAGGTTGGTTACATTTGTGTTACAGGTATATATCTTAAAAAAAGAAATGAGGCCTCAGGAATTGAAAACACAAACAAAACAGATTGAAAAAAAACCCAATTTTATGCTTCACTTGCAAAAATAGTTATCTACTTAGCTCCTGTGTTTATTATCTCCATGAAAAGAAGCATGGGAATGGGTTTATACTTCTGTTAACAGCCTGTGTACTAGTAATTACGTATCTGTAGGGTATTGCATCCTTCCAGTAACACTTCAGCCAGTTCCCAAAGCATCTGTTGAAAAAAAATTCATCCAGGCATGCTGAACAGGACACATGGCCTGGCTGGGCCAGGAGGCAGCATGGGTCCACCCAGGACCACCTCATTCCTGGCCAGGGGCTCAGAGCTGTACAGGCAGACTTCAGCTCCTCCTGGTGCTGTTCAGCCTCCCACAGGACACTAGAAGAGGTGGCAGAGGATGAAGTGCTACAGTCTCCAGAAAACATGGTGTAGAGTGAGAAGAGGCTGCAGGAAGAGAGAGGTGGAGTGAAGGCACAGGAGAAGAGAAGTAATTTTTCTTAGGACTTCCTAAAAGATGTCTTGCGAATTCAAGTCAAACATGTAACCAAAACTTCACAAAGTAGGGTCATTATCCATAACAAGGCAGACAAGTAGTTCATTAGCAAAATTTTCAGTGTGATGAAAACCAGCTTCGAGCCTTTTCTATTCGCCACATGTTATAAAGATATATCATCACAGGGCAGTCTTAAATACCAGACTACATGTCTGTCTCACAGGCTCATCCCTGTGAGACACAGGAAAAGATCACAACGACACAAGAGTTTTTAGTCTATCCAATACCTCAAACTCCTCGATTGCTATTAAAGATTTTCAGTTTTAAAAAAAAGTGTACAGAAATCCACTTGCACTGGGGCACACCTTTTCTAAGCTGAATTAAGTTATGAATGTAAGGGTGCTGAGCCAGCACTTTCTCCAAAGACACTCTTATTCCTCATTTGTTCCTGCCCTCCACACAAATACTCTGATACATCCAAGCAAAGGGAAAAATTTAAAAAAAAAAAAAGGAAAGAAAACAAAAACCCAACCAAACCCGCTCAGATTTAAACACAGACAAGCTCCTTGATTAAATCTGCCCTGTAATCACACAAACCATCCTCAATGCAAAGGAGGATGGACCACTGAGCATCAAGGCTAGATCTTTCCCAGAGCCTAACACAGTACAAGGTCATACCAACTCCAAAGCATGACTGAATTTTTCAAAGCAGAAATTAGATTAATAGTTCATCATATTTACTTTTTAACTCTAAATGAGACTGCATGTCTCATGGTCACATGCCTGTTCATAGGCCTTTCTACATGTTCCATTTCCATACAATATTTTGGAAAAAGAAGTTACAGAAGACTGTACGCATCCCTCCCACTTAAGTGGCAGAAGTTTACAGAACCTAGAGTGCTGTTCCTCCAACAGGACAACAGTACTCATCTTACTTCTGATCTCTGGAAGGACTCAAAATCGTAGCGTAAGTCTCTTCGAAAGACAACATGAGATTTTTAGACAAAACTGAGCGAAAATAGCATAGTGCTTGACCTAGACACAGAACCTTCTAAACAAATCCACTGAAGTTGCTCACTAACAAACTTGGGACATTTCCAATTCAACCCAAGTCCTTAGAAATACAATGTTCCTGCAACACCACATGAAAGCTGAAACAAGTTCCTTAAGATGTAGCTGAACCGGGCACACTTCGCTGGTATCTGGACTGTAGACCATCTTAACCTCATTCTAAAAACCAGGCTTATTGCCTAAATTCCACTGAATGTTCTCTCATCCATACGCCAGGTGCCACCCAGAAAAATCGACTGAGAAATTTCCACAGGAGTTGGCTGCAAGTTAAACTTCGGGAAGACTTCAAAACCTTCATCCTTCTCCACTTCCTCCTTTGAAAGCCATCTTCCCACCGACCAACAAACATGATTACTGTCTACAGCAAAAATCTGAGTTATAAAGAAAAAAAAAAAAAATAAAGCAAACCCAGGGCGGGTAGTTTGGCAGGACAGCGGCTGCAATGGCGAGCAATGAATGAAGCGGCTGCGGGGTATTTCCCGGAGCCCGGGGTGCCTCACCATGGCCAGCGCCGGGACCCAGTGGGCGAGCGGGGAGACGCGGCGGCTCCCAGCGCTGGCCTAGCGAGGCGGGACAGGGCGTGGGTGACAGGCGGCACTGGGGCCGGCCTGCCCCACACGTAAGGAGAAGCGTTCGGGGCGGCAGCGCCGGGGCTCCGCTCCCCGCCGGCTCGGGATTCGAGCCGGGGCCTCCTCAACCCGCTCCCCGCGGCCGAGCCCGGGCCTCGCCGCCCCGCCACTCACCAAGATGCGCTTGAAGAGCGCGTTCTCCTTGGGCGGCAGGCTCACAGATGGCATCCTCCCCGCCGCCGGCTCCGGCGCCACCGAGGGGCTCCGAGGAGGAGTGAGTGGGCGGGCGGGCTACGTCCCGTCCCCGCCGCTCGGTCGCCGCCGCCGTGAGCCTCCCCGCTGGAGTACAGCCGCCCCTGCTGCCTGCCACCCACGCCACTGCGGCTGCGGCTGCGGGCCCGGTCCTTCCCGGCTCCTCCGGCCGTCGCGCGCGCCGGGCTCCCCGCGCCAGCCCCGGGCACGCTCACGTGGTCCCGAGCGGCCGCGGAGCCGCCGCCAAAATGGCACCGCGGAGCTTCCCCAGCCGGGTCACGGTGCGCCCGCGCATGCGCCACGGCCCCGCGCCGGCCCCGCGCCGGCCCCGCCCCGCCAATTGTGTGGGCCCCGCCACAGAGCCGAGGCTGGCCTGGGGCGGTTTCGGCGCGGCGGCGGCACTGCTCGGTGCCGGTGGCGGGCGGGGAAGGGCGGGTGGCCATGGTGTTGCGTAGGGCTCGCCGGGCCTCGCGCGGCGGAGCTCGCCCGCCCGCGGCGCCCGGGGCACGGGCGGGGCGGGGCGGTCCCACCCCCGCGGGCGGAGCCGGGTCCGGTCGACAAGATGGCGGCGGCCCTGAGGGCGGTGAGGTGCTGGCGGCTAGTGGCGGCAGCACCCGGCCTCGGTGAGCGGCGGCGGTGGTGGGGCGAGAGCCCATTCGGGGAAGGCGAGTGGGGTCTGCCGCGGTCCGGCCCACTGACCCAGGGCTGCGGGAGCTCTGCTGCCTGTGCAGGCGGCGGCGGCGTCCCCGCGAGCCTGTCCTCGGCTAGGATTAGAGCAAGCTGCGGTGGCGGCTTCTCTCCTTTTATTGTTTTTAATCAAAACCCATTAGTTACTTCTTAATCTTTTATTTTTCTGATTTAAGTTGGTGTTGCTTCCAGGCCGGGGGGAGGGCTCACCATGTCTCGCCGCGATGATGGTGCCGGCCTTTCCCAGGAAGGCTGTGCCCTGCGTGGTCTTGGTTAGGCAGGGAATGGGAGGTGGGGAAGGCCTGGGGCTGGGGGCTTTAGGCAGGAGACAGTGAGAGGGACCTTTATAGAGCAGAAGATGCGGGAAGGGATAGTTACTGTGGTTGGGGAAGGGGAAAAAGGCACTGCTTTTGAGCTGTTGGCAGTCCCCCGTCCCCTCTCTCGCGGATCAGGGAGTGCATGCTGCGGTGTTAGCTATGAACGGATCGGCTATCACAATGTTATGGAGACCACTTCATCATTGCATTCGTTTGGGGTTTGTGTTGTGGTTTGGTTTTTTTCCCTGATTGCATGAATGTCAGTAAGTACTTAGTAGTCTAAACCTGAGAAATGTTAATGCATTTGTAATCTTGTGCCTTTTTAGCTTTTACTCGTTCTGCATTTGTTGTGAAAAAAGCGAATAATGCCCAACCAAACTGGCTGGGAGTTGGCTTGGCGTTTAGCACCAGTGCTGCCTTGTGGGCTTTTGTAAGTGTTTTCATTTAGTTTTGTTGAACTTAATTATTCCTAAAAATCATAATAGTGATATGAATGCAGTGACTACAACCTACTGAGTTTATTGGGGTAATGGGTGGTCATAACAGGTGTCAAGATTTAAGCACGATTATGTTCATTATTTATGTTTTCCCAGCTTTATGGTGTGCTCTTATTTTAAAAAAGGAACAACTTCTTAAGCTTCTCTCTGTTGCAAACTTAAAACAGCCATAACAGAATTAGTTCTTCAAGCCTATTGGGTTAATGCTTTGGCATTATTTTCCCTGTGGATCTTAACAAAAGAAAAAAAAATGAAGACAAGAAGACCTAGGGATGTGCCCAGATAAATGTTGTGTTTATCAGACTACCAATGCATTCTCTTCTTATTTTTTCAGCTGATTAAGGTGGTTTTAGCTGATTTCAATAGATTAAGACCCCTTTTTCCTGAGCAAAGTGCAGATGTAAGATATTCTCTGTTTCAGAGAACTCACAGACTATGTTGTTAAAGCAAGCAGGGTGTAGTAGCTCTCAGGAAGAATCATGCAAGATAAGCAGCACTCCCCACGATGACAGTGTTTTCAGAGTTGGATGGATTCCCTTTGGGGTTTTCCTTTTTTTGGGGAGTGGTGAATTAATTGGCAGTGGGAGCCCCCTTCCCAGCTGGTCAGGAGAAAATGTTTGTCCTATGAGGCATTGTTTCCACACCTTTTTCAATTGATAATTTACATATGATGTGTTCTGGATGGTTCCAGTTACATACTGGTTTGCATTCTGATAACAGGTATTTTATATTCTATAGAACTCTTTTTGTTGTCTGGATCCAGCTGTGAATTGTATAGCTGTTTATAATATACTGCTATTTTACAGCTTATCAAGCAGCGTAATGAAGATGTAATGGAATATGAAAGAAGAAAACAAGAGAGAGGACATAAGTGTACAGGATGTTCATAGTAAGTGCGCACATACAAATGCTTTTGACTTAGCTGAACACAAATTCTGAAGATCTTTGACATCTCTTAGGAGTCAAGATACTGAATTGACTTATATTCTTCTCTTTATTTTTTTCCTCCATACTTTGTATCTTGGCTTTTGCTATTCTTTTAACTCATTCCCAGCTTTAAAATGGTAAGGTGGCTGATCTGTATTTTCATATATTCACTTGCGTGCATTTTCCCTCTCAGCTTTCTATCTTGGACGTGCAAACTCTTAGAAAATAACACATCTCTTACAGTGTCTATAATAAATAAAGGTTGTAAATTGAATACCTTATAAATTGCTCGGTGGCAAGGAAACAAGAGTGACTAAAGATAGGTATCTTTTCGTCTTTTTTATTTTAACATGTTAACAGTGGGGTATGTTTTTTCTCAGTTTCACTTCTACGTTACACATAAGATGATGTAAAGTCAATGCCCGTAGATGGGCACTATAGGGCAAATTGTATGTGGTTGTTGTCCTTTTCAGTATAAAAAAGGTAATTCGTGTTTCTGCCAGCTAAGAAGTCTTTGGGGATTATGGCCTCAGAGCAATTAATATGCCACATGAAAAAATTCCTTATACTAAGAGAAAAACTTATGCTGTGGTTATTTTTCCCCATAAACATTCCTTTCCAGATGAAAAGGCAGGATATTATGAGGTGTTTCTAACCACTTTCATCACATCTATTTTTCTTATTGCTAAGAACTTTTTCTCTTTTCTTAGGCTGATGACATACTCACAAAGAGGTAACATGATGACCAGTTGTCCTACAAATAAATGAGCACAGAAGAAGTAAAAAGTTACCTAATTACTTGTATGTTCATACATTTCATGTGCATAATTAAAAATAAATTAAAAAGTCTAGAAAAAACCTGAAACTACTTTCTTTGCCATTAATATTTAATTCTGCTGGTCTTGAAGTTGTTTTATGTGGTATTTCCATTTCATAGTTTATCAGTCTTATTTTCAAAACTGTCTTTGCTATTTTGGAAGGTTAGACATCAGTTCAGATGAAGTTCAGTAAATATTCCAGAAGTGTATTCTTGCTCTGCCATCATTTTCACCGCTAAATTTATAAAATAAGAAAATACAAGAATGGGGTCTGTACAAACACTAAAATGTGCATTTTCCTGTGAGCATTTTGGGAACTGGCCACGCCTGAAAGGTGCCCACAGTGGTGAGATTACACAGCTGGTGTCGGTCTTGGGTGTGAGCCCTGCCTTCTAAACACTTCTGCCCTCTCTTCGTGCATCAAGGTCAGTCAAGGACAAAGGCTGGAAAAATGGCATCATGGCAGTCGGCAGAATATGACATTAGATAATCATGGAGGGGACAACGAAGCTCTATATAGAGAAAAGATGAGAAACAGGGCAACTGCCTAACAATGTAGGGAGGACAAGGATAGCTGCACAGGTTTGACCTGGAGACGGCCATGACTCTGACATGATCCCAGAGCAGCGATTCATTTCGAGTGTTTCACTGCCAACACGGAACGCCTTTGGCACGGTGCTGAACCTGGGTAGCCTTCGCCATGAATTTAGTTGATTTCTTCTTTTTTTTTTTTTCCTCTTGGAGAAATTCCTATTAAAGTAAAACAGTAGTTCCTCCCCATCTTCCCTCTCCTTGGTAAATGCCGTCCCTGTTACTCCGGGTCTGTTCTTGCAGTCAGTACCGAACGCCAGTGGCCGTTTACTTGCCATGGGGCAGGTCGGTGTCGGCAGCGTCGACCACTGCGCAGTGTACTCTGCACTCCCGAAAGACGCTTTCTCCTCTCGCTGCAACTGGCGCTCTGCTCGCTCCACCCCCGCCACCGCGCCGTCCCCAGGACACTCCCCGCCGGGAGCAGCGTCCAGGTGCGCGGGGCGGGGCTGCGGCTTGACCCGCCCCCGCGGCTCCCGGGGCGGGACTGGTGCTTGCTGCCGCAGTCCCGGGACGACGACCAGCCGGCAGTCGGTTCCGTTCTGCCCCGCGCCGCCGCCGACTCCGCCGCCACCATGTCCCTCTGCAGGGCCGTCTCGCAGGCGCTGGCCTCCCGCCTGAGCAGGGCTCCCGCCGCCGCCAGCCGCCTCAAGCAGCGTGGTACGCGGGGCCGCCGCGGAGCCTGCCCGGGGCCGGGTAGAGGTCACCGGGACGGCGTGAGGGGACGCCGGGCGGGCCGGGCCGGGTGGCGGCGGCGGAGGGGACGCGCGAAGGTCGCGGGCGGGGGAAACGCGGGGCCGCGACAGGTGTGGCGGGGGCGGGCGAGAGCCGGGCACGGCTGCTTGGTCATCCTGGGCTCCGAACACTGGCTGCTTCAGACCTCCGCCGCGACCTGCTGGGCAGCCAAGCCGGCCCGGGACTCCGTACCCCCGCCCCACGGCAAAACGGTGGCCGCTGCTGCCTTCCCTTCCATATAAAATAGCGGGCTACATATCCCCCGGTAGAGCAGCCGGAGCGGCGGTGCCTCCGCCGGGCTACCGCCCCGGGAGGGAACGGGAGCAGACCCGGTGTGCCACAGCCATGGCTTTTGCCGCATCAGGGGTTGTGTAACTAGCGGCAAAAAAATCTGCCAGCTGTGTTGGGCGATGGCAGCTCGCTGATCACTGCTATAGCTAGCAGCCCTGGGGAGAGGGTTAAGGAGACACTGCTGCTGAACGAAAATACAAGTATACGCAAATCCATTAGGATGCCCGGCTATTGGAGCGGAGTCTGAGAAGTGTGTCATCAGACAGATGATACTAAACATAATCTAGCACACGATGGCAATGTTTTGAGATTGCAATTATTTTTGCAGCTGCCAATTGCAATGCTCAGAGCCATTTTATTTTTCATGAGCGCTTTTTCAATGAGACATTTCTCATCTGGGATCAAGTCACAAACTTCAGCAGAAAGCTTTGTTGACCAAGAGAATTACGTGTGTTTTTCATGGGTCTCTTTTTGAGATGTACAGATGAATCCAAGACTATAGTAAGAAATAGTTTATCACAAATAAATGGGTAGCACTGCTATTAGAGTTAAATTGTACCAAATCAGGTATAAAAATTGTATAATCCTACCTCTCTGCCCTGTTGGATAATTCATGAGGTGAAGGGTATGTATCAAAGTGTCAGCAGTCTGAGAATGAAAGAACATGAATTCAAACAAAAAAAGCTTTTTTAAAAATTCCCTGTTATTAAACTGAAGAGAGAATTCATTACTTCCGCTGATCATAAGGAATAAGGACAGATTAATTCTTTTACCTACCTTAGTCAGGAACTTTTTTACATTCCTTTTTTTTTTTAACATTCTTTAGTCTATATAGACTGTATGCAGTACTTGGAAGCTGATGGCAGACAATGTAGTTTACAGAAAAACTCACGTCTTAGGAAGAGCTCAGTCATGGACCTTGTTCATTTGAGCACCACACCCTGTGTTACTCAGTCATAGGATACATTAATAAGCTGTACCTCTCTGTTTTATACCCTTTTTGAATCATCCTTTCCCATACAGAGTTCAGATTCCATCATTCTTTCTTGTGAACATATTTTAGCAGCACTTTGCATCAATTTACCTAATGGTTTTTATAGCACCTCCTCGCCAGATGTCATCTGGGAGTGTTCCTGGCTCTTCTGGAGACAGCATGATGATCTATCTCTTTGCTGGTGTTGCTGCTTTTGGTGGTTTATTTTATGTAAGTGTTTGGGCATGGAGCTGTTTGTGCTTTCTGAGCTGGCATGGTATAAGGTGTGTTCTGGGTTAAAGAGTATGGTCAAGATGCAAACTGTCAATGAATGTAGATATTGTAGCATATACTAAGTGCAGCCTAACTTAGAAATCAGCTTAAGAGAATTTAGTGAAACTGAAAGCCTATTGCTTGCCTGTTTTACTGTTACTTTGATAAGTAGTGCTGGGTCATTCTTAGTGGAAAGCATATTTAAAACTCCAAAGATGGAGTAAGGCACCTGCCTCTAACCTCTTGCCTTGTTTTGTCAACCACAAACATTAGGGATATCTCAAAGTGGGCAAGGCAGATGTGAAATAAGTTGTCTGAATCTGCAAGGGGAAGATATGAACCTTGTTAATTTGGGCACATAAAAAGAAGAGCATTAGTTACTTCAAAAAAGCATGTTAAAGTTTTGTAAGCATCTGCTTTTGTTAAGGTTTTTGGTAACCATTCTCTTCCCTGCTTCTAAATATATTTGATCCTGTGCTTCACGTCCCTAAATCCTCAATTTTATAGCTTACTTCTACCCCCTCCCCCAAAATCTGAGATAGTGACGAGCACACCCCAGAGAAGTACATATTTCCCTGTCCCACAAAGTAATCCTCTTGAATGGTAAGCAGCTGTTTGTTCAAAATATCAAACATGTATGATTGCATTTCTGGAGGAACAACATATTCTCTTGCTGTCACATTTTTACCACATGACAAAAATAATAATCTTAATGTAATTATCTTTTAAAACACTGTTTTCAATTCCTGAAACACAGCAGCAGTTCAAAAGCTGCATGGTATACTGTATTTGCTTTCTAACAATGGAGAAATATGAAATGCATAAATACATTAGTATAGCAGATTGTTAATTTTTTTAAATCTTGCTTAGGATAAATTTTATATGCATTTTAAGATGGGCAGTAGCACTTGCTTAAAATCCCCTCCCTCCCTCTCCCCTCTTTGTGTTTGGTAAATTTGTAGAGATGTAGCAGTACATTTAGGTATAATTCCCTTTCAGGCCTACAGAGTAGTCAGTTCATCCCGCAGCAATTTTATTGAACATACGAATATTCTTCGCGAGAGAGCCGAGGGGCGGAAAAGCAATCCTTGGTCAAAGAAGGGTGAGTTGAGCTCTTCTCTCTTGTTCCCTGGGTACACGAGGATATGGAACAGATTTCTGGATTATCTAATCAGGCCTTAGCACTGTCCTTGTCTGAGCTGTGTGAGTGGGACTGAAGACAAAGGTGGTTGTGCAGTGTTGTTCTGTTACAAAGCTGCTGCTTCACGAATTTTAGTTGTGGCCTTAATGTTCAGGCAGTGAATCTGGTCTTTGATCCACTGGTGGAGGCTCTTTGGATGGGAAGAGTTGATGTGTGAATACTATTAATTGTACAATGGGTATTTGATTTACTGGAAGCTTAATGAAACTTGACTGAATGCATAATGCTGTCAAAATCAGTTTTGTTCTTTTGTTTGTTGGTGGGGGGGAGAAGATAGTATCTTTTTCTCAGTCAACAGGTTGGCTTCAGACCACATGCCATCAGGAAACAGTTCAATAGGGGAAAAAACCCTACATTTTAAAAAAACATTCTAACTTGGACCAATTTTTTGTCCCATAACTTTGATTTTGTCTTTTCTAATTTAAATGAAACACAGGCATTACCTAAATGTATGGCAAACCCTTACTTAGCTCTTCGTGCTTGAATAATTAGACTGTGTTAGTTCAAATACTTGTAATGGAATGTTGTCTCTGTCTACATCAATTAGTGTTACGGTATTAATGTAAAAGGCAGAACTTTGGCAAGCATGGCCTTGCTAGGAGAAGCAATTAGGAAAACTTCTTAAGGATCTTTTTCTATTTTTATTTGGTTGTTATTTAAAAAAATAAAGTATTGAAGCTAGAGCACTTGAAGGTGTTCCTTATTTTTTTTTATGTTGACATCTAGGGAACTGATTTAAGATATTTGCATGCACACAAAGAAGAGATTTGAATAAAGTATCTTGAGTTTAAATTTTGTTTTCAGTGTGAGAACATGGTTTAAATTGTCTGCCTCTATAATTATTTCTTTAGAAGTTGTTAACCTTGAACTTCCACAACACAGGCTTTAGTTTCCGAACTTTAAAATTACAGATCTTAAGATTTAAAGTAGTAAAATACCTTAATTTCGTTAAAAGAAAGCAGCTGAACACAGTATAGTTTTAAAACTCAGTTGTTTAAATAAATGTTGAGAATTCAGCCATAATTTGCAATCCTTCATTGTCCCTAAAATAAAAATGTAACCAGGACCAAAGTAGATCTCTCCTAGGGACCTGGTCTCCTGCTGTTCAGGGCAGAAGTCAGGATTACCCTCATTACATTCTGACTGCCATAGTTGGGAGAACGGGGAAGCATTAAGCAAACCTTCCAACATATTCCCAATGATGTCAGTGTATTCCCTCTTTGCTCTTAAGGTGCACTTCTGCAAGGTACTGAGTTTTAGCCCTGGCCTACCCACATGTTGGAGTGAAATACTCATAGTAATGAGTGCTCAGCAACTAATTTTGGCTACTCTCCAGACATCCCATCATCTGCTCCTTTGTGCTGCTTAATAAGTCAAGACCAGTGACAGATGATTGCTGCCTCCCTTTTTATTGATAGTAAGAAATCCAAAATGTTTCTAAGGCCATTCAGTGAATACAGCTGAAACTTGTTCCCTATATTTTTTTCAATGTTTGACTTCTGAATAAATGTTCAACCTAGTTTTTATTTGGACTTCTGAGTAGCTAATTCCAATTCACAGTACAAAACCACCATTGAATCAGCTCCTTTTTAAAATCCTTCTTCATTCCCAGCTGTGTATACCCAAAAGAGGTTTCTGTTCTTACTTTTCCTACAGAATCCTCTGTGTGCCTTCTCAAAAGAGTTAACACCCCTCTTCCTCCCCTTTTTCTCCCATTCCCTGCATAGTCTTATTTTTGTGTTTATCTTGTCACAGAGTGTTAGCATAGTATTGCTTTTCCCAGAAGTGCCATTGCAGTTTCTTTCCCTGTGCATTTTTTATAGTCAGTCCTTACACTTCTTCACAGTAAGCATTGCTGATAAGAGCAACTAAAAATTCTGTTCTCAAAGTATTCTGGTATTTTTTTAGGGGCACATTAAATCAAGCTTAAAATAAGCTCTAAAACAGAGCTGGTAACAATATGAACTGGTGGATAGAAAAGCAGTGTGCTAAGCAGCACATTCATGGCATATTTGCTGCCTATGGTAAAAGAACTTTCTAGGTGGAGAACTTAATACTGGAGAGCAGCTGGTCAGGGAGAGACTCTTTGGCTAGGATTTTTGTGGTTTCTCTTGCAGGAGAAAATTCTCCCCTTATGCCTGAACCCAAAATGTCTATTACAGAGAACTGTACACAGCAACAAGTCTGTCAAAACAAGAGAAACAATCATTCTAGGGTTCTTTGTTTATTAGAGGGTTGAAATTATATTTAATGGTATTTTAATTAATGATAACAGACATTTAGAAAGAGATCTGATAGCAAATTTCCTGTGGCTCTTTCTAACTGAAAGGTACTCTCAAATTTAGGGAGGGATTTAAAAAGCCCCTGGAAGAAGCCTGACTCGAAGTAGCAGTAGAAAAATCTGAGACATCATTTGAAATGTAAAATGATGTTTGGCTTGCAGGATGTTCTACTTGCTTATTTAGCAAATACTGAGTTTTGTCTTCCATTTGTTGTTTGTGTCCTTTAAGCTTGTTCCTGATTTCCTTCTTTTTTAGCTATGATTTTTCTAACAAGCTGATTCAATCTTTCTAATCTATACTCTGCTTTTACACTTTCCAGACTAAAACACAAGGGAAATCTCTTTCCAAACCCGAGGAAGTTAAATACAAACAAAGGACAGTCGTTCACCATTGAGTACCTTGCAGCCCACCTTGGGATGACTTTATACCTTCTATTGTAAAACTCCATTCTTGTGAGACTTTAAAAGAACTACCTATGTTTGCAAGGCCAAACCATATTGAGCTTTTTACTGAATCTGCTCTGTAGAAGTTCTGAGATGGAGAAGCTGGCTGTTCTGAATGAATGCACTCTATATTTGACTGTCCAATAAAGTGTACTGAATGCTGAGCTTGGCTGCTAGCCTGTTCTTTGTGTCATGAATTTAGGGGTTTTTTTAAATAGTGTTTTCTTAAAGAGACATGATCAGGTTGCATAATGCAAAGTTTTGATTTTTACTGAGCAATAAATGGACTTGTCTTGAAGCCTGAACACAAAATGATAGGCTTACACTGGCATAAGAAGACCAAAAAATAAAATTGATCTGTTTAGTTTTTAAACAGATACAAAAAAATAAAACAAACTCTGACTGTGTCTCTTTTAAGTTCTTTTGTTTCAATTCTCATGTAGTTTACACTGTATTACAAACTCTATTTCTAGTTCTATTTTTTCACATGATGAGTTGGTTCTAGTGGTGCACTTGTGATGAACAGTTGGTGTATAACTTTTCCTTTGTGAACTTGATGTTAGTGCATGTTTGCATGGTGGTTGTGCATCTTTGTTGCTTTGTGCTGTTAGTTTTTCTTTCCTTGTCTCAGCTGAGTTTGAAGTGATGCATGACTGGGAAACACTGTTTTTCAGGTTCTAAAGAGTCCGACCCACAGTGATATAAACAAGTCTTTAAAAGAGAGTTGTGACTTGTAAAAAGAAAGTAGTCAGTCATAAGTGGTTATATCTCCAAGTAAGTGATCTGTGACCACTTAAAATTAGCAAGTTATTTTCTTACTTATATAAGACCAAATGTCTTATTCCCCACATGGTAATTCCACAGAGTCATGCTCCGTCTGGCACCTGTGTGCGTACCATCACTGGCCCTTTCAGCAGAGTGGTTTGAATCAACATTTGGCAAGGTCCTTTGTTATCCTCCCCTGCACCCCCAATACTTGCTTTAAGCCACAGTTTCTTTTCTTATCCCATTGAAACATGTTATGAAACTCAGTAATTAAGAATATGGCTTCCTCATCTTGTAAACATCGGTTTTTGATGCCACATTAGACAATACAGGGGATTAATCACTGATCCTTTTTTTTGTTAATTCTGATCCCGAATCTTAGCTTCCCACTTTAAATTTAAATGAGGACGACGATGATAAAAAGTAGGTGGTGAAATTTTTGTTGCATGCATGCATTTTACTCTCTTTATTGTATTGAATAAATCCTTAGAAGGTGATGAAGAAAAGATGGATGAAGTCACTGAAGCAGAGAAGGCCATGGAAGAGGCTGATGCAGCAGCTGCTGTTGAACCTGCAGCACAGGATGAGAGTGCTGGACCCACAGCACAGGATGAGAGTTCTGAGGTATCCCCAGAAGCTAGAGGGGAGAATGACTTACTGAGTCCAGAGGTATCCCATCCTGTGGAGGAAGCACAGCAGGAAGCTGCTGCTAATTTGGAACTTGCTGCTAATTCAGAAGCTGCTGCAGTTCAAGGTTAACTTATGAATGTGGTTTTTGAGTGTGTGTGTTGTGGGTTCTAAAGCTCTGCCTCTTACAGAACATTAAGAATGAGAATCTATGTTCCTAATGGAGTTTGTCCTGCAGTGAAAACTAATTCAGGCATTAACTTGACGTATCATGAGCATAAAGTAATTAAGTTTATTATAGCAGTGTCAATGAAAACATCCTGCCTCTGGCACCAGTTACTGTCTAAAACAAGTAGAGTGAAATGTTTATTTTACTACCCCATCCTATTTCTTAAGATATTAAGTTGAGCATATGATGTGATCAGTTACACAGTTGTTTCAGTGATCTAGTTCTCAAGGGTTTGTTAAGGAATCTAAACACTTTAGTTCACTGGCCATTCCAAAGATATTCACACTGAATAATTCTATCTGTTCTATCAATGTAACTTCAACAGGATCTTGCATAGCAAAGAAAATGCTGTCGTGGTCTCAATTTTAAGGAAATATTGGGCTAAATTTTCACAATACAATAAAATATCAAATTGTTGTTAAACACTGAAATTGGTAAGTGGCAAAACATTCAGTATTTTGAACTGTAAGGGTGTTTGAAATATTTTGGTTTACTGTGCTTTTAAAAAAATTGCAATAATACAAATGCAAAACTATCCATAAATTGCACAAGATACAGGATTATAATTTAATTTGGCAGATTTTTTAGGTTTTCTTTTTTACTTTTTTTTACCACTAATCTTGAGAGGATATGTCTAAAACACAGATCAAACAGAGATTAAAAGTATTTTGACTGCTAATCTACGGGCATTTATCATAGTACCGTCAAAGGTGTTAGCAGATTCGGTTTTCACTTTTTTCCTTGGTAATTCCAACGAGGAATGGATGCATCTTAATTGCCTTTTTAACAAATAAATGTGAGAAATAGTGCAGCACATCTAATTGCTGAGTTTTATAAAAGGTCTAGGTATGAATGCAATTTTAATTGAATGTGAATAGCTCCTGTGCTTATCTCTAAAACAATCTATTACAAATAACATTTTAAAACAACACTTAGTCTAATCTGCTATAATACAGTTTATAGAAAGTAGAAGTAGATACCTTGGTAGTGATTATTACTGCTTACATATGGAAATATTTATAAGGTAGCAGTAAAAATATCTAGAGCCCTAAAAATTTCCATTTCTATGGAATATTTAGACAGCTTCATTTAGAAAGGAAGTAGTCCAGTGTATGTTAAATTTGGTGAATTAGAGCCATTAAGAGATATGTTTAAAAATGTCTTGCAGCATTTCTTGCTCTAGGGAGCAGTTGCAAAATGTCACTTTAATTTCATAAGCACTTGCTTGTGTCTGGAAGTGGTTGTGTATTCCTTTCACAATGCTTATCTAGGAATAACCGTTAATTGTTGGATAAGGTAGGATCTTCTGTATGGTAAATATTTCTGCCATTTTATTGAAGAGGATCTTCCCCGAGAAAGGGAAGCTAGGATCTTCCCTGATAAACATGGTGTATGAATTGCTTAGATATTAGGAAGAAATTCTTTCCTGTGAGGGTGGTGAGGCACTGGAACAGTTTCCCAGAGCAGCTGTGGATGCCCCATCACTGGAAATGTTCAAAGCCAGGTTGCATGGGGCTCTGAGCAACCTGGTCTAGTGGAAGGTGTTCCTGCCCATGGCAGGGAGTTGGAACAAGATGGTCTTTAAGGTCCCTTCCAACCCAAATCATTCTATGATGATTCTGTGATTAGGTCTGATGATCTCATTCTGGACATGTTGACATCATATACTTAGTGATCACTGCTTGTTAAGAAGAAAAATGGCTTGTAACTGTTAGTTCCTGCTGGTGTTATCTCGAAGTGGAGGAGCTATTTAGAAATTACTGATTTGAAGATTTGTTATCTCTGGCAACATACTTACTGAGGAAAACAGCACTAGAACCAGACTTCTGTTATGCTGAAAGCTGTAAAGGAGTCCGAGGGTCATCCCAGGTGCCCTCTACCAAACCTTGCTGCAGTGGTTATTCTCGGCTGGGTAGTAAAGCTAGCGGAAACAAACCTTTGGGATATAAAATTGTCGAGAAACTGAAGCAAGGGAGTGTTCTCCTTGCCTGATCTCTTGGGTGTTCCGGGGATATTACAACTTGCTCCTGAGCCTAGCTGTCCCATGCCACTGGTTGCCAGTGCAGATTGCTGTGAACAACTGCTGATGACAGATGTGCCCAGGATGGTGAACCCTGGGGACCTTGCCGTGGTTCACATGAGGTTACACCTGGTGTAACCTGAGTCCTGGCCTGGAAGGCTGGACAGGCTCCTGCTCCAGGTCACCTTAGCACTCCCTGCTCCCTCATCCAGCTCTCCTCATCCTGGTCCTGCCTGCAGCAGAACAGCAGGGCCCCCAGAGCAGTTCTTCCCAGGAGTCCCTGACCACAGGAAGGAAGGCCACCAGCAGCACATTGTCTGACACACAGGCCTAAACCAGCATCCCTTTCCTCTAAGCTATGTAAAAACTAGTTTCCATTGGCATCACGCTCACAAGAAGATGGGGGTTTGTTTCAAAAGTTCTCTGCTCTCTCTGTACCACTTTGCTCAGTATCTACTTGCAGCCAACAGCTATTGTGTTTAAAAAAACATTCTAATTAAAATCCTTCTGGATGTAACTTTCAGTTTTGGATTTAACCATCTTTATCATTCATGTTATCTCCATTCAGAGGAAGAAAAAATAGCATAGCTCCACTTTTACTGAGGTAGAGAAGGATTTTTCTTTCAGAACGTTGGAAAAAATATGTATTTAAGTAGCTTTTGCTAGTTTTGTTGGCAACTTGGTGTTACTTTTGCAGATGAAGGTGCAAGTATTTTTATTGTTACCAGTATTTTCCTGAACCTCTGCTTTTTCAAATGCCATTTTTTCTTTTAATGTATAAGGCTTTCTCTAATGTTTGGAAGTGCAAGCTGTGAAGGGATGCTTGTCTCCAGCTCCTATATACAGATAATATAAATGTGTGATTACACATGGATGTGCAAAAAACCCCCTACCCAAACCAAAACAGATATCGAACAAACAAACAAAAAACCAACCCAGCCTTGGAGGTGGATGCTTAATACTTAATTAGGGTAATTTCCATTTCAGACTGTTAACAATTGTACCTGCCTGGAGTTTTCTCCTTGCCTCAATTTAAGCAATTTACAGTCCACTGCTGGTGGAATTCTGTGAAATACTGTTACCAAAATAAGTACTGAACTACGTTACTCTGTTCCCAAGGTTTTCTCTTCCTCTAAATTCTAATTTTCTCTAGCTTTTTATTGCTTGAGCTATCACCCTTGGTTACTGCCCGATGCTGGTTAAGTTCCTGATGTTCTCTTTATAGTGTACTGTGTCTGGGACCATAAATTAAGCTTTTCTTCAGACAGAACAAATGCTGTATAATTCACAGATTGGCAAACTGCTATTTGGATTAGGCAAGGTTGTTGCATCTGTGACTTTTAGTGTTTGGGTTGCCACCATAAACTCTTCTCCCAACTCTGGTATTGAGGCTTGAGGTTTTGGCATTATCAACTGAAATAACAGAAGCAATTCGCCCCAAACTGTGCTTTTCTAGACTTCTTCCTGAATTCTCTAGCATAGGTTATTTTCTAATTTTGAAAGTATTGAAGGGCACGGTCTGTTCTCTGTTTGTTATTTCCAAGGCCGTTTGAGTCAGTGACTGGTTTTGGGGAGGATTAGTGTGTGAATGTGCCAGTGTTTTCCATGCTAAGCTTCAAATGCACTACAGTGCCAGTTGTCTGCAGCCTAGAGAAACAAATGGAGGCTGCTCTGGACAGGAGTTGCTGATTTTGGGACAGGACTTTTGCTGACCCCATACAGTCATGCCAAGCAGACAAAAACACCGATATAATCAGTGCACGTTGGCTTGGCTTGGTAAGTTACCAAATTCTGGGTGTGGTGACACTGTGAGTACTTTGAAAATTACTGAAGAGTCCTCAGAGTGATTAGCAATTGCTCATACTTATTCAGAGGCTTTCAGAATGACATTGCTCAGTAGAACAGACACATCCTTCTAGGCATCTGTTTGTGTGAGACGCAGGATGAGGATTTTTTTCTCTTTATTGATTATGATAGATTGATCTAGCTAAATTAGGCCCTAGTAAGTTGAATTATGTAAATATTATCCTACAGGGGAAGTACCTGTATCTGGAACTTCTGTTGGGTATTTCTGTCTCACATTTATCACTTTCTTTTATCTGTCTCTTGGACTGCTGCACTTAGCTTGTATCTCTCTGATTGCCATACACTGGCCACTGGTTTCTTCTTCTTCCTCCTGTTTTTCCTTCATAAAACTGAGTTTTAGATGAGTCAGCATAACTGGAAAATCTCTGTTGGAAGAAACTGAACAATATTTAGAAAAAAATTCTGTAAAAGTTGTGAGCATCTGAAGACCCCAGTTGGTAAATGGAGAGACTGTTCAGTTTTGATCAGCTTAGCCAAAAAGAGAATTTTACAGCATGAACTGGGCTGGAGAGGAAGATTTTGGTAAAATGGAAAAAACCTTAGGACTTCCCAGCTAAGAGTGCAAACAAGTAAGTGGGGGAGAACTGCCTAAAATAACTGTCTTCCTATTTGTCTATTTTAGAACAAGGGGACAAGTAGCTTCTCAAAAAAATACTAAAGCTGGAAGAAGGACATACAGCGAATAATAATGCCTAAATGAATGTCACTATTAAGGAGAAAATAGACTTACTGCTTTTACTAGTATTAACAGCTCATTGTCAAGACTTAAAAAGAACCCTAAAATAACTGTATATATTTTAAATTGGAAAGCAACAACTCACTTTGGACAACAAAATCTGTTAGCATTTAATTTACTGTAAGTAGTATTACCTCTGTTTGAAAACTTCCTGTAAATACAACAACCACAGGAATACTGTTAGTCTCCTACTTTAGAGAAAAGATGGCAACAGGCACCCCTTGCTGTTTTCCTGTGGTGGCAATTCAAACCACAATGGGAACAATAGGGATTTTGATGTTAATTTTTGGGCAATGTTTCTTAATAGCAGTGAAAAACATTCTTTTCAAACAACCACTTTGCTCCTTTGAAAACTGTGTAAGTGGATAAAACTTGGTTCATTACTTTGTATGAGGAATGTTAAAGAAAATGTCTTAATTAGAAGTTTTTTTTAGAACTCCTGAAGGATTTAATACATCAAATTATTAGGGTGTTTTCATACACACCATTTATATTAACTTGTGCTAGTTTTCCTTGTAATCCATTCCAATCAGTAACTAAAAATTGTTCTATGTTTCAAACAAACAAACAAACAAACAATGTGAGTTGTTTCTCATTGCTACAATTCCATGCTACAGAATATAAAACAATATTCTTGACATTTTATGAGGTATTATAAACTATTCTGGATTAATGTGACATGCACTGTTATGCTTTTATTCTGACCATTACAGGCACCTCTGAATCTTTTTTTAATCATCGATTGTAGAATAAACTCTCTTCAAGGGAGTCTTCTGGTCATTAGCGTGAACTAATGAGGCTTTTCTTGGGAACTATTGACCTACATCAGGCACAAACAACCTGTGATGTGCTCAGCTGATTGAACATGTTTCTCTTTCTGTATGGAGTGATGAAAATTTTTATTCTTAATAATGTGCTTCATAATTCTATGGTTTAGGCTCTCAGCTGGACCTCATGGATTTTTATCTGGATTGTTTGTGGATGGCTTGCAAAAAGGAAAAGATGTCATATTTGTATAGTGGCAGGTTTATTAGAAATCCCAGCTTTCCTTTGTTCATCAGTTTCCCAAAGACCTTAGGCTCCGAGCCTTTGGTTTGTGTTCATCCTAGGGAATAGCTGGAATGCCAGAGGGACTAAACTTCTGATGCTCATGGGCTCTAGTGAGGGAGGGCTGAGGTTGAGGCTGCCTTTATGTTGTGTCCAAGTAACAGCACGGTCAGGCCAAGGCAGTTCCAAAAACAATTCATCAGTTGCCAGCCACTAGTTCCTATCCTCTGCATTCAAGGGAACAATCAGACTGAAAAATAATCAGTGCTTTTCTAAATAATTGTTATATCCTTCACTCCGTTTAGAAATAAGAGGTTTATTTTTTCCTGTGTGGAGCTCAAGTGCTGATTTAACAGTGTTGTAGAGAGGCATTAGTCTGTGGTCAATCACCTGGTAACCTTTTTTCCCTTTTTAAGCCCAATGTTCAGGTGTTAAGTGTTTTTCCTTTCCAAGCAGTAAGTTGGGTAACTTGCTCTAGCTGGTTGGAATCCTAAATGGTCACTGAATAAAATGCCAGAGAGGAGAGAGAAAGCATTTCAGGTGGTCTTGAGTGACATTCCTGGTGATGGTATGTTCCTGGTGGGTATCTGCAAGCTGTCCATGCTGAGCTCCCTGGAACTTCCTGGCCAATGGCACCTAAAGCACTTGGTCATGCTACAGGGACAGCTGCACAGCTTTGCCTGTTTTGTCCCAAACTGCTTCAGTGATTATTATTTCCCCCTGTTCCTATTGATGTGGTTTGAGCCCCATGAACAGAGGGAGGAGATGCTGAACCCATGCCTGGGGTGGCACGTGGCTTCTGGTGAAAGCATGGAAGGGGACCTTAGCTGTCATCACCACCTCAAGATTTGGAACAATTTCCCTTTCCATTTTCCCTAAGGCTGACAGAACCAAAATATGTGAAGTTGCTCTTAAAGGGAATACGTTTCTTGCTGCTTACTGCTGTCTTCTCCCCTGGATTAGATCTGAGTGAGCCAAGTAGCCCTGCTTCTTGTGCTCTATTTTGCAGGTTTTCTCAAATACATTCTTGAATTACTTTTCAAACATGACAGAATTTGACTTTTTAAGTCAGTTCTACTCCACTGCCAGTTTTCCATTAGCAGGTCTTTAAACTATGAAAAGGAACTGGGAATATTTTGCTCTGCTTGATTTTAACATTTCAGGGAACATCCTGAGACCCTCAATGGACCTGACTGAGGAAGCATTCTGTAAACAAAAGCATCACATTCTAATGTAAGATGCTCTCTAAAAGACTGTAAATAAAATACTGTTTCTAATTGCACAATTAAATTTGAGTTCCCCCCTCCTCCCCTCCTTTGGAATTAGTGTGTGACATTGGTTATGTTATAGACAGCTTGAAATATCAAAGCTTTGTTTTGTAATCCAGCTTTAGTTCATGTGCTCCAGGCAGATTCCATTTGTAAGATGCTGGCTAACTTGTATTGTTTTAGCTTTATAAAACCAAATTCTTCTGCAAAGAATATTTTTAAAGTAATTGAACCTGGTGTTTGGCATTACAGATACCAGGCTCACCTTGACTGCCTAGAAAAAAAATATCATCATATGAAGGATACTGCTTTAAGTGAAGTGCTTCACTCAGAAAAGTGTATTTTTAAGTATCTTTAAAAATTGCAGGATACCAGTGCCTGTTTAAATTTTTTGTTGTTTCTAACTGGAAAGATCACTTTCAGATGAATCAAAGAATTAGAATTAGAACCAAAATATGTTTGTTTTAAATGTATTGGTAAGGAAATTCAAAACTGAGGGAAGAAATACAGGCTGTAATCCTGAGAAGGCTGGGGTTATCTTGTATGGTCTTGTTATAAAACTTATGTCCTGTGGGAAGAAATCCACACCTCTCCCCAAGCAAGGAAAAGATTGAATAAAACTTTAATTTTAAAATGTGGAACAGCTGTCTTCTTCATCTGTATTGTAAATAAGGAAAACATACTTACAAAGCCACTTAAAAATACAACGTAGAGGTTTAAAATCCAGTAAGATTAAAAACTGTAATATACAAATTAGTTTATATCCCTTCCACCTTCTTGCTTCAAGGTCATCCTATAGCACGTTTTCTACCAGGTGGTAGGACATGGCTGCCAGTGTGAGCTGGCCAAATTTTGCACTAGAGCTTTGCATCCCAGACAAAAATCCAGGCTGATTCTGCATAAAAACTGCCCCAGGAAAGTTGGAAAGCATGTTTTAAAAGCTTAAAGGCTTTGGGGGAAGAGGCTGTGCAAGCAGTAGGATCTGGGTTCTGGAAGTCAATGCACTTGCTCGGGTTTCCTTTATTATTAGCAGGAGAAAGTCAATCTGGGCATGTTATTTTTTATTATCAGCTGCAGCAAAAATGAGTCAGTTACACAGGGCACACCAATCCCTGCTTATCTTGCCTCTCTGTTCTGATGAGGGAATGCTGCGCTCACGAATATTCACACAATTCAAACTGACCATCATGAGCATGCAGAATCACCCTGTATTTGGACTATTTTCTACTGTAAGTGCATAGAAATATATAGTTCTGCACTCACTCAGGGCTACAATTTCAGCACCTGTAAAAATTGTCTTTAAAGACTGCAGGAATTACTACTTAACACAGGAAGCAGTTTTTGGTGGGGTTTTTTTCACTGAAATGATAGGGATAGTTTCATAAAAATTATATTTCTAGGTGAAATGTTGGATATTGTGCTAATAAGCTACTGAAGCTTCCTAAATCTGCTGCCTTATTAAAAAAAAAAAAAAAAAAAAAGGCAGCAAACAACTAAATGCAAGCTTTCAAAACAAAACCACAATTTTCCTTTGTCTGTAAAATCAGTTTCATTTGCTGTATTTATTCAACTCAAGCCAGATGTGTTTCCACAACAGAAATGCTTTGGTATTGCATTAGGTGCGTGTGTAATGTTGCCCAGTCATGTTCTGTTCCTGCAAGTGCAATTTGGGAGGATGCATTTCTTCTCCACATGGTTATCTCCTAAAGCAGAGGAGATCAGGACTGCCTGGGAGTGCCTGTAGCTATCCTGGGCAGGAGCAGGAGGTATTTTGGGATTCCCTGTTACACGTTAGCAATGGATATTGCACAGATGTTATACACTGATGTATAAATATACATCATATATATATATACACACACATATAACTGATGGTTGTGTAGTGGATGTGTGTTGTGGCTGTAACTAATGTTAAGGATGCTTGCCCTCAAAATCCCTGGTATGTCCAAATCCTTCTGAGTGCTTTGGCAACAGCTGTTGATGCAATATGCAAAGCCCCTTGCCTACAGTTAGTAAAAGTGATTAGTTTGATTCCTCTGAGGCTTGAAGTTCTTTTATACTGTCTTTTGTTGAAATCACAGGAAAGTTAAGCTCCTAATTCAGATCTGTAAGTGCTATGGTATACATAAATGCCTAGCAAAATTGAAGAAAGCTGTAGCCAGCAATACTGGGATGCAGCTACTTATCCCAGGAGAAAACTGAAAATTGACAAATAACCAGTGAAAAAGCTTAAGAAAAAAAAAAAAATCAAATTTTCGGGAAAAAAAAGAGGTAATAATATACACAGAGGCTGAGATTTTTGCTACTAATATAATACCTTGTATGATACTGCGAAGTATACCTTCTGTATACTGTAGAGTAATATTCTGTATATTCTATAGACTAATATATCCTGCTAGGATGAGGGGGAGCACAACACACTGAATGAAGCAGGAAAATTATGAAGCCCTTTAACTCCAGTGCTTTTGATGAAGGATACATGTCTGCAGGGGCAAGTTTCCCCCAGAGAATTAAGAAAGAGCCCAAGGAACCCCACTTTTGTGGATACAAAAGGAAACTAAATAATTTTTGGCAGGCTTTAAATTGTATGGGTCAGGATGGAATTATTACTTGACTGAGACCCATTTGGCAGGAATGCTGCAAGTGGGTGTTTTGGTAAAGATGTTAAGGAGCTGGAGTGGTATTGTTCTATATGGATAATAAAGCAGCTGGGCATTCAGTGGAAAGCATAATATTAAATATCATGTGTCCTCATTGCAGAGAAGCAGTTGCACAATCCAGATTATTTTGTTCAGTTACGGCCTGTAGAAATTGTAAGAAATCTAGCACAAATAGACAAAATGGATCATAATCATCACTGCATGAGGAAATGCAGGGACTTTAGGTTTTCAAACTGATCATCATTCCGGAAACAACACAGAACCAGTGAAGATGCTGTAACTCCTCTACAACTATTTTGTAAAATATAAAGAAGATTAAAATGTTAGTATTTGAACTAACAGAAGTTAGGAGTGATTTCAATTGCATCCATTAATTGCTGCAGAGTTTCATGACAGGCTTATTAACAACTTTGCAATAATTGAACAGACAGAAAATCCTTCATCCAAGGATTATGGAAAAGGAGTCACCATTGTATCAGGCAGAGATTAAAATATCTTGTATGAAATAGAGTATTACTGCAGGATTTTACATGGAACAACTGCAAGAGATTAAATTGGATTGAGAAAATATGAAATCCATGCAGATTTAAAAAAAGAAAGAAAGAAAAAAAAAAGAGGGTGTGAAATAGCACTGGGATTAAATTTAACATCCAGGGAAACAGGAAGGAGAAATGCCTAAACTTTGTAACACTGTGCCACCAGCTGATCTGTAGGGGAGGATGTGAGGGGCTCGAGCCCTATGTCTGATGCTCCTCATGTAGAAGGACCCACATGACAGTCCCAAGTCTGAGATAGGCAGGGGATTCATTCTCAGCTTGCCAGGGCATCATTAATCTGGCTTTGCTCTGGGATCTCAGCAATTCCCTTGGACAGAGAAGAATGTGTTGTTCTTGTAAATGGAATACAGAGTGTTTGTTCCAAGACATGTCCAAACCACCAAAAAACAGGCTGAGATCTGTTCTGGTGCCAAATGAATGCTCAGGGTAGCCATCAGGAGGTTGTAGACTGTTTCCTAATTTCATGGTGCCCAAAGCACCAGAAGATGCTTGGACAGTTTGCAATACGACAAAGAACCAAAGCCAAGGTGATCTTCATCAGCCAATCTGACTTTGCTGGAGATAAGGCCTGAAGGATAACAACCCAGTGCAAGCTGCCATCGCTGGTGCTGCCATGAGCATGTGCACTGGGACCACCAGCTACTGCTACATTTCTCTTCACCAAAAGAGCTGTGGCACCGAGAAAGGGGCTCCTATGGAACTCCAGCCACATGTGCTCAAGGAACGGATGGGAAAGCCACTTGAATAAAAGTACCAGCTTGAGATTTGTGCTCTACCCAAGGGCAATTTTGTATATAAACATACTACACCCATTCAACAGACACAGGCTTTCAAAATGCAATGCCTGCCACAAGATCCTTTATATTTTAGTGAGCGACAGCTACTCCACAGAGACATGGATGAACACCTTGGGAGGAATCCATATTTTTTTTGCATTAGATTGCCTTTCTGATAGTCATAAAGAATAATTCAGACCAGAGACATTTTTTTCAGTACAAGTGGTTAATGTTTGGTTTCAAGGCAGATATTCCTGTAGATGACAAATAAACACAATTCTCATCCAAAGGAAACGAGGTTTTGATAAAAAGCAGAAAAGACCATGTTGCTCCCTCTAGTTGCATACTGATCTACTCTTCTTAGTGCAAAAGAAATTAAAATACTCACAAGAAAAAAAAAAAAAAAGATTGAATACGATCAGGCAGAGAAAGAATTTTTGGTACTATAAGCTGAATGTTTGATGTTACAAACTGAAACCCAGCAGCTTGTTACCATAGCAAATATATGGCATTACATCAAGTATTGCTTGCTATAAAATACCTAAAGTTCCAAATTTCAAATGTACTATTTCTATTGCATAGCTCTTCCCTATAAAGGCAAAGGTGCCAATTCCTGAGCATTTCTTTTTCTGCTTCTTCTTCAAAATCCAGAAAGCATTCTGAAAAGTAAAGTGAAATAATCGACGTTCCAAATATGCTGTATTTAACTAGCTGCAAGGTGATATTTGGGGAAAGGTATGGGATGCTAGCTCTATAAAACTCCTATTTACTGCATTTATCGAACTCCTAAAGAAGCTGTTTTTAATTGTGTTTAATAGACATGTAGTTTAGTAAAGGATGAAACAAGAAAGTTAGAGACAAACCTTCTCCTACTGAGCAGTTAGAGTGGGATGATGCAGACCTTTGACAGGAAGGTTAGAAGAACAGGGTAAGAGAGTATTTACTCAAGTAAAATTTAACATTCAACTGCTGGGTGATGTGTTCAGTGTTCCTGCAGAGTGTATCTGTACAGAGACTGCCTATTACTAAATATTACCTATTACAGACTTTTTATAGAGACAGATTGCTTTATGCTTAAAGGAGTATTGAAAAATGGCTAGTTGGCAATCATGGCAATTGCAGCCTGAATCTTCAGCCTGATGCTAGGATATTTTTACATTAAAACTACCCATGATGTCTTTCCAAGATTATGTGTAGATGTAATGTCCTATGAATTTGACAGAAAACAGAAAACAAAGAAACAGTATCTGCAAGAGATGGTATACACGTTAGAGAATATATATGTCTAAATACATGAAAATAGATCCAGTTTATAGGTTTCTGCCCCAGGGTTGGAAAGAGGCAGAATTTCCCTGGAATTCCATTTGCAAAGTTTTATTTGCATGATAAAATTTAATTATCTGATAGATCCTGTTGTCTTCAGCTACTTCAAGCATGTATGTTGGGCAGGTACTTCATGCTTTATGAGCCTTGATTGCTCACCCTCATTTATGATGGTGAATGGAAAGAGAAGACAATTATCTTTCTAATTTGATTCATAGAAACTGTGAGTGAAGCCTTGGATGTTGCAGCTTCTTCTGCCCACGAGGAAAACTTAGACAGTGATAAGGAAGGAGTAGCCTCAGCAGCTCAAGAGATTTCTGACACAGACTCAAAGAGCCAGGACGCTGATGCTGAGGAGTCATGGCAAACTTCAGAAGGTGCATGAGTCTAGCTGGGTCTGAAATGTTTGTCTCTGTAAAGTGCTGGTGGCTGTGTGCACTGAACCAGCTGCAAGAGCATGCAGAACTCAAGTGATGCAGTGTGGCTGCCCATGATGGCTGTGTTTGGCATCACAGTGTTAGCAGAAAATCTCATTTTGAAATTATGTGCTGTGCAGTAGAAGTAGGTTGCTAAATTCTATCGTGGCAGTGGGGTGAGCTCAGTGCCCTGCTGTAAGTGGCTGGATGTGAACTTCATTAAGAACAAGAAATTCTCCTTGTGCTGCATATAACGCATTTTTTCAACACCTGACTTGATTTGAAAGACAGAATTTTCTTAAATTGCATTGGTGTAAAGAAAAATATAGAACACGTGGTATGAATAAAGCTTGCAGTGCTTTGGTGCAACTATAAACAATCTCGTATTGCTTTTGAAGTTGAATGATGTAATTGAATGCAAAGAAAAATGTGTGTTAAAATCACCACTGTGGAGATTTTCAAAGGAGTTTAGAAGTTTGGCCTCTAAACTCTTTAAAAATTGGAATTAAAAAGCTAAAAGGAAAAATGTCTGCATACCTAACACGGATTTGTAAATTCTATCCCTTTAGTCCAAGAATCCTTTGGACCAAGGGAAACAACTTACTTGACTATTTGTCATTGAATAAGGCATTTCCAGTGTTTCTCATTGGCGTTTTGTCTCCATTTTCAGTTTCTGAGGAGGAGAAGACAACTGAAGAAGTTGCTTAAGACCCCTAAAGGTACACAGTACAGTTGCAGCATGTGGTTTTCTGCTCTTCACCTATGTTTTTTTCTCAGTTGGTGACAATTGCAGCATGTGGTAAGTGCACATGCACTGATATGGTGAATTTGTATTTCTGCTCTCAACAAAAAAAGAACTTTATTGAAGTATTTCTTATTTTTTGGGAACCACTGCCATCTTTTAGAGGCTAGGGAGCAAATCCTGTATCAATTGTCATGCTGTGTATTTATTTATAGCTTTATCTTAGTCCCATGCAAACTGGATAAAGACCTGAGAGTTGTAGCTTTCTTCCAAGCAAAAATATTCTTTGGATATTTGGTTTAAATTATATATGGCTACCAGACTTCTGGATTATTGTTCTATACAATAAAGCAATAGCCGTCTTGACTGTTTTATTTTAAATAAATGTTTTCATTATTAGTCTCTCCACACTTTCAGTTTGTGCTAATGAAAAATACTGGATATAATATTCTTTCTATTTTGCTAGTGTCTTTCTCAGTTGGCTTTATTTTTTTATTGTCAGAAAAGTTGCAAGCCTGTGCCTCTCAAGGTCTTTATTTTTGCTCAGATTGAAAGCCAAAGGTACCTGAGGGTACCACATCAGAAAACCAAGTAACCAAGAACATAAATGCTGTGGTATAGAGAAGGCAATTGAGTTAGGAACCTTTTTTTTTCCTTGTAAACATCTGGCAACCCTACAAATTGTTGCATTGCTATTCCAGATTTTGATTTTTTCTACAGCCAACTCAATTAATGAAGGCAAAGGTGGTAGCTAAGAAGGCTGGGGGTAGCAGGGAAGGCAAGCTGTAGGAAACATCTTTGATGGAACAAATTGAAAATAGATTAAAAAATAGATTAATCTCCTACCATGTACATACAGGTCTACTCCATTCCGTTTAAACTGCTTGGACTCTTTTTGACTAAAAAATTACTTTTTATGTGTATAGCAGCACAAGGTTACAAAAGGGCCTCTTACTGAGTTTCGATTTGATCTTGTTGGCAGGGGGAAAAAGATTTATGAAATATTTTACTACTTGGTGCTGGAAGATTACTGGCTGTCATTTGACCAATTTACAAGTCTAGAACAAAACTGCATTCCCAGTCAGGAAAGAATTCTTTCTTCCTTTTTTTTTTTGGTGTTTTGATTGTAAACACTTCAGAGTATGAAGCTGAACTCTGACTTTGCATTAAAACACATTATACTTTTTAAGGAATTCAAGGCAAAGAAAATGAAATTAAAAGAACGTTGATGTGAGAATCAAATCACTATCTAGTTCACTTTTTTTAAAAAATACTGAGTATTTGGTGAAGGGATAGAGGAAGTAGTAATGGATTAAATCCTCAGATAAAGCCCTAAGTTGATGCTCAGAGAATGCCTGAGAAGAAACGTTCAGCTGTTCTACTGAGTGTGGCTATTGGGCCCAAATTGACGCTGCTTTGGAACTACTTATATAAGTAATCTCAGCAAAAACAATTGGTTTACCTTGTGCTTAAAGTTAAGCAAGTAACTATTTGTAGAAGTAAGTCCAGCGTGCAGGGAAATTCACTTATGCCTGAGCAATGTGGATGAACATGACAGATTCCTTGAAACTGGGCTTTGGTGATGGCAACAGAGCAAGTTCCCATAAGCCATGAGATAAGCATGATTTGCACATCAGTGCAGTGTATACTCTGTAATTCACTTAACTGGTAACCTGCAGTCAAATTTACAGTGTACTTTGAATGTTTGCAAAGAAAAAAACCTGCTGAATTGTATCTGTTGCTAAACATGATTTATTGTTGCTTCTTCTAAATCAGATTCTTTTTTCTTTTTCCCAGTAAGCAGTGCGGAAGCCTTTGGAAAGTTTAATGCAAATATTTGTGGCAATCAACCAGCTGATTCCTGTGTGAAACCTCATACTCTTCCTTGGAGACATAAAAGAAACTGTGCAGTTTGTCCTATCACACACTGGTCATTAGGGCCAGTATTCAGTGCTGCAAGAGATGATTTATATTGCCTAGAGAGACGCTTCTGTGACTAACATCTCTGCTGTAGAAAGTAGCATCCAGTCAAGCCACTCAGCATGTTCTAAATACATGTGCTGAGAGAAGCAGTAGACTTAACTAAACCATGCCAGATGAACTCCTTCTGTGTCTTTGTTGTCTTGATATGTACATTGATTTCTTACTTTTGGTCCAAACTGTTGTTGTGCACAGTTACACCTTTGTAACATTCCATGCTAAAATGTAAGCAAAAGGTTTTAAAATCAAATAAAAATATTATAAAAGTAGCTGTTAGCATTTTTTAATTGGATCACAGGGAAAATAACAACCTGTTTGCTCCTGAGTTTGGATTTGTGATTGTAAGCATAGGACATCTGGCAGTACATGATCTGATTTTCCCCCTGCATAAACAATTCAGATGCTACCATTCCTTGCACAATAACATCCAGGAGTAAACATTTTAAGGCTCCTGCTTTGGGAAGAAAACCTGTCTGCAAGTAGTAGCAATAGGTACTTTATAGCATGACAATCAAAATAGCACTGGTTGGTGTTGTCATCATGGATCAAAGTGGTGGCTCCTGCCTTGGGTAGGCTGGGCTCTGCTCCTCCCAAATCTCATTCAGCTTGCTGTGGTCTTTCTGTGTTGCTCTGTCTTCACAGTGGCATGTGGTGGTAGTGTAACAACACAAAGGTTTGGTATAAACTTTCAAACTGGTACAAATCACAAGCCTTTTAGGCCATGGCAAAGCCTGTCTCCAAGCACTTGCAGACAGAGAGCAAAATCCCTGTGAAGGGCTATGCAACAGGTGTTCAAATGGACAAGTGTTCTTAGGGACTAAGAAAGAACCGAATAGCTAAATAACGTTGTTTTCTCAGTGTTAGCTTCATAAAAAATATATATATTATGAATAACAGGTTTGTATTCCACTGTGCTCCCAACCCTCCATTGTGCTACATGCACAAGCGTGATTCTAAGACAAAACATTGAGACCCCAGTGCAGCCTTCACAGAATGGCAATGATTCTAAACCCGGGCCAAATAAGGTATATTAGGTACTATTTATACAGAAAGTGTGTTTCATAAGGTGTGTCTGACTTTTTTCTCTTCAAGCAGAAGTTTGGAAAATGTTGGAAGAGAAATGACAGCATTATGACACTCCTACCCGTAGCACAAAGCAACACATGCTCCTCCCCCCATCATAAACCAAATTATAATAGTGTTCCAACAAAAATATAACCTGTTGCTCCTGGACCTACTTAGGAATAACTGGAACAAGGCAGAGGCAAAACCATGCTCTTGAGCTTCAAGAAGACAAACCACAGCCTTCTGCTTAAAGGATAAAGCCTCTGTGATTAAAAGCAATTTTTGTAGCCAAAGCTACTGGAATAAAAATCTTAGACCGGTATTTTGTTGGATAAGAGTCTATTTATCTGGTAGATTAAACATGCCGTGATGGAGTATGCACTTAAATGTTCTATTTCTTCATTTTCACTAATTCCTAGTAAAAGAAGTTATTTTAACTGCATCTAACAGTAGGGTTTCTGAAATTGTAGGCTTTTCTGAATGGTTCTTTATCTCTGGAACTGCTCTGGTACATGGCAAAATATGTTAGCCCTCTGGAACAGCTGCCTGGAGGATTGCATCACAAACTATGGTGAGCTTTCCAAAGCTTTTCATCCTTCCAATTTCAAAAAAATGTGAGAGTCCCAAAATAGCCTGTACATGTGCTTTATATCAGAGTTCCTCTTTTTTTGCTTTTGTTTCATTTAGGTTTTCTTAATTAAAAGAAAAAGAAACTACTCTTGAAAGACAGAGAAATTAGGAATATATTACGAACTCTAGCTGTGATGATATGTAGCATAGTATGGTCGGCTTCAGCAGTATAAGTCTAAGTATTCTCTTAGAGTAACAACAGAGATTTTGCAATTCGCAGAGGTCTGGCCATTGTTGATTCAGTCTTGCTCGTATGGAGTGTGAATACCACATAAATTAATATTTTTCTGTCCTTCACTTTCAAAAAAGTGAATTTTTGAGTTGCTACGCAAAGGCTGTGATGAACCATGGAAAATGTTGAAAGATATTGTTGAAATGGATCATTAAGGAGAACAAGGCCACAGCAGAGAACAGACATAATGCAAGACTAAAGGAGATGGGAGGAAAGGTTTGGTCTTGAGGATACACTTCAAAGGCCAGAGCAAAGCTTGAGATTCCAGAATTTGTCCAAACTGCACATTGCTCCTTTGCTGTCAGCAACTATCTGTGAAAACAGCTGGCAAGGCTTTTCACCTCCCTTTAATGCCAGTTAGTCCCTCTAGTTCACCTCTCTGAAGGGTGACAGCCTGTTGTTGCTGGCACCTATTCACAAAGCTGAAAATTCTGGAGACAACGAGGTCCATCTAACAGTTTCAGGTTTACTCTTTGCCTGTGTTGATGTAGATACAGAATTTCAATTTTATGTTCATTTGCTTCTTCAACACATAAAACAATTACTAAAAATCATAATTCAAACTGCAAGCTGGTTCTCAGCACTTGGAAAATCCAAGAGTGAAATACTTTAATCAAGATTTCTTATGTCTGTGCATCAAGCTTTGATGATGTGATACTACTTTTTAAATGTTTTTCTGAAAAAAAAAAAAAAAACCACAACCCAAAACAAAGACAAAAACTCAATGAATTCCAACCCAGCCAAGAATGTGCTGTGATTCTTTTCCTCACCTGTTGGCCTCTTTCCCTCAAAAATTTTGAGCCAACTAGCCACCCCAACTTCTGCTTTACCAGGCAGATGAGAGGAACACAAAGTTCCTACCAGCTGCGTGATAACTGAGAAGATCAGTAGCTAAAATAAGTTACTAGTAGTGTTTGGCAGCAGATAACCAAATACATGATGCAGCTCTGTGGCACTTTTGTGGCTGCAATCAGCTACTGTAGGTGCTGTTTCCTCGCTGTGGGTGGTTAGGAAAGACTGAGAGGAGAGCTGAGAGGACAGAGGCACATAGAGGGTGAGGGAAGACAAACAGGAACAGAAGGAATTTTATGTAAAAGGACACAGGAGCTCACTTTGTGTGCTGCCCATGGGTTGGCCCACTTCCATGGAGTGCCATCCCTGTTGTGACACACACAATTCTGCTCTTAGGAAAGGTATTACTTGGTTGTGTGCTTTTCTTCCTTGCCCTCCTCACCGGCTGCAGAAGATGGAAGCTGTGCAGGATGATGGAAGTCAATTCCATTTCCAAGCAACAGGCTTCAAGCATCACCATGGGTAACTGCATTCTCCTGCATTCTCGGCATTACTCTCTCCTTTGGGATGCTGCAGGAGATCTTATCTCCTCCAGCTTTATTGGAAGGGAAAAAGGGCTAAAACTGTAGGTTTCTATGCTGGAGTTATTCCTGCTACTTGCTTAAAGTACAGGTAATTAAACAGGTTGTTGAAACAGCATGATTTGCTTGTGGTTTATTGAGAGAAACCAATTTAATTTTTATTTATGCCTCAACATATGTTATAAATCCATTTTCTGACATGGGGTGAAAATTACTATAGGGGCTGTACACATGCGGGGAGCCTAAACACCTGCCACATGCAGCAGTCAGCTAGGACATGTGAAGGGGGGAGGAAACCGCCGACATTACAGGCAACCCCTTTAGAAAATGGCAGGAAGCCCTGTCTCTGAGGGGACTTCGCCTGGCAGCCAAACAGGGCAGAGGAAGCTTCCACGAGCAGGCTGCAAGCGACCACCCCCCTGCCGGTGGGGCAGACCCCCGGATGCCAGGGAAAAAATGCCCGGGAAATCGGGCTATGGGAGGAGTCTTAGCACATAAAAGCAGTGAACTGCAACGTAACGTCTGCCATTTTCCTTTGGGTTCCTTGGAGGCGCGCGTGCCCCACCACCCCCCCACCTTTTTCTCCCTGCGGTCCTGCTTCTTCCCTGCCTGTCTTTCCTGTCTGCATCCCCCGAGGCAGCCCGTCCCCACGACAACATGCTTCGCAGCCGTTTGCACCCAGCCCGCGGCCATTGCCGCCGCCGCCACTTTTCCCGTGTTGCCGAGCAGCCGGCCCGCAGCCATCGTTCGCCGACAGAAGAGACACGCAGCCTGCTGCCACTTGGAAGTCGCGCCCAGTCAGTCACAAGAGCCGCGCAGACTCATCGCAGCTTGCAGCACACGCGCTCCATCTGCCGAGCAGATACCGACAGGGCGTCCCGGGTACAGCGGTAACGTTCTGTCCTTGTCTTCTGTTTCTCTCTCCTTCTGTCTTTTCCCCTCTCTGCTCCCTTTACTATCCCACTTCGGTAGGAACACTTATCTTTCTTTACCAATAAACAGTTCTCAGATACAATATTGCCGCGTTTGTGATTTATTTCGTCCAAGAAATCTATCAAAATGAATCCTCCCCGACTCCCCTTACAGCAGGACGGGACATTTCTGTATGTTCAGATGTTCTCCACTTTATCTTGACATTTTACCCGACTCAAATAATGGCTTTAGCAAGCTCTGAAAGGCTGATTTTGATTAATGCTCAACAGCTCCTGCATAACAAACGGGAAACCTGAGCAATAGAAAACCCTTCTTTATGTGGTCGGTTAATTATTTGTATAAGTTTCATGTGCAGATCCAGTCACTTAATTACCTAAAAATCTTGCTTTTTTAGTGATAAGTAGTTTTCCTTATTTAAAAACCTTCATGACTCAGAGATCTTTAAAAAAATATATGCATGAGCTCTGCTTGTACCCTAGGAAAAGTGTTACACAATGTTGTAGTTGCTGTATTTCATCTCAGGAAGTTCAGCTGCCTGTGCGTTTTCTTCTCAGTTCAGCATTGACTGTGGTATGCAAACCAATTAAAGAGGGAAATATAGAGAAGGAGGGGAAGAGGAGAGACAGTAATATGTATCAAGATCATATTTTCTCTATCTCTATAATATAATTAAATTACTAAGGCCCATGGAGGTTCACTATCACCCCTCCCCCCCTCCATAATGAATTTTTTTTCTGGTTTTCTTTTTCCCGCATAAGGCTATTTTCTTCTTGAGTAGTTAGTGGGAAATGTTGTTCTCCAGTGACAGCTAATTGAGCATAATTCACCACTGGACAACATGCACTCACATCATCAAGCAGAAGAAGGCAGTAAATCAAAAGCAGTAAGATTACTAAAACCTGGGACAGAGAAAGAATTCCCTTATCCCCAAAACCCTGAGCTGAACAATACAGAAAAAATTAATAATGTATGCTTTTTTTCCCACTGGAGAAAACTGGCTTGAGTTGTTTGGGGTTTTTTTATTATTTGTGGTTTGTAGAAAATCCAAATCATACAAATACTTTTCATTCCACTGTTTTAGTAAGTGACTCATTTCCAATGCAATGTATTTGGTGTTGAGGCTCTTATAAATTAAAGGAGCCAAACCTGGAGTAACTGTTCAAGGCTTGACAGTTCTTGCCTATGGGAACACATGAGGCTGGATGTGAATGTCTTTGTTTCCATTTAAATTATTAACTAAGTTCTATAAAATCAAAATCACTGCAGTCTCACCCCTCTTCACTTACTACAAGTACTGGCAGCAGCAGCAAGTTACACAAAGTACTCAGTTCTAGTTATAAACAAAGAGAAAAGGACTTTCAAGTGTCTGAAGTTGTTACTTTATGAGTAACCCTTAATGGCTTTATTTCTACCCCACTCCCTTTCTGCCTGTCTCTTCACAGAGTCATGTGTTTCATACCAGTTCTGAGATATCCTCACTCACCACTATCAATGTGAATTGCAGAGCTTGGCTGTTCTTGAATGAAAAGTAGTTTTCAATGCTGAAATATTATGCTATGAAAAACAAAAATGTCTTTGAGGACAATTATTTTTTCTTTAAACCAAAATAACTGAAAACAAACTGGTTAGTCTCTGTATGGAATTTCTTCTTGTAACCCATCACAGTTTCTGAAGGGTTTCCCTGTATAAAAAGGGGGCATTCTGTTTGGTGCTACCTCTAAATTAAGAAAACCAACATGCCATGTACATCCTATGTATTTTCTAAGTGAAAATGAGGTAAAGTCTTCTTTCACACTGATTGTAACTTTTTCTTTCTAAAATATTGCAACTGCTGTTTTTTGAAGTCTAACATACAGCAACAAACCACTCAGTCCTTTATTTCTATGTAATTCTTTCTTTTTTAAAAGCAAGATAAATTTATTCAAGAATAAAATCCTGCCTGAAACAGGCTTGTTTTGGCATTGCATTGTTCCCCTGCTCAAATCACGTAACTCCCATGTAATTAGTGGTGTTACAACCCCAGCTGAGGATCAGAAGCTTCTTGGTCTTACCTACTTTACAAGCAAAGTAGCATTGTAGCTGTAAGGAAAGGAAGGTATGTGTTTGGGTTTTTTTGTTTGAGGTTTTATTTTATTCTAGCTTGTATGTTATTAAGGGAAAATTATAAATGAGAGGGAATGAATTCAGAAAATATTTGGCTTAAACATGCAATGTAAAGGCCTTTACAGTAAAATATAAGCTGCTTTAGGAGCCTACAGTATGAATAAAATCGGGGGTAGATAGGAAGTTTAAGTAAATGTGAGTGAAGTTGACACTAGTTATGTGTCTTCATAGCACAGAAACCTTGCAGCGAGTCTGAAACTTTGCCTTAATTCTGTTGGATCTGGAATTCTCCACAGATGGAACTTTTAATTATCTGGTATTTATCTTCAGCAATAGAAATATGTGAATCAACAGATTTATAGACCTCTAATTAGGTCACATATCCCTGCAAAAATAACTCTAAAAGCTGGTTGGAACTAGATGATCGATCTCTAATGTCCCTTCCAACCCAAACCATTCTATGATCCCATGATTTGGGGAAACGTTTGTTCCTCTGTCATGTACAAAGTGGATATTCAGTGGCCCTTTCTGGAGTCAGCGTTTGCAATGTTGCCTGTGACTGCTACTAAAGACCTGTTCCAGTTATCAGTAGTGTGTCAACATACCCACCTCCATTTGGGACTTTTCCACCAGCAATAATCTTTGAGCTCCCAGCTCACAATGTAATACCTCTTTTTTTCCTACGAGGGCTTTTTTTTAATAAAAGCAAGACCACTCAAATGTTTCAGAGTTGGGCTAGCTAAGTGACCGCTTTTGTGACAAATACATGCTGCAAAATATCCATCCCAAAGAGTCCATCTGAGATTTCTTTTCTGCTGGCACAGACAGCTTCAGCAATGTGCAAAGCAACAGCACCATGTTGCCACGGTGCTTGCCCACGGGCTAGTTCAGCTGGACCTGAGCACCGGGCAATCCTCGCCTGACGCTGGGGGAGAGGATGGAGGCTGATCAGTCACGGGAGGACGGACGAAGTCTCAGGCAGGGTTCGCCTCGACCACCAATGGCTAAGGTGCGAGGGGAGAAGAAAGGAGCGAAGGACTCTTCTTGGGGAAAACAGGAACAGGTTTATTGACACCAGGGAAAGGGGTCAAGAAGAGGCCTGAGAAGCCTCTGACAAGGGTTTTTATACCCCAGAGGCTAGGGTGGAGCAAACACTGCAGAAGCAATAATGTAACAGTTAGAGGGTGGTACACAGGTGGGGGACCATTACATCATAACCAATGGGGAGAGGGGTAGGCAGGGAGGGTGAGTGTGGACCTATAAGAGAGGTGGGCCGAGCCAATTATGTAACCCAGGGAGGGGAGTGCAGCGGCCATTGTATCCAAGCAAGCTGGCACGTCTTTCCCGCCAAAACCAACCGCTTTTCCCGCCACCCTGTCCCTGGGCAGCCATGTTGGAGCAAGCGGCCATTTTAGGGTTCCTGTGCCCCTGGGGAGTCAAACCACTGGACCTTTTGTCCAATGGGGTCCAGGACACCATAGCGGCGGCTATGGCTCACCACAACAGTATGTCTTGTGGCATCCAGAGTGTGGAGACAACCTAAGAGGGCCGTATAGGCGAGGTGGCAGGAAAATGAACATCAGTTTTACAGAAGGGACTGTCTGCTTGTTTCCCTCAGGATAGCTCAGTGGATGCCTGGGGAACCAAGCGGCCCTCCTGAAGGACTAGAAAGTCTCTTCCTGGCGGCCGGTGGCAGGCCAAGCCGCTCCCAAGTTAGGGTAGCCTGCCTCGAGGGTGCCGATGGCAAGGGAACCAAGAGTCGGAGGCACAGAGGCAAAGAGAGAGAGAGAGACCTCTGATACAGTCCAGCAACATTTATTGCGAACCGGAGGAAGGGAAGGTCTCTGAGGGTCCAGGGCTTTGACAGGGGTTTTTAAGGGGAGGAAAAAGGGGAGGAGAAAAGGCTCTAGGCCAATGGGACAAAGTCGAAGGGGAGGATACAAACATTTGAAAACCAATCACGCATAACCAAGGGGGAGGAACCTTTCTGGTAACCAATCAACGTATAACCTAACAAGAACTTTCTGGAACAAAAGGATGGGTCTACTCGACCTCTCCACCCAAGGGCGCACCCTCTGATTCGGAGTCATTGGCCCATTGGATGGCCAGGGTTTGATGAGCAGGAACGGGCCACAGCCCATTGGGCGGAGACACTACAACATCGGACCACTTAAGAGTCTGTTTTTAGAGCACCCCTAAGTAATGGCCATGTCACCTCACAAAGGAGCTATTGAGATGTGCGAAGCAGCTTTGGTGTACATGGCTTTTGTTCAGCTGACAATGGGTCTGTGTTTTAATGAAGCTGTCTGCTCTTTTCCATGAAAAGGATCAAGGGAACAGGTTTTCTAATTTTTCTGAGTTTTAACTTGGACCCATGGAAAGAAGAATAAGGAAAAAAACCCCAAATCAAACCCCAAAAAGCGAGCACATCAAGTCAGGACTAATTAAGCACTAAAGATGAAATTGACAGCACTTAGGTCTGCCAGGCTGCAAAAAAACTGTCATTGAGGGCTAAAATTTCCATCCAGTCAGACACGTTTCCAGTCTATTACACAGCAATTTTTGCCAGGAAGTCTTTAATCTTTTCCTCCCAATACCCCACCCTTCTCTTGACTTGCTCTTTTCTTCCATTTATTTTATAATTGTCATCTGCTATCTTCTATCATCCACTATTAAGGAGATTTTAGCTTTACATCTTTGTTACATGTGCGACACTATTTACATGCTAGACTGTTAAAATAATTACATTTTCTAATGTGCAAACACTGAATAGTATAATTTCTAGCAGCAACATAGATGTCAGCTATATTGTTAATAAATGATAATGTTTTTCCCCATATAATTTGAGTCTTGTTTTTAAAGGCAAACAAAAGACCTAAAAGTGATACCTCTTACCTTTAACGAGTAGACAGACAACTGAAAATTTATTTGTTAATACCAACTAGGAGCAAAATCTGTAACTGACAACATCCAAGTGTATGCCTTATTACATGTCTGGCAGGCTTAGTGTGTGGTAAAAGCTCAATTTTGCTATGGTGTGTGCTTTACTACAAAGCCACAGCTCATTTAAATTTACACCTCTGTAGTGGCCACTTACATAAGAGGCTGCTGGTAGCACCATCTGTTATTAGTAATGCCTGACATGTTTTTGGAAAGAGAGAATCACCAATGTTTCCATGCTTCAGGGCACAGGACTGGTATTTTTAGACCTACCTTTATTGTCAGGGAGATGTTTGTGCCATCCCTGAGTAAAATAACTGGCCATGTTATTTATCCTGGAAAACTCAAATTCTATGTAACCTGTAAAAGTCAGTCAGATTCCGGAGCCTAAAGACCCCTGAAAGATTTTATTTCCTTAGGAAAGGAAGCTGATGCCCTGAAAATGCAGAGGGAAGAAATATTCAGTTCAAATGCATAAGGAAGAGGAGCCAGAGCAGTAGAGCAGTGGGTTGTAACATGCAGAAGGCAGAAGCTGAAGACTGAATATCAGAGTTGGTAAAGCAAGAGATGCACAGAGTGCCAAAGGAGCAGTATATGTGGATGGTCAGATGGAAATTGAGATGTAGCAGAGGTACTTTTGCACGCAAATGGAGGTGAGGAGCAGATGTGTGTGACTGAACTGCCTGTCACAGGGGCTGGGCTTCTGTCAGAAGGGAGATCCTTAAATCAGACCCTTACAAGGTACAGGCACAGGGGGCCCAAATCAGTCTGAACAGAAACCTTCATCCTAGAGCTCCTTACAGCAACTGGCTATGCATTGCAGAAAACCTCCATGGCAATGTAGGGGTTTCTTTCTGTCTGTAATGAAAATGTAATGCCTCCTCTTCAGCTAAAGCTCTTCTGTTTATTTCTGTGAAATGCCAAGAAGGGCATAATGGTTTGAAGCCCAATGTTTGTAAAGGAGAAGACCAATTCTGTTCAAAACTTCAGACCAGGCTAGATCAAGACAGTCTCGATGCATACTTGCTTCATGAGCAGAGTCTGACAGTGCGTCTCGTACTTCCACGGGAGCAACAAAAACTGGGTTACGAATTTGTCTGGTTTCAAACCCATGCGCTCTGTGAGCCGGCTGCGGCGCGGTAGAACTGGGGGCCGGCATTTCAGCACTGCCCTGACAGGACACTGCCTGGAATTGGTTCTGCACGCTTGAGGCTCCGCAGCTGGCCAGACACACGGACAGTTCATTCTCCTGCGCACGGCAGCAGAACCGTTGCCGGGACAGCACCGCGCCCGCAGGATCGGAGTGAGCTGTGGGCGCAGGCACCTGTTCCGACACAGCGGAGGGGCAGCGACACTCCAGTGCCTTCTTCCCCTCGGCCTCGCTCCCTGCGTCCTGAACACGGACTCCTACCGGCTAGGAACACGGCGGCCGGAAGCAGGGAAAGACGAGGGAACGCTCCTTCATCGAAACGCTCCCGGCCCCGCCGCGCCCCACAGAACCCACCGGCCCCGCCGAGCCCCGCGCAGGCGCGGAGCGGCTGCGCATGCCCGCAGCGCCCCCGCGCGCCCGGCGGCGGTGGCGGTGGCGACGGGGCGGGGGGGGGGGGGCGGCCGGGCCGGGCCGGGCAGGTCGCGCGCTGCGCCCCCGCCCCTCCCGCGCGGGGCGGCCCCGGCCCGGCCCGGCCCCGGCCCCGGCCCGGCTCTGCTCGGGCGGCGCCGCCGCTTCCTGCTCCTGGCCCGGGCGGGCGACAGACGCGGCCACCGGGCGGACGGGCACGGTAAGGGCGCAGTGTCGGCTCCTGCCGCCGCCGCGGCGGGCGGGCGCTGACAGGCGGCAGCTGCCCTGCCAAGGGGCCGCGGGGCCGTCTCGGCGGGGGCCGCCGGCTTGTGTGGGATGGCCTCGAGGTGGCGGGGCCGGGGGTCGCTCCGGCGGCACCTCCCACCCACCGCCCTCTGCAGCTACACTTTCGGTTTCGCGCGGGGCGCGGTGGAGGAGCCGGGGCCGCCCTGTTCCCCCCCGACTCGGCTCCCCGCGGGGTCCGCGCCCGCCGGAGGGGGCGGCGGGCGGTGCCTGGCGCTGTCAGTGTAAACAGCCCGAGGCAGTGCGGCCTCCCGGGTCGGGCCCGCAGCCTCCCGGGCTGGGCCGGGCTGTGCTGGGAGCGGGGCGGCGGCGGAGCGGGGAGGCGGCTAGGGCAGCGCCAAGGGGCAGCGCCTTGTTTACACAGGGCGTCGGGAGAACATGGCAGCCCGGGCATGCTGGACACTCGATGTCATGCGTGATCGCTCCTCCGGTGCCTTGTCCCTGGAATCGCTGTGCACCCTGCGCTGCTTGCACCACGGATAAACAGCAGAAGTCTGGCGTACTTTTTATTATACCATGACTGTAAAACGTTGTGCTGGGTGAGCCCAGTTCGTGTTTAGCTGTTACCTTTTTGGATGTGTTCCCTCTTGTCTCTCCCCACTTGAATAATTCAGTTTTTCATTCTGCCTGCTCCCTCCCTTATGGGTAGTCACTGTTATCTTTCTTGGGACTTTTCTTTAGTCATTTAACTTCTTTAGCAAAGACAGCACAACCTTACTGTAAGTTTAAAAACGGGTTCTGGGTCTAACCCTTATTGCTTTTCCTTCTCCTCTCACTCCATCTCTTCTAGTGGACAGGATCAGTTGCTTTAGGAAAGGTGCTGGGAAAAGGATGGTTCTTTTGTGTGGTGCCATCAGTGACACGCTCTTCATCTGTCAGGTTTCAGTAGTATCTGGTTCAGAAGGTGCCTAAACTTTAGACTGTTAGACACATCTTTATGTTCAATAGTCTCATAAGCCATTCAGGGGCTTTACCTTCATAAAGCTGTCTAACTTAAATCTTACAAGTTTTTGACCTCGAGAGTATCCTATCAAAGCTAATTATGGAATTTGCACACACTGCTTCCTTTTAGAGTGTGTGTGTGTTGGGGTTTGTTTTTTAAACGTACATCCTCATCATTTAATTTAATCATCTCTGCTACTTTATTTATGTAAAATGATGAATAATTCCTCCCTACTCTGGCTTGTGGGGGAGTGGAAATGATTGCTAAGGACCAACAATCAACTCGCTGGAAAGAGTTACAAATTAAGGGTAAGTATATAAGATTTCTCTCGGAGGGAAGAGAAGGTTTCAGGGTATCTTTAAATAGAGAGCAGTGGGAAGAGAGCCTGCTAATAGGATGAGATATGGGAAGGTCCAGAAGAAGCCTGCTGAAGCCACAAAGCTTTTTGCAGAACATGAATAGTTTCTAAGTGATTATAAGCTTACATGCTTTGGGGCTCATCAGCTTTAGCTATTGAGGTTTCAGAGCAAACTTTGGATGTTCAGATTATCAAATTAAATATGTATGGAAGGAGGTCTTCTAGTTTTTTACTGGATTTGATGCATCATTAATTTGATCCAGCGTAATAATTTCTGTGCATTCAGCAATAAAATTATTGCTTTTTTGTGTGAAAACTTACGAAGTATGATGTGGCTAGGACTACTTTGTCCATTCCTTATTTTGATTTGTGCTTTATAAATTTTAGTGCTTTGTGTAAATTGGAAGGTATTGTAAACCGCATGGATTGCATGGTCGCCTGACCTTGTAAATGTAAAGATTTACTTTGTATCCGAAGTTTGATATAACCTCTGCAACAAACTTTAGCAACAAGTTTAGAGGCTTTTTTCTGCTCAGACAGCTCTTTCAGTAGCTTAATTTTTCAGTTCAGTCTTGTTGAGTTTCAGAAAAAGAATGCTACTTTGCCATTTTTTCTGCACGTGCCAGTGTGAATCAGATAGCCAGAACTGTAAATATGACCTTGGAAAATGTCTTTAAAAAGACTTTTCAGTCGACATGAACTGTTTTACAGAGTGTGCTATATGTATCAGAGTGATAGTGGCATTTACTGCTGTATTTGAGGTTCTGCCTGTGAAAGAACACCTTAGTGCCCTTAGGAAGCCTTGTTCCTGTTAATGGGATTCTGCAGTGATCTTGGCAGGTGTATTTCTGCATGTATAACTTACCTTCATTTTCAAGCCAACAGTCTTAACTTTTCTTTGATTAAACCAAAAGAAGGCTGTTTTGAAAAAAACAAGCTGTGTGTGATGCTACTGCTAGCTGGAGTCCTGCGCTCGTGGTTGCATCTGTATAGATATCCGCATAAATCTCTCCTCAGGTTTTAGGATGCCAGCTCAATAAAAGGTGGACGTTCCAAGTACTCTTGTGGTGGTTCTGAGTGCTGTGGGAGCAGCTGCCTCTGGTCACTGCTGCCCAGACTTCTCCATGTTTGTCTTGTTTTCATGTATGGGCATCTTTTTCAAGCATTGTGTTTTGGGGGGGTTTTTTTGCTAGTTTCTTTTATAGTTAAAATGAAAGTGTGCTAAAGCTATTTGCAGACTTAGAGTTTTGTTTTGAAACCAATCCTAAATAAATTCACTTGAAGTCTGGCCTAGAAGAGATGACCTTCTCTGCCATCCTTTCCACACTGTTTTTCAATTATTATCTTTTATTCCGTTGAGCTGCATGTTTGCTTCCCTGTTAACTTGATAGGTGGCTGTGCACAGGGGAATCGTCTTAAGATACTGTTTTTTGTGGGATGTGTTCATCATGGTTGTGATTTGCAGTAGTTTTAAGCTAGCAACATACGAGAACAGTTTGGATTTCTTGTAGGCACACGGATACATAATGTAGGTCAGAGAAATGTGCTATTCAATATATGAAGGAAATGGTATTTTGCAGCCTTTATGACAAGTGCCCTGTAGCCTCTGAAAACTTGCTCTAATTGGTTGTCTTGACCAGTGAAAGTTATAAAAAATTTGAGCCTTTGTTGTGTGTTAAGTAGTGGTAAATAGAAACTTCTTGCTGTTGAGGCAAAGTATTCAAGATTCAGAATTTTTGTTTGGTTGGGGTTTTGTTTTTTATCATTTGGTGATGGGAGCATGTAGACTTATTTTTGTTTTCCCATGAGATATGTATAAAAATAACAGATGATGCAGCAAGGATGTTTTTGTGGTTGTAAGGGTTTTTCCAAATGTTTCAGAATTTGTTTTTCTCTGAATTTTCCATTACCAGGAGGAAGAGGAGTGGGTGTCAAAACAATATGATTTGGTCATTTCTTTTGAAGTGTTAAATTGATTTTTTCTCCTCTGATGTTATTCTGTATTTTGCTTTATTGTAAGCATCTATCCAGAGAGGAATTACACTTGCAGTGTGCATTTTTTAGTTTCATTTTTAATCTTTCTGCAGGTTGTTCTGTGATTCAAAACTAGTTGTACTTTGAGCTAGCTTCCGTGCTGGCTAATTGTATCACTGGGGACAGCCTGGTCTCTTACAAACCTGAATAATCTCTTACTTTAGGTGTCTGAGTCTAATTGTCTTTTGGTCTTTTTGGCTCACTTAGTCTTGGGAAATGTGAATTTCTGAGCTGATTCCTGGAAGTGACCAGGCAGGCTTTTCCTTTTACAGGAATCAAATGAGTTGGGACTTCCTGGAGAGAGGATGGGGAATAGATTCAGTGTCCTACTGCAATTTGAGGGAGAAGCAAAAAGTCTTCCGTAGAGACATACTACTTAGGGAAGGGGAAGAAGGCAAATGCTGGTTCATTCAGAAAGGGCTGTTTCTGTGGGAATCTCACATACGTGTAGGTGTGTGGGTGTGTTTGAGTGGTTGCTTTAACTTAGAACTTCTAAACGAGACTGAACTGAAACTCTTTTACCTTCTCACTTGCTGACCAGTGGGCTCGTTGTTTTCTTTACCCTGGCAGAGTTTTGAAAATGTTGCTGACTGAGTGTCAGTATGAAGTTCAAATCCTATTATATAAAGACTTTGGGTTCCTTGCTGGACTATCCATGTATTCAGTGTGAAGATACCATTTTTTTAATGAATGCTGTGATTTAGCATCTCGTGCATTCTTCTGTGTACTTCCTTTCCCCTGTGAGGTCCTTACTAGGATTTCTGCCCCAACTGGAAAATTAGGATTAACATTTATGTTCCCGCATTGCCTTAACTTCATTTCTATAGGAAATTGGTGATTCATGTAGAGATAGATCAGCATAAAAGTAATCTAAACCTTTTGTAACCCAGGAGATGGAAATAACATGTTTTTGAGAGAACCTGGTCTTGTAAACAGTATTGAGTGTTTTCAGTTGCTGCAATTTGGCAGTTACTTGGCCACCTGTGTGGGATTATAGCATGTAAAATATAAATATACAGTAGATGTGGTCTAGTATATGATTGTTTATTTGCATTAATATTTATTTATTATTATTGATTGTTTGCATTAATATTCTGCATGCGAATGAAATTAGCTTTGTGACATGCTTAAGCAGAGGTACCATATGAAGCACTGTATGTTATTACGTAGCTACAAGTCTGAGTTGCAGAAATAATGCTGATATTTAAAACAGGTTGGAATGTCTGGGCTTCCAAATTAAAATGCAATTTAATTTCTTTGGATATCTATTTTGGGTTATGATTCGTTGGCAATATTTCTATTGTGTATATAAATGGAAAACTGTAGAAGAAGAAAAGGCTTTTGCAATAAAACAGATTTTTAAATTTTTTCTTCTGATTGATTATTTTATTGTACTCATAAACAGATGTTTTTCTATTTTACATATTTCTGAACTTAAAGATTTTTTGCATAATTGATAGGTAAGGAGTAGACTTTTTCTTCTAAAAATCTGGAGGGGGTGACAAGTATACATGGCTCCAAGGGATGCCTGTTAAAGGCTTTCCAGCCCGAGTCTTGTTTGGGGAGCAGAGGAGATCTTGGCTTTCTTTTTCATCAAAAAATGGTGCTAGCTTTACAAATGAAACAATGGAAAATAAAGTAGCAACTGTGGGGGTATTTTTGTGCTGTTACAAATGTAATATATATTTAGGTATGAGTCATGCTTTGTCATGTAAAGTGGACTGCCTATGTGAGCAAAAAAAGCCTTATTTTTTTTCTAAATTGTGTATATCTTTTCTTTCTTTTGAAATGTATCTTATGCTTGTTCCTTGCTTAGTTTGCATCTAGCTGGGGAGATCAGCATTTGTAATTTTTGTTAGTGTAACCTTGCCCGTAGGAAGCCCAGTTACTCTGCATGAATCCAAACAAGCTTTTCCCTAAATGTGCAAGATTAGTTTAGTTTAAGCTGGCTTCCTCCTACTGAAAAGTAGATTGAGTTTGCCCATTGGAGTATTGATTATAATTTTTTTTCTTCAATATGTATTAGATGATCCTGTTTTCTTGCAACCTCAGTGATTGTTGTAGCCTTCTAATGGATGGGTTTTATTTAAAATGTTGGGCCAAATTCTGACTTTTGTTAGAAAGCACTGATCTCAGTGTTTGCTGATGCCCTATTTTGATGTAGAGATGCAGCATGCAAGCGATCTCATAAACATTGGAAGACTTTTGAGTATAAATTATGCAAATAACTTAAAATTATTTTGTGTTTCAGTAACCTCTGCCTAGCTGTATAAGAGCAGTGGATTGTGAATTCAAGCCTTTGATATCCTGAGGCTATCAGCATTACTATCTTGGAGAGAGATAACAGTTCTCAAAGAATCTTCGAGGGATGCACCATGACATCGGTAGTGATTGACACTGGAGGCCCTGCCCTGGAGTTTGACAGCAATGGAATAAAAAATCAAGAGGTTAGAAAACTAAGTAGCACTTACGTACTATCAAACTTTGAAACCTTTTATCTTAATTTGGAAGAAAAATTCACTGTAAACTTGCTGTGAAAACAAATGAAATGGATCCGAGATTGTTGTATAAGGAGGAAGAGTACAGCCATTTTTCAAATATCTTTTAATAGAAGATTTTGTTATCACAGAAGTGGAAGCAGGAAGTTTCGAAGTCTGCAGTACAACTGTAGACTGGGTTTACAAAATTATATTCTATACTAAGCTTCCTTTAAAGATCTCAGACGTGTCTTGAGGTATAGAACAAGTTGAGCAGAACAATACATGGACGTCTTTTAAAGTTAGGCATTACAGCATATTTTATCGTATTTTGCATTCTTACCAACAAATAATAAATATATTCTACTCTCCTGTAGCTTTTAAGAAACAGAATCTGGCAGGGTTCTACTTCTGCAACACTATAACTGATTATATATGCTTTTACAGACATTTTGATCCTTAAATAAGTAGGGATGAGCATATAGGCTTTGAAGTAGTCGGTTCTTCTGTAATAACGTAAGTACATAACCCAAAACGTGTGTTCGTAAGACACAGGTCAGATGTAGGTATCTTGCAGTGCGTAGTCAAAGCCTTTGTTACATTTCATCGAGCAGAGGGAGGAGAAACACTTCCCACAGCTGAGTGTCTTCGTTAGAAAGTGTGCTCTTTTCTAGTATCTTAAAGCTGTCTGCTGCTTTAAATTTTAAGTCCTTATACCCAGGAAAATATCTTTGAGATTTAGAAAGCACCCTCTGGTGGCTGGTAGCTATCTTTAATTCTTTTAATCTCTTGCTTTGGAAGAAAATTTCCTTTAAAAATATTTAAAATTATTATTATTCCATAAAGAATGTAAGAACATAAGAGGAAAATATTGACGTAGAGTTCAATAGTGCAGTATTTAGAGCATTTTTTTTCTTTTCTTTCCTTTTTTTTTTCCTTTCTATAGGAAAATGAGCCAGTCTCTGAATTCCCAGCAGTGATTGTGGAGCCAGTTCCTAGTGCCAGACTAGAACAGGGTTACGCTGCTCAGGTCCTGGTTTATGATGATGAGACTTACCTGATGCAAGATGTAGCAGAGGAACAAGAAATTGAAACTGAAACTGTGGAAACAGGTAGACTTACTTAATTTTTTTTCTTCTGTGAGGTTTTTGTACTTTTAGAAATCCCCAAGGAATGTGACGTGTTTACCCACAGGATGGAGGTCTTGACTTGGGTTCGCATCTCTTTCCTCTAAGATTAGTTTTGCTTAGGCTTCAGTGGTGACAGAATCATGTTCGCAGGTAAAAATGTCACATTACATTCATGGTGCTGCATTGTAACACTGTGTCTCCTCCCTCATGAGCAGGCAGATCTTACTTATGCAGCGAGTTTGCTAGACAACTAAACTTGGAGTTTTTAAAAATCAGCTGAGCCAGGAAGCTGGTTATAATTCAGTTTTACACTATGTGTGAGCCACACAACTGCAAGGCAGCTGGAAATAGGGACTGCATGGCTCTATTTACCCCATCTTCCAACTCTTGCGCCTTTCTGTCTGTCCCTTCCTATCCTGCCTTTTTGGTGCAGAGTCTTATTATGGCTGGTTTGGTGGCAGGAGTGGGTGGCTAGGGAGAATGGAGTTGGGCTGTCCCGTTATGGGCAAAAAGCCTAATAGATTGAAATTAACTCATCTATAAAACAGCAAGTTAGGAATGAAGGAAGGAGTGGAGCTTTGCTGTGAAAGCTGAACTGTTTAGTGATAAGCACAAATCTTTCTGTACACCCTCTCTCCAAAGAACACGATCAGGAGGTTTGCATTTTATGAGGGGCAACAAAGTATGTTTAAAGTGTCTGTGGAAACAAAAGTTGTGCTGCTGTAGCAGCCTAATTACATCTGACTGTTGGGCTGTGATTCCTGCTGTCCTTCCCTCTTGCTCTCTTGTGTTGCTTCTTGTAGCAATGGGGAACAAAGACACACGGACCTCCTTGCTTGCTCCGAAGAAGATCGTTTATTGTAACAAACCAAGCCTTTTTATGTTCTAAACTTAACCAAAAGAAGCACACATTGGGTGCCTGCTACTGTGGTGTCACTGTTCACGCATCCCGTTACTCAGTCAGCTCTCTGATCACGTGTTGTCCACACATCTCCCCAACCAATCAGTGCCTCACACACGAGGCCGACCACACGCCAGCCATACAACCCGCTCTCTGGTCATGTGACCTGTTTTTTACCTCGCTGTTAGCTGAACCTTTCCCAGAGTGCTTTCTGTTGAGCAAGAGTGAACAGAACTGAACAGGATTTCTTATCTCTCACAGCTTCTCATACTTCTCTATGCTTATTTTGCAAGAAGAAAAACAGCAAGGACTCAACTGTTCTGTATTTTTGTTGAGTTAAACTTCTGCTGGATTAGCAGAGTGTTGGGGTAGGGAGTATGGTGAAACTGCAACCAAAGGACAGGTTCTCTTGGGCACTCCATGCTTAACTGGTGAGACCCACATGTCATCTGTTCCTATCCTGGGGCTGCCTAATTTAGAGCTGGAGTTTAAATTCATTATGTCAGGAAAGCAAAACAAAGGTGAGAGACTCTGTCTCAGCTGCTTAACTTGGCATCCCAGTAAGTCTATATGCATTCCCATCAGATTAGGCACTTCAGTGCCGATTTCTCAGTAAACAATGGATGCAATTGCTCATACATCCTTCTCAATTCGGATGTTATCCTGTAGCACTGCAGCAAAAATCACAGGCATCAACTTCACAAGGTGAGCATGAACTAATGATTCAGGTTTTGGGACAATACTTACAATTCCAGTTTACTGAAATGTGTTTTGAAAGAAATATGCTAATTAGAAGTTCAACAAATTAATGTAAAGAGAAGTTTTGAAATAATGTATTTCTTAAATTTAACTACTTCTTAAATTTGACTACGGTAATAAAACTTTTAAGATTCAGGTAAGTGAGAAGTGAGGGTATTCTTCCCAAACTGAGTTTTACAACTTAGGTTTATATTTGAAAACTTTTAGGAGCTTATACTTTGAAGGTTTTTGTATTCAGAAGTTGTTTTTTAAACATTAAATATGCTGTTTCTTGTAAGATTTTTGTAGATTAATGGCTAACAGAACAGTTCTTTTAGGATAAAGAGCTGCTGAAAATGCACTCTATTTTTTTAAGCATAATTTTATGGCCATAATAAACTGGGGGAAATTACAATTAAAAACTTGTAGCTCTTCTATAGGAATAGTTTTATGTAAGCTACCGTTCAAAGAAAGGGACATGGGTGCTTCCAAGCCTTGATATTTGGAAGTATAGTCTTAAAATGTATAGGGTAGTTGATATGATAATTTGGTGTCTGTGGCTGCAGATGGTAAGAGATGTGTCTTGACTGCATGTAGTTTGTTGATGTTTTCTGTGTTGGTTTTATTTTAATTTCACGGTTTGACATTAATATATCCTTAAAAATTTAGTATGATAAGATAGTGATATATTAAAATCAGTTCAAATATTTATTTGTTTAATAGTTTTGATCTAAGAATTAATGGGCAGGGAAAAGCCAATAAACAGTGGAGGAGAAATTAAAATAATTGAAGATTTTAAAAACTATGAATGCACACCAGTTCCTGCAGTCCATCTTTTAAGTATTATTTGTGTAGTGTATACACCATTAATCCAGTGTGGTTTTCCTGGTGTAATTGTACATGACAATGAGCAGAGGTCCTTCCACAGAACTTGTGTCCAGTGTTGGTGAAAGGAGTGCTTGGTTAGGCCGTTCTGAGGGAGGCAGTCTTATGGGGCATGTGTTGTGACTGACATGTTTTGGCACAGCCAGGAGTCCTTCTGAATTACTTCTTTTACAGAGAGGTAAGATGGGTGGAGAGAAAGTACAAAAGTCCAAAGAAACATCCATTTTGGTAATGCACCATTATTAGCAATGAATTGCAGGACAGTGAATCTGAGTGCACTGGTTTTTAATTTTAATTTTGTAGTAGAGATACTGGGCTGTGGGTAGGTAGCAATTTAATGTAGGAGAGGTGGTAACAGGTGCCATGGTAATTGTTAATGAGAAAGCAGGCTAAAGCTGTAAACAAAGTATAATGTTTAAAGAGCATTTTAAGGTGTTAATTTTTTTAAGTACATACCTTTATTATGCTAATGATCCCAATTTAGAGAGGTGCAACAGTTTGATTTCTGTACATCTTAGAAAAAAATCTATTATTGCTAAAATAGTCTCAATAGATTCTACTTCAGAAACAGCAGAATTAATTGCTACAAAAATATTCATGTTATTTGATAAATGTATCATTGTTGCACCAAGAATGAGTAGACTTAATACCTTTTGTGGTTCCAGACTCTACAGGCAGTATGGTAAATACTAAAACACATCTTAAAGAATCCTTGGCAGTACCTGAAAAGGATCCCTTTTTTCATAATACACCCCCTCTTTGTCAGTATTTTTCCTGCTGGCCATGGACCTGATTTTTTTCCCTTTCTTATGACAGTTCTTTGGTCATTCCAATGACTACTGATTTACATGGTTTATAGCATTACAACACACATTCAAAGAGCCTTGGGCTAATTTGCAGTTAATCTAAAGCTTCATAATTTAGTAAAATGTAGCATTATTGTAGCCTCCAGAGATAGAGATCAGTACTCTGTGTGAAAAATATTGTAGGGAAGCTGCTGTGGGAAAATTTACTTAAGGCGCTAAAGAGATGATCTGTGCTGTGCACTGAATGGTTCTACTTGTGGTTTGCTATTCAGTGAATGGATTTGAGACTGTGTGGGCTATTAAGGACGGTCAGTGCTGAGCCAAGGGCAGAATCAGGACCCGCAATGTTGCTTTTAATTAAAAAACTTCTCACATTTATGAAACCACAATTCAAATAAAATATATTATATGATCATTATAAATACTCATGAATTTTTAGTTAATTCTAGTGGAGTATGAGGTTTTTTGCCTAACAGACTCCTTCCCACTAACCTATCTTGATTCGTTAATCAAGGATCATTATTTATAATTAATCCTTTAACTGTAAAATTAATCCATTAACTACAAAGTTACAACCCAAGTGTCTTTCAGCAAACAGGAAAGACTTAGTGGTTCATGTTATGTTTTTATTCCAGAAAAAAATGCCTATTTGCTTGGAATAGAAAAAGGGAGTTTTCTCGAAAAACAAACTATAGAAATTTGGGTCATTTCAGGTGACCTTATGACATTCTTTGTGGAAGTAGTGAGTGCCTTTTGTAATGATTGGAAGGGGAAATATAATCTTTAGATTGACATAGTATTTAAATGTCTTTCCCTTTTTGTTTGATGCTCTTGGGAGTGGTACCTTTAGATTATTGAGGACTGAGTTATGTTATGCCTTAAAATTTTGTTTACTAAGTTATGCCTTAAAATTTTGTTTACTGCAACAATGAAAGTGTTTGTATCATAAAAGACACATCCTTCTTAACAAGTTTTTAATAATACTTAAATTTTATTTGATTTCATTTCCTGCACAGTTTTTTGTCCTAAAAGTAATTAGCCCTTCAGTTTTGGGATTTATTCAGCAAAACCTTTGTAGTTTACACAATAGCAGAAGCTGCTTTCTTTAAAGAAGCAGTCAGTCTGAAGTTAACAATTGCTACAGTTCTGTTTACTTTGTCACCACACAAAACCCAGAACGTGGATGTGTAGGTGCGATAATGGGGTAATCTAATTTTGGAATTTACCATAGGAGCAGTACGGAAGGTAACACAGTCATGGTCTGCACATCTTAGACATGGAAGATGCGTACTCTTTTAGTTAACTAAGACATGAGTATTTAAGTGTTGCCGCTGTAGACCCTGATTTGTTTTAGTGAATCTAACATCTTGTATGAATAGGTTTTTTCCCCTTATTTTTTAATTAATCATCAAAGCACCACGTACAAGTTTGGGATTTATTTTTTTATCACAGCTTTAAGATTAAAGAGGAAACAAAACTACTATTTTCAAGAAGCTGAAATATCATTCAATTTGTGAACTGTCACCAGTTTTTTTTTAATTTCATGTCCTATAAGAAATCCTCCCTTTGGTAAAAGTTGAAAATCTGTTTTGATTCTAAAACTGGTATTGCCACAGGGGGGTGGAAGATCTGCATGAAAAAAATATGGATCTGAAAATGACCCTTTCCAGGATGGAAAAATATTGGGCGACAAAGACCAAGAAGTTCAGTTGAAACTATCATGTAAATTGATAGCCATTTTTAAGGAGGGAGGATGTTGAATCAGCGGGAAGTTTAGGCTTAACTCTCCCCCAATTAAAACAAATGGATAAATAAAATACATACTTTAAGGGAAATCATCTTCTTCAGAGGAAATTTCAGATTACTACTTACACAGTTATCACCATGGGAATCAGCTTTGCATCTCTATGTCTAGTCTTTAGTTACTGCCTGTTCTTCTTTCTGTCTTTATATGTCTTCCCTTATTATCATTAAAACTGCTTCCTTCTAATGTCTCTTATGGAAATTTGAGCCTGTGAACTGTATAGTTTCTATGATAAATTTTCATCAGTTAAATATCATCTACTCTGTATTTGATCTAGTTAGAATCTTACCTTTGCGATTATGGTATGTGTGTGTAAGGGATAGACAAAACAGAGTTATAATTCATTCTGGCCAGACATTATTTGATTAAACTGCCTCTTAGGAAAAATGAGTTAACACAAGTACCTGAGGTACATTTTGTTAGTGGTTACATACCATATTGACTGAACGTGAGAACTTTACACATGCAGAGAGACCATTTGCTTTAGAGGACAGTGCTGACTACAAAAAAAAAAGTTTGGACATTCTAACAGCTTGGTTAAACTCTCATTTTAAGTTGGTGCTGTCTTCCTCAAAGAGCTAAGATGAAGCCTATTAGCTGGATAAAAACAAGATAAAACTTTGCTTGCTCTACTGCAAGAATTAGATGCCTCTTACACATTAATGGGTTAAGAGTTTATCCTTCGAATGTCAACTAATTTTATTTTTCACACCATGCTGCTACTGCTGCTGAAGATCCATGTGAATCCTCATTTTGCCAAGAAATCCATTGCACTTTTGGTAGTTAAATATCAATGACAGTGAGGCAAAATGATTCCCCTCGTATTGCATGTGTTATTGTGTACTGCTTGGAGCAGTTATGCCAAGGGTATATACATCTGTTTTCAGTAACATTCTTAATTCAGCAACAAAATGCAACTGCAACTTAGATTTTATGTCGTCTTGGTTGATGGCTACCTTTTCTGAGAAATTAAGGAAAAGAGCTCTACAACTGCTCCATGGACGATAGTATTTTAACGTAATAGTAACAGCCTAGTTGTGGTGTCCAGTTCTTTCTAGATTTCAGGTTTCTGCCTTGCAGCATTCAGTGTTCCATTCATACTGAAAGCATGCTGCAAGACTATTTTGCAATAAAGCCTAATTTAACTACACATTTCAGGCATAATTTTTATTTTCCGAGGCTGATGTGAGGCTAATTCAATGGTTTGCTAGTGTAGGGCATTATGGGTTGGACTTCAGATGCACAGAGGGATTCTCCTCTAAACTCCCAATTCCAATTGCAACTGGGAGTGAGAATTTGTAGGATGTTACTGTCAAGACTCAGCCACAGCATTTTACTAATGTAAGCTGAAAAATTTGGGGGTTTTTATCTTGAAATTAGAATGTGATGGGGCATCCAAACCCATTGTGGTATGAGGGCACAAGAGTTAGTGGTGTTTATTGATCAAAAATATAGTGACAAACTATTGAAAGTAATAATTTTAAAAGGTGATCTGCATATTAAAAGGGAGATTGTAGTTAACAACAAACTGTAGGATGAGAGTAAAGCCATATGTGTTTGAGCAGAACATTTAGTCCTTAAAAACATTCAGTGGGGTTATAGAATAGATGTTTGTTGTTATCAGAAAAGTCTTAAGGACTTCAAAATTATACATCTGGGACAGAGTAATTGCTCAAGTGTGGCATAGTTGATATGCCAGCCTATTACCAGTCTCAAATACTGTTAATTTTGTAAAATCATATCGAGTGCTATGCAAATAAATACCTGACTTATCATTGTCTAATAGACTGCCCTGGAAAGAAGGAACTTCTTTATAAAGCAGAGAAGTGTAAATATTGATTGTTTGTGGGTTGGAGGTTTGTTTTGCTTTTTTTTTCAAGACAGCTGAGTTTTCTTACTCTGCACACACAAGTAATAATGCTGGAATGTAGCACCTGCTGTTTTGATTAACTTCTTTTCAGTTTGTCAAAGGTAGTGTCAAATCCTGAGAATACATTTGTTTTTTGTTTGCAATCATTAATTGCTGTATGAATAGTGACATCAGGATCCTGAGTCCACTCAAAGGTGAAAATTGTGACAGACACATGGCTTTGGTATTGTTAGACTTCATATGGTGTAGTCAAGAAGATAGACTTGACATAGTCGTGGACCCCTTTCCTAAATATTTCCCTGTTTCTTCCAGGGACGCTTTGTGGTTATTTTGCTATTTGGGCATTTTCTACTGTGGAATCCACAGTGTATGGTAATGATTATGTTGATGTGCTGATAAAACAGATGGCTGCATTTTCTTACATGTTTTCTGGCATTTAACTGTTAAAAATGCTTCTTTTTATTGTTACCTTTGCAATGCAGTAATAGCTATCAACAGTTTGATGGCCTGCTGTTGAAGACAGCAGCTACTTCTGTAATTATTAGATGGGAATTTCTTTAGAATCCTGGGCAAAACTGACCTTTCTGTAACTTCAAAATTAGTAGATGATTTGGGCACTTGGGACAAGGCATACCTGGACTTCTGAAATTACTTGAGGCTTTTTGAAATGGTTGGCATTTTAGGATTGTTACTCTGTTATCATTTGCAATTTCTCGTGTAGACTGCAAATACTACCCTCAGACAGATTGCCATCTACCCTCCACTTACTTAAATGAAGTCAAACAAATCACTTCTGTAAGAAAAAGCAACTGCTTTATGACAATTGCCTTTTCCCATGGTAGCTTTGTCTTACTAGAATATAACTGGAATCCTCTGTGGCTAAAAGTAATTAAATGCACACAGTTTTTTCTTTCTGGTTAATTATTTGCTGTCAGTGGAGGGAAAAGGTGCCATTGGAAGGCTGTACTTTTGGCATTTCAAGCTACAATGCTTGTGAAGTAGTTTTCCAAGAGAAACTACAGTCTTATCAAAGAATGTTTTAATCATATTTGTGAGAGTTGTAGGAAGGGCAGCTTTGCATAGGAGACTATAGGAGTGGAGAATGACAATTCCTCTATAAGCACTGAATGCTCTATTAGTTTTGAGGACTGCTCAAGGAGATGCTTAAGATAATTGATGATTCTATTCTAATCCAAGTCTGCAAATCTGATGAAACCCACCAGTTTTTCATATTTTGAATTTACATCTGCTGTCTTGGATGCAATTAGTCACATCCAGCTGCTTTTTTTGTGTTGTCTTTCACTTTTTCTAAAGAATCAGGATGATGTTTAACTGGTGTATATTGCAGAGAAGAAGTGATACATTTCCTTTAATGTGAACAAAGTTGTCCTTATCCCATAACCAGAAAGCACGAGCTGATAGATATTTTACTCCTGTGTTTATACAAGAATGGAGATACAATACACTTGTCTTGAAGTTACTTAAGACTTAGGACAAACAGGAATGTAGTAAGTAGAAGCATAATTTTGAACGGTAGTTTTCCAGCTTATCAAACATTTTGGCTGGGTTTTTTTCCTGGCAGTTGGTAAATGTACCATGTAGGTCTACCTGGCTATCTTAACAGCTGAACTTGTGGGTTAAAAAATTACAACAAAGCTTAGTCTCTGTATACTAACAGTAAAAACAAACAAACAACCAAAAATCCCCCTCAACAATAAACTAGGTTAAATAAACATGTTTCTGTCTGACAAAGACTGATGCTGGTCAGGGATCTGTTCCTCTACATATTTTTTTTTACTTTTTTCATGCCAGAGAAATAAAAGTACATCTGCAATTTCCTGTGGCCCTGTTCCATTACAGTAATTATTTCTTGCTTCATTGGGCCACCCACTGAGTAGATTTTGTAGCCCTCTTTCTTAGCCTAGAAAGGAGGCTTTGAAAGAGATAAAAAAGTTAAATGCATGTTTACTTTTTTTCCTGTTGACTGTCTCTTTTTTTCCCTGAAATAATAAGATTTTATTAGCATGACAAATCAATTAGCATTCATAAAATACTAGAAATCATATAATTTAAACAGATGAGACTGCAGGACTTTTGGACAAAGTTGCATTCCTCCTTAGAAGACAGTGTTATGCTTTAATACTATACTTATAAAGATAAGGTATGCCCAGGTCACTTCATAGATTTGTTGTGGCTTTTTGCATATTAATCTTGAAAGTGCACAGGCTCAGATTCTTTTCAACTGATTGGAATCCCTTGGGCATCCAGTGATATTCTCTCTGTGTATGATCAGAGAGAAGGGAGAATCAACACTGTGTGCAGCTGTTCAAGTCCATTTCATGTGAACTGGAAAGTATTGTGCTAAGTCTGTGCTTGCAGTAGTAAATAAATGCTACTTAGGAAACTGGTATTAAACCAAGAACTTCATGTTTAGTACTCTCTCTTTTTCATTTTGGACCTATGGGGTTTGTCAAAAGTTACACAATGCCAATTACTTGCATGCATTTATTCAAGGAGTCCACACATCTCAGGCAAAACTTTATTGGGTATGAGTCAAACACTTCAGTTTGTGACTGAAAGCTGCAATCAGTAATCAATCCTCACTGAATTACACAGCAATCAAAAAAGGAAAAAACTATGAGTGCACCTCTTCCAAAGTATGGTAGTGTGAACTCCTATTGACATGGGTGTGGCTCTTCAAAAGCATTTAGTATCTCAGTACAGCTTTTGATCTGGATCTAAACAGACAAACTTTTTAACTGTATTTTATTGCTTGAAGTGTGGATAAATTATAATTTTTAACAACAGGAGGTACGTAGGATAAAGTGACAGGACTACATGGTTATTGCAGTATTGTGTATGTAAGCTGAAGCTATGGTGTTGCTAAACTACACCCTGTAAGGCTTCCACTTCAATCTGAGGATGTTCTAATGAAGGACTATTAAATTTTATTGCACATTTAAGTGTGTGCCTAGCTAAAATGCCTTTTCTTGTCCTTGGGCTTGTCTCCACTAAGTTAATTTCTGCTGGAGAATACAGCAGAGTCCCCTAGTAGAAATATGCTGACGGAAGGAATTCTTGTTAGTACTGCTGTTCCACCTCTCTGAATAACAAAAGCTGATGGGAGCACTCTGCTGTTGGCAAAGCTGGATCTGCATGAGAGCTTTTTGCCCTCAGAGCTGGCTAGTTGCCTTTTTTATCCATGATTCTGGCTGGAAGGGTCTTGGCTGGCAAAATTTTAGCACAAACCTACCCTTAGATATCATGGCCTGCATGTGAGAATGAATGATGTCGTTTGCAGGTCTTGCCCTTTATCTGATGAGACAATGAACAAATTTAATTCCTTACACCCAGGAATAGATGACTGCAGTCTACAAAATGCCTGATTTTTCATTTGTGTATTTATTTGTGTATTAAGTGTATTATAAATATTTTGTATAAATACAGTCATGGAAATATATTCCCAAAACGTCTTGAGAGTTGTAGCGAAGGAGTAGGATTTGTCAAGAGTTTGAAGCACTGAATTTACCAGCTGGAGGTGATTTTTGCTGGATACTATTTTGTGAATTTAGTGGTGAGGAAAATTGCTTCTAAATTTTTCCTTCTAATCTAGGTCCCAGGACTAATGAAATTTGAGAGGAGAAAAGATTGTGTATTGTCAGATTGCAGCTGGAGCCCTTCACCTTCTTTTAATGGAGCTGTGAAGCTGTTGTGTTCAAGGAAGTCTCTGTAAGCAGCAGGTGTTTGCTAGATCCTTGGTTTAACAATGTAGGCCTGCTCAGGAGTATGTGGTGTTAATGAAGGAATTCACGTGTGTAATTTCCATGCATAGCTCTGTGTAAGACATACTTGGCTTTTCTTGGTGCAGCTGCTCTTGGCATGCAGCTCTGAAGTTTTACCCGGGGAGTAATCAGCACAGGGACTTGGTGCGAAGAGTGTTCTCTGACTGGTGCCTCTGTGCAGGGGCCTGGCAGGTAATGCTGGGGTGTTACTGAAGCAGATGTTCTTCAGAGGGGAGTGGATGCAACCCTAAAAAGTGGTGGTAGTGGTCTGGGGGTTTTTTAATTAAGAGAGCAATGAAACTTTTTTTTCACCCCACAACTCTCTTCAGAGAGTAGATGTGATGAAAAATGGATGGGGCCTCTGGCTAACTGGAATCAGCCCTGTTACTCTAACGGAGATGAGATGGATTGCAGGTACGGAGCACCGAGCTTTTCTGGCAAGTTGTTACTAGCATAGGTGCCCCAGGGACCTGTCAAGGAGAAATCATGTTAATGCGTCAGTGGTCGCCTCGGTGAGGACTGTCCGGCTTATCCTGGTACGCGGTCTGCCCCGGTCAGACAGTGTTACCGGGGCACGGAGGTGCGGGTGGCCGAGGGCTGCGGAGAGATGGAGGGGAAGGCATTCGCGGCAGTCCGGGGACGGACGGGCTGCGCTGCGTCCTTGCCCTCGGGCGCCTCTGGAGCCGTCCGGGGAGGCACTGCCTCGCCGCGGGGCGTCCGGCGGGGCCCGGCGGCTCTCCCCGCCCGCGGGCGGCCCCGCGCTGCGGCGGGAGCCGGCGCGGCACTTCCTGTCTGGGGCGGGCAGCGGAAGGACCGCGCGCGCCGCCCCGCAGGAAGCGCTGCCGCCGCCGCGCGCCGTGGCGGTGACCGCTCCGCCCGCACGCGGGAGCGCGCCTCGCCGCCGGCCCCTGCGCGCGCCCGCCCGTCAATGTGAAGCCGCTCCGGCAGCGTAAACATGGCGGCGTCCGTGCATGAGGGGCCCACGAACCAGCTCGACCTCCTCATTCGGGCCGGTGAGCTACGCTGCTCCGGGCCGACGCGGGGCGGGAGCGTGGACGGGCCGGGGCGGGGAAGACGCGGCGCACGGCGCGCTACGGCGGCGGGCGGGAGGCAATGGAGGGCAATCAGGAAGTGATCACCTTGGTAGCGGCCGGCCCGGCGAGCGGCTGACCCGCGGCACTTGCCTCCCGGTGCAGGTGGCACCACCGCGGCCGCCGCGCCAGGAGTTGCGGCTGGGCGCGCGGAGGAGTTTAGTGGGGTTTTGGAGGCTGGGGCGAGAACCAGGAAGTGCGCGAGGCTGTTGTCCTCCCGCCTCCCCTGGCCCTCCCCTCGCTCCGAGCGCGGCCGCCACGCTGTCTGAGCAGGCAGGCCGAGCGTCGCCGCGCACCGCACGCAGGGCCGCGGCCCGGCCTCTCCGGGTACCGCACCCCCGCGCGCGTCCCCCCCTATTCTGCCGCTTGGCCCCCGTGCCCTTTTAAACTCTGCTGTGGCGGCGGGCAGGAGGAGGCGCTGCCGGCAGGGCCACGGCCCCACGTGTGCGACGCGGGGGGGCGGTGGCGCCCCTTCCCCCACGCGTGCCGCGTAGCGGAAGCGGCGCGTTCCCCCGGGGCCCCGCTCAGGGGAGGGGCCGCCGCCGTTGGCGGGTGGGGGGCGGCGGCTGCCAATGGTCGCGCAGCGGGCACGGGAGTGGCGGCGCGGCGCTGGCGGCGCGCGCGGCACCGGAGGGAAGCCATCTGTAAACACGGAAGCGGCCGCGCCGCCGCCGCACGTGGCTGCACCTGCCGGCGGGCGGGGGAACGGCGGGCGGTTGCGCCGTCCTGGGCTGAGCTTCCTCTCCGGGCAGCCCCGCGGCCATGGCGGGATGAGGGGGCGCGGCCGCGGGAATTCCGTTCCCTGCCACCGGCCCGTGCAGGTGCCGCGCTTTCTCTGGCCGCTCCTCCGCGCAGTCAGACGTTGCAGTCCCCAGGTCCAGCCGCTGCCGGGACTCGGGCTTTTTACCCGAGCTGTAGAACTTTTTCGGGGTTGCATTCAGAGACCTGCATGGTTTGGCCTCTTTCCGTTTTGTTAAAACTGTCTGACAACAGGATACTCCAGTATCCCAGGACTTGTCTTATGTGGTAAAGCCCTGGAGAACGAGCAAAGTTACAAGTGACCCAAACCTCAATGCAGTGTCAAGCATTCAGTTCTCCACCGAAGTTGTACCAGATCTGGTTTTATTTTTGCCTTTACAACATGGAGTTCAACTTCTAGAAGTAGTCCTTGGAACCATAAACAGTACAGTGTAGGGCATTATAGGTAATGAATTGTGCAGTAGCTGCACATAAATTTATAGAGAGAGTAAAGCTTAATACTGGCTTTGCATTGATATGGCAGTGGGTTTTTGCAGGCCTAAAGGTAAATGCTCTGTCGTTTTCCAGTATATTAAGATACTCTTTTAAAAAGGGCCAAGTCACATAGTCTTCATCATCGTTTATTTTATTTAATGTGGAAAAATACCCAGGTTTTTTTGGAGGGGGGTGACTCAAACCTCAGACACACAAAAAATACCCTGCTACAAAGCAGTGAAGAACTGCTCTGCTGCGTAACAGAAGGGGAGTAGGTCCTAAGCATTTGGACACTTGGGTCTATGATGGAGCAATAGCCTCACTTTGCCAGTAGAACACATCTCCGATTTGCAGGTCTCACTGCTGCAAATTTCAGTGAGTTGTTTTTTACTTTTGATTGTCCATAAATAGAGAACATTTAAGTAGTTGATTATTGTGTCAACACCTTCTTAAGTCACTGTAACTAGATTGCTTGAGAGCCAGCTCTTAGATAAATAATGAATGACTTTTGCATTGCTCTTTCTGATGTCCTTTGTCATACTGCTCTCATTAGCCCAACCAACTTCATTCCTTCTTTTCATATTTGCATTGCAGTGATACCTATGCATGTCTAGTATTCCTATCATCATACTATCAAGATACCATATCTGTTTACTTAGTTTTGTATGTAGATGGTATCACATGGATTTAAGTGAGGAATTCTTTGTCCTAAGGGATTATAATAATTATATGTTGCCTTTTCCCATGGCTGCTGGTTTCAGTGTTGACAAAACTTCAGTGTTTGATAACTGTGAGAAGATGGACCAAAGATGTTACTGCTCAGTGTTATCTTAATTGCCAGTTGTAAGAGCAACTCCTAAATGACTTTACAAAGATATGTTTTGGCTTCGTAGCTAATATTTCTGTCAATATTGGGCTGATAACATGGCTCACAGTGAAACAAGTGTTTTGAGATGGTTGCTTTCCTGTTTGTTATTGATTTGCCGTTATGCAGTCGGTTAGGCATCATCCTTAAATTGTGTGCAGCTGAGAGTCTTGAAAAGAGCCAGGCGTAGGGAAATACTGAAAAATCCAAGTAATTGTTTTTCAGTTTCTGAATAAATATCCGCCATAAAACAAGCAGTAAACTGAGAATGCTTTCTTTTCCGGTCAAGTTTTGCATACAGAAAGATTTCTGGATATTACCTATAGAGGCAATTCAACTGCTTTTAATTAAGATGTGGCTTAAGCACTGTTACTTCTACTGCTGTTTTTAAATGCTGAAATAAAACAAGCATGTGAACAAGCATTAAAGTAAACTTTAATGAGGTTTGTTAGTGTTTGTGTAGTCACTCTTGGCTGAGTTCCATGCTTGGAATTGTGAATTCTTCATTAAAATGTTGCTTTGGTTGCCTGATAGTATTAAAAGGTAAGCTACTCGAGGTGCTACAGTTAAGTGTTGGCCTTGTAAATGCAGACATTGATAGCACTTCAGGTTGAAGGGGGGGAGGGGAGGGCTGTACTGCAGTGCAAAAGAGTACCATTTTGAAAATTTCAGTCCGTTTTTTTCATCTCATAAATTTCTTTCATTAATTTTGTTAGTCTTACGTTAAAACAGGGGACATTGTTACCAAATGGATATGTTGCCACTGGTTTTGTCTGTAAAGCTAAAGTACAGCCCTGTCAGACGTAATTACCAAGATTGGTATTTTGTAACCGCTGTTGAGAACACACTATTTGGGTAGAAAGTGGAGCTAGAAGACATAAGGCCAAGAGTGAAGATAGACATCAACTATCCTAGTTATCTGTTTACACTTTAGATTTGAAATTGTTTTCTAAGAGAATTTTGTTTTTGTAAATAGATCAAAAAATTTTAATGAAAAATTTTAAAATAAAGTGCCATGGACTCTGATTCTTTCATAAAAGCAGTAAGATGAGATTTGGTTTAAAAGAATGGAAGATAAGTGGTGGTATTAGCTCTGATGTGTTCTAGATTAGTGTATAGCAGTTCTCATGTTACTCAGTTACCAAAATCTGGAAAATTTACTTCCATCCACATAAACTACTTTGCTTCATTTGGGCAAGTGACAGTTCTTCCTGAAATGATTGTATAATATAACAGAGCTACACCTTATATTGTTTACTCAAACAGTACAGTCTGTTTTAGCTTTGGGGTCTTGCATATAGTTGATAGCATAAATATAATAGAAATAGAATTGGGCATTTTTAGAGAAATGGGTGATACACTTCAGTCTTTGATTAGAAATATTTCTGCCCATGGTGATACTTGTGTACCGAAGTCTTAGAAAGCTGTGGGTTTTTTAATTGTGGAAGCCTACTCCTTTGGTTTGCTTTTAGCCCCATCTTTATTGTGAGAAGTGATACAAATCTAATGTAGTTGATGACACTTGATGTAGTCATCTGCAAGAAGAGCCGCCTGTTTTTTTTCTCTTGTCCATCCCCTCTCTGAGAGAGCTTGTTCCCCCACTTCATCTTTCATGATGTCTTTTTTATCTGTATTTTTCAACATCATGTCTTTTATCTGAGCACTCTGACATACTATCTTCTGTTAGACATTTTCTAGCATGTCAGAAAGATACTTTACATAAATTTGTGTTGAGATACAAGTTTCTACTTTTTTCTTCCCACTGTGTTGGCGCAGTAACATTGCCTGTGAGCAAATGCAGACTCCTGATGTTCACTGGGTAGACAAATGCCTCTGAGGCTAAAACCATGTACTGGTTAAAGGAGAGTTAGCTAGCTGGGAAGACTTGAAACTTGGTAATAGAACTGAATTTAGTAAGTGTTTTAATAGCTATCGTTTTGGCAATGTTAGGTTAGTTTGTTAGCTGTCATGATAGACAGACAGCATGTGTTGTTCCAGCCAAAGCCAGAAGTGTTACTATTTTTTGCTTGATATTTTTTAGGTAACAATTTTAGTGGAGTCCCAAGTAGCTCACATTGGAAAAGCATTTGTGAAGTGTGTATTTTCCAACGTCAGAGGCTTTTGTGGAGTAGATAATGCTGTTTTTATTGGAAATGGAAGGGTTGCTTAGGGGAGAGGTTGGGTGGCTCCTTTGCTCTGCTGTTATGGTTTTGCAGTCTTAGTCCCTAATGCTGGTTGTATTTCCTTTCCCTCCACTCTGGTCCTTCAACAGAATGCTGTAGTACTGGAAAACCACATAGATGGCTTTCTGCTATCTTTCTTGCCTTGTTCCTGCCCTCTGCTAAGTACCTCTTAGTTGTGGTGCAGCATCTAAACTGTTCCCTGGAGGAAAATTTTGTATACATTTAAGCATTTACGAGTAGTGAATTCAGTATGCTCTTACAATTGAAATTTGTCAACTAAGTTTGAACTTCTTTACAAAAGTCCTTTTTATACTGAACCTGCACAGAAAGCAGCTATTTGGTTAGAGAAGCTTTGCTGACATGCTTTGAATCTTACTGCATGGATTAGAATAATAACATATTAAATACTGATTTGGACTTTCTAATTTCAGTAGTGTTGTAGAATTGATACATTTTTAATGACTATCTGAATATTGTTCCTGTGTTCTGATAATCAGTGAAAATTTTTATCAGGTAGATGAGGGAAACTTAGTCATCAAATTCTGTGCAACTGAAACTTTTATTTAGAATGAGAAATGTTTAGGCAGAGGGTTTCCTGCAGGACCACTCTGTTACAGTGCAGGTGGTCAGCTTCTGACTTTGGATACGCCCAAACAGCTGCTTGGGAAGGAAACACTTGGCCGAGCAAGGGGAGCATCCAGGGTTTGCAGCTGGGGAAAGGGCTCATGGTGCAAAATTCATGCTGGTTGCCACTGGTTATCCAAGGAACAGAGTGCACTATAAAGACCCTTTCCTGATTTTCCTGTGCTCTTAGGTAGGCTTTTATTGTTCACAGCCTGGGGTGAAGCAGTGTCGGAATGTCAGCTTTAACAGGCATCTACTGTTCCAAAAGATAAAGCCCTCTAAATAGCATCCCAGGCCATAGCTAATAGGCTGTGGTGGGAATCCCATCAACCAGACAGCAGGTGGGCAGCAGGCTGGTTCAGCAGGAACTTTCAGTCACCCGTAATTTTGCATTTGTGCATCTTCCACATTTCGTCCACTTTCAGCTTCTGGTTGATATGTTTAATCTGCTGGCTAGTAAGGTTTTCAAGTTTTTAATCGCTGGATTTGAAAAAACTGCAGTATGCCGGAAGGCTTTTACCCCCAAGTGAGCCTGCAGGGAATCAGTGTGTATCTGGTGTTTCCTTAAGTCAGAAGCAGCTCTGGCATTATTTTTCCCTGCTTTTCACTAAACAAACCTTGAGTTATTTCTTAGATGTTTTCAGTAACAACATAGGTGCCTTGAAGTTTTCATAAAGAATTATTCCCAAATCCTTTTAGTTCTGTGATACTGGAGATAGGTGACTCTGCTTAGGCTAAAGATAGATCTCCTGGTTGCTGGCTGCCTTGCTGGAGTGGTTCAGCTTAGAGCAGATGGCCATAAAAGGAAAGAGCAACTGGAGAGAGCCAGTTACCTTGGCCAGAGTGTGGATAATGGGCAGCAGGTGTTTCTGCAGTCACCGCTTTTCAAAACCTTTACAAGGGTGAGGAATATGGAGTTAGCTGTGAAAAGAATTGTAGTTTTACATGGTACGTTGGGGGGTTTTTTGTGTCAATGCTGTGTTTGAGGTGCTGTGATCTGCACTGTATCAAACTTAACTGTGCTCTCTTGAAGTTGCATTATTTTTGATTAATTAGTTTTCCTAAACATTCAGAACTTGAAAAAAGTGATTGTTTTACCTTCTTCCCTTAGTTTTTGCGTAAAAGCACACCCTGTATACTGTTTGTTGTGCTTTGTGGTTTTTTTAACAACCAAGCTGTTAAAACAAACTCACAATTATTTTTATGTCAGAAATCAAAACAGAATATATGTTTTGGAAACTAATCTTGTATTTATTTATATATATATATATGTATGTATATATATATATACATAGACATATATATGTATATATTTATCCAATAGACTGAAAATTTTAAGAGAGGTGACTTTAGGTCAGTGTCCTTTAGGAACAGTGTCAGTTCTGCTTGTCTTGTGTCTTCCCGAAATATTTCTGTTGATGGGAAGGTATAAAAGGTGTGAAGACATCTGATAATCTTGTGTTTTTCATGTTAAAGTTTGAGAAGTACAGTTGTACAGGGATACATGTGGACTTTTACAAGTAACCTGTTTTCATAAATTTTTTGTATCCTTCTGCAGTGGAAGCATCAGTTCATGGCAGTAATGTGCACTGCACAGATAAGACAATTGAAGCTGCAGAGGCCTTGCTTCATATGGAGTCTCCTACCTGCCTGAGAGATGCCAGGAGTCCTGGTATGTCAGCCACAGTCTCTGCTCTGGGAGCCATTTCTCCTCCTACTAATGAGTAAAACAAGCAAAGTGGGAAACCTGTTTCTGTGGAGAGCTGTATGCTGTTTAAAACATTTGCCTGCATGTTTAAAAATGATTTGTTTGAGCTTTCCACGATTTCTCCACCTTGCAACAAGTATACTTACAGATTAAATCATTTATCTGAGAGGGGTTGTTGGGAAGAGATAGCTGAATAACTACATATTTAAAATTAATTTTTCCCTCTAAACATCACGGAATACTTTTTCACTGTGCAGGTTACAGAGCTCTGGCACAGATTGACTAGAGAGGCCATGGAGACTCCATCCTTGGAGATACTAAAAAGTACAGGATCCTGGGCAATCAGTTCTAGGTGGCCCAGCTTGAGCAAGGAGTTGGACCAGATCCCCTTCTAACCCCAGCCATTCTGGGTTCTGTGAATCTGACATTTTAAATTGCTAAAATAGTTACTTGAAGGGAAAAGTATTTCTATTCATCTTTCTATTTTAGAAAGAATACTTTAAAACAATGTGTTGCAAAGTGTTAACAGTCTAAAAAACCAAACCTTAATGTTGACGGTTACTTTAACTGATGTCCCTTCTGAAGTTACTTAATATATGTTGGATGAAATAATGGTCAAACTGAAATGCAAAAGCTACAAAATAGGAAATGGAGATCAGAGTAATGATCAAAGATGGAGCTCTAATTTGTTTAAATTAAAGTTCAGTTTAGTTCTGAAGAATATTGTTGTGGTACTTGTAGCCTAAAGTACTGAAGGTACTTTAGTAGCCTAAAACTACTGAAAAGTGTGCATGTTTTGGGGAGTTGGATTGATTTTCAAGGTGACAGGATTTTGGAGCAGAAACTTGTTACACCATTGCATATGCTTTGTTTAAAATAATTTTATGTAAGCTACATTAAAATAATCAGGTAGAAACTTCATCCAATACTCTTTTTTTCTTCTCTTGTAGTGGAAGTTTTTGTCCCTCCTTGTGTATCCACCCCAGAATTTATCCACGCAGCCATGAGACCTGATGTGATCACAGAAACCGTGGTGGAAGTATCAACAGAGGAATCTGAACAAATGGATGTATCTTCTGTTCCAACTTCCCCTGATATCCATGAACCAATGAAAAAGAAAAAGGGTACATACAGCTTTTCATAGGAGCAATCTCAAAATTTACTTCTGTTGTTCACTGCCGTGGATGGTGCAGTTGATACAGGGGAGGATGGATTGGATGGTCTGATCTCTTTGCTCATACAAACAGATTGATGGGAGTCTGAAATGTGAGTTCTTAGAAAATGGGTCTGCAGCAAGAAAAAGGAGGGAGCAGGAGAATGAGCTTTGACAAGCCATAAAGGAAGATGGTTTCTGTGTTGTGTATTTTAACACAAAGTGGAGGATGGATAGAGGATTCAAGGAGGACTTTCGTGGTGGGTAACATCTGATGTCTGAAATATGGATATATTTGGAGAGATGGTAGACTTGGGGTTCATGCAATGAAGCAACAAGGTAAAATACTAAGTTAAAAAAACATAAATCAGTTTACAAAATCATTATAAGATCTTCTTTGTGAAATTTTTGTCTTTCCTGTTTAATTGGCATGTCTTGGAGGAGAAACAATTCAGAACAGTGTTTGGTTTCTAAGCATTTTGCTATCAAATGAGAGGTTGGCACCTGGTAAGGTTGTTCTAGTCTAGCAGTTTTGTTAAAGGCATCAATACAGTTCATATAACTCTAGGAATATTGATTTAATAGAGTTTCCAGACATGCTGAGATGGAATATTTACTTGTAATTTAGAGGGAAACAAATGCAATGTAGTGATAAAGTGATATAAATCCAAGATCTGTGAGTCTTAGATTTAATAAAAATGCACATTAACTTGTCTGCAATTGAGTTAAATCTGCCTATGAAGTAAGCAACCAAAGGATAATTAAACTGGATGTGCATTAGTAATCTAAGAATCTAAGTTTATCCATACATGTAGCAAGGAAACAGCAGGGGAAAAATACACAAACTGCTTTTTTCAGCAAAGGCAAACTATAAAATTTTATTCTGCATATGATTAATACTTCTTTTTCCCCATGTTTTATGTGCAGCTGGCCGTAAACCCAAGACCCAGCAATCAGCTTTATCTGATGGGTCTCCAGATCTAGGTATAAAGAAGAAACCTAGAGAAGGCAAAGGTATATTTTTCCATTTATTGAGTCTTTGAAAATAAGCAGGGTATGTGCATGGTATTTATCACAGGAAATTTACAGATCTTAAAAAATGTTATGGATGAGATTGTACTGAATTTATTAGAGTTTTATTCGATGTCTTCAAATTTATTTGTACAAGATCTAGCACAAGGATGTATGCTCTAGGAGTCTCCTTTAGAACCCTCCACAGTTAATAGGCTTTCTCATTTTTTATTTGCTTTGCTTTGTGGTTATTGACTTGTGATGTCTTTTGTGTTGTGTATCAGCTTAGTACTACACACATAATTCTTTAAGCTACTGCTGTAAGACTTGCTCTCAAGTAGAGGTAGCACATGAGCATTTAAAAAGGTGATTGTTGGAAATACGATTTCTTAGTTGATTGACAAACTTCAGTGGGAATATATTCCTTGACTAATAGGTTCTGTTTAGTTTAAGGGGAAAAACAAATGATGATGTGTTTCTGTATTGGTTGAGTGGAGGATTATGTGCAGGAGAGTTCTACTTTCCTAATGTTTCTCCTGATAGAGGTTCCTTTCTTGGACTCCAAGCCCCTGCTATTCATTCACCAAGAAGACAGATTGGGACATTTGCTCACAGGTTACCTTTGAGGTGGCGTACAGTGTATCAGCTCTTCTCCTGGCTACAGGTGAAAAATCTGGATCTCTTCTCCACTTAGTGCACTGAAAGTTGTTTGGAGATGTTGCTATAGCTGGGAGTAACAAAGTTTGGTGACTTGGAGTGGCAACATGCTAGCTGAAAGAGTGTGCAGTGGTCAGCTCCTCTATTATTTTAAGATTTGTTTGAAAGCAAGGTCTCTGCTGTTCACATAATTCCTTATCTGGCTAGAGCTCCTGAGTCAGCATGTCAGTAGGGCAAGGAAGAATGGGACTGACTTCATGGAGATGTTTGCTCATGGAAACCAGTGCAAACTCCAATTAAACTTCCCTGCAGTGCCCACAGTTGCTTTAGATTTGGTGTAGCTGTGGACTTCAGTGGAGATGACAGATTTTGTATCTGCTATATTTAAAAATACGTCTTGTTTAATTATTTCTCTTTTTTTTTTAGCCTTCTTGAATCCTTACCTTTCTTTCTGTTTCAGATTTTAGTATTACAGCTTTCCATTACCTGAATAGTACTTTCCAGTTGTCCCAGGTCCTAGTTTCCTGCACAAATAATTTGAAAAAGGAGGCCTGTATTTCTCTCTGTTCTCATTTTTGTGCTGATGATTTCAGCTCTATAGCTTCTTGTTTTATGAAGTGGGAGATGGTACTGCTTTGTAGTTTTGGGGGGATTTTTTAGCTTTCTTTTAAATTTATTTTATTTCTATGGCCCTTCCTAATGACCTACGTAGGTCTCTTGTTCTCATGAAGTATCTCATTCCATATTTTATACTACAACTGGAATAAATTAATTTTTGTTCTTGACGTACTGCAAAATATTTTGTTAACTGGATTTAATTTTTGTTACTTATTTTAAAAAATCACTTGCAAAGGTCAGCTATTTCATATGCAGCATGTTTTTGGAAAACCAGGAATTATTCTGCAGTTCAGTACTATCAGAATTAAGTCACGGAGGAGGAGAGATGATTGTGCGCATTTGGAAAAGGGATCCCTTGTGGCATTCCTTCCTTTGTGCATTCTGGGTACTTTCTGGTGCAAAGGGAGGCAGCTGTAAATCTGATTTAATTGTGTCCTACAGTTTATTTCTTCTCTTGAAGTTCCTGTTTGCTTTCTAATCCTGAAGCCCACTTATATTGTTGCAAAAAATCTGTTGCAGACCTACAGCATTTGGTGGTCGACCCAGAAATTCTCCTTCTAAGGAGCTAAGGAATAAAACCCCAGGGATTAATTCCCTAAAATCTAGGATGATTTAAAGATTCTCGAGTTCTCTTGTTGACTGTTTCCTCATATAGGTCTTACTTGAATATCTCTGAAATCTAGTTGGATTTTGGTAGCTCTTGAGTCAGTACTTACTGTTGTTTGGAGCACATTGTAAAGTACAGTTTTTATGTATGAGGTGCTTTTCCAGAAGATGGAACCTGTGATGTTTTCTACCCTTTGAGGTTTTCAAAGATAGCTGATTTCTCAAAATCTGCAACAGTGGTCTTTAATCTGCCTTAATTTATTTTAATTATCTTTGCATGGCATAACAAGTGCTATGCTAGGGCATTAAATCTCAGGAATTCATGACCTTTTTTCACCCACACACAGAAATATAATTTGGTCCATGTTCTTGGAGGTAAATAATTGTTGTTAATATTCTGAGGTTATTGTCCTTGTGGATCTGTGTTAGTTCTCCCTTCTCAGAAACTTGAGGAGTCTTCTCCAGCTGTACAAATTGGAATGTGATCTGCTCTTTTTCTTTGGCTTCTCTTCCTCTTTTCCTAGATGCACATGGTCTAGTCAGAGTGCAGACAAACCCTGTGTTACATTCTATGGCATCCTGATAGTCACTGTCACAAACCCCTTCTTGGGCCTTCTCCAGTGAAGATGGTATACCTCTTGAATACCCGAGAAGTGCATTAAATTCTTTAGCCTGACTTCATTTTATATCCCCCTAATTACAGAAGGGTACATGGGATTTCTGCTCTGTTCAAGAAGTTGGACTGGCTTTGCACCTAGAAGGATGTTGGTCACTCCACCACATGTATTTGGGAAGGGTCAGAACATGGGGCTGTCACCAGTTAGTGTGAGAGCCCCAGATGCTGGACAAACTTAACCACAAGTTGAGATGGTTTATTGCTGCAGGTTGTATGCCTTTTAAAAATTACTTATTTATATCCTCCTGTCCTTCAGTGTCATAAAATATACTGGCATTTTCATGCCCTCTTTAATCAAATATGAGAAGAAAATTCTGAGCGCTCGTCCTGCTGAGTAGGTAGGTACTGACTTGGAACACCCTCCCATACTTCTTTTCAAGAACTGAAGAATGAGTGTTGGATTGAACAGGGTCCTGTGCTGTATAGCAGATCACTTGGATTAACTCCTTTCAGAATGTAAATATTTATGGAAACATCAATAAACTTAACAGAATGAATGAATATATGCTGGTTACATCCTCTGTGTAACATTGCTTGTAATGCAGGTCATGCAGAGTCACCTAAATATGGAGAACTTTCTGTTATCTTTAAAAGTGGTTTTCTAACACATAAATGCTTTCTGATTATAGGAAATACAACGTACTTATGGGAGTTCCTTTTGGACCTTCTTCAGGACAAAAATACATGTCCTCGGTATATTAAATGGACTCAGAGAGAGAAGGGAATCTTTAAACTTGTGGATTCAAAAGCTGTCTCCAAACTCTGGGGAAAACACAAAAACAAACCTGACATGAACTATGAGACTATGGGAAGAGCTCTGAGGTAAAAATTCTTAGATCCTGAAGTTATCTACTACAATTTAAAATCTGATTCTTAATTTTGCCCATAGAAATATAACCGTTCTGAAATTTTAAAAACTTTACCCTCTTGCAGATTTAGCCTTCAGTCTTGCAGTCCCTATAACTTTTTATGTTACCAGTAAATTTGCAATTTTAATTCCTGAAGTATGTATTTGAAAGGTCAGATTTTTTTCAGGTAGATCCTTCAGATCCTTTGCCAGTGTGTTCTCACAGCTTCTTTCCATACCTCCTTACATAATAGATTTTACTGTGATTACTTCAGGTTTTCTTTTTAGCACAGATTGAGATTTTCTTTAAAATCTGTCACTATGTTGCTTACTACTTCATTGTACTTTCCTTGCAGATACTACTATCAAAGAGGAATCCTGGCAAAAGTTGAGGGACAGAGGCTTGTATATCAGTTCAAGGAGATGCCAAAAAATATAGTTGTCATAGATGATGACAAAAGTGAGTCCTGCAGTGAAGATTTGTCAATGCCTACAGATGAAAAGTCCCTGGAAAGAGTGTCTTTATCTGCAGAAAACCTTTTAAAAGCAGCAACCTCTGCACGTGGAGGAAAAAATTCCTCTCAGTTAAGCTGTACCAGAACAGAAAAAGCAGTCACCAGAGTTGTGAATATTGCCTCACCAGCTCATGACACATCCTCATCTCGTCCTTCTACTACCACTGCTACTGTCCCAGCAACAACAGCTCCCAGGTTTGTGTTCATGGGGCTGTTAAATTTCCAAAGTCCTGTTGCTAGATGTGCAAAAGGTTTGGAGTTGGGTTCTTTGCTTGCTGGTTTGGCTTTTTCATTTTTTTGTTGTGGTATGGTTTGGTTTAGCTTTTTTTCAGAACCAGCTAAAAATCTGTCTCTCTTGGAATTGTCTGTCCTTGTCATCTGTAAGGATGCCCTGTGTTTTGGCCTAAACACACATGTTTATTTTGTAGGACTGTTCGTGTGGCAATGCAAGTGCCCGTTGTCATGACGTCTCTGGGACAGAAAATCTCAACGGTGGCAGTGCAGTCAGTAAATGCAGGGTCACCATTAATAACCAACACAAGTCCAACCACAGCAACAACTCCAAAGGTAGTAATCCAGACAATCCCTACTGTGATGCCAGCCTCTGCTGAAAATGGAGACAAAATCACAATGCAGCCCGCCAAAATCATCACGATCCCTGCCACACAACTCACACAGTGTCAGTTGCAAACAAAAACGGGCCTGTCTGGGTCAGGAAGTATCAACATTGTGGGAGCCCCACTGGCTGTTAGAGCACTAACCCCAGTGTCCATAGCTCATGGGACACCAGTAATGAGACTATCGGTGCCTGCTCAGCAGGCCTCTGGCCAGACTCCTCCCAGGGTGATTAGTGCAGTTCTCAAAGGTCCAGAAGTTAAATCAGACACAGCAGCTTCAAAACAGGAATGTGAAGTGAAGACACTGCAGCTGGTAAAAGAAGAGAAGCCGGCAGATGGAAGCAAGACTGTGACCCACGTAGTAGTAGTTAGCACACCCTCAGCTATTGCCCTTCCTGTAACAATGAAAACAGAAGGAATCATCACATGCGAGAAATGAAGAATAGGTTTTTTCCAGCATGGACTTCTGACTGTTACGGTTTTGAATATACTGACATAATTGGGGGAGGGATGTAGATGCCATCACCAAGTCATAAAGGAGAGTTTTGGAAGGTTAATAAACATGCATATGTTGAAGACTTACTGGAAAAAAAATTATTTTCCTATGTTTCAGTGGGAATTAAACCACACTGATATGCTGTTAAAAACTGCCTCTTCCAGTTGGGAAACAGCTGAACCTATGGAGAAGGAAAGAGAGAGGGACTGAAAAGGGACCAAACAATTTCACTATGCTACTGGTTACCAAGTTACACTAAGACCTGAAACACTAAGAGAGAGCTGTGTGAGAGGTTTGCCTTGGTTTTTAGTTTTCGGGGGGAGAGGAAAGTCTCGTCGTTACACAAATGGCAAATTTGGTGTATTTTATGTGCATACCAGCGATTACTACTGTGTGCCCACAGTACTCAACTGGTGCTATGTGAAAAACTATGCTACTAGGTATTGTAGGAAGCAAAATAAAGGAGATTAAAGAACTTCTAAAAGAAGAGAGAGGCCTAGAGGGATTTTTGTATCATACAGCTTAAGCAGATTCAAATTGAAAGCCTTAGACTGATTTTCAGTTATCTTTCTTGAAATAAGCTAATGGCTTGTTTGTGTAAAGCTTTTTTATTAAAACAAATTTTTTTAAAACCTTGTACCTAGCACAGTATTGTTATAGAATGACATGTAACATATTTTGTATGGTAGTTAAAAGTCTGTCTAAATTTCTTAATCGTGGACAAAGTAGCAGTAGGTTTTCTGCCTTCTGCTGTACCATGTCTGTGTCTCTCACTTAGCCTTGACATCTATGCATACATTTCAGTTTCAGCTCTACTCTCACTTCAAAGGTCACACCCAGCATGAGCTTTTGTCAGGTAGTTCTAAACTTGTACATTTTTTTTTAGTTGAAGTTAAGAGGGAAGTACCAGTGTTCAGAATGAACTATAATAGTTTGTATATTCAACATTTGAAGTATATTCTATTTTGTTGTACTCTTGTTTCAAAAGTGTATTCAAGTAGGTTTTACTGAAATACAGAAAGAAAATTTAATGGTGTTTGGTCTGCTTTTTATTTTTTCCTTCTTCCTTTCTGCTAACCTGTTAATCTTCTTTTTTTATTTGAAATCTTCCAGGCATTTATTCTAATATAGATGATACAGTGTGAAATTTTGGGACTCCTCACTGCTTCAAAGGGCTAACCAGCTCTCACTCAGTTGTTTAAATACCTGTGAAGCTTGCTGTAGCTGGTGAGGTAGCTTCTGACAGGGGTCTAGTTCTTACACTTTTTCAGCATGGCGAGCGTACATATGAGCCCTGTGAACTACCTAACTGCTCCTCCAGCTACACCAGATACTAGCTCCATATTTCCAGTCCATGGGCATGGCTTGAAGTGTAGCTTACCCTGTTTTCACAGGGACCACACTGGCACATCAGGCTGTGGGTAGTCAGGTGCCCAGTGGACCCCTAGTTCCTAGTGATATGCCCTGGAAAGTCTTCAGGGCAGGAACTTGGGCAATCCTGAAATTATTGAAGTCTAAATGATCATCTAAGTACTTCATGCCTGGAGGAGCAATTTTAACAGATGTCTGGAACTGAGGCCTTCTGTAATGCTAAAAGACACCAGAATTAAATACTTATATGCTGAGAAGCAAGTTACTTGTAGAGTCCTAGAAGCAAGACCCATTCTTCCCTTCAACTGGTAAGAAATGTGGAAATAGCTCCATACAGCCAGGCCACCATGTGGGGGACTATGAAAGGCTTCTGGAAAAAGTATTCTTTTTCATATTCTTAAGCAGGGAAGTGGAGTTTAAGAACAAAATAAAGCTGAAGCAGATAAAAAATTGTGTATAAGGCAGCAATCCCTTCCACTTGCAGCAACCCAAAGAATCAAAGGTTCCTACACATGAACTGTGTTTCTGGCATGGGGTAGAGGACAAAGACCCCTTCATGTGAGGAAATGGAGAAAGAAGAGGACTTTTTTTTTTCTAAGAAAGAGGTAGGAAAGGGAAGTAGGAGAAGCTGGGCAATCACACTTAATTTGGCAGTCTGGGAGGCACTAATATTCTAGGTAAAGGGAGATGGAGCAGTGTAAAGAGACAAATCTGAGTCAAAAGACATGAAGAGAGAAACAAGTGTTTTTAAACCTACATTTATAAGTCCAGTCTGTAAGAAATCCTTTTCTAAATAGCTGTTACTTGATTGTATCTGAAAGAGATGCTATATCTCAGAGCGTGAAATATCTATGTTGAGTATTTGTAATTAAGACCTTTCCAACACCTAATTTAGATACACTGGAAGTCAAATGGGGACAAACTATCTTCCTGGAATTAGATAAGGATCTCCACCTGATAACCTTCTCTTAGTGCCAAGACTTCATTATGTAATGGCAAAAACTAGAGGAATGAAGGCACACACATCTCCACTACTAGTGAGGTCATCAGCTCGTAGCCAGGTCTGAGAGACTGCCAGTGCTGCATCTTGCCACAGAACCGGTGATGGTCCTTTGGCTCTCTCCCCTGGCCACCAGTGAGTGGCACATGATACTGGCTGTCAGAGGATATTTACCAGGAGTTCATGAAGTGCTGTGAGAATCTCAGTCTGTGTAACGATGTGCTGTAACTGAAATGGAAAGGGGACTTAACCTGATTCTGTAAATCAGTATGTTTTTACTGGTAGTATTGGAGGATGTGACCTCGGGATGAGGGAGCTTTGGTCAGGTTTGTAACATCTGAAACAGATGAAAGGAACACTAGAATATTTCAACAGTTAGTATCTAGCTATACTCCCAGGCTTTTGCAATCCCATTGAAGAACCTGTTTTGTATATGTGTGAAAGCGGGACTCCCTTTTACATCTGAAGCTGGTGGCTCATGTAGAAGAGTCCAGGTTTAACTCATCCTTGGCAAGCAGTAACTCTTAGATGTGTGGGTGGAATGAAACTTGTGTGAAGTGAGCATACTTTATACAGAAGGCATTGAGCCATATGCAGTCATGGTATCACTAATTTTGCAGATAAATACAAATATTTTTGCTTTTCAAAACCACTGGTTTAAGTTACAGAATAAAAAGGGTGATGCTGTGTAATCCACAGGGGAAAAAAATCTTAACTGTGAGTTGCAAATCAGAGAATGTCCGAGTACCAAAAATAAGAAAAGTTGAAAGGGGAATCCCATTCCAGAGACCACTGTTTTTGTTAGCTCTCTCTTGCACATCTTTCCTAGTGAAGGGTTCTGGGCCTTGACACAACTCAAGTTGTCTGGGTAAAGCATGCTGAAAGGAAGGCTGAGCTCTTGGGATCCTCTGCTAATTGATTTCATCAACTTTAGGGCTTTGGAGAATTACACCTGAGGTGATCAGGGATGAGTGAGCCAGGGGCAGTCAGGAGCTGAGGAGAAAATGGAGAGGTGCCTGAAGCCTCAGTTCATGCTCAGCATGACATGTGCAGCAGGGATCTCGGCTGCATGTGAAGATTGTTACTGCCAGAACAAACTAAGTGCAACTCTGCCTGGTAGAGACAGTTCAAATAGCAGGTGTTAAGCTTATTAAGAAGATCCAAGTGACACTATGTACTTGGAATCTAATTGTTCTCCAGAAGAAATAGTATTTTAATAAGCTTGCAACAGCTTTTGCCTTTCAGCAAATTAAACAAGTGGGTCAGTTCTTCCTGCAGCTTTCTTGAGAATGAGGGAAAAGTGTCACTGCTAAAGCTAAGACAGCCTGTATTCAAGATGAAAACAAGGGATCTGTGGAGACTTTTTTTAGCCTTAATGTGCTTATAAGGCGTACAGCCATAAGAAGAGCTTGGAAGACATTTTTACTATAAGAGTCATACTGCTACATAGGAAAAAAAAATCCTTTCTGCTTCTTCTGAAAAATATTTAGTGCACTGATATTTATAGCTGGCAAAAGTATTTCAGTGCTGCAGGCTTGCCTCTTGCTGCAAAAGTAAACGAAGTAAGAGCAATAATCCATTTAAGTTTTCCAAAAGAGTCTGTCTGCAAAATAAATTATGGCATGTACTGGAATAAAAGGGTGAAGCTGCCTGAGAACTTACCGGTTAATTTCTGCGGGCTGTCTACCTTTTATTAAAATACAGCAGAGAGGGTTCACCATTAGGCTGTAGCAGGGATTTTCTGAGTACGACAGTATTAAGAATTGCCTTGAGATGGGAAGAGTCCCCAGCCTTTTCAGTTATTCCACCCTCCTTTGCCTTCAAAATTACCCTTTAAGGAGATGAAGCAGTGAACACCTACTGTAACGTGTCCAGGATGAAAGAAGAATCCCAGCCCTTTCCACTTCAGAAGAGGTTCTGCAGTGATGGCAGTATCATACAAATCATGCTCTTTCTCAACAGTTTGGTTTCTTTTGTAGGATAGTGTTGCAGGCAAGGGTATGAATTAAAATGTCTTAAGAATCATACAGATACCAAATACTCCACTGTGGAAGTGACAATGGGAATTCTGCAGCTGTGATAGTTTGGTTCCTGCTGATAAAGAGCCTTCCATAATCGGGCCCGTGGCTCTGTTCTCTGGCAGTGGGAAAGGTGCTGCACTGATGGATACCTTGATACCTGAGGAAAATGGAGCTGCTTAAACAAAAGTGAAATTAAATCATGGGCTTTTTGGTGGGAGTGGTGGGATTTTTGGTTATGGTTTAGTTTGGTTTTAAATACAGATGTGATCTTTGCTCTCAACTTAGGGCTTTCTACCACAAGTATAGTTTCTTCCAGAAACTGCCAAAAGGAGTCTGGATGGAAACTCCAGCTTCTGGTGTGACTTTTTGTGGCAGATGAGCAAGGATTTGACTTCTTTAAAGGTACCGTCTTATAGGTCTACATTGTGGTGTTGATTTTAGAAGTGTTTAGCTGCAGATGACTACAGACGTCAATTAATGGGCACTTGCATTACTTCTCCTCCTTGCAAGACCACTTGAGGGAAGGTCCTAAGAGAAAATAATACTAAAGGAGAAGCACTGCATCTCACCCCCTCTGCGCAACTGAGGGCAGCCAGCACCATGAAAAGGAAGCTGTCAGTGTCTAGTTGGTATGAAACATGGCGGCAATGCTCAGAAGTCTGTCTTTTTGTGGGGCATTGGGAGTGTTGCATCTCTGGCCCAAAATCTCCTCCAAAAGTGCCACTCTTATAGCTTCCAGGGACACAGTTTGCTCTTTCTGAAATTCCAGCCACAGGAGGTGCTGGCATGTTGCATGTGCCAGGTAGGAATATTCACCAAGGCCATTGTCTCCTTGGTTGTAAAATCCTTTCTGTCTTGGGAAAGTCAAATCCACATAAATCCCAGGCTGGTTAAAGGGGCCTCTGCTTGGAAGCAGACCATTGCCCTCATCCTGCAAGGGTCAGGAACATGTGCAGAGTGTGTTACAGCTGCAACAGCACTTCATTTGTTTGCCTAATGAGGAGTGTTTGTGTGGGAATTTGGGACTTCCAGTCACCAGACTCCGTATTTCCCTTCTCAGCAATGCAAGTACAGTAATTTATGGGCTGTGTAAAGCTCATACCTGTGGCATTTCTTCTCTTCAAATGAGGTTTTAAAAGAAAGTGGCAGATACAGCTGCATCTTGTGAGGGACCAGCCTTCCCAGGCACACTTGGCAGCCCTCAGGGAGGAATTCCTGCACCTTGCTTTGCAGGACTAGCTAGGTTTGTAGCTCCACACAACTGTTGGAAAGGGGAATATTTACAGTAATACAGTGTAGGTTTCCTCTCTAACTAGAAGAGTGAGCAGCTTAACAGCTAAGGGTAACACCCTTCCCTACAGACTTGTGAAATTTGGACATTCCAAGCTGGAGAAAGAATGTGTGCCATGAACACAAAGCAGCCATGGCACCCTGAGATTAGGGTTAGGGGTGGGGAAAAAGAGGTCTGGAAGGGGAAGCATCAGGACCAACCTGAAGCTCAAAGTAATTGAGACAGGTCACCTCCTTGGCAACAGGAACTTGGAACAGGGAAGTGAGAAAGACAGCAGCAGAGATATACTTTTTTCCAAAGTTTTATTAATAAACACCTGGAACATTTAAGAGTTACTATGCACCCTACTTCACATGGAAATACTGCTTTATTTGCCCTGCCATATCTTCCTCAACTATCTAAATTTCAGCCCAACTCCAACTGTTGTCTCTCTTCCCTCCTCTCTTCCTACCTAATTTTCCAGCATAATGGCATGTTTACAATCCATATATGCAATTCCTATGTCACCAGTGAGCATCACAGAAGTTACTATACTAACATACCTCTGCTGTAACCCAGATGCTTGGCCAGAGTTTCCCTGGGTCACAGGAAGAGGCTCCTGAACATATCACTGTACAATTTCCAATCAGATGCAGGATCACCAACTTCTCTCAATAAATATATTTTATCTTACATGTTCCAGTGTAGCTTTAGATTCTGAAGATAAATAAAAGAAAATCTTTCAACATTAAGATTGGCCCTTTACTGAAACAGCAAGACTGACAAGACTACAAATTTAAATCATTTAGAAAAGTAATACACAAAGCAGAGAAAGAAGTACTCCCTGGTTAGCTGTGTCCTCCAGAGCAAAGCACAGGAAAGACAAAGGTACAGTCACTCTGTACATGCCTACAGGCTGTATGCATGTGATAGACACATGCACATTGTTCTGGAAAAGAGACGGTACTACTCTAGGTCATAGTCAGCCTCTGTTTCCTCACCTGCTCTTACTGCAGGCGGCCTTCCTCACACTTCTAATGAATTTGTCATCTCGGGTCATGGAAAAATGGCAAGACCACACTACTATGAGCTTAGCTTTTTGTCTAAACTGCATTAAACTTCCTTCATATTGCAACAGAAAAAGATCTAAGAGAATCTCACTGGGTAGTTGAACCTCACTCCCTTTGGTACTTGCAGAAGCTTAACATGAAATAAATAAAATGAGCATGCTGTCAGGGCAAGTTGTTTTACAAACACAAGTGTTTTGATTTAAATACTAAGGCCTCCACATTCATTAGAGGATTAAATCCTTAAACAGGGGGCTTAGTGAAAGGATAGAGCTCATTTGCCTTCTAGTTTTCAAATCCTGACATGGCAAGAAGACCATGATGAGAACACTGGCTTCTTTCTTCCTCCCTCGAAAGCTGCACATTAATGAGGGCTGAACAGCAAGTGTAACTCCAAACAAGTGCTTTAAATAATGGTTAGTCAACAGTATTTCCTCATCTTTCAACAGCAACAGATTCAAACTCTTTCTCTAAAATAAAAGACTGGTGAGTTCAGACACTGCAATACCAGGTGGCATTCCAAGACATCACAGCAGTCTGTCGGGGTCTTGATTAAAACTAAAGTCACACACGAGGGACAGGTGATCAGAAGGGTAATTGAATGAGGGCAGCCTGTTCGGCCCAATTTGCTCTTCAGTCAGCAAGCCCAGGGCTGAGTTCACATTCAAGGCATGCTGGGAATACCAGATATAATCCAGCGTGTGCCGGCACTCTCCAGAAGGCCGGATTTTCCAGGTGGTGTAGGGGGGTTCCGACTGTCCATCAGGGCTCAGCAGCTTGTATGCACTGTTTAAATTGAGGCTGGAGTTGGAAAACTCCCTGTAGACCTCCTCGGTTGGCTCTGCATTGAAGTCTCCACAGACAATCAAGGGGATCTTCGCTCCTTGGGTGATGTTCTTCAGGTTCTGGAGGAGGTCACAGCCCTGAGCAGAGCGGAACCTCTCCCAGCCTGTGCGGGCTTTCAGGTGGGTGACAGCAATGCAGAAGAGCCTCCCAGTTTCATGGCACTTCAGCGTCTGAGCAATGGCCACCTGGTTGGTCTTCAGCTTCATGGCCATCAGCCGGATGTTGGCACTGTTGATGAGCTCAAAGCGCTCCTTGAGGAAGAACATGGCGCAGCCATCTGGCCCATTGTTATGCTCCACATCCAGGCACGGTGACCACGGCTTTGGGAAGAAAGTGCACTGGTAGCCCAGGCGGCTGAGGAGCGGCTCGAAGGTGTCAAAATAGTGGTCAACTTCCTGAAGGCACAAGATGTCGGGCTTGTACGCAAGGATTTCCTCCAGGATGAGGCATTTCCTCTCCTCCCATTTCAGAGCTTCCATGGGGCACTGAACAAAGTTGTCTTTGCCTTCCCCAAGAGCTGGAATTAGCAGGGACGGGGGACAAAAAACCCAGAAGTTACTGATAGCTGAAACAGCCTGTCATCCTCCAGGTTTTATCAGTTTACATGCAGGTCATAGATTTTTCAGGAGTAGCTGGTGACTTTAAGGGTACCAGATTTGCCAATGGGTGTGAGAACCCCTTCTCAAGTCACTGGAGTCACTCCAAAAAAATTAAGTTCCTTTTACAGATACAAGTAAAAATTTTCTCCCCCTCTGCCCACTACACAAGGGCAAGTACTTCCACATGTGGCTGCTGCAGCTTAAGGCAAAAGAAAAGGAAGTGGGTTAAAAGTGACTTAACTGCAAAAGGTAAGGCAGTCCCTATGAGGGGAATTTCCCACCCCAAAAGATTTTAAGATGAGGCTGCTGCACAAGTCAACTTACAGCCTTGATTCAAAACTACCAGTTAAAATTATTTTTAAGCATTAAGAATTCCCATAGCAGATCTGAATTTCTGGATAGTTCACCAATAAGGTAATCAGAAACTGAAGAGAAACTTTACAAATAAAACTTAGGAAAAGGATGAGTCTTCTCTGGGGTTAACAACCATCTAAAACTGATGGGTCACAGCTTTTAGAATACACTGTGTTCAGTTAGGACAGGAATTATGGGCTACCTTTGGCATCAGAGCTGCAAGGAGAGACCTTTTTTCCTTTCCTATGGGACAGAAGGAAAGCCACTATTTCAAGTGCTCAAAATATTCCCCCTGGCCCTCAGTCTCATGTATCTCATGTAGTTCACTCCTCTCCCTTTGCTCTGCCAGGGTTTTCATTGCTGCATTTGGTCTCAAGGTCGTACCTTGAGCTCACAAGCATCTCCTACCTTGGGCGAGGATGTTCCACTGCATGACCCGGATGGGGCGGTGGTTACTGGCAGTATTTTTCTTCAGGTTCACGAAGTTCCTCTGAAACCGGGGTGGCCGCTTCTGCAGAACAATCTGACATTCCTCCAGCAAATCCTTGGGGTCTAAAGGATCCAGCCGTGCTGAGTCCAGCTGCTCCAAGCAGTCCTGGTGCTGGGACACAGCACCACTGCTCAGCGTCTTGGCAAGCACACTGTAGAGCCGGCTGGTGCTGTTTCCCATGGAACACACTGCAAGGGAAAAACTGGTGTTAGAGCTGGTCCACCACAACTCTTCTCATCACTTGGGTGCCTTGTTGCAGTACCAGCCATTGGTGGTTTGTGCAGGAGCCTGTTCCTGAGTCTGAGACAAAATAAGAAGGATGCAGAGACAGGGTTAGTCCTATTCAGTCTCATATTCTGCCTGTCATCAGGGGCTGCAGCCTGCAAACAGCCTGGTTTAAGACATCATGCTACTGTCTTCTAAGGCAATAAAGAAGTCTTTCAACCAGAATAGCAGGGCTAAGATTAACTCTGCACATGTTGTAGAAAACACAACAGAGCATACTTTTTCCCTGTTCACAGAGGAGAGAGCCCAGCAGTGGACAAATGCTGCCTGCTCCTTATGTCATGTGCACCCTTTGCTTCTGATGAAGATGGCACTCTGTATGGCCTGGTACCCTGTGCCTATCTAGGATGCCTCCAGGCTGCAGACTACGGCCTGCAAGACAGCCAGCAGGGTGACCCATTCCCTCAGGTTAGTATTTAGTAGGAATCTCTGATCAGAGTTTCATTTATCCCCAAAGCAGTAACACTGTCATGAGCATGAAGCAGGCAGATGCTTCTACTGGCTTAGATCTCAGGATGTGGAGTGGAAAAGGCGGTGTCTCTAGCTCCCCTTCACATCCCTGTGTTCATCCCCCTCACCTTCCTTTCTCCCTTTATCTCCTCATTCCTTTGTGCTGTGCCCCAGCTCAGCAGTTTCCAGCACTCCCTGCAGTCCTCCCTGGGCCCCAGCCACCTCCTGTTCCTTTGGCCATCTTACCCACATGACCTGCACACAAGCTGCTGTCCCCAGCTCTCCCTGCTAATGCAGCTGGCCCTCACCCAGCCCTGTGTCTCCTACAGGGAGGTCTCCCCATCCTACATGGGGTCACAGCTGCCATGGGATGGGGATGCACGTGTGTCTCTGTTCTGTTTTGCCCTTTGGCTTATGCACAGTTTGTGGTATTTCTACACTGTGCATGCCCCAAGAGCTCTCCAACCCTTTCTCAGGGAGAGGGCTTTGCTCCTTCAAACACAGGCAAGAAGGGCAGTGCTTGCACCACAGCAACTTGCATAAGAGGCAATGCTGACTGAGTTTTGTTGCTGTCTCAACTTACTTATTTACTCTGAATGCCTTTTACAAAGGGAATCTTAAGCAAAAGAACTTCAGTGTTGCACTACTGTTGGCCCACAGTGTTTTTTAAGTAAGTTTATTTGTGTGGACACTGAAAAGCTTTAGCAGAGAGATTTTCCGGCTTTCTGCAGCATTTTGTGAGAGTTCTGTCTTTTCCATGCAAGAAGTTTACAAAACGGTAACATTGTTTTGTCTTACTTGCATGGGAAAGACAGAACTCTCACAAAATGCTGCAGAAAGCCGGAAAATCTCTCTGCTAAAGCTTTTCAGTGTCCACAATTTGTACATTTGAGTTACTTAAAAAAGGAAGAGGATGAAATTGTCATCTTGTGCTCACATCTTGTGGCAGATTTGGGGTGCTACCCAACACACCTGCATGTTCAGATTGAACTACAGCACTACCAATTTTAAGAGCTGGTGACAGATGTACAATAATGACAGGCTAGAGGGGCAGGCAGGAAGATGGATACCCTAACAGTTCAATAAACATACTCAGGAGGAAAAGAAAGACTCTGCAGTATAAGCCTCATGTCGTTGTATTTAGGAAAATAGATACTTTTAAAAGACACCAAAACCTACTTGTTTTAATGTGTGTTTTGTATGTAAAAGCCCATGGAACAGCTCTAATAAAGTTGTGAAGTGGGAATTTAGATTAGATATAGGATGTTTCTCCTCATCTCCATCCTTTTAGTTAAAGTTTAAAGTACTAGGAGTTCTTCAAACTGAGATGTGGTCTTGAGCTCACATGAACGTCTTTCTAGGGAAGCTATGTGCAGTGTTTCAGTTTCTGCAGTCTTTCTCAGTTTACAATTCTTCTCAAGAAGCCAAGTACTACTGAAGTAGAAGAAATGGCATTTAATAGCGAGGGAAAACACAAAATCCCTAAGCTGGACCCTGACACAGCTGCGAGGGAATAGGGAGCAGGAATGAAAGTACACTTTGTGCTGGATACAGAAGGCTGCAGTTAACACACCAGGGCTGCCAGGCAGCCATGCAGAAACCCAAAGAAATCAATCCAGCTTTTAATAGAAGCTCCACAGGGAGCCACTCACCTATTTTTAGGGTAGGTACAATCCATAGCTAAGTGCTGCAACTGGAGATAAGCACACAGTGTTTTGTGCTGCATCAGAGGTGCTGTCAGCAGCTGAGTACAGCCCCTGCCATGCCATGGATGAACACGGCTCATGTGGGGCTCTCCAAAGGAATACTGGGAAATAACTACCCTCCAAGAAGCCATTAGCAAGATCTTAGGCTGCTTGTGGCTTGATCTGAGTCAGAGGGATGATGTTGAAAGGGACAAGGTAGGTGTAACACAGCTGGAATCAAAGGTCGATTGGCAAAGCCTTGAGCAGCTTACAGTTCTTACAGCAGGATCAAGGCTAAGTTCAGCCTCCACCTGCCAAGCTGCAAACAAAGCCAGAGTATTGTCTAAATCTCATCATCCCTGGGATCCTGGGGTATCCAGCTCTTTATGGGGCATAAAGCATAGCCTAACCTGTGCTATGGCCCAGAACTGATCTGACAGCTTTTAAAGTCAGTCATGTCTCAGGAAGGAAAAAGAGCTTCAGTCTTCTTTTGAGGAACCAGAGAAGATTGTGTGAAAGAGGGTCTGGACTGTAAATTAAGCACTTCCAGTCCTGATAGAGGTGGCTTGAAAGCTCTTGGTGGAAGGAGAGGGCTCCTTGGGATGATTCCAGCTTAAGATGACTGCTGATCTGCAGAAGTTCTTTGTCTCCAAAGTGCTGAAATCATGACAGCATAGACTGAGGTGTTCTGCAGAACAGGGGTCAGACCAACAACCTGAATATGAAAACTCCAAACACAAAATTCATTTTGTTATTTCTGCAATGCTGAACCATGTCCACAGCAGTTCAGCTGTACAATACAAGGTCACCACTTGAAAATCTTACAGTGCAAGTTAAGTGACCTTTAACTTACTGGGATAATGTGTGCTGCCAGTGCTGTGACACTGTGGTGCTGGTGCAGGCAGAGGAACAAGCAGACTCCTGAGCTTGCACTGAAGCACTGAACACGAAAGTGATTCTCTTGGTGTGACGTAAAAGGGAACAATCAACTCAGCAATTACCATTCAAGGTGCTTAAAATCAAAAAGTTCCTTCCTCTCAGCAAGGGTGGTACCTCAGCATAGTACGGGCAAGGGAAGAATTCAAACTGTGAATTAAATGTAAGAACAGGGTGTAAAGTTGGAAGGTTTCTTGCATCATCCAGCACAGAAGAGATAAACTGCTAGGATCTCAGGCAACAAGCCATCAGAGACTTTATTTTAAGGACTTTGCTTCAGAGATGAGGGCTGCAGAAGGGTATTGAACCCTGACCTTTCGGGTAAGGTGAACAACATTCTCATTTCCCTTCCTTTCAGGTCATACCTCCCAGAACCACTTTCAGTTAGAAGCCCTACCTTGTTTACCACAGGGCTTTCCTGGCCCGGTAAATGGCTCCCCATACGTGCAGTCTGGCCTGGTAGTTGCATCAGCCTCCACGGCCCCAGGGGCCAGCAGCAGCTAGAGATGCCCTCCCTGGAATCCCAGTTCTAGGAACAACTTGACAGGTACCATGTGACAAATTCTATGCTACAAGGTATCATACTACATGTACAACCTTTTTTGGGACAGCAACGAGAGCTTGTCAGATCAAGGCAGAAGCCGCCTGTTCTCAACAGGCAACACCAAAAAGAAGAGGGAACCTCAAATCCTGCCTCCAGTAATATAGAGAATCAGTACTTGGCACAAGCTCTGGAAACCTTTATCCTCATGAGTGCTTTATTAATCATGAGCTTGATTCTGCCAGCTCTCAGATGCATATGCTCCTCTTCCCTGTAGTGCCATGAAGCTTCAATCCTGCCATATGGCATCCTGGCCTGGCTTCAACAGGAGAAATGGAAGCACCCTGCCCCACCCTGGCTTTTACACCCCTCCTGTAACAGCAACAACAGGGAATGAACTCACTTCATACCAACCCCAGCTGAGGGCAGTAGGGGAAAGTGAATCTCCTGAATGCCAGGTATGTAATACAGCCTCAAACATATCACCCAGAAAAGCTGTGGCTGCTCTATAGCTGGAAGTGTCTAAGCCCAGCTTGGATAGGGCTTTAAGCAACCTGGTCTAGTGAGAGGTGTCCCTGCCCATTGAGGGAAGGCTGGAACAAGATGACCTTGAAGGTCTCATCCAACCCAAACCACTCAACGATGAAGAGTTGGGCTTATTACCTCTCCCACCAGCAAGTCTGGAGCAATGGTGGCTGCTACCTTGCTGCCCCAGCTTTCAGCAGGAATGGCACCGGGTGACCATTTTGAGCCATGGCCAGAGCAAACAGAGGTGGCTTAAGGCTGGATCCGACCGCAGGGGTCCGGTGGGAGCATCGTTGCCCTGATCCGGGTCTGGCCACAGTTAGAGGGCAGGGCGTGGGGCACACGCCAAGATGCTGTCTGCACAAGCACCCGAGGACATCTGGGCACTTTCCAAGTCTCAAGTGGGGAATGAAGAACGGGGTGTAATTATTTAATGGTATAGACAAGTAGAGACCTGATGGCTGATGCTGCCTGCCGGAGGGTAACCTGGGCTGTTCCCACACACTATCTTGAGTGAAAAGACCCCACTGTGAGCCAAGCTCATCCTACACAAAGTGCAACGCTAAAGAGGGCAGCTCAGCTATCCGAAAGCATGCTCCTGACAGCGGCATGTGGACACTGACCCTCTGGCTCACCAGACAGGTCACCCCACCGACACCCAGGCTTGCTTCAAGCACCCAGCCTACGTGTGGGCGCAGAGGGTGCCCCATCCCTCAGATGGAGGGCACCGAGCCAGAAACCCCTGAAGTTCCGGCGGGCTGTCCGGCAGCGCCTGTCGCGATGCTGCGGGATGGCGCCCGCCCACAGCGGGTGGGCGAACGCCACGGCCGCTACCTTAAAACCCAAGAGCCGGTCCAGTCCCGAAGAGGTGGCTGGCGAAGGGACAAGGGACACGCTGATGTGGGCAGGACAGCCCAGATCCTGCTCCGACAGCAGCAGCCCGGCACCAGCCGCCCGGTGACCGGGGCCGCCCGGCTGTGACCCCGCGCGGTTCCCGGGGCGGCTCCACACTCTCCTCGGTCAGTACCCACCTGTGCGGGGAGGTGCCCCCGGGGTGGGCAGGCCGCCCGCTGCTGCCCGCGCGGCGGCGGGCGGTAGGTGGGAGCGGGGCCGCGACAGCGGCAGGCGGGAGGCAGAGGCGGGAGCGCAGGAGAGGGCGGGCAGCGCCGAGCACAGGCAACGCGCGGGGCTCTGGTACATGCTCCCGGCGGGATGGAGCAGGACTGGCGCGGAGCGGGCGAGATCAGTCGCGCAGCTACCCCCACACCCGCCCGGCGGCCGCGCTTATAGAAGCGGCGGCGCCCCGCGCAGCGCGTACATCGGGCACTACCACCCGCACTTGAGGGGGAGATACAAGGTACAAACAAAACTCCCCCAGCACCGCTGCCTGCACACCGAGTCCACCCGCGGAGAGCGGCGGGGCGGCGCTTTCTGCGACCGTTCCGCGGCTCCTGCTGCTGCAGGACGCTGCGGTAGGAAGAACGCGCCCCGTGGCCGCTCCCGCCTCCCCTACCCCACCGTGAAGTGATCTGGCCCGGAGGAGGTTTCCCACAGGTGATGTCAGCAAGGGGCGCCCTCTGCTCCCATGGACGTCACGGCACAGTGGCCGCGCAGCCTCGCTCCGCCGGGGGCAGCGTCGGGCGCCCGTACGTACAGGCCTTTGCACCGCTAGGGAGAGGCACTGGGCTACCTCGCTGAGCCCCGTGTATCCCCCTCCCCACGCCCGCCACGTCCCCAGGACCACGTGGAGAGGACATTCGCCCAGCGCAGCATCCCGCATGTGCCATCCCCTGTGGGAGCCTGCGAGGCGCTGGGTTGGGAGCAGAACAGTGGAGCAACCCCTGATAAGGGGGGGTCTGGGCCCCAAAACAGGGAGCTGGGGCCCCCTCTGTTGGGCGCTCTTGTTTCTTGTTCCCCCGCCTCCCGTGTCCTCTCTGCTCCGGCGCGTTGTGTCAGGCCAGAGGGGCCAAGGGCAGCCCGAAATTCCTGTGCTGAAATTAGGGCAGTGCCCGCAGCTAGTCTGAACAGGCCTCCTTCTGAAAAAGTACTGACTTTTTTTTCCAGAAATACTGGGGTTTTTTATGTATTTGACAAACCACCGAGGGGATTTGGGGGAGGCAGATGCCTTCTGCAAGGGATGCTGCTGCAGGAACTAGGACAAGCTGGCAGCATGGCATTGGACCTGGGTCTGCTTAAACGCCCCTGGCTCATCCCTCTTTTTCTCAGGCTTTCCCTTGCCAGGAAGATGACATTAGGGCACAGCAGCTGATCCCTGTGTTCCCTATGTTTTGGTGTTCCAGTGCCTGCTGTCAAGCTTGCTGCCTAGTGGGCTTAGGGTGGTTATAGCCATCCTCTGGAGACAAAAGAGAATAGTAGAATCATTTAGGTGAGAAAAGACTTCCAGGATCGTGAGGGTGGAAGGTTTTGTTTGATGGGGGCGTCCTTCTCTTGGTGGGCTCCCAAGCCCCAGCAGCCCACTGCACCAACCATGCAACAAGATGGGGGACACCCAGGAAAAGGGGCACTGGGGAGGCTGAGGATGCTTGTAGTCCTGTCACATTAACCAGATGGAGCCAACAACCCACCTCTGCCACTGCCAGACAGTTCAAGAACTGATCAATATGAATGAATGGTGATCCTCAAAAGTATGGTGCAAGCATTAAAAAAGACCATTTCAGAGCAACCTCAGAAGAGTTGTCTCAATTCAGCAGCATCACAGGCTGGGCTCCACTGCCAAGCAGAAGTCAGGTTTTGGAGAGGATCTTACCTCTGTTCTTTGTGCTGTCAGGATGAATTACCTTCAGGCTGCCTGTGTGGGGTGACATGTGACCTCCTTCTAAGCTGCAAGCAAAGGGGATTTCATAGCCTCCCTGAGCTCCTAGAAAACTCTGTTTTGGTTTTGGGCACATATGTAGGCATGCCTCTGGGTCCAGAGGAAAGGGAGCTCTCACCTCTCCAGGGACTAAATTGGCCTCCAGGGCTGGAAGCAAATGCCGGGTGCCATCAGAAAGATGGGACTCATCTTTTCCACTGGCATGTCATGAGAGCTCTGACTTTCTAGGTGCTTATCTTTCCTAAGCATAACAGCTGATCTTGCTTTCCCCGGTGCGGGAAGTGCATCTTGGCTTGGGCAACATTGGTTGATCCCTGTCCTTGTTCTAGCAGTCTTTTGTTCTCAACAGTTCTTGCAGACTGTTTTTCATGGTCCTTGTCTTTCTTTATTTTCCTCTATAAAAAATAGACATGCTTCTTTCACATCATGTCTTCTGAATCTTTTCTTATTGCTCTCTCCTCAAGCCTCTCCTTGCCCTAGCTCTTCCCCACTGTCTCCTGCATACAGCCCACCACAAATTTGCTCTTGTCTTTCTTTGTGTTACTCTCCATTCCAGCCACATTTGTCATTGTCAGGTTGTTCCTCACCACAAATTTCATAGTGCAAGGAATTTTCCTTCCCCTTTGAAGGCAGGTGCATTGTTTGTCTTTTTTTCATCACCTAGTGCCACTCTTCTTGCCTGGATTTTGGAAGGCACTTGTTAGGGGTTCAGAGACAACTTGGGAGAATATCTAGAGTCTTCTGGGATGATGAAGGTACCAGTTAGCTTTTCTTTCTTCCCCTCCTCTACTTGCTTTTCTTCCTTGCTTCAGACTTTTTTGTCTCATTTCTAGAGGTGAGTTTGAGCCCTTGTACCATTTTGATGCTTTGGACCTTCTTGGCTCTGACTGATTTCATCCCAGTTTCATCCCTGGAGGCTTGCGCTAATTCTATTATTCTCGTCTGTAATTTTACCTATGTGTCTTTGTTCCTCATTTCCTTTTTGATTATCAAAGCATAGATGGTGGTAGTCTCACAAGCCCTCTACTGGTGGTGTTTTTCTCTCAATGCTGCTTTTCTCTTCAAAAAGACATGTATAAAGCAGCTGCAATTTCAAAGGTGGATCCTAGAGCTTGGTGCTTAAACTTAAACCTGGATGTGTGTAGGCTCATCTAGCCCTCCTTAAGCAAAATACTCTTACGTAAATGCTTTTAAACAAAGTAAAAACCCCAAGAAAGATAATTAAACAACAGGTAGGTAATTAGTACCTCACTAACTTTTTCAGTTTTGTTTTCTGTCAAATGAAGTAGCCTGGCCTCGGCAGAGAATGCTGGGAACATGGGGGAAAAGCAGCTGGAGAGCCTGGGTGGGTGTGGTGATGCATTCACCCCCTCCCTCCGCCTTCCAGGCTACAATGTGATCTGCGAAAATGCTTATTAGGCCTTCTCCTTGAAAACACCACCTGGGCTCAGTTCTTTCTGAGCTTATCAAAAAACACTGTCTGCTCTTAGGAACTCTTTAATGAGCTTCTGTTTTTCTCATGACCAGCCTTAGAAAATATTTCCCTGGCCTGAATGGCATAACATTCTTATTCTCACACTTTCAAAGAAAAGCCAAACTGTGGCCAGGCTGAAACATTGTTATGACTAATGCCTACTCTCTTGCAACCCTATAAACAGCAGTCCAAGACGGGGCCCCTTGAGCTCTCCTGGGACCGCAGCAGGCCTGTGACCAGCAATCTCCCTCTGACAGGGACACCTCTCAGAGCCAGCAAACCCTCAGGTTGGCTATACCTAGAGGATCGCTGAACCATGATGCGTCCTGGGCCAACACCCTCACTCCTCAAGGCCCGATCCTTCGCCCGTCAGGAGATGCAAACGCATCCGAAATGAGTATTTCCACTGACCTCTGAGGGAAATTCTTCCACAGGTACCTTATCTTGCACTGACTGTTTCTGTCTGCATGTATACCGTTTGCACATATGCTATAGCAAGTCTGGAAGTTAAGTTAAATTATAATTTAGGCTAAATGCTGTTAAGTGTCATTTCTCTGTTAGATTGTTAAGGTTAAGATGTAAATTAAGGTATAAGTTAAGTTAAAGTACTGTTTTAGGCTGCATTCCTTTTTATCCTTGTTTACACTATCTTTACACACAGACACACGCATACCTAGGTAGTTTTAATTCATTTCTGTTTCGATTGCCTGGATTTTGTTTGGTTTTGTTGTTGCCTGCTTTCCCCTTGTGGTGCCTTAGTTGCCCTTTGTAAGTAGAGTGAAACTTGCCAACGAATCTGTTATGCTTTGTAGTTTAATATTAAATCTGACTTTTGCTCGTACCCTTGCTGGTGATTTTTTGAACGATCTCAAGCAGACTCGTTCAGGACAGAGGGAAAAGGCTGGAACCTGGATTTCTCTGCTTTTAAGTATGTGGACCACTCCTTGAAGATCCTTCAGCTCTGATTCATATCCTTTCCACTTTAAATACACATAGAAGAGACAGAGGTTTGACTGCTATGCAAGACTGGGAGCCCTGGTTCCTTGCTGGGCTCTGCAGCTGACTGGGCTTGTCTGCTCTAAGGTCTGGGCACCCTTATCAGAAGGGCAAAATTGTGACTAAGAGTTTAGTTCTATGCTTTTTGTGCATGAACCTCTGTAACCAGTTTTTTTTCCCCCTTTCCAGAAGACCAGATAATTCTGGAAGGAAAGAATTGTTGGTGATCCAGGGAATCCATGAACTGTCCCAATGGCCCTGCCACTTCTGGTGGGATTTGGCAAAGAAAATCCCTGACAGTAGGGGCCAAGAGGATAGGTAGCCTGGGTTTTGCTGCTGACAGATTAGACTTGGTGACAGGGAAGCTGCTGGCTTTGTGTCCTGATCAGGAGATGAGGCAGCTGGGCCCATCTCTGAGCTCCAAGTCCCCGGCTCCTGTCAGGCATTTGCTGGCATTCAGGTGCATCTTATCCTGATGGCTCTCTATTCTCCCCTTGTGTCACATGGAAAAACCCTTGAGTTTTCCCCAGAGCTGGCTGTTCATCCTCCTCACCTTGTCTTCCAGCAGATGTCTTGGAGCTGCTCACCACCTAGCAAGCTCAGCAGTCCTTAAGTAACTAATGAGTGGCGGCTCAATATGTTTGTTATTCATTTTATTTCTCTGATGACTCAAGTAGTTGGGTTTAGGCCAAACCACCTCTTCATGTGATCTCCAAGGAGGAAGGACGGAAGGTTTCCTGCTGTACTGCATGTGCTTTTCTCTGCTCTTTTGAGTGTTGGCTTTCCTTAGCCATGTGTGCCCATGCTTGCATGACAATAAAGAAGGCATTTGTGAAAGAAAAAAAGTTGCTGATGATGCATGAAGCTGTTTTCCGCACATACCACTCTGTTCCCAGGATTGGGAAGAGTGGTGATTTAGCTCCAAAATGTGAATTGGTGTTTGCTTGGCATTCCTTGGGGTGATTCAAAAGCCCTATTAGCCTTCTGTAAAATCCTTCTGAAAATACACAAAAGATATTATTAATTTTAGGTACATGTGACTTAATGAAAAGAGAGAAGTTTCTTCAGGAATTGATCTCAGCTATCCCATGTGCATCTGACTCATGTTTCCACAAGCTGGGAACAGTGAGCAAATGGAGAGAAGGGGTCCAGGTAAAAGCATAGGCTGTGAGAAATGCTTTTTTCTTAGTTTTTTGACCTGTTCTTACCCTGGAGATGCTGATGTTTCAAAAATCCTGCCCAGACTCTTAATCCTTTTCCAATGCTGTGGAAATCTCAAAACCAGCTATTGTTACTTACTAAAAAATATAGCTTTGACTGAGGTTTTTCCAGCATCTAATAAAAGCAATGATGTCCTCAAACTCCACTTCCTTCGGATTAGTAATGATCTGAGGAAATGATCCTTCCACCTCCTTAGTCACTTCCTCCCAACTGGTGATCCCTGTGTCAGGAAAGCATTTGTGCTGTGTTTGGTACTGCTGCGCTAACTGCCAACATTTTCAGCTTGGAAAAGCATGCTCTGAAAGGAAACTACCATCTCTGGGGAGATGGACAGCAGTCACTGTAGTGTCACAGTGGATTAACAGGAGAAAGCCTGTGTCAGTTTGATTCTGCGCAGCACAGATGTCTGTGAGCATGGTGGTGAACTTCCTGATGCACACACATCCCAACACCTGATTTCTCCCATGAGCAATGCCATCACCTGGAGTGCTGGATGTTTTCCTGAGGGATGCCTTGTGCCCCTCAGGATGCCCTTTTCCTCTGTCATGTCACCTCCCCACTGTTTACTTGCTGCGGGGCTTCCTCCCTCCCTGGGCAGCAGTCTGGGAGTGCTTGCCTGCTCTCCCCTCCCTGCCTCACCTTGCTTCTGGGTACCTGGGAAGAAGCTGTGAGCCAGGACTAGTGACAAACATGGGGATCATGTTAGGTTTGAGGGAGGCTGCCCTGAAACAGGTTCACCTGACATGAAGTAGGGCAGAGATTTAGGTGTTTAAAACAGGCGGCATTGCCATAGATAGCTGAGATAGCTTTCCAAAGCACTCAGCTCTCATTTTTCAAGCATTTCAGTCACTAAAGCATTTCACAGAGTGGAGCTCTGCCACTTGAACCCAGTAGCTGTCTTGCTGAGAAATGAGTAGCAGCAAGTCTGGGTAGCAGATGGCAAAGTGTTCCAGGCAGTTAAGGAAGAGGGAATGATAGTGACACTTCTGACATCTTGTTAAAGAAACATGGATGTTACTTCATCTCAGATATGAATATACACTACAGTGGGGATGATTAAATAGAGTACTTCGTATTTAGAAATAGGTGTCTGTCTGCCTTTGGAATCAAAATTTCCAAGACTTCTACATGAGGCTGCCAGACTTTGTCTTTACTTGCTTAGTACCTCTCTGAATCTACTTTCTGACACTTCGTAATTTTTAGAATACTTATTTATGCTCCAAGGACCTGTTATGTGCCTTTTCTGAGCAAAGCCATTTTGTTTTCCTTCTATGTGTGTTAGTGACTTTGAAGGGAACTAGTGAATAGCTCTCCTTGGAGCCACTGCAGCCACTTGTGCTGCAGTGCTCACCTGTATCTGAACAAGGGGAGGATCATTCATTTCCATTTAGCACATTTAGCAAACATTTCCATTCAGCCATTAGTCTGCCTTTTGAGAGACAGAAATGGACAAATTATCCATTTAGGATGATGTTGTGACATGGTTGTAGCTTTTGAACAGCTGTCAGATGGTGACATGATTATCAGAGGTCCTTAGAAAGGTCAGGCCTGGCAGGGCTACCATTTCCTGACCTGCTGGAAAGACCTGGAACACTTAGTGATGCAGGAGTGGTTCATCTGCCTCTGCTCAGAGCCTGAGGCAAATGGGAGGCCGGTGGAGTGAGCACCATTGAAAAGCCTGGGATTTGCACAGCATTTCTAGAGCCCAAATCAGTGGAGGTGCTGCCCCTGGGGAGCTTCTGGTGGTGATGCACTTCCCGGCGCACAGGCATGTAGAGGCAGCAGGAGTGGGTCTGGGGCTGCTCAGTAGCACCATTCATTGTCACTGGTTCTCCCTGGTGCCCATTCAGAGGTGGTCTGCAAGTGCTGCTCTCTGACACATGCACCAAGAAGCTGAAGAGCCATCCTCCTTCCCAACAACTGCTTTGGGATATCTTAGGCTAAGATAAGGACAATCTTCTTGACATAAGCATCATTTTTCCTACATTGCTACTGTCTGGGCTCCTGTTGAAAAGCAAAGTGATGTAGAACTGTGGTCTGACATAGGGATGCTGAGGACCCTTGGCTGGGCACTGCAATCCTCATGTAAAATGATGCTAATTTTCATCTTTGGAAATAAATGTAACTTCTGTTTTTCACACTCTGTTACCCTGGTTTCGTGGTACCTTGGCACCTCAGTAAAGAAACCTGCCAGTCATCAGTTTCCAGGTAATATATTTATAATTGAAGAGGGACCGGCACGGTAGAGCTGGCAGCCAAGCCCAGGACTGGACTTTCCCCTGTGGGTGTGCTCAGTGGCGGCACGCTGGTAGGGCTGCCTGGAGGTAGGACTGCAGGCAGCTCCCACCTCCTGGTGGCCATCCAGCCCTGGCCGGCATCCAGCTGTGTCTGCGTCACTGGCCCTGCTGGTTGTGCAAGTGCCCCTCTACTGGCGTGACCCGCAATGGCTTTCATAACCCGGCTGGCAGGGCTCTGGGGGGCTTTGCTCTCTACCCCACCTGGACCCTGGCTTTCCCCAATGGCTTTGCTCAGCTCTGACCGGCCTCAGCAGGAGTCGGGAAGCACGGAATTCAGGCTGGGAAGCTCTTGGTGCTGCTGGACACACGAAATTGGAAGCTCCCTTTTGGGCATCTGGTGGAGTTTTGGGCTTCTTGTGCCTTCTGCAGCCACCGTGACCTCGGGGCACCAGGTTGCAAGTGGCTGAGCAGCCCCTGACCCCTCTGCCCTGGTCCAGGCAGTGAGTTGGCAAAGCTCGAGGTTCTGCTAACTCCCAGCCACGAAGACAAGGGTTGGGAGCTGGCCGCTTCCCAGGTGGCTGGCTGGGCTGTGTCCTCTCCCCAGCTGTGTGCCAGAGGGGCTGCTTTGCTGAAGTGATGCAAACGAGACATGGCAAAGGCAACCTGGGCTGTGCCTAGGTTTATCACCCCGCAAAAATGATCTGCTTATTTGATAGGAAAATCCTCAGTGAATTCCCTACTTGCATTGCATCAAACATAGATTTCATTATGAATAGATTTTTGTCCTTCCAGGGCAGCTTTAAGAGACATGGAAAGGTTCTCTTCCCTCCATGGGTACACCCTGGAGTTTGGGTGAATCTGCTCTTTTCCTTAGAGAACAGCTGAACTTGCTGCCTTTATTGTGTTCTAGTTTCTTTTTTTGAAAGAAATTCTAGTTTCACTTTTATGCCAGGGATATCAGGGGATTGATGAGGGCTCTTCCTAACAGACTTTCAGTAGCTCTAAGTCCAGAAGACAGCTTGCAGAGAAAGTCTGATCTGGAGCTGATCCCTGCAGGGTGAAAGCATCGATCTGCTTGGCACAGCGTGCTTCCTGTCTTCAGGGAGCTGTCAGGGCTGTCTTCTGAATCCCTGCACTGCCATGGATCAGTCTTCCCCGACTTCTCTTCAGCCTCTTTTGGTGCTTTACCACCCTGGGGTTCACTGTGTCACCACAGCTCAGATCTGGCTTTTGGAGTATGTGCCACCTCCATCTCCTGCTCCTGGGTGTATGGCATGGAGCAGGCAGCCCGTGACTGGCTCTGACTGATGCCGGAGAAGTGCTCCTAGGCATCAATGGTCTGAAGAAATACTGGTTTTATTATCTCTTGACTGTTTGGTGGGTTGCCCAGAGACCCTGCTGAAATTTTTTAAATGATATTTCATCCTTGGCCTCTCAACATAAAGTAGGGATGCACTCAGTGACTGACAAGGTGAGGGCATGGAAAGAAAGAGTCCTGCAATAGATACACGAATGTGGTATTAAAAACACCCCAAAGATAATTCTGGGGTAATTCCAGGATTTCGGTCTGTTGGATGGACATGGGGCAGTTTTGAATAACTTGTACTTTGCAAGGGAGCAGACACTGCCTTATGAGAGACCCTTCACCTCAGGAAATTAGGACCTTGTTCGACACTAAATCCATTTCCCCTCCACTGAGCTGAGTCCAGGTCAGCAGAAAATTCCTCCTGAGATGGACAACAAGCCCTGGGCACTAAAATTTATGGTGAGAGGACTGTCCAGGCAACTCAGAGGCAGCCCAGTGACCTAGTCCAGCAGCAAGGCAGCACAGAGCAAAACTGTGAATCAAAAAGCATGCTTGCAAATGCAGTGAAGCTGGGGTGGTTGATCATTAGTGACTCCAGTGAGGCTTGAATGTGTGTCCTGGAGGGGAAAGGCTGTTTTGCAATCCGTGACCTATCCAAGCATCCCTCCTGTGGCGCCATTCAAGATCCAAAGTCTAGCAAAGTAAAGGTCTGATTTTTGCTCCAACTCAGTGCTTTTAGGGCACTGTCAATGGGCAGCATCGTGGCCTGGTGTCAAGATTTAGAAATCCCAGAAGCACTTATTCTTTGTACAGTGCAGGGAAGACATACGCGAGAAGAGAAACCCACTGGCCACAACTGACTGAAAGCCTGTCTGGCTGCCGGTGGTAGCCAAGTCCACGTTCTCACCAAACCTTCTGTAATTGCTATACTGACTTCTCTTGTAAATGTAGGAAATTACCATTTGGTTGTCCTCATGAAACAGTGTGGTTGTACCACTCTCAGTTGTGATGGCCTCTCTCTTCTTTAAGGAAACCTTATCACCTGTGCTGTCACCTTCATTTAAATGGCTGAGAGTCAATATGAAGACCAACTCTATTTCCAGGTTCTAAGATGTTGTGGTTTAGGAATGGTATTCTCCAATTTAATGTTCCCACTAACACACCCCAGACCGTGTGCTGCTTGCTCTTTCCCTGTCTGCCCCTACGGTGAAATGGAGAGGAGAACTGAAGGCGCAAAAAGCTGAAGATCACAGGTTGAGATAAGAACAATTTACTAGAAACAGCAATGGAATAAGAAAATTAACAGTAACAACAAGACACTAATAACAGAGTGTACAAGATAGGCAAACTATTTACATGTGATTGCTCACCACACAATTTAGTGTTCCCGCTGAAACATCCCAGACGACACACTGCTCACTCACTTCCTTCCTGTTCCCTCTGCAGCGGGATGGAGTGGAGAACTGGAGGCAGAAAAAGTTGAGATAAGAACAATTTACTAGAAGAAGCAAAGAAACAGGAAAAACGGTAACAACAATACTAATAGCAGAGCATGCTGATCGGTGCACAAGTAACATGTGACTGCTCACCACATGGAATCCAGGCTAATGTGGCCGCACACCACCAAAGAAACGGCACCACCGTATGTCCATGGCACGAGGTGGCATCAAATCATTCCAGGGCTATGCCCTTCCTGGCTGCTGCAAAAATTAACCCTGAGACAAGCAGGATAAGTGAAATGCCACTGCATCTCCACGTGAGGTGTCAAGCAAAGAGCAGAGCTGGCCCTGCTTACAGAAACTGGCATATATTTATTCCCTCAGCTAGAAAACAGTGGGATTTGACAGAAAAATAAACACAGCCCTGGTCTGTTTTAAAGGGAAAAACCCCACAAACTCATATGCCTGATGTTTTTAGGTCATGGATGGGCTTTGTATACGGTTTTGTAGCTTTCAACGTGAACTCGGCATTGCTTTAGTTGAACGGTGTCCAGTCCAAGCTGGCTCAGTGAGCACAGCACAGCTGGCCTGGCTCCACAGCTACTTGTGTAGGTGTATGGCAAAGCAGGGGCTTTTCCAAAACACTTGGATTAGTGAGCACTGCATCTTTTCCAGCACATCATCTCCAAATCCTTTAGTGCCTTCCACCGAGCTAGATGACGAACTCTGCAGCAGCTTATTTTTGATTTAAAAAAAAGAGTAACATATTTGTAACAATCAAATATGAGATGATGGTTAATACGGGTGATGGCACATTTTGTTTGCAATGCCACTTATTTATTGTCTGCAGCATCAGTACTGTGTGCTGCGTGTCTTCAGTCTGAGGATGTGGCAATGCCCTGCTGAAGCCGCTTGCAGGGAGAAGTGACAATTCCTTGGCTGTGGGTGATGGGTGCTGGGGCTTTGGGGGGTCTGGGTGGTGGGGTGGGGGGTGCTGGGACCTCACAGCTATTTATTTTTTCAAATGGCATTTGCTGCAGTTTCTATTTTACGTGTCTCCCAGTTACTGTCCAGCTGTCAGGTAGCTCCGAGAAAGCTTGGGGCTGCCTTCATTGAGTGCAGGGATCCTGGGCTCACCCTGGAAGTTGGTGGGAAAGCTGGGGCTGCCAGCAAGCACTTTGACACAGTGGCAGCTGCAGAGTTACTTGTGGCAGGTAATTATAAGGACAGGATATACCATTGCCTCCTTCCACACATTGGTGGGCTTCAGCTGGCACTTGGCAGCCCCTCCAGCACTCAGAAACACCCTGTAAGCCCAACCTTGCTTCCAATTTCTACGTTTTTAATCTCAGACAAGTGCAATGTGAGCCCTCTATTTTTATTGCTAGGTGAATAAACGAGTTTCTGCTGGGTACTAGTTCAGCCTTGTTTGTGAGAGACCTTTGGTGATCTCCCTTCCAGCATTTTCCAGTCTGCATGTCTGCTCTCTCAGGTGCAGCCCTGTATCCACACAAATTCAAGTTTCCTGCACTAGATGTCCCTGTCTTTACAGACAACTTAATAAGTTGACAGAACAGATGATTAAACCGGGGAGGAAGGGGGAAGGAAGTTACTTGGAGAGGGTGTGTAAGGGACTGAAAATCATATTTTCAATTATGCCCAAAATAAGGTTCCTCTCTTAGGTTTCCAAGAGGAATTCAGTGCTGCCTGGGAAAATGAGGTCCCTGAGAGCCCTTTCCAAGGAAGGCACAGAGGTCTAGTGGCCATCTCTTGGTCTGTCCTTGCCTCTGCAAGGTGCAGGTGGTGGGATTGATTCTGTTTTTATCGTTCTCTTGGGGCACAGACGAAAACCAAGAACAAACAAGAAAAAAATTCACTGATTGATGAAGGAATAATTTTCACCTAGTTTCTGGAGTTTCTTACAAAAAAAATCTCTGGGTTGAGGACAGTTTTAATTAACCGCACAAAAGCCAGACGATGGCGCTGTCGACTTAGAGGACAATAATCTGTACCTCTCCGGACCCTTCAGGGAAGCAGTAGGAATACATCACACGACGTGGAGATAACAACTTTCTAAATACCTCAGAGTTGCAAGGTACATGCAGATAGACCTCACTCAAAAACACGACTCACAGAGTAAAGGGCTCTTAGACTACCAGCACATTCTGTCTCTCTGGCGGTCTGAATGGAAACGGAAAGCTTCTCGGCTACGTCTCGCACAGAGAACCGTGCCGGGACGACCGGCCGCGCCCGGCGCTTGCCCCTGACACTTGCCGCCGCTCGTAGCTGCAGCGCCTTCCAGGGCCGGTCCGCTTCCCGGTCACAACCTGCAAAGCGCCCGTCAGGCGGCGGTGCTGTCTGCCCGCTCCTTCTCTGCTCGAGTGTTACCCCTGGGCGCACGACCGCAGTCTCGCAGGGAGCAAAGATTTCGGCAGACGCTCGCCCACAAGGAGAAGGTGCCGGGCAAAACCTACGTTTCTTCATTCCCCCCCCCACGCCCCCCCCTGCCTCGCGCGCCCGATTGTGGTGCTGCCCTTAAACGTCTTGCACGATGAACGGACTCATCCCAGCAATGTGCTCTCCCCGGCCCATTTCGCTGAGCGAGAGCTCCGTGCAACAGTGTGGACGCTGCCAAACCGGAAAGGGCAGCCTTGTGCCTCGAGCTGATGGGAACACCGAGCAGAGCAGCCGCGGGGGGTGCGGGCAGCCAGCGCGCGCCGAAGAGCGGGGGCGAGTGGGGAAGGCCGTGGCTGGGCTCCTCTTCCTCTCCAGACAGGGAAGGCGAAGACGAAGCCCGCAGAGCAGGCGGGGCTGGCGTGTGCAGCGCACCGAATGCAGAAGCCCGGCGAGGGCTCGTTCACAAGCCGAGTCGGCTGACAGTGTCCTCGCCGCTCCAGGAAGGAACGCGCAGCCGCCCCGCTTCATCGCACAGCGTGGAGACGAGCAACTTTCCTAGGCGTTCCGCGCTGCAGAGTCCCTGCAGCTCGAGCTCACCAGGAGCACGCGTCAAAGCAGAAGGCGTTCCGAAAGCACCCCCTTCTGCCAGCAGCCTTCCGAAGGCGCACATCACGCTGTGGCTCTGTGCCTCTCTTCAGAGACAGACGTCCGCCTCGTTTTCGCCCTGGCAGCTCCCGCTGCCAAACTCCAGCAGCTGCTCTCACGGGAGAACGGGCTGCACAAGTAAAACCAGTGCCGGGCTGCACCCTCGCTTCCGCACGCTCGCGGCATCAAACTCACCGGTGCTCTCGGTGCTTGCCTCCTCCCCTGCATCCGACTGCCATCGTGTTCTCCGAAGCTCGGAGGCTGGAGGGAAGCGCAGTTGCTTCACAGAGCGCTGCGAGAGCACTAGGGCTTGTGCAGCAGAGGCAGCACAAGCAACTGCCCTGGAACTGCCTCCTTGCCGAGGCTATAACGTGAATTCCGCAGCAGGAGAGTGGCAGCCACGCTCGTCTTTGCTAGCCCGGACGCGGCGCACCCGAGCCCGGGGGCTCCGCGGCTTCGTTCTTCGCCTTGTCGAACACGCGTGCCTTCGTCCTCCCGGAGGCGGGCGGTCGTCTGCTTCTCGCCGGAACACTGTGGCCCGCAGCGAAGCGCTCCAGCGCACTGCTTCTGCCGAAACACGCCTGCGCCGTGCCCCTTCCTTCTGAGCGCTACGTTGCCACCACATTCTGCCTCTCCGGTGGTCCGAATGGAAACGGAAAGCTTCTCGGCTGCGTCTCGCACAGAGAACCGTGCCGGGACGACAGACTGGTCTGGATGGCCTTCGCCTCCCATGAGCAGGCTTTCATCTAAACATGATACAAATGGTATTATATGGTTTCCTTCCTACGGCAAAAATTCTGTTCCACATGCCCACATGGAATTTCTATTCCACCGCCAAAATTCAACACACAAAAGGACAGCTCTAAGAGGGAAGCTGCCAGGACCGACAGGTCTTGCTGGCCTTTACCTCTGCAGGCCAGCCTCTCATCTGCACCTGAAACACTGGGGCTACTTGCTTTACTTGCTGTGTCAAAGAACTCAAGAGAATGGTGCAATCCTACTTTCAGCCACGGGCACCTGGCTCTTTTCTAAAGGAAGGAAAACCTGACACCCCAGTGTGTCAGAGGCAGCTAAGAGGCGGCCCCTCTTAGCTGGCCAAGGCCAGGTTGACATGTCAGTTCTGGCAGCTTTCTTCTGGAAGCAATCCTAGGACATTCACAGTTTTAGGAGGAGGAATCTAATTTTCATGAGAGCTCCTGGCCATGAAGGGTGGCTCTTTTCCACAGAAAGGCATAATATAAGTCTGGAGAGGGCTTGCTTCACCGCCCTGCCGTTGACCTGCCTTGCCTACTGGATTTGCCAAACTCTGCCCTGCCTTGCCTTCAGCTTCTGGGCCTTCCCCTGCCTACCACTCTATTGCCTTGCCTTGACTTGCCATTCCAACAAAATCTTGCTTTTCCTTGCTATTCCTCTCCATCCCCTACCTTGTCTGTGGGAGAAGTACGTGGGCATTTTGCCACCCAAAGAATAAAAGCACGCTTCTTCGGTAAGGCCGAGAACGAAGATGCAGAGCACCGTGCTTGTGTGCGCAGGGTCCAGGCTGCAAGAGGAGCGAGGCTGCCAAGCGCTTGCCTGCCAAAATCAAGTTAGCTAACGTAAGGGTAAAGGTCCGCGACAGCTTCCTGTGCCGGTACATCTTCCTATCCGAGCCCTGTGTGGGAGCACTTAGGTTTAGCTTTAGACTCCGAGACTGAAAAACTGTTAATGGCAGAAGATGCTGAGAAGGAACATACAGAGCGCAGAAGTGTGTTTGGTGTGTGGCTGACATGTGGCAAGAGGAAGGTGCAGACCAGTGCTGGCTTTTTCTTCTAGAGCCGTTTTTAAAGGAGCAGCTGCTGGACGCTTGCAAGGGAGCTGCAAGACTGAGAACTGTGATGGCACGTCTACGTGAGAAGAAAGGTACAGAGCTGCGGTGTGGTAGATGCAGTTTCACAGCTGCTGAGAAGTGGGTAGTTTAGGAAAGCCTTCTCTTTTGACACTTGTTTTTCTGTGCAGATCTAGCCACTTGGACTCTGCAACATTGAAGGCGTATGAAAGTGCATATCTCTGGGATGTGTGAGGGAGTATAAGGCCTGTGAGTTCCATGGCGTGCCAGCAAGAGCATTTCCAGCTGACACTGATTGTGCATGGGCTTTCAGGTTGACTTCTGCAGTCTCGTCCCTGGGCTTCCAACAAGATGTACTAGGAGCTGAGAAAGAATGAGCATAGACCGATGCCGAAGCACGTAGTTGAAAAGCTGAGAGGAAAAGGGCTTATCCAGCAACTGTTGCTTTCCTGGCATAGGAATTCTTATGTGCCTGTACTGCTAAGTATGGCTTTCGAATGGAAAGGTGTCTTGTGAGCAGCGTGTTGAATCTCGCTTGCCCAGAGACCTTCAGGATCCACTGCCTTAAACAAAACATCCTATAAGGCCAGGAAAAAGTGGTAAGCAAGCCAAGGTGGGGGATGGGCGAGCAAGTCCATGCAAGGCAATGGAGTGTAAGGAAGAGCACAGGAAGGACACCAAGGCTCTAGTAAGGGATTGCAAGGTTGGGGTAGGCAAGGCTAGACAAACTAAAGGAGGAGCAGGCAAGGCAAGGCCAGGGAAGAAAGGGGTAGGAAAGTCAAGGTGGGGGATGGTCTCCTGAAAGATTTAATTTGACATGTGGTTTCCACTCCTCAGAGGTGTCTTCTGAAATTCTAGCAGTGCCCTTACTTTGGACAAGGTAAGCACTCTCCAAGCTCAGTCTTGGTGTGCAGCTGATACAGTGTCCAGGGCAGGTAATGGCCAGTGACAGTGTCCTGGCACTTTAGTATGGGATCAATCCCTGGATATTGTCTGTTTAGGAGGAGGGGACGCCATTTCTTTTGAGAAGGGCTCCGAGTTCCTCTCTTCCTTGGGTGCAGTTGGATGGGTTCAGGTGAAGTTGTAGGCAGCAAGAGCTTTCTCAGCTGGCACTTTTGTGAGCTGAGATTTTGGCCCGATGTTTTCAAGTTTGTAGCCACCTCTGTGAGAGTGAAAAGATTTATTAGCACAAAGGATTTAATATTAGTGTTGCCGTTCGAGTGGGGTGCAAATACGAGTTTGCATTTGGAAGGGGAAGATCAGCGAACTCTTTGTCTCCTGACACAGTTGATTGGAGAGCAGCGACGTTTTCAACTCAGATCTGCCCCTGGCGTGCTTTAGAGAGCAGCGAGGTGCACGTCGCTCTTTTGCAAGCCGACAGCGCCATCGTGTGGTTATTTTTTATGAGCGCTCGCTGTGCCCAGGAAAAAGCCGAGCGCTTTTCGTCCGGGCATCCGTAATGTGGGAGCAGTTAGTTTAAGAGCTCCGTTGTGGATGCCTGCTCTTCGAGACCGAAAGAACGTGATCATGCATGGGAAAGGAGCGCTGGGAAGGAAGACGAATCGTTTCACGGTCTGCTGTGCAGCTGGTAGGCTTCAAAAGAAAAGAGAATTCCAGCAAGGCTCCTTTCTTCTAGGACCTTCTTCTGTAGGACCAGCTGCTGAATGTTTCTAGTCTTTTAAGTGGACTCTGTGAGACTGAAAGTGCACAACGGTGCTTGGAACTGAGCACACAGGCCTGCGTCCTGCTCTTTAGAAGCTGCGAGGGGAAAGTGAAGGCCAGCGCTTACTTTTTGCTCTAGGCACTTTGGTATAGGAGCTGGATGTAGTGAGCTTTGAAGCTGGGCTCTGCAAGAGCGACGGAAAGTGACGGGACACGTAGCTGTGCAGGAAAGTCCATAACACCAGGAGGTGTATTGCTTTTCACAGAACACGAGTTAAAGGTGCAGTCAGCAACAGTTTGCTGTGCAGGCCCCTTTTGAGGCCAATATTGACATTAGGTTCAGGTTAAGG